>JARQOC010000012.1:27742608-28342608 GCA_033576535.1 Allobates femoralis
TGGAAGTGTATAAGAGAATAGCGGTTTCAGGGGCGCTCAAAAGAAGAGGCAGAAGGAATAGATTAGTGGTACTTTCCTTTACTTTGTGATAACGAGGTCCTCACAATGTGTTTCAGTGGCAAGCTCCGCCTTCATCTAGTTAAAAAGACTTTTATAAAAGTGTACAGATAACGAGTCCGGAGGGACTTACTCAGTAATGAGTCGTCGCTGTTGCTGGTGTCCTCCCCTCCACCCCCTGCCACTCCAGCCCTCTCTGTGCACCTCCATGCCCTCTCTGTGTTCCACCTCCACCTCTTGTGACCCCATCGCTGTTGCTGTGTGTCCGTCGTCCCCCACCTCCAGCCCTCTCTGTGCCACCTCCAGCCCTCAGTGATGACACATACAGGAGGCTGAACAAGAGAGGACTGGAGAGAGGGCTGGGCGGGAGGACACCAGGGAGCAGCGAGGACTCATTATGAGTAAGAGCCTCTGGACTACTTACTATACACTTTATAAAGTCTTTTTAACAGCTTACAGGGGGGCTAGAGACGGACCCTTTCCATGAATGCAGCAGACACGCTGCATTCAGTGCTGCATTCAGTTTGCCAAGCACCAGGGGGGGTGACATGTCCACTTAACTTTGAAAATCACTCTGTATTATGTAATTAACTTATTAGGAATCAAATACAGAATTTGTTTACATGCCAATCTAGACTGTATGCATTGGGAGCACATCATACAGTCCCTGTGAGTGCAGAATGGGTACTCTGCTTTCATACATTTCTAGATATTGTACTGAGCTGTAATTCGACAATGTGCATGACGCTTTATTCAGGTAGAAAGGGGACATTTTCTGTTGTTGTGTTTTCATGACCAGGACTCCTCCATCTTCATTATGGTCACAGTTTGTGCACTATAGTATCAGACAGGGTTCTGCATTTTGCAAAAATCATACTGTAAGTTATTGTAGGGATTTCAGACAGATTTTTGGCATGTAGCAAATGTCTAAGGAGTAAAATCCAGCAAGTTGTGTGCATGAAGCGGACAATCCGGCCTCCACTATTCTTCTAGTACCTGCTGTTCTGAAAGCCTGTGTTTATTCAGCACCCCGGCTGTGTGTATGTGAAACACGCTGGCTCGCATTGTGTCTATATAGAGCACTCCATGTCTGTTTTTATGAAGCACCTATAAAAACACATTTTCATTAATCCACAGCAAGGTTGTCTGCTTAATTGCCTCTGGCTGACATCTTTGTCCTTACTTAATTGCCGCTGATTGACATTTTTGTTTCTAAGCATTAAGCATACGTTTAGAAATTAGTCTCTGTGATTTTAAGACATGGCGCTTAAAAGGAAAAGCTATGTTTAGGGTTGCTCAATTATGTCAACAACTCTTGGCAGAAAATAATTTGTGCAGAAATTAGCACTTAAGAGCCACCCAGCTCCGTGCACGCTAGCCAAGGGCTGCGAGTGTGGGGCGGGAATGAAAGGCTGAATTAGTGGCATGATTATGATTCCCTGTGTTTAACATCCATTAACATATGTGTGCTATACAAGCATTTGTGTGCGATTAGAAAGATAGAGACATACGGAATGGATTGCAATTTACATACATTTGTTCGATTCATTTGTAAAGATGTCATCTTGTGCATTATTTAAGTAGAGATCCGGCCCGGGGATGTGGTGGTGATTCCCGCCTGGTAGGTAGACATTGGTGACACGTAACGGTGGTGGCGGTGCCTTGCTGAGGATCAGTGCGGACATTGGATTCACGGCTTCTATAATCTGACCGCATAACGCCTACAAATGGCAAAGACAAAAACACAAAACAACTGATTCATATAAAGTAACCTTAAAGAAGACCTGTCACTTCCCCCCCCCCCCCCCCAAAGATTTCAATCTAAAGGCAGTACTGAATGCAGCATGTATGCTGCATTCAGGCAAGGGATCCCTCATGTGTTTGTGATGTTTTTATCCATAAATACAGCCTTCTGAAAACATGTAGTAAAAGGTCAGGAGGGCATTTTCCAGCTCCAGGAGTCAGCTCCTTCCCGGGGACTATTCCCGCCCCCTGCATCTCTGTTCCTCCCTCCTCCCTCTCTTCACCGCCTCCTTGATGTCTTATCAGGCATCCTCGCTCTGCACCTGTGCCTCCTTGTGCTACTTCACGCAGGCGCAGAGCGAGGTGTTGCTATTGTCGGCCCCGCGCTCTTGACCCGCCTCCTGCCCTGACATCAGCACTTGTTCCCGCCCTGCTCCATGTATAACACGGAGCAGGGCGGGAACAAGTGATGATGTAAGGGCAGGAGCGCGGGGCATCAGCACTTGTTCCCGCCCTGCTCCGTGTTATACATGGAGCAGGGCGAGAACAAGCGCTGATGTCAGGGCAGGACGCGGGTCAGGAGCGCGGGGCCGACAATAGCAACACCTCGCTCGGCGCCTGCGTGAAGTAGCACAAGGAGGCACAGGTGCAGAACAAGGATGCCTGACAAGGCATCAAGGAGGCTGTGAAGAGGGAGGAGGAAGGAACAGAGATGCAGGGGGCGGGAATAGCCCCCGGGAAGGAGCTGACTCCTGGAGCTGGTAATGCCCTCCTGACATTTTACTACACGTTTTCAGAAGGCTGTATTTATGGATATAAACATCACAAACACCTTACCTGAATGCAGCATACATGCTGCATTTAGTGCTGCCTTTAGATTGAAATCTTTGGGGGGGAGGGGGGTGACAGGTCCTCTTTAAAGTGACCCTCCACCCATGACACTAAATCTGACTATACACTTCTGATGTACAATCAACATACCTGGTGCCCATCGTTATGCTGCCAGTCGTGTCATGGTTCATACTACCTACACATGCCAATGCAATGATTTTTTTTCGAGAAACTAGGAGGGCAATGGCAGCATTTTATATGGCATCAAATAAATATAATATATTTATAAATATTGCATTTCTGATGATATGTCAAGGTGGAGGGTGACTTTAAAGGAACCTGTAAATCGATTTATGCTGCCCAAACCACAGACATCAAGAATCACAGCACGGCTGCACAATTACAGACAGGTATGTTTTTCTATGAAATGTTTCAACAATTCGGAGAGAAAATGGTTTCAGAGAATATAGGTTACAGCAAAGCTAGTGCAGTACCGCACCATGTGATTGACAGGTCTATCCTATGGTGTATACAGCAGGAGAAACCTTCCAGGAGAAATGACGGACTAGTCCTGTCTCTCTATGTAGTCCCCAGCCGGGTCTTTAAATCAGTTCGGTCCAGAAATATTTGAACAGTGACTGATTCATCGTGGATTTGGTTCTGTAGGCCACTAATTTTTATTTAGAATTAAACAACTGAAAAGAAATTGAAGTGTAGATTTTTAGGTTTATTTAATGGGATTGAACAAAAATATGTGAAACGATTAGGAATTGCAAATATATTTTTACAAAGTCTCCTCATTTAAAGGGCTCAAAAGTAATTAGACAAATTAACTTTACCATAAGTAGTTTATTTATCATACTTTGCTGGCAATGATGACCTGAAATCTGAAATCTGGAATCAATTAACATCACCATCCCTGGTTTACTTCTTTGTGATGCTTTGCCGGCCTTTTCTGCAGTTGACTTCAAATGTTGCTTCTTTTTGGATCTCTGCCTTAAATTTTCTCTTAATCATGTGAAATGCAGTTCAATGGGGTTGAAATCTGGTGAGGACTCTGTCATTTGCAGAATATTCCACTCCTTTGCTTTCGCAGTGTGTTTTGGGTCATTACCATCTTTCCTGTGAAGTGTCGTCCAATCAAACTTGCTGCATTTGGTTGAATCTGAGCAGAAAGTATCTGTACACTTCAGAATTCATATGACTGCTTCTGTCTCCAGTCACATCATCAATAACCACTTGTGGCCCAGGCGCACTGGAAGCCCTGCAAGCCCGGTCATCACACCGACTCCATTACTGTGCCCTGGATCATAAGCCTTGTCCATACTTTCTTCTTCCCATCATTCTGGTACAGGTTTATCTTGGTTTCATCTGCCCAAAGAATGTTTTTTCAGAGGGGGGAGGTTTTCTTTAGATGTATTTTATGGTGAAGTCTAATTAGGCCATGTTGTGGGTTCACATCAACAGCTTCCAAATGCAAATGCCACGCCTGGAATCAGCTCCAGACTTTTTTACCAGCTTAATTGATAATGTGTTAATAATGGAATAGCCCATGCAGCCAATTAAAGAGCTTCTGAGAATTACCTTTGGTCCCTTGAAAAAGGGGCAGCTACATATTATAGGAATCAAAAAAGATATAGCCAACTCACCATTCAGTCGATGATTTGAATAGTTGTTTAGTTTTCCAGTAGGTTCATGCACAAATGAGGCAGGAACTTACCACACTTCAGCTAGGTATGCGAGATAATTTACCCAGAGAAGAACTATTCATCGAGGGTCTTTTATTTAAAGGAAACCAACCACCAGGATTTAACCACCGGTAAATCAGTGCAGCAGGTGATGGACGTGTGCAGCATCAATCACTATTTGTTTTCTTTTTATTTTTCCCTGTGTGCTTGGCAGTCTGCTGTAAGCCGCACCACTTCCCCCCTGAACGAGAGGGAGGGGGTTTGGCTTACAGCTGATTGCCAAGGCAGTCTTGGACGCTGTGCCTCCGGACCTGAGGAATCGGCAGGTGAACGCAGGGGGACCACATCTGCCCTATACTCACCATCTACAGTGGGTGCAGGGTGGCTTCTCCCTGCATTCACCCGCTGGAGATCGCTCCTGACTCCACAGCATGAAATTAACATGGTGCGGAGACCACCCGCATCACAGTTGAAAATATGCTGCAGTTGGGAGAAGCATAGTGGACATGGGAGTTCTTGAAATCCCATTCCACTATACTGCTACTGTACAACGCAACACTCTGGACGTAGCGGCAATACGCTGCGCCCAAAACACTGCGTTCCCTGATCATGAGTATGCACCCTAAGGGTACCTTTACACGCCGCAACCACGGCGAAAAATATTGACTGGAATATGCCGTCCTGCGACAATCGCCGTCAAAATCCCTCCCAATTGCGGCGTGTAATTGGGGAATTTGGCGGCGATCTGTCACCTCGCCATGGTCGCCTGATTTCAGAGCAGTGCTCTGAAATCAGGCGACCGTGGCGAGGTGACAGATCGCCGCCAAATTCCCCAATTATACGCCGCAATTGGGAGGGATTTTGACGGCGATTGTCGCAGGAAGACATATTCCTGTCAATATTTCTCGCCGTGGTTGCAGCGCGTAAAGGTACCCTAAGATAGATCCTTTGTGGAACACGGACGTTCAGTCCAGCACCCCAGAGAGACTTGGAGAAAACCCTGATTACCCTGGAAGAAACTGCTGAAGGAGCCCTGTACGAAGAAGTAATATCTGGAGCTGCATTGCCATGTCAGTCTCTAAGCAGAGGATTGGGACTCATCTCCAGATCCATTTATCTGGTTACTAGACTATATCTGTGTGCCTGGACTATTTTATCCTCTGTGTAATGGATTGTCTTATGGACTTACATGCTTTGTCTTATGGACTTACATGCTTTGCATGTAATAAAGGTTCTAGGGCTGTTCACTCATCTCTCGCTATGTTGATTGTGTGATACCGGAGTAAGACCCCGTGACAACCACCATGCTTCCACACCGACGTCTATAGCACCAACCTGCAAATTAGGCTGCTTCAGAATGACGTTATACACAGCTTAGTCTGCAAAATGTGGATGCCATGGTTGGAATTGGATATAACCAATAATTTTTTATAAAGTCTTCACTTTACCTATGATCCAATCCTTTGCCTTAAATACGTGGCACCCTAACACCACCACCTTCTGAATGTGACCTTACAAACTTTACTGACTGTTTCCACATCAAAATTGATTTCTTTAAATTAGAAAGTCAACTACTTTCACCAAACGTTCAAGAATCTTTTAAGACAAGTCATCACTGTGTGACCGGTAGGGGCTCAAGCTTAATGAATTTCCATCTCTTCAGATGGGTGTAATCTACGTAATGCATTGTGATCGGCAGTACTAAACTATTTCTAATCAATGATGTTTCCTAAGGGTATGTGCACATCAGTCGTTTTGTGGGCTGCTTTTGGACGTTTTCCGTCGGCGTTTTCCCCTCAGTTTTATGTTAATTTATGTTAATCCTACCCTCCGGTTGGATAACATGCTAGTCAATGGATTTTAGAAAACTCTGTCTACATTACAACGTTTTTCTTCTGGTCGTTTTCAGTCAAAACTGAGTTTTTTCACCGGTTTCCAAAAATAGAGCAAGTGACTTCTTTCCTCCGTTTTTCCACGGTTTCAGCTGAACAAGTGCACTAAAAACTCAGTTTTTAAAACCGCCGAGAAAACCGCCGAGAAAAACGCTGTAAAACCGGGCGGAAAACGAGCAAAAAACGAGGGACACTTCTGAGCACAGAAAACTCAGTTTCTGCCAGTGTCCACCGGTTTTAGGACGGTCTGCAGAGATGCAGAAACGTCAGATGTGCACATAGCCTTAGTCTCTATCCCCCTGCTCCATCATATCATGATTAGATTTACAGCCCTCTAAAAAGATCTATCAAGCGCTGAACATGGAAACCACAGACACCCAGCGGTGTCGTATTTGCGATCACATTCTGTGTATATTGCCTTTATGTTATTGTCATGAGTGAGTGTAATATAATGCAGAGCAGAGACTGGCCTTCTTCTTTTATTCATTGTTTAATGGCCGAAATTAAACCAATTCACACAAAGAAAGGGCGATTTTACTTGCTGTTCCAGGAAATGCATCTCTGCCCTTGCTCTCTCCTCGGGGGTCACGGCAATGCCATCCAGTATCTGCAGGTTTTGTAGTCGCAGCACTATCAGCTGACGATGGAACATCTTACGGGAGATCTAGAGAAGCAAATAATACATTAGGATGAAGAATAGAAATTAGAATTTCTTTAGAATACATTGTATTCTAGTTTAATGTCCATCAGGCAGTTCTGTATATGGGAGAGAATGGCTATGTTGGATTGTATTTCATGGTTTATAGGTAGTTGTGCCTGTGTATACACCCATATTACAATTGTCACTTGCTCACCAGTTTTCTGTTGTTTCAATACAATCAGTCTTTTATCTGAGGGAGATTATCACTACTGGACTAGGTATCCTGTGTAAGGCAGTCCAGCCAATCTGTGCAACCCCGCCCCCAACACTGATTAGCAGCTTGCTGAAAATGTACACAGGAAGCTGCCAATCAATGGTGTGGGCAGGGTTAATCACAGCTCATCATTCATAACACTGCTACATCTACAGCAGGGAAAACAGGGATTTAATCACTACACCAAGCAGTCCGGTAAGTGACACAGGCGATCTGTCACTATATCATGCTGCTGTCAGATTACAGAGAAGAAACCTGCTGACAGATTCCCTTTAATGTAGCAAGGATGAAATAAACAGCACATTGTGCACTGGGTTAGTGGGTTCACACCCACCTGCATGACACTAAGTCATGGCGCCAGGCTTACCCTGGAGGAGGTGGCTAAGCAACTACCCGGTTCTTCTCTAGAGCCTCTAATGGTGAGGTTAGGCTTGTGCTGCAGCTAAGCGCCAGATATCACTCTAAGCCAGTCCTTCTGCAGCAGCTACCCCAGGGGTCAGGAATGCAGGTTCAGACTAGTGTGCTGACAGGCAGGATGGGCACAGGATCACATGCAGGACTGGTCCGGACACACAGGTTGGGTACAGGTATACAGGCAGGTCAAAGGACAAGTTCTGGGGTACGAACTGTACACAGGATGGATTCGGCAAGGTACAGGTTGGAAACGGGATACAGAACTGGAATGGGTACTGGATACAACTGCACAGTGGAGCAAACATGCCAGGAACCTTGTTGCTCAGGCACTTTCCTAAGAGAGAGGATGCCTCAAGTACCTAATGATCTTTAGCCATAGGCTGGAGGCACTACCGATTGAAGTGTGCAACCCCTTTAAGGAGGCTGTGTGCGCAAATAGGAGACCTGCGTGGGACCTGGGAGCCAGAAGCCACACTGGAGGACACCGAGAGGGACTGTATTGAATGACGTTGAGTGCGTCGGTGTCCCTACCAGCTGAGGGTGATTGACAGTGCAGTGTTGTTGATGCCGGCATTACAGTTAGTGCACATTGTCTGTCATGTACAACTTCCCCCCCCCCCCCCCAAAGTACACATTGATGGACACAGCAGGAAAAAAGCAGCATATTGTGCTTTCCTATATGGAAGGATTCTGTAGGACATATACCGTATATACTCGTGTATAAGCCGAGTTTTTCAGCCCAAAAATTGGGCTGAAAAGTCACCCCCTCGGCTTATACACGGGTCAATACGGTAATCCTATGGTGTCCGGGTGCTGGAGAGGCTGGAGGAGGCGGGGGGAGGCTGCTGAATGAGCGGCCCGTCACGTGGGGCCGCTCATTACATATGCACGGCTCCCCCCGCCCATCACAGTGGCAGGGGGAGCCGTGCACACAGCCCCCCCAGTGTATACAGACAGACCCCCCCCCCAGTGGCACTAGTCCCCCATCATAAGAACAGCCCCCCCCCCGCTTTGCAGAGCCCCCCCGCTTTGCAGAGCCCCCCCCGCTTTGCAGAGCCCCCCCGCTTTGCAGAGCTTCCCCCGCTTTGCAGAGCCCCCCCGCTTTGCAGAGCCCCCCCCCGCTTTGCAGAGCCCCCCCGCTTTGCAGAGCCCCCCCGCTTTGCAGAGCCCCCCCCGCTTTGCAGAGCCCCCCCGCTTTGCAGAGCCCCCCCGCTGCATAATCTTACCATCCAGGGTCTTCTTCACCGGAGGTCCTGCAGTCATCATTGCGCGCTGTGTTGTGGTCTCACGTGACCCGGCGCGGTGACGTCATTCCACTGCGACCGCCGGGTCACAGGAGACCGGGAACACAGCGCGCGAGGATGGACTGCAGGACCTCCGGTGAAGAAGACCCTGGATGGTAAGATTATGCAGCGGGGGGGCTCTACAAAGCGGGGGGGGCTCTGCAAAGTGTGGGGGGCTGTTCTTATGATGGGGGGCTAGTGCCACTGGGGGGGTCTGTCTGTATACACTGGGGGGGCTGCTGTAGATACACCTGGGGCTGCTGCTGTAAACTACCCCTGGGAAGGCTGCTGCTGTATACTACCCCTGGGAAGGCTGCTGCTGTATACTACCCCTGGGAAGGCTGCTGCTGTATACTACCCCCCTGGGAAGGCTGCTGCTGTATACTACCCCCCTGGGAAGGCTGCTGCTGTATACTACCCCCCTGGGAAGGCTGCTGCTGTATACTACCCCCCTGGGAAGGCTGCTGCTGTATACTACCCCCCTGGGAAGGCTGCTGCTGTATACTACCCCCCTGGGAAGGCTGCTGCTGTATACTACCCCCCCTGGGAAGGCTGCTGCTGTATACTACCCCCCTGGGAAGGCTGCTGCTGTATACTACCCCTGGGAAGGCTGCTGCTGTATACTACCCCCCTGGGAAGGCTGCTGCTGTATACTACCCCCCTGGGAAGGCTGCTGCTGTATACTACCCCCCTGGGAAGGCTGCTGCTGTATACTACCCCCCTGGGAAGGCTGCTGCTGTATACTACCCCCCTGGGAAGGCTGCTACCCCCCTGGGAAGGCTGCTGCTGTATACTACCCCCCTGGGAAGGCTGCTGCTGTGTACTACCCCCCTGGGAAGGCTGCTGCTGTATACTACTCCCCTGGGAAGGCTGCTGCTGTATACTACCCCCCTGGGAAGGCTGCTGCTGTATACTACCCCCCTGGGAAGGCTGCTGCTGTATACTACCCCCCTGGGAAGGATGCTGCTGTATACTACCCCCCTGGGAAGGCTGCTGCTGTATACTACCCCCCTGGGAAGGCTGCTGCTGTATACTACCCCTGGGAAGGCTGCGGCTGTATACTACGCCTGGGAAGGCTGCTGCTGTATACTACCCCTGGGAAGGCTGCTGCTGTATACTACCCCTGGGAAGGCTGCTGCTGTATACTACCACTGGGAAGGCTGCTGCTGTATACTACCACTGGGAAGGCTGCTGTAACACTGCTGGGGCCTGTATATACCACTGGGGAGGCTGCTGTATACCACACTGCTGGGGGCTGTATACCTGTGCTGGGGTCCACCCTCGGCTTATACACGAGTCACTAGGTTTTCCCAGATTTTGGGGGCAAAAGTAGGGGGGTCGGCTTATACACGGGTCGGCTTATACACGAGTATATACGGTATCTCATGAAAGTATATGCTGAACAGTTTGTGAAAATGCATTGTGAACTTTACCTAAACCATGCAGGTTCTGCTGGTATTTCACCATGGCTCTATAGCAAATTTCTGTCTAATGTGAACTTTACCTTTAAAATGCAGGAAACTATTGTGTATTAGGATGGTGCTGGGTATAAGGGCAGCTTTAGACAGCCATATGAAGACCCAGGCCAGTCAAGGCTGCAAACTGTGGATGTCACTGGCTCCTGGTGCAACTTCGGGAGACTCATCTGCATATAGACGAGTACAGAAGCTGCCGGACATTTATGTGCAAATGTCTGGTCCAGAAATCAGACCATAGTAGTAATGCATGCTGTGGATTTTTTCCATGCAGCCTGGCGATGTGCACTGCGACATTGGCTATAAGTGTGCACACTCACCATGTGTCTGTGGTGCATGTCCGTATAGTACACTCATCTGAATGAGCCCAAACTTTACTACTATTTTAGGGAGCTTTAAATTATCCATATGCATTGCCTTCATTAGCAGTCAAATGCTGCAGAGAAATCTGTGATGCGCCAACACAGCATCCATTACCAAGATGCTCGACTGTACCTCTGCCTGTTCATATGGAGGCATTGAAAAGTTTTATTTTTGTCAAATTCAGTATGAGATCTGACGGAGAAAGAACTATGGAATGGACTATACCGGCCAGAAAAGAGAATAAACATGAATGTATTCCTAAAGAAGGGAATGGTGACTAGAAGATGACACTTACCGGGTTTCCGGAGATGGAGAGCTCTTGTAGTGTGGGAACTGCCTCCAGTTTTTCCACTTCTGAAACTTCCTGATTAAAAATATGAAGCAATGATTTCCTATGTACATTAATGGGTATATGTTATCACTCAGTATATCTGTAGTGCCCCTTAGGGTACCTTTACACGTCGCAACATTGCATGCATTTTCACTTGCAACTTACTGGTTGCAGTGAAATCATGGACACATTGTTCTATTTTGTTGCTGTGTTCAAATGTAACAATGTGTCCATGATTTCACTGCAACCAGCAAATTGCCAGTGAAATTGCATGCAATGTTGCGATGTGTAAAGGTCCCCTTACATGTCGTTGTAATACACTGAATATGCAACTCTACTTCTCTTGCTGTTAAAAACACAGGTACCACAACGACCCCCGACAATTGTAAAAATGGAAAGCACTACGCCGATGTGAACTCAATAACGCCGACGTCCTGAATGGTTATGATCAAATGATTACAATTCTGGACATATGTGTTGAGATGGAAGAATACCCATTGCACATCTGCCTCCAGCCTGCACAAGCTATAGCAGACTAGCAGTTTGGTTCAGATTTCTTTGGTTCCCAGCCACACTGTGCCCACATGTAGTGCAATGTCGGCATCGGCTAACATTTAGCTTCCAAGCGCTTTAATGATATCCAGGATCTAATGTCGGCGCTCTTTACTCTCCATCTTTTAGGACACATCCTGATGGAGAGGGGCCACAGTGAACGCCTCTGCAGGACACGGGGGGGGGGGGGGTTTCTTGCTGAAATTAAAACTCCACATTTTACCTGAATTTTATTGAATCCTATAAACAGTTTCTTTAACTTAACAAGTGGAAGTAGGTTGTTCACATCGCGGAGCCGGTTTTCTTCCATACGGAGGGAGACTAGACAACTCTGCTTTGCAAATGAAGTCTCGGTGATCATTTTAATCCGGTTGTGGTCCAGCACAAGTTCCTGAAGAAGCTGCAGTCCTTCCAGTCCCTCCACTTGGCTGATCTCATTTCCTAGGGAGGGAGATGACAAAAGTCAGACATGGTATTTTCATCCTTCTTTGGTGCCATCTTGTGGTTGTAACTTCTGACTGGCTGTAGGTAGGAAGTTACGTCACAAGCTCTCAATGCATCTCTATGAGGGCCGGAACGAGGCCAGAACGAGACTCTCATAGACTTATATTGCCTTTTGACCTCTGACTCCATGAAACACTGAAGCTGACGGCAGGTCACAAATCGCCGGAGTGACGTTGATAGAAGATAAAGATGGTGGAAGGTAAGTATAAGACAGGGGGCAGTGGACTTAGATTTAAAGCAACACTACAGTGATGCAAGTAAAAAAACAAAACTATGGAGTGGTGCTGTAATTGAACGATATAATAAGGGTACAAAGCTCAATTTCACCCCTACATTGATTATATTAATGAGCCATCGACCTAATAAATGCTGCCTTCATGTATAACTTACCCTGCAGAAACAGAGATTTCAGATTCCTCAATCTGCTGAGCTGCAACTGCTGCATATTACTGATGCCATTGTAACCCAAATGGAGCACCTCTAAACTCTGCATTATTGGAGACAGCGGCTCCCCAAATAATGAATCTCTGTAATACATAAGAAAACAAGACAACATGAGAATACAAGAGACGTTTTCATTGGTAAAAATGTTGCCAAAACTTGAACACGTTTTACACGGCTTATCTGAACGGGCCTGCAATGTGGCCTTCATAGATCACGAGCAGCTTCCACAGTCCAGCACTTGTACCCCTGTTACCTGGTATTCTTGCCTTGCTGCCCGTATCCACTAGAGTTCACTTTTAGGTGAAGCATCTGCCGGTTGGTGAGAGGATTCTGAGACTTCTGTCTCGGCAGGATGGACTCAATGTGGTTGTAGTTAAGATACAATGTCTATTGAAAGAAAATGCCATAGTTCAGTGTTCCATGTAGGACAGTATTGAAGCGCATGGATAAATGATACCAAACTCCCCACTGCTGATAAGGTTGGAAAGCATTGATTTCAGTACCAAAATGTAACCCAAATAGTCATCAAGACTACCGCTTTTTAGACTGAAGCGGCCCAGTAATCAGCAGGAATAATTTAAGGAAACTTCAGCTCTCCCCATGTTAAACTGCTTAGATGCCACAGTCACTATTGATCACAGCATTTAAGGCAGGGGTCCCCAACTCCAGTCCTCAAGGGTCGCCAACAGTGCAGGTTTTCAGGATTTCCTTAGTATTGCACAGTGGTTGGAAATTTATCACCTGTGGAGATGATCACGTGCTAATGTGCAATACTAAGGAAATCCTGAAAATCTGCACTGTTGGCGACCCTTGAGGCCTGGAGTTGGGAACCTCTGACTTAAGGGGTTACACAACCAGGACTTGAGGCTGTGTGCAGTGATCGGGCCGACAACATCCCTGAGACGACTAGACCTGATTGCATTAGGCGACTGTAAATAAAAACAAAATATCTTATGAATTGTCAACTGCATATTCTTATATCAAAGAAAATAAATGATATATACCGGAGGTGAAGCTCGACAGCGGAGGAGTGCTGTGACCACGGAAAAAAAAACACCAGGAAAATAAGATACATTTATATTAGATGGTACTCTGCAGCTACTAGATAGGTTATATTAAATTCCCGAGGTTAAAGGAATTGTCCAGTAATTATAAAAAAATAATGGCTGTATTTTCCAACATTGATGTCAATCTTGTCTACAGTTTGTCTGGTATTGCAGTTCTATTGAAGTGAAGGTGCCAAGCTGCAATAACACATACATCCTGTAGACAAGGGCTGGCGCTGTTTCTGGAAGAAGGCAGCCATCTTGCTTCTAATCCGAGACAACACGCCTTTTAACAAGACCATTGTGCAACTAAATAAATTAGAATCATTGATAGCTTTTATTATTTCATAGGTGTAGAGTTTCGAGTGAAATTCTGGGTTTGTGTTGGTAAAATTGTCTGTGACTTTTCGATATGGGGGAACAAATTTTAGGTATTCTCAATAATGTGTAATATGATAATACAATGTCACACGTGTCGCGTCCGGAAGGGTCTTTGTGGAACCTGGGATCAGAAGGTCACAGCGATTTAGAAGATTGCATGGCCTCGTCTGAGTCTGCTCAGCAATGAATATGAGTAAAGCAAATTTCATTTCTTTTGGTGCTGTAAGGGTTAAGAGTTCCTTTTGCCCCTCCTTTTGCTCTAACCTCAGCTGCTGCTCCTTATTACCACCCCCTTCTGTTATTAAACTCATTTAAGGCCCTGTTACACCTAACGATGTCCCAGCGATCCAACCAATGATGTGGATCGCTGAGACATTGTTATCTGATCGCTGTGAGCTGTCAAACAGGCAGACGTATGAGTGATCAGGACCAGCGAGAACGCTGGTATCCAGGGTAAACAGCAAGTAACTAAGCAGAGCGCAGCGCTTAGTTACCCGCTGTTTACCCTGGTTACCAGCTCCCAGCGCTTGCTGTGCACCGCTGGTAGCTCGTTCATCGTTGGTCTCCTGCTGTCACACGCGCCGATGCTGGGCGCTCAGCGGAAGACCAACGATAAATTTATGGTCCAGGTCATTTACCAACCACCAACGATGAATGACCCTTTGTCGTTGGTAAATGTCACATGCAACGATGTCGTTTCGACATCGCTGCAACGTCACCAAGCCGATGACGTTGAAACGATATCGTTAACAATATTGTAGCGTGTAACGGGGCCTTTACTCTATCCTTCGCTAGCTAATGTTCCTAAATTTGACCTCCCTGGAGAAGTTGCACATGTCAAAGTCGTGGACTGGCTTTTGTTTTATACCCACTTGTTTGTAGTTTTCCCTGTGTTCCCCTATTGTAGTAGGAAGACTAGTGTCTTGCTGCCCAATTCACTAGCCAGGGTTATCCCAGGACAAAGCAGGTCCTATGCATGTGATCTTGCATGGGCATCTAGGGAGAGCAAGGTAAAGGCACAGGTGAGTGTCAAGTGTCGCCTTGCCCTGTCGTGGCTGTAATTATTTTGTTTATTGAAAAATAACTAAATCTACATATATAAAGAAGATTAATAAATTATTCCAGTGATCTTAACCTAACAATTTGCTTCTTAAAGGGAATCTGCCAGCAGGTTTTTGCTGTTTTATCAGAGAGCAGCATGACTTGGGGGCAGAGACCCTGGTTTCCAGGGATGTCTCACTTACTAGGCTGTGTGTTGTAGTGTAAATACAATCGGTGTTTTATTAGCAGGAGATTACAACTTCAGGGCGTGAAGTCACATGCCAGCCAGTCCAGCTGATCTTAATCACCCCTACCACTGATTGGTAGTTTTCTGACACTGTACACAGGAGGCTGCCAATCAGGGGAGTGGGAGGGGCTATACACAGGTCAGCTTTTTGACCACTGCTAGATCTACAGCAGGGAAAACAGGAACTGTATCAAAACTGCACCAAGCAGCCCAGTAAGTGAGACATCGATGGAATCAGGGTCTCTATCCTACAACATGCTGCTTTCTGATTATATAGCAAAAACAGTCAGGTAAAGTCCCTTTAAAAAGCTTCAGAGCTAATTAATTCTCCCTGGAAAGATATCAACCTTCCCTTCCTCAGCTGAACTTACCCAGATGGTTAGTAAACGAATACGCCTGAAAGTATCGTCTGCAAAAAGAGGGACCAGAGAGAAGTATGAAAAAAAAAAATCTTATGGTCTCCATGACCAAATCCTCCAGACCTCGTGCCCCATTCTAGAATTATGGATTGTCAGGCCGTCTACATAACATTGGTAAATAGTTGTACTGATGTGTACTCCGTACAGATGACGCCTTCCATAGACATACGGTATGTCTATTGGTAATATTCCCTTCTTATGATGGTGTATTGGATACGACAAGTTTGTTGCGATACTTCTCTGACATGCTTGATATCTAGGGGACTGATTTCTGGATTGAAAAAATTAAATGCAAATTCATTAATTCCTATGCTATTTCCATCGGTTCCTACAAATATGTCAGCTCCTCAGCTGTATAAAGTAATGTAATGTACATCTGCTACTTACTTTCAGTTTTTTTCCTTTAATGTGAGAGGTGTCAGTATGAGAGATAAATATATGTTTGATTACCTCTAATGGAGCACCGGCGAATCCATCCACATCCCTGACATTACTGTAAATACATACATTAAGCAGGACTGAGCGCTGCCTTGTATTATTCATAGAGCACTTAACCAGAGAGTCGGGCTGAAAGGATATACACGTTCTATATTAATATTACTTATTTATATCCCCCGTCAGTCTTGGGGATGAGGCTTGTTTCTGGAGAGACAGGCTATTATTAGGCCTCACAAAGAACTGTGAATGTATATCTGACAGCTTTACACAGCGGATATGGATGCGATGTGCCCGCACCGGCACTAGGGTCACTGCTAAATCTATACGGGTCACATTTCAAGGGCAGATCGATACGATCACTGACCGGGAGTGCCGTCATCTGCGGCTCATATAGAAAGTGAGCTTGGCAGCTAATTTAGTAAATACTGGCATCGCTCATGAAATAAAAAAAGTGCATTGTCATTCCTCTATTGCTCCTCTTGCAAACAAAATTGACTAAAGGGAGTTATCCTCATCACTGTATATAGGCCGAGTCTGTACACCGCGCAGCAATTCAACTACAGTGGGGAAAATAAGTATTTGATACACAGACAATTTTGCAAGTTTCCCCACCTACAAAGAATGGAGAGATCTAATGTTTATTGTAGGTTCACTTCAACTGTGAGGGAGAGAGAATCTAAAAAAAATCCAGAAAATCACATTGTATGATTTTTAAATAATTAAATTGAATTTTATTGCATGAAAAAAGTATTTGATCACCGACCAAAGAGCGAGTACTGTGTCTCTCACAGATCGGTTAGGCCGGGTTCACATCACGATTTTGTACCTGTCCGTGGGATCCAAGTTTGAAGGAGGATCCCACGGACAAGCACGGATCCACACAGATCCCTGCACTCGGATGGCAAATAGCCATCCGATCCGAGTCTATGCAGGATCTGTGTGAATCCTGTTTACCCTGCTTCTTCTCTATCTTTCCCTGTCACTCCCTGTCTGACCCTCTTCTATCTCTGCTCTCCTTTATCCTCCCCCTCGTCCTCCTCCCTGCCCTCTCCCCTCCGTTATTTGGGGAAAAAAATCCTCCCAGAGGATACTTTACCTTCTGCCGGCTCCATGCGACAGTCTCCTGATCTTCTGGTGGCTGAAGGACCTCTCGTGAAGTAACAGAGCTGGTCACCTGATGTGTCAGGTGACCGGCTCTGTTACTTCACGAGAGGTCCTTCAGCCACCAGAAGATCAGGAGACTGTCGCATGGAGCCGGCGGAAGGTAAAGTATCCTCTGGGAGGATTTTTTTCCCCAAATAACGGAGGGGAGAGGGCAGGGAGGAGGACGAGGGGAGGATAGAGGAGAGCAGAGATAGAAGAGGGACAGACAGTGAGTGACAGAGACAGACAGGGTTAAATATGTACTGAGCACTGCCTCTGGGCATGCTCAGTACATAAGCACGGAGCTGACATCGGATCAGAGTTCAACTCAGATCCGATGTCAATAGGCTCCTATGCTATCGGGGGTCGGATCGGCTCTGATCCGAGGCTGTCCGATTTTATTCTCGGACACAAAAACGCAGCAAGCTGTGATTTTGTGTCCGTGCTGAAATCGGACAGGATCAGATGGTGCCAAAATCGGATGGCAAAAGGCATACATCCGATCTAATCTGAGCCCCATAGGGATACATGGGATCCGATTTCGGATCCGAGTGTATCCGTTTTGAAACGGATACACTCGGATGACCGAAAATCGTGATGTGAACCCGGCCTTAGTTTTTCTTTATGCACTCATCTTCATGCACCTGTATTAATTGCACCTGTTTAAACTCATTACTTGTATATAAGACACCTGTCCACACACTCCAACCTCACCACCATGGTCAAGACCAAAGAGCTGCTCAAGGACACCAGAGACAAAATTGTAGACCTACATAAGGCTGTGGTGGGCTACAGAACAATAGACAGCAGCTTTGTGAGAAGGCAACAACTGTTGGCGTAATTATTAGAAGATGGAAAAAACATGACATGACTGTCAGTCTTTCTCAGTCTGGGGCTCCATGCAAGATCTCGCCTCGTGGGGTAAGGATAATTCTGAGAAAGGTCAGGAATCAGCCCAGAACTACATGGTAGGACCTATTCAATGACCTGAAAAGAGCTGGGACCACAGTCTCAAAGATTGCTATTAGAAACACATTATGTGTCATGGATTAAAAACCTGCAGGGAACACAAAGTTCCCCTGCTCACGCCAGCACATATGAGGGCTTCATTGAAGTTCACCAATGACCATCTGGATGATCAAGATGAGGCATGAGAGAAGGTCATGAGGTGAAAGGAGGCATAGGAGAAGGTCATGTGGCCACAGGAGGCTTGGGAGAAGGTCATGTGGTCAGAGGATACCAAAAAGCACTTATCAACTCCACTCGTCATGTTTGGAGGAAGAAGGATAAATACAACCCGAAGAACACCGCCCCAACCATGAAGCTTGGGGTGGAAACATCATGCTCTGGGGGGGGGGGCTTTTCTGCAAAGGTGACAGAACGACTGCACTGTATTGAAGGAAGGATGGATGGGGTCATGTATCGCAAGATTTTCGGCATCAGCCTTCTTCGTTCAGTAAGAGAAATTGAAGATGGGTCACAGCTGGGTCTTCCAACACAACAATGACCCAAACACACAAAAAGGGCAACTAAGGAGAGGCTCGATAAAAAGAAGCATTGCAAGGTCCTGGAGTGGCCGAGCCAGTCTCCAGACCTGAACCCAATAAAAAAAATCTTTGGAGGGAGCTGAAGCTCAATGTTGCCCAGCAAGAAGCTCTGAAACCTGAAGGACCAGACAAAGATCTGTATGGAGGAGTGAGCCAAAATCCCTGCAGTGTGTGCAAACTTGGTCAAGAACTACAGGAAACATCTGACCTCTGTAACTGTCAAACAAAGGTTTCTGTGCCAAATATATAGTTCTGTTTTTCTATTGTACCAAATACTTATTTCATGCAATAAAGTGCAAATTGATTATTTAAAAATCATACAATGTGATTTTATGGATTTTTTCTAGATTCTGTCTCTAGCAGTTAAAGTGTACCTACGATAAAAATTACAGACCTCTCCATTCTTTGTAGGTGGGGAAACTTGCAAAATCACCAGTATGGCAAATACTTCCCCACTGTTATTTGGACATGTGTGTAGGGAGACTCCTCCAATTTATATAAGAATTTGTGGTATCCAGTTTTTAATTTATTCAAACATTTCGAGGTGGAATAAGAGAGTGGTGGAATATTAAAAGATGCTGAAGAATTGTTATATTTTTTAGAAATGTTCAATGATTTACTAAAGGTGCTCTTTAAAAAGACTTGAGAAACTACAGACACAGGGAGGTGAAAATTAATTAAAAAAATATATATATATACTTTCCTCCGGACTGGTACAATCCCCCATACTCGTTACTACACTCCCTGCATTCCCTATATTCTCTAGAATGAAATGCGATTCGGCACTTGCTGATTGGCTGGAGCACTCACCCCATCAGATACTCATCCCAGCAGACCAGTGGTACAGCATGAGTATGGGGGAACAATGCCGCCCCTGTGGGGGAGTATCATTTTTATTTCCTTTCCCCTACCTAAGCTCATTGATAATGGATTGTCAGTTAATGACAACCCCTTTAATATTTATGCATTCCCCTCTTTGTCTTGTATTTGGTGGGAAAAAAATGAAATGATAAGTGAAGAAATTTGGCCAACCATTTATTTATTTTTCTTAATTATAATTTGTATGACTCAGCTTACTGAACTGTATACATCCTTTTAGATATATATACTTGGCGTGGCAATCCCGCATACCTTGCGTCTCTCGGCTGTACTATTGAATCTCCATTTGCGAACATCGATAATGATATACAATCTCTTTAGATAATAAAGAGTGTTTCCACTGCTAAAGGTGTGTGTATAAAATTGCCAGATTCTCAGCCAGAAAAGTTAGTGAGTGTCATGCGTTTTTTTCCCTCCTAGAAAAAAGAAGCACTCTCATAACATATAGGTACTAGGGAGGAAGAAAGCAGGACTCTGCCGGACACTCGCCAACCTTTCTGGCTGAGACTCTGGGCGATTTTATATACAAACATATATGCGCCGTAAAGCTCAGTATCCTATCACCAGGGCCCATTCCTATGAGTTCTGGCGATGCTTCCCGCTATATGCAGGTTTGTAGCTTCTGAATAATGTAGATCAGATCAATCAGGACCATCTCAGCCCTCCTACCCCAATGTTCTTCACCGTGACATCATTGCAATATCAAAGGGAGTTCCCCTACAATAACACACAGATATCTCCAGATACCCATTAAGGCAATCCAAAACTATTACCCCTGTTTGCAGCGCGGATTGCAAGACAGAAAACTGAGCTGTATGTTCATACAGTCCTGATTTATGCTGAAAAACAGCGTGGCACAGATCCCAATCAGGTTGGGTACAATGTATCATTCCCGATAAACGTCCTTGTTAGACTCCGCTAGGTCGCACTGAGCTTCCAGCCTCCGCTAGCCGGTTATTACCGACACCACACAGGACCTACTGTCCGTCATAGCTGCTGCTCTACAGGCCAAATCCAAGAACCGCTGTCTCCTACAGCTTTACCTTCCTGGAACCTGCAAGACCCGATGAGGGAGTGACCCCTTTCTACACCATACTGGTCATATGTGACATGCGCATCTGGGAACATAGCCCCTCGCATAACCCTGCACTGTTACACCCAAGGACCGCAAAAATAAAGATGTGCCAAAAAAAGGTTAACAAACAGAACAATACTGGTAATAATCATAGTGATATTGGTGTAAACATGTATAACCAAACTAAGGTCCTGTACACATTAGATGAAAGATGGCCGAACCTGCCAACCATCCTATGTGTATTAGGGCCTCTCATTCTCCCCAGACAGATGATGTCAAATAGAGTAAGGATCGGAGTTGGAATTTCAGCACCTGATCCTTTTGTTTCAGGCAGGAAAAGTCAGAAGTTGCTTTCTTTTGGCCGAACTAAGCCCTCATGTACATTGGGGAATCAGGAAGAGGGGTCTCCCAACGAATATTGTATCCGTGGAATCCAAATACACGTTCAGCAAAATACAACAGAATGGGAAATCCTTATGTGTCATACAGAGATTATAGACATTCACCTTCACATGTGACAGGAAGACTAAGCCGCTGAATGACGTCAGATTGTTACTCTCCAAATTCACAGTGCGGACGTTCCTAAACTGCTCAGCAGGCACGAGGTCGACCGTCCTAGGGAGACACAAGACAAGCGATGTCAAATGTAAATGTGCCAATCCGCTACCACCTAGATCAGTGATGGCCGACCTTTAGAGCTAAAAGTGGCAAAATTCATAAAAACAAAAAAATGAGCATGACTCGGATGATTTGTCACTTCTAGAAAAACCCATCATTGTGTGATATTTGTAGTTCTAATAACAATAAGTTATATTTTTAATACATGGTATATACTGTATTTATTAATAAAGCGAAATCAAATAATTATTGACCTTACCTTAAGGCCCTGTCACACATACAGAGATCGGTAACGAGATCGCTGTTGCGTCACGGTTTTCGTGATGCAACAGCAATCCCAATAGCGATGTCGTTATGTGTGACACGCACCATCGATCTGGACCTGCTGTGAGATCGTTGATCGTTACACACTGCTCTGAGTCATTCTTGTGTCGTTGTGCTCCCGCTGGGAATGCTACATCATTGTGTTTGGCAGAGATAATAAGCAACGATCTCAATGCTACACTATGGAGAGAACATTCACAACGACCTCGGTATAATTCTGGATCGCTAGTGCGTTGTTTTTCACATCGCTGGTAGGATGCCTGTTTGACATCTTACCAGCGATGTGTAAACGACGCACCAGCGATCTCTGCACATCGTTATCGGGATCGCTGATGCGTCGTTATGTGAGGCTGGGCCTTTACTGACTTTTGTTATTTGCTAAATCTTCAATCAATAATGCCATACATCTCGGTCCATATCTCTTGAAAGAGTCGGCTAATGCTACTACCACTTCCTTTATTAAATTATGCTTTTTGATTTTTTGGGTTCTCCAGCAGTGGGCTCATGATAGGACATAGATCACCTAATAGCCCTGAAGGCAGCAGGGTGAGATTTTGGTAGCCGCTTTAAGATAATGGCCAAGGTGTAAGGAGCACATATGCCTGAGATGACTCTCTTATCTCCATGTAGCCATTGGAATGGAGCTTGGTAAAGTTGTCTGCTATTGACAGGGCAAATGTTTGACACAGTTCTAGTGTTTCCAGCTGTCCGGTGCAAGTCCGCGGTAACTTTAGTGTGGGTGGGATCTCTGGCTTCACTAACAGAGGTGATATGTCGCGCTGTCAGTAGGAGAGTTGTCCTGCCTCCGGATGCTGACGCTGTCAGATACTGAAGACAGAGCAGCAAGCAGAGAGCGTCAGCATCCGGACACGGGGCAACTCTCCTACTGAGAGCGCGACATGAACGGGCGGTCATATTACCTCTGTTAGTGAAGGGCACTGTGCTGTGCTCTCAACAAGACAGTTCTCCCGCTTACGGATGCTGTCAGCTTGCTGTGTGTCAGCAAAAACGTCTCGGCGGGTCACATCTGACACACGTGTCATCGGTTAGCCATCATTGAGTTAGATTCCTCTATTCTGCCAAGGTGTCAGGTCATGTGCAGATCTCAGCCTATATGATCTCTGATGTATGAGTGTCATCACAAAGTATTCACTGATCTCAGGGAGACCAGTCCAAGAAAACACTGCGGGCAGCTGGCTAAAGCGCTCAACACAGTGAATTCCTAGGCGCATTGCCTCCTGGGAATTATGAATATGCAAATAAGTCTGTGGAGCCTCGGTTAGGAGTCTCAAACACAGGACTAGCCAGATATCCCTCCAGGGAAGGACCCAGTCAAGGGTTGGCTCCTTGCTCCTTGTTCTCCGCAAGGAGCCACCCCTTGACTGGGTCCTTCCCTGGAAGGATATCTGGCTAGTCCTGTGTTTGAGACTCCTAACCGAGGCTCCACAGACTTATTTGCTGATGTATGAGTGGTCAGCACTGCCAACGCCCACACAACACGGACGGCACATGTGAGGAGCAGCCGGTCAGTGGATCTGAGCAGAAGATGCATACAGCCGCAGAAATGTTCTGAGATCTGGAATTTTGGGAACACGAGCTCAATACACGAAGCCCAAACTAGGAGTGCGAATGAAAGCAAGTGGAGCATGCAAAGGATCGGGTGAGGGCCGTCTTCACATTGAGCAGTGAAAGTACATGATGCATTTTTCACTGCAGGTGTCCACAACATATGTTTTTCTCCTTCACCTCATTGGGGGACACAGAACCGTGTGTGTGTAGTTTTTGCTTAGTGTCGTTAGGAGGCACACCTAAATTTAAATTTCTTTAAAATTCTTCACTTTTTGATTTTTTCTTTCAAGAAGGAAGAAAAGTGGGTCTCTGTCGAGACTCCCGGCATGGTCCCTCCTCGGCCCCCCTGTTGGGGGTGCCTGGTTGACGTCGACACATGCCGCTCCTTCCTTGGCCCCCCGCTGTTGGGGGTGCCTGGTTGAGGTCGAGATGATGGTCCTACTTCCCCATTTCCCCACTGTTGTGGACCCTGGGTTGAATTCGAGGCTACACAGGAGTCCTCTGACGGTGGACGGCAGCATCCCTCCCGGGCTTTTAGGTTGAAACACCGCAGGTGGGGCTCAAACATGCTGCACTGTCAAGGCAGCACACTCCAGAAGCCATAAATCCATAGTCCTGTATCTCCCAATGAGGCGAAAGAGAAAAGGAGAATTTTATGTACTCACCGTAAAATCTCTTTCTCTTAGCCTCTAATTGGGGGACACAGCTCCCACCCTGTTGCCCGTTTCGGGCCGTTTTTATACTGAGTTCTCATATTATTCTTGAGCTCGTACATATGCCTTTTTTCTATAGGCATGGTTATGTTATCTATGTTACTTCCTCCTACTGCTTTAGCACAAAATTGGTTAAGGCTGTGGCCGGCCAGGGGTGTATACTGCAGAGGAGGAGCCACTCACTGTTAATCTTTTTCAGATTATGTATAGTGTCGCCTCCTAGTGGACAGCAGCATAACAGCCTATATACAATAGATAACACAGAATCCACCATTCAATAGGTGATGTCCCAGCTCACCTCCTCCTCCTGTACAATGACTGATAACACTTATATATACAGTAGATAACACCTATCTAGTATATCTGTGATATCAGTCATTGTACAGGAGGAGGTGAGCTGTGATATCACCGATTGTGAATGGTGGATCCTGTTGTTATCAGTCATTGTACAGGAGGGGAGGAGGTGAGCTGTGGCATCACCTATTGTGAATAGTGGATCCTGTGTTATCTACTCTATATAGAAGTGTTATCAGTCATTGTACAGGAGGAGAGGTGAGCTATGTATCACCTATTGTGAATGGTTGATCCTGTGTTATCTACTGTATATAGAGGTGTTATCAGTCATTGTACAGGAGGAGGTGAGCTGTGAAATCATATATTGTGAATGGTGGATCCTGTTTTATCTACTGTATATAGAGGTGTTATCAGTCATTGTACAGGAGGGGAGGAGGTGAGCTGTGATATCACCTATTGTGAATGGTGGATCCAGTGTTATCTACTGTATATAGAGGTGTTATCAATCATTGCACAGGAGGAGGTGAGCTGTGACATCACCAATTGTGAATGATGGATCCTGTGTTATCTACTGTATATAGAGGTGTTATCAGTCATTGTAAAGACATACTGATAGGATGTTTAGATTGTGAGCTCCAAGAGAGACAGCATTACCCATGTATGTAAAGTGCTATGGAATTAATAGCGCTATATAAATGAATAAATACTACTACTACTATGTACAGGAGGAGGTAGCTGTGATATCACACATTGTGAATGGTGGATCCTGTTTATCTACTGTATATAGAGGTGTTATCACAGCTCACCTCCTCCTGTACAATGACTGATAACACCTCTATATACAGTAGATAACACAGGATCCACCATTCACAATAGGTGATATCACAGCTCACCTCCTCCTGTACAATGACTGATATCATCTATTGTGAATGATGGATCCTGTGTTATCTACTGTATATAGAGGTGTTATCAGTCATTGTACAGGAGGAGGAGGTGAGCTGTGACATCGCCTATTGCGAAGGGTGGATCCTGTGTTATCTACTGTATATAGAGGTGTTATCACAGCTCACCTCCTCCTGTACAATGACTGATAACACCTCTATATACAGTAGATAACACAGGATCCACCATTCACAATAGGTGATATCACAGCTCACCTCCTCCTGTACAATGACTGATATCATCTATTGTGAATGATGGATCCTGTGTTATCTACTGTATATAGAGGTGTTATCAGTCATTGTACAGGAGGAGGAGGTGAGCTGTGACATCGCCTATTGTCCTGTGTTATCTACTGTATATAGAGGTATTATCAGTCATTGTACAGGAGGAGGTGAGCTGTGATATCACCTATTGTGAATGATGGATCCTGTGTTATCAGTCATTGTACAACAGAAGGAGGTGAGCTGTGACATCACCTATTGTGAATGATGGATCCTGTGTTCTCTACTGTATATAGAGGTGTTATTCGTCATTGTACAGGAGGGGAAGGAGGTGAGCTGTGATATTTTGTGTAATCTCGTACATCATCCTGGAATTGTAATGTCACATTTTTTGTGTAGAAAAAAAAAGCACTAAATCCTCAATGTGGGAACTGGGGTCATAGTCACACCTTGTGTTTCCAATGCAGGTTTTTTTTCTCCAAGATTTTTATTAAGACGTGGAAAAATGGCTGCGGTTTTTAAAGCTTTTTGTGAAACTCATGGTAAAAAAAGAAAGTGAACATGGCCTAAACAGTGTCCTTCTGCATTTGCTGGACTTGGACCATCCCCACATAAAATCCACAACTATTTATTTGACTGATCATCACAAGGATCGGCCTGGCAGAGCAGAATCTCTCGGTGTCTGTTTGGGTCCATGACACTGACACCTTTTGGAAAATCAGTAGGTAAAATACATCCATCACAGGCTGCGTTCATGATTACTTTTTATTATTTCTTGAATCCAGTGAGGGAACTGAACCTCCACATCATGATGTGTGGGATTCTGCTGAACTCCTGTGCTATGTATTACCATCCCACAGGTTTGAGAATATATTTCAGATGATAAAATATTCATAAAACATTATTCATAGTACTGTGAATTATTCAGTGTTGTTATTCCTATAATCAAGGCTGTAAAAAGCATCTATGGGTATGGCGTTTGCCCGCTTCTGATGTAAAAGCTATAGCGTGTGCTATTTATACAGAGCCAGCAAATCATAGACGGACATTTACTTAAGATGGGCATTTCTCTCTAGACTTATTCTCAATATAGTAATTTAGTCTCTATCCTTAGGGAATAACTTACTGATTACTGGGGTCTGACTGTTAGCAGAATGGGTAATGGGGCTGTGGATACCGATAACCAGGCTCTGTAGAATGGAGGTGTACATGCTCGATCTCTGCTCAATTCATTATCTATGGGACTGCTGAATAGTGAGCATTGTACTCTCTATTTTTGGCAGTCCCATGGACAAGGAAAGGAATGGAGATCGATGATTTGCACCTTCGCTTCATTCAAAACGTGCCTCTGCAGAGCCGCCCCATTCTTGATTCTCCCAGCGGTGCTCATGCTTGACCTCAGCTCCAATCATTATCTATGGATCTGCTGGAAATAGGTATGTGCTGTGCTATGCCATTTCTGACAGTCCCATAGACAATGAATGGAGCGGAGGCTGCACATGCGCATCTACTATCAAGGAGAGGCTCTGCAGGGTGTAATTCCTGGGATCCAGTCCCCTTCCTTCTTGTCCCAGCAGTCAGTTCCTGAGTGATCAATAAGGCTGCTTCTACACCATGTGGTTTCACACCACATCCAATTGCTTCAGATTGCTACCTGACACCATTAAATTGAATGGGCAAAAAACTGGATCCTGAAAGGATCAGGTTATTGCTAAAGAAAAAACACAAAAACTGATCTTGCCTGATTGTAAAAGCCAGTAGCCTGAAACTGACCTTAGGCATTCCCTATTGTATGCACAGAGAACAAACCGGGGTCAAACATCTATTTTAGTTGCTGGCATCAGAAAAGGACTCCGAGCACCGAGGGAGCAGAAGAAAGGTTTGTTTTATTGTCTGCAGCGTGATGGGAGCCATATGCACTAGAATGGGGTCCATGATTGGGGCCATATATACCAGGATGGGGATCATATATACCAGGATGGGGATCATATATACCAGGATGGGGATCATATATACCAGGAGGGGGGGCATATATACCAGGATGGGGATCATATACACCAGGATGGTGACCATATATACCAGGATGGAGGACATATACACCAGGATGGGGGCCATATATACCAGGATGGGGGCCATATATACCAGGATGGGGTCATATATACCAGGATGGAACAGGGATAGACATATACAACAGGATGCAGGTCATATAGTATATACTTGGCAGGGGACAAGGATGTGGGATACCAGTAAAGAATTTGGGTGAAATTACCCCATAACAGTGGCAGCAGCAGATCCCCATAACAGTGCGCCATGATCACATTTATTGCTTTAAATTTTTTTCTATTTTCCTTCTCTAAAACCTAGGTGCATCTTGTAGTCCGAAAAATATGGTAAATGATCCTTAAGGTTTTCACAAGAAAAACTCAGAGAGCTCCAGCAGTCATGACCTCCACCTGTATTACAGCCGCCTCGGTGCTGGCGGTGATGACACTAGATCTACCGTGGAGTGTGAAGACCAAGTGTTGTCGCCCATATATAATTTGGGACTCTGGGTATTTAGGAAAGATATGAAATAGTTACTTTAGGAAAGTAACTGACTTGGCTCTCTCACAGTAAGTGATTGGCTTACTTTCATGGCTGCCATTGAAATCAGAAGGTTACTGTGCAACATGTCACATTGTGCTTAATATGACACTGGAAAAAATCCCTAAGTTAGAATCTGATTTGTTGCTGTAGTAAAGGGTAATTTGCTCCCATAATAGTGTTACTGAAAGTGCAATGTATATTCATACCTAATGGACGCGGCTCTCCAATTTAACTCTTGCAGTTCAGTAAAATGTTGATGTCCAATTTTTTCCGCAACCATATCAGAACTAAGCCTGCCACCAAACAAGTCCTTGGCATTTTCACATTCCACTGGGTCCTTTAGAAGTTAAAAAATAAAAAAAACACATAAAAATAGAATCCAGCATTGGTTACATGTATGGCCCTGTTATCAAGACATATATGTTGGTGAGAACCCATTCACAGAACCTGGAAGTGATAGGCCAAATGGGACAAAAATGTTTTGGATTCTTTTGTGTTAGTTGGAGCAAAGGTTGTGTAATGAGCCCACTTATTGCTAAAAACGTAACCAAAATCTGCAATCGAATGCTAGCTGCAGATTTTGCAGGTTAACTGCGGATGCACAGCACAGAGGGCAGGTGGGTAATACTTGTGTCGACTACCCTGCTCTGTCGCCAATCAATCTCTGAATAATGGTTGCCAGTAACGGCACGTTGCACCGGTCATAGGGCGCAGAGGTCACAAGTGGCGGCGTGAGCAGAAGTAAAGCAGAGGATAAAAACAGGAACACTCCGCACCAAAATCCACACAATCAGGGGAGTGTTTGTTGCTGTGAATTTTGCTGCAGATTTCATCACATTTGCTGCAATTGTAATAAATGATATTATTGTGTTTATCATCAGAAAAAGCTTCAGAGCATAAGCTTCGAAACTAATTATAATGATACTGATCAAATATGCTCCATTAACATGATAAATGGCGACACATTACATACTGCTTACCACAGCACATCCGTCCAGAGCCTTCAGAGACGAGAGATGAAAGATGACAAACAATCGATAGCTGTCATGTTTCACTGATATTGGATTACTGTATAAGTCCAAAATCACAAGGTTGTTCAAGCCCTAATAGGAAAATGTGACACATGTAAGATACCATTAATAGGGTAGAAGGAGATATTACAATTTTTTGTGCCTTTTGTCCCATTAACCCTTCAGAGCTAGGGGTATAATAATGCTCTCTCTTAAATGGAATCTGTCGGTAAGCTTGCCCCTTGACCCCTAAACCACTATATATGCGCTATGTAGCCCAGTGAAAGATGTACTATAAATTGTCATTCTGTAGCCTGAATTTCCTTAATCCAGTGTTTGCAGTATACAAATGAGTCATTGAGTGCAGTGGGCGGGAGAATGCACTTCTCGAAACTTGGTCACATGAGTTTTTAAAATTCTTAGCCCCTCCGTCTGTTGATCAATAGCCTCTGACATCATATGTTGGTTAGGAAATCTTGCACCTGTGAATAATAATGGTCTCCTGGCTTCTGTACAGTAACTGTCACGCTGGGCGTAAGGAGACACCCAGCGCAGGACGACGAGGGGGCAAAAGGAGTCCCTGACGCTAAGGGCAAGAAGAAAATTGTGACCCCTAAAAACACTAGCGCTGACACCTGGCTCCCCCAACAAACCTATACAGTCTCCGCAACTGTCGCCGAGCAGGATACCTCTTCCCTGTCTGTCCATCAACAAAGCTTATTTAGGGATCAGACTGATTGAACACTGATCTACCCAGCTAACAACTAAAGGAAAACACCAAGGGGACAAACAAGGTGAAGAGGAAGGAACACTTAGCTGAACAAAGAGAAAGACAGCAAACTACACCGGAAATCCATGATGCACTGCAAAGCCAGGAAGCAACACCACCTCCAAACTCGCTACCACCAGCAATGCATCATGGGAGCCAAAGGGTATAAATAGAGACAGCTGAAAAGGTCGGCACGTAGGAGACCTGATGGGGACTAGTGACGTCCAGTTATCACCAAACATAGAAATACCACTTAAAAGTAGAGAACAATTCAGTATTTTGGCTGTTTGGTCAGACGCTGAAACCTTCTGCGAGTGGCCCCAACAGCCTCGTCCATGGCTCCTGATACACCCGTGACAGTAACTTGACCTTCTGGGGACACATTGTGCATGCGCCACAGAACATTGGAACCTGTGCACTGAGAAAGGCACAGAATCAAGGACACCACTGTTTCTGTGCGGACACACAATTTCCTGGCTGGCACCTGATGTCAACCATAGATAAACAGATTAGTTAAGAGTGATAAGTCCAAATAACCGAGGAGGTCAGGTTTGGCAAGTGCATTCTCTCACTTACTGCACTTTAGTCATTTGCATCCTGCAAAAACGTGGATTTATCAAGATACAGGCAACAGTATGGCAATGTAAAAGTACCAAACGGGTTCAACTTTCACTTGACTACATGATTTGGACAAACATACTGATAGTCCCTATAACAGTTTATTGAACGGGCATATCCCTTTTAAGCCATTTTTTTTTACTAGTTGTCAATTAGCATGTAAAGATATGTGATCTACAGGTAATTTCTGGATACTAAACAGCAGCATATCATACACATTTACCTTCAGGTGGTAGACTTCTTGGTTCTGCAGATGTGGTTGTTGCTCAGGTACAGTTCTATTACTGAGCTGGCTTTCTGCAGTCCTGCCAGCGAGCTGATGTGATTGTTCTCGGCAGATAGAAAGTGAAGATGAGGCAAATTATCAATAACTTCTTTGTTGAAACATGTAAGCTGGTTCTTATTAATGCTGAGGTGCTGGAGCTTTACAAGCTTTGAGAGTCCTAGAAAATAGGAATGTGTTTTCTAGAATTAGAACAAAAAATTATTTTATTCTTATTTTCATATGTTTCCCTTGTTATCTGTGATGCCGGTGTGACCTATGGACAGAATCAGTCTCTCGCAGTACAGTCCTTTCTTACGTCCCCGGCTGTACTGCAGTGACGACAAGGATAGAAACACATTTGTTGGCCGATCTGTAGTGCACGGATCACTAGACAGAAATCTGTCAACTTGTCCTGGAGAAAACAAGCCTCATACAACTGTGTTATTGGGAACTGAAAAAGTGATGGTCCTTCGAATGCAAGAAAGAAAAAACAAAAGCAAAAAGAAGCAAATAATATTTATTTTATGATCTAATCCAGGGGTGGGGAACCTCAGGCCCGTGGGCCACATGAGGCCCTCGATGATCTGCGGCCCTCGGGCAGATTCCTAGGGACCGCAGTGCTCGGGTTTGGCAGCTGCATTTTGCAGACTGCCTGCCCTTTAACTCCAGCTCCCCAGTGATCTCTATGCCTCCAGACTCTCCTGTGATGTCTAGGGCCCTAGCAAACCTGGAAAAGCAGTTGAGAAGCAACATGATTAATATCACCTAACATCAAAGCCATGCCAAAGAGAAGCAGCTCCAGCCACCACAGTAGGGGAGAGTCGATTGTTTAACTAAATATAGCAGGGAAATTTTCAAGTTGATAATTTTGTGTGGCCCCCGAAGGACAGTAGAAATGTCCAAATGGCCCCGGCAGGACAATGGTTCCCACCCCTGGTCTAATCATTGCATTTGGCTATTTAATAGTGGGACAATCTCTAAAGTTACATTGTGGAATTCAAGTAACATTTTTGTAAAAATGCAGTGCATTTGTAATCACAGAAATGTTACACTGTGCGGTGGTAATATGTAAGGGGATAGCAGTCTGCATGTTTATATGTAAAGTCCCATCTTCCATGGGCAGTGCTGTAATGGATAATGTATTACCTATGATGTGATATCCCAGACAGTAAACCACAGGACCAATCACTGTATGGAGACTAAACAGGCGAGGCTATTGGCACCATCAAATTTCAAAAGTTTCTCACTTTTTATATAAAATTTTCATGGGGGGAAAATGGGGGTTTGTGCTAATTTATATACTGAATAACCAGCATTTCTAGTGTTTCCGGGGGAATAGCAATGGGACCTTGTGTTCTGTGATTAAAATGATGGGACATGTGGTGCAACATGGCCCTTCCGAGGCAGTCACTTAATAGGATTAATAGGACAAAGGATTATCTGATTTGTATGTGTTAACGGGGTTTTCTAATGCTATAAAATGCCCAGTAATAAATCAGAGGAAGTTATTTGCTTTCCGAGTCCAGCAGTAGTTACCCGTCACCACTCGGGTCTCAGTGTTTTGGCTGCAGGGACATCGTCACATTGAAAAGCGCACATGACTGCTGCGGTCATTGGCTACAGCGGTGATGTGCTCTATCAATGAGACGATGCCATAAACATCTCGACACGAGCAGCTAAGGGAACCGATGCACCATACAGGATGAGTAACTTCTCTGCTTGTTAGTTTCGGCATTTTAGAGCATTTGGGATCCATTCCCCTTTCCAATTTTCCATTGTGGAGATGGAGAGGAAGGCAAAGAAGGAGCTTCACCCATATATGTGCCAGCGGCCTTGAGGACGGAGCTGCTTACATTGTTATCTTACACATCTTTATCCTGAAAGTCAGTCTGCACCTCACGATCAAATTCAACATAATTTTAAGACTTACTTTATAAAGGGTCAGCAGTTTACTTGTCCACACTACTTAAAGGGAACCCATCAGTCACTAAACACAATGACTCTGGAGATATAGGGTTTATCTGATGCATTCTGTCTGGCTGAAAACAGCTACTGGGAGAAAATTAACCTGTTCAACCAGGCAGCGCCGCTTTCAGTCATAGTCTTGCATGGAGCAGCTTCAGTCACCGCTTAGTACATAGTGAGTGTTGGCTGTAAGCGCATTTCAGCACTTTGCTTGAAGCGGGCTGTGCAGCACATATACCGTGTTTTCCCAAAATAAGACGCATCTTATATTAATTTTTGCTCCTAAAGATGCGCCATGTCTTTTTTCGGGGGGGGGGGGGGGGGGGGGTCTTACTTTTATCATCCCCCTGCGGCCCCCAATAAAGTAACCCCATCATCCCCAATATGGTATCAGGGAAACGCAAAGCACACTGCGGACACACACACACAACAAAGGGGCACACAAACACACACACGGGAGCACCACACATACAGACAGGGACACTTCTCACCGGTCCCTGCTGTATTCCAGCGCCGCTCTCAGCTGTCCGCCGCTGTCCTGGTGACTCGCTGCTGCAAGGAGGACGGCACCACTCTCATCTCCTTGCGGCAGGTGCCATGGGTGAAGATGCCACTGGCCCAGCCATTCACAGGCCAGGAGCCAACTGGTCAGCCAATTACAGGCCAGAAAGCCGACGTCATGCAGCGAATGGCCTGTGATAGCCGCTGGGCAGTTCCTGGCTTTGATTGGCCAGGACAGTGGCAGGGGCTTGAAAAATAGAGCGGTGCCGGTCTACATGCATCTGCGGCACCGCTCACAGCGACGGGCACGGGACACGAGCGGGGGACGGGCTGGAAGAGGGGCAGGCTGGAGGAGTCACAGTTGCATGCTGTGGTAAAATAGAGACATGCCTTATTTTTGGGGGGTGCCTTATATTTACAGGCACATTAAACCCCCTGGCATGCCTTACTTTCGGGGGGCGCCCTATTTTCGGGAAACACAGTATGCATTGTGAGCTGTCAAAGTGCCTGTGAGGTGACAATGCTGTGAGCGGTGATTGCACCTCTATGACTGAATGCCAGTGGCTCCCGAGAAGAGTAAGTTTATTTTCTCCCAGTAGCTGGGCTTTCAGTATGATGACAGGTCAGCATTGGAATCCATTAACCTGCAGGATTAGCCTATATGTGCAGGTTAAGTGTTTTAGGACATGACAGGTTTCCTGCAAGGCCATTTGGTATTATATTGGTGCAGAACCATAAGGCCTTCATGCCGATTACCTTCCAGTTTTGTGATGCAGTTTCCATCTAGACAGAGCTCTTCTATATTCACACAGTTTTCCAGACCTTCAATTCTTGTTAGATCATTATTACTGAAAGAGCCCAACGAAGCTTTTCCAGTTTGTCTAAACTTGTGATTCGGGAGAGATTCTGCCCATCGAAATTCACTGATGTAATCTGGGGGGGAGAATGTAGAATTTGTTCAAAGCAAAATTCTGTATTTCAAAATGAGTTTATGGGGTTAAAAAGTAAAAATCCTGGTTGCTGTGGGAAGGGTTAGAAATGTGCCCTTCCTAATATCTGCAGAGATGAACACTATGGTTATCACATACGATACATCTGACTCCCAGCCATGTTTGGTATCGCTGGATGAAATGAGACCTGACAGGCAAGCTCTTAACCTTTCGTTGTGGGAACATTACATGATTTCACATGATCAGTCATATTGCAGCTTGGTGATGGTTTTACCTTGGGGAGCTGTGTTTACAGACTGCGGATTATGTCATTTCATGTTTTGAGATATTTAAGTGGAAGAAAAAGAAAATCTTTTTTTGGATTTTGTAAGCAATTCAATTTATGTCTCAGTAATGTGCGACAGAAAAACTGAACAGAAGTACAATTCAGAGAAAAATCATATTTGGTAAGAAGTTATCAACTCTATTGTTCTATTCCATTTAAGTTTATATCCATTCTATATAAAATAATTAAAATGTTGTGTTTTTTTTTTTCCAAAAGCTAGCTTCAAGGAATCTGTCCGCAGGTTTTTGCTATGTAATCTTAGAGGAGCATGATGTAGGTGCAGAGACCCTGATTCCAGTGAGGTCATTTACTGGGGTGTGTGTTGTTGTTCTAATTAAATCAGTGTTTTATCAGCAGGAGATTATTACTACATGACTAGGTGTCTTGTGAGATCCTAGTCAATTGCTGTGTAGCTCCACCCCACCACTGATTGGCTGCTTTCAATATACAGTGTACACAGCTGCCAATCAGTGGTGTGGGCGGGGTTATACACAGCTCAGCATTCTGAGCTCTACTAGATCTGCACCAGAGAAAATTATGATTCTATCACAACTGATAGAACTAAGGCCGAGTTCACACCATTTTGACATAATACAGCCCTATGGGGCCGGATGGAGCCAGATGGCAGCTATGTGCCACCCGGTTTCCATCTGTCCGGGAGGATCTGGGTGAATTCAGATTTTTCTCCCGGACACAAAAACGTTGCTTGCAACGTCTTTGTGTCCGTGGCGAATATATGCCCAAATCACATCCTCTCGGATCCTCCCATATCCAGCGCTCCCTAACATGGGAGTCTAGGGTGCTGGATTGGCTGGGTTCGACAAAAACATCAGATCCGGGAACCGGTCGCCGGCTGCTAAACTTCAGCACCACCAGCTGTCCCCTGCAGAGATTTCAGGACCGCCGCTAGCTGGGATCTTGAAATTCCAGCAGCTGCAGCTGCATCCAGCTGCGAACCGGACCGGAGGGCATATTTGCCCTCCGGTTCTGTTTCTAGATCGGGTCCGGGGCAGACTGGACTGCCCCGGACCTGATCAGGCCGTGGTGTGAACCTGGCCTAAGTGAAACGCCGTTGGAATCAGGGTCTCTTCCCCATTATTATGCTGTTCTTAGATGTGGTAGCAAAAACCTGCTGTCAGATTCCTTTTATATGTTGTTCCCTTTCATTTCAATATACTTACCACCATTTAATAGCTAATGTAGTAAATAAAAAATGTGAAATCACTTTATTGACAGAAAATGTTCTTACTCCTGTAAAAATGTCAGCTACAGGGTGTCTCTCACAAGGTGTGTATGTAATCTGAGCAAAAACCTTTTGATAGATTCCCTTTAAATGGTCAGTTTCTGTCATTTTTATACACTCTCTCTATTTGATAGCCAGTTTAGTAAATAAAAAATATGAAATCAGTTCATTTACAGAGAAGGTTGTTTTACCCCTGTAAAATGCTCCCCCACTTGTAACTAATGGTATCTTTACAAGCCGCTACAGAAGGTTGAAAACAACCGGGTTTCAGAGACAAATGTATCTTGCACCGTCAAATCAACCCTCTGTAGTGGCGGGTAAATCAGGTTGTTGCCATCCGTCACTTTCGGCACCTGTTTCAGAGCAGTGCTCTAAAACAGGTTGATTTCAACCCGATTGTAGCGGAGTCTAAATAAGGTACGGTAAGGTTTTTTCGCCACCTAGGTAACTCCCTGGGGCGTGACACAGCCTCCGGGAAATCGCCCCCCTTCAGCGATCATTGGTGGAAGCTCCTGCATTACGATTGGTTGTCGCTGCATAGGGCGGCATATTAAAGGAGCTGACCACTCACACTACACAATTGCTCTAGCGTCATGTATTAGCCAGCCTTCCTGCGCTGGCTGGCCAATCATGATAATATTGCATTGTCCAATCATCGTACAAGCGTCTCGTAATCCACAACTCTGGCACACCTATGTGTTGTCCCTGCTGCCCCAGGTCCTCCCATATTACCTTCTGTAGCGGCGTGTAAATGAGGGAAGGTGCTCTGCAGAAGGTAATTTGTAGCACCCGGTGGTGCCTCCAGAGATAGATTAAACCTTCTGTAGAGCACCTTGTAGCGGCGTGTAAAGGCAGTATCGGGTACCGTTTGCAACCGTTGGTACGTGCTCGTGCATGTGAGACACCCGGTTGTTTCTAACCTTCTGTAGCGGCGTGTAAAAGGTACCTTAAGGGCCCCTTTACACACGGCTACATTTCTAGGGTGGCTACAGGTAACTTACTGGCTGCAGTGAAATCATGGAGAGATTATTCCATTTGTACACAGCAACAAGATAGAACCTTATCTCCATGATTTCACTGCAACCAGTAAGTTACCTGTAGCCACCCTAGAAATGTAGCCGTGTGTAAAGGGGCCCTAACTGTTAAATGCCTGTTAGGTGAAATCCATCTCTAGCCACAGAAAGGATCACATATAGTGGGTGCAGGATTTTTCTTTTGCTAGCTGTGACCTCTTGTATAGAGAACTTTCTTACTCGGTCCTTCTGTGATCTCCTCTGCACTGTCCACAACCTTTACACCCCACATAGTAATTAGTGGGATCCCTGTCCTCCATCTCTGCATGCCGGATCTGCTGCATCTCCTCTACCGCTCTAAGCTACTTTTAGGAGTAGTTCACAGAAAATTTCACTGCCTGTACCAGCTGCTGTACATAATAAACAGAAGGCTGTATACAGGGTGGGCCAGTTATAGGGTGGCCATTTATATGGATACGCCTAAATAAAATGGGAATGGTTGGTGATATTGTGGCACCCCTGCGGACCGGTTGCCATTAGATGGCACAGCAGCTGGGATTGGTAAATCGGTCTCCCCACACACACACACACCCAACACACTCCCAGGGGGACTGGGCTGGAACCAGAGTGCCGGCTCTGCTGAAGTGGCCAGGAATCTTTATGCCCCAACCACGAATCCCGGCGGGGTGCAGGGTCTTTATGTCCCGAGACCCAACCGAGACCGATGCAGTGAAGAGAAGGCCATCGTATAAGGGCTAGGGGACCCAGGAAGTCACCCACTGAAAACCTGTGACTGCTGGATCGTAGCTAGCATGTGGACAGACCGAAAAGGCCCAAAAGAGACACGAAAGGGGGTGATGCAGACAAACCATCCCGGCTGCTTTACCCACACCGGAGCCGCTTCCTGAATTGTTGAAAGCTGTACCATCTGTCGAGTAAAGAGAGTAAACCCGGTTAAAGCTCCACACTGTCTGGGACTGTAATTCTTGCGCCTTAGGGGAGATATACTGATGCTGTGATCAGGAGGCTGCCGGCAACTGTGAATGCTGCACCCCGCCATACCCACAGACCAGCCCTACCCATGGAGGGCTCAACATCCTAGCTGCTACTTCCATCATCCCCAGAGGCCCCGACTGCAGCCGTGACTACCCATAGCTGCACGCCACGGGTGGCGTCACAACATTTTCCAAATGTATTTTTTACTTTTACCCCAACACACTTTTTATTGACCACCCAGGGCCACGGAGCCGGGTCTAAACCCCCATGACTTCCCCAGCAGAACTGCTGCCCGGTTCAGAGTACCCCCACGGCCCTCGTGGGCGAGTCAATATCAACTTCCTGTTTGAGGCACATTAGTTTTACCCCTCCCATATACTAATGTGCCACAAACAGGAAGTTGATATCACCAACCATTCCCATCTTATTTAGGTGTATCCATATAAATGGCCCACCCTGTAAATACAGATGGAATCGTAACTGATCTGGATAAACTAGGGAAACCGCAATGTGCAGCCGCTTCAGCTGATGGAGGATTATAAATTTCACTGATAAGGAAGATTTTTTTCTATCTAAAATGCTAAATGTTCTTCTTCTTTCAGGTATACTGTATTGTACTTGAACAACAGAATTCTACATTACTGAACTTGAGAATACATTTCTTTCACAATTTTGACCGTCGTCTCCTGAATCTTTCTTTTCTTTCTAAAGCTCCAAATGTATGATTCTCCCATTAATCCAAAAATTCAATGACTACAGTATGTATGTTCTCCATGTATATTAGAATTGGACAATCCCCTCAACATGACCTAATAATTCCTAATAATAATTTGACAGATCCGCCTTTTAGGAATAATTTGTCTAGCTATTTTTGGTAACTCTCAAAAAAAAAATGAATGAAGAGTGCGATACATGACTGGACAACATGATGGCCGTGGTTCATGATGGCCGTGACAGGGGGACCTGCACCAAACAGACATTTAAGGCATAATCATTAAACATGCCAATGTTCGAGAGGGGATAACGCCTTCAAGTCCATCCTACTTGGCACATACCATTAAAACTACCTGCATTTTGTACAGGACATTTTGGCTGGGACCCTTTTGTACATATATAAATTATGTTGCCTCCTTCCATAAAACATCCCTGGATGGCAATACTTTCTTACCATACGATACCAGCTGTTATTAATTTCAGCGTATGGATCCAGGCAGTTCTTGCTAATTTGAGCAATGATCTGAGCAGAAGGTAGTAGACTGAGGCAACGTGGTTTAACGGTATCTGTTCTTGCGCTCATCTGTAGAGATGCCTGCAAAATGGCAAAAATGAACACAATACTTATTGCTTCACTGAACAGCTTGGTACGCTGAATATACAGTCTATACAGGTTACATTGCAGGGAATTCCATAATATTAGGAGCCAAAGAGGAATATAATTGTTTCATACAAGCCTTGGGGTTTAATATAAAGCACTGAACTCCAAGCTGAGTTGGGAGTATTTGTTATAATACATCTAGGCTGCTGCAGAACCTCTTTTTGAAGTGGGAGAAGAAGTGAGAGAAGAAACTGAGTACGTAAATTTCAAAATTGGGCTCAGCAGTAGCAGAGATGTGTTACTGTGCATCTCCCACTCAATATACAGTGCACACTATGTACTCATAGTTAACCCTCCACACAATATCAGACACATTGCGTCCCCTAAAATGTAGTTACTGTGCCCCTTACTGTCACTTGCAATAGCTAATTTTCTTCCACAATGCCTCACAGTGTCATTCACATCCTCTCTCTTGCCGGAACACCACATCTGACCCTCCAGTGTCCTCACCGATTGCTCCTACTTGAGGCCATGGGCACAGAGAATCTCATCTGGCAGCATGACATAAGTGTCCTGATGAGAGATAGATGAACGTCTATATATATGTACTATACACAATGAGGAAATTACATTCTACGGAAATACACATCAATGGAAACTTTCCATTAACATGTCCATTAATAATAATTTTATAAATGATGTGTTCAGACACTAGAAAGCAATGATTATGAATCAGGGGCTGGCTGGCCCAGGGCAGGGGGCAGATGCCCCCCAGGCCAGTGGTAAAGCAGCAGTTTTGGGGCCGCCCGCACATTCGTCATGCTGGTCTGGGAGGTCGATCTGCCCCTGACGCTCACTGCTCATGGGCCACTGCTGTGCGCTTGACCCCCAGGCCGAAATTTGCCAGCCGGCCTCTGCTATGAATGACACTACACAAGCATTGTACATTGCTCCTGCCATGGCTATAGCCTGAAGTACTTGCCATTTGGAAGATATAGATATACCCCCCTTACCAAAGCAACAACCAACTTCATATTAGTGGCAGCCCAGCAATAGCTCTTACTAACAGGGATAACCACACTAGGCCCCAATGGTCTTTTGGAAGTTAATGTCATTATTACGTTCTATACATCTGTGCAATGGGAAATAGAAACTTTATTTCTAAGCTAAATGAAGCAATTTTCAGATACGCGTCAAGCTGCTTATTCAGGTTCTCCTTATCTAAGATTTTGTTAAATGATCAGATGTCGTTTAATGTGATATATAAAGAACACCGAATTATAAAGGATTTCTCATCTTATAAAGTAATGGCATATCCTACTGGTGATCGATGGGGGGGTCTGATCTCTAAGGCCCCCAAAGATCCTGAGAATGAAGGGGTCACATCACTGGTGTAACAAAGTCTATTTCTTTTACAATTTCCCTGCACAGTGGTGGTGCTCTTGGTGCACGGTATGTTGTGGCCTGCTACGACAGTAAAGCACCTAGGTCCTAGTGATATCACATTGGATAATGACTAAACCCTTTCTGTAGTCCTAGATTTGGACGCTAACCAGTTCGTATTGAGGTGACTCAATATTTGGAGTCTTAAAGGGGTTTTCCACAGCACAGGTGATAGCTTTCTTTTGGACAAGGAGGGTATAAGTTATCAGTAGCACAAGAGACAATTTCCTGTCTCTCGGGTGGCTTCAATGGAGGACACAGGAGCCATGGACGTTGGTTGATGCCACGGAGAAGCTGACAATTAGAGAACACAAAATTCTGCTCCTCCTCCATAGACTACTCCCACATTCTGGCACATACCCAACACTAGATTAGATTAGTGTCATGTAGGAGGTAGAAACCAATCTGGGATCTCAGATCTATTTCAATATAGTTTAGGTTATTCCAGTTAACCACCTTACTTTTCTTTTTAGGTTGGGAAATAGAGCGGCCACTTTGTTACCACGCTGTGGATTAGAGGGAACATTGCTGAATCAGTCACACTGTTGCCCCTCTATTTCCGACGGCACGAATATGTCACCTGCATTGTAGGCTACATCAATCCTTGCCTTATACCCCCCAGAGGATGACACGAGTAACAAGTGTAGATGTGAAGCAGCCGCAATGCCAGGTTTCAGGGCACACAAGTATATTTCCAACTCGCCTTTCTTTCTGCCATACTACTGGCTCTTCACTCTCTACATACAGGCATTGTCGTTCCCTTTGGAGTCAGCCCACTTGCGACACTTGGTACTCTGACTAGCTCTCCTGTCTTTTGCGAGTGTGCAGGTGCTTCTGTAGTCGCAGACTACTTGATGCACCACAAGCCCCAGCTGGATATGTAGGCCCCCTAAGCTGCCATTTTGCTCCTTCTCACCACCCCCTTTTCTCCTACTGGATCTTTTCCTCTCCTGTTGCCTTCATCTTTTCTGCAGCACCATAGAGGAATCAGATCTACTAGAGACACCGTGGCCCTCTTCTCCACACCAACCCAGCTCCTCACTTCACTGCACTGCACTCTTCTGGCCGTATCCAACGTGGGGACATACACTAGTCTCCTCCTGCTCCAGAGCTCTTCTTCTAGCATCCATCTCCCAATCTCTCTTTCCTCTGTTCTTTTCTTATTATCCTGTTATGTCTGACTAAACAGAATAAGAGCACTCATAAGCCAGGTTAACTTTCCCAAATCAACTATTTCCCATGTGCTGCTTGCAAACACAAATTTCACTCTGGTCATCCAATTTCTATCGTCACTTCTGTTTGAAGTGCCTGAGTTGTCCATTTTTTTCCAGGAGAGACTGACTTCAAAGTTAGCACCTTCCTCCAGGGTATCGCACTCTGTTCCCTCTACAAACTCTGTGTCCTCATCAGATGCCTATCTGTAGCTAGAGACTTTGCAGTATACTTCTTTGGAGCCTTTCAAGGAAGTGTCTCTGAAGCTGATCTCTTGGAAAGTGTCCTTCCAGATAGCGGGCACACCCATCAGAATGGTCTCAGATGGTTAAGACCAATCTTGTGCCATTTCCCCTTTCTCATTCTTCACAGGGACAAGGTGGTCTTTTGACCAGTGCCCTCTTTTCTACTCAAGGTGATCTCTTTTTCACCTCAACAAGGTGATTAGTTCTATCCTACCTGTTCATCCGCCCCTCATTTCAGAGAGAAAACACTCCACAAATTGGACAACGTTAGAGTCATCCATCTTATTGCTGCTATCTTTAGACATTTTGATGCCTAATTTGTAATCTTGGAGTGTCTTCACAGGTGCCTGCCTCAACGGCATCTGCTTCTCACTGGATACCATTGGGTGAAAGCCAAGGCACTCTCATTTAGGGCCATGGCCCACTCCAAATGGGTTTGGGACTGGGTGTCGTCCTGGTGGTACATCCTGGTCAGTGTCAGCACTTTGAGTGTACAATGACTTCTATATTCGTGTGCACATTCTCCATGTTCCTTTGCCTCTGCAGTTTAGAGTTTTGACAAAAATGTGATGCAATTGGTAGTTTGTTAGCGGTCAACTGAAGTCTTGTTTCTGGCCTCTTTCTTTCCCCCCACCCTAAGGGATTAATTTGGGCTGACCTATGGTTCCTGTGTTCTTCATTGAAGTGGTGAATTGCTCTTCAATGGAAGTCTTCAAACAGAGGCTGGACAGACATATGTTTGGGATGATTTAGTGAATGCTGTGTTGAGCAGGGGTTGGACCAGATGACCCAGGAGGTCCTTTCTAACCCCACCATTCTATGATCCTATGAAATGTCCAAGAAAAGAGAATTTTTACAACGCATCAAAATCTCTTTCTTGTTGCTGTCAATGAGTGACACAGTTCCCTCCCTGGTTACCCTGACCGTATCAAGTGTGTTGTGACATTTCCATATGTTCTTTTTCTTTAGTCTTGTGTCTTAGGCTTCTTCTACTACTTTTACACTACCTGGTGTTAGCATGGTACCATTAAGGGGGAGCAGTTTGTGGAGGAATAGACAGATTTTGTAGTATCTTAGTATCCTATTGGCAGAAACCAACACCCCATGGTTTCTGTGTCCCCCAAGGAGAGATGAAATTTTACAGTATGTACTAAAAATCTCTTTTTTGTGGTGGAGGGTACATTTGCATCATCCTAGACTGATATTTTGAACATCCGTTTGTAACATATTAATTTTCCTCGTATAACCAACACATTAATGAAGCAGAATCTCCATGAGATCTAAGTTGTGACCTGTGTAATTTGGGCTCCAGATGAAAATTTGGATGATTCGGAAAACTCTTCTTTGGTGACCAGCACTCCGTCTAAATGAGTCAGAGACTTCAATCTTCCAATCGCTGCCATTCGCACTAAAGCTGGCTGGGAAAAGGACAACCATGTCAGCTAATGGCTTCTATCATATGTAACTTTTTATTGTACTTTATGATGGTCTCGCAGTTAAGTGAACATAATGAGAATGTTTATTACACATAAGCACAGAAGCAATATCACATTGTGCTGCCTCTCGGGGGCTTTAAGAAACTAGGTCATGTATTGAAGACGCTTCATTCAAAACTCCTGAAAGGGGTAACCGCAATTGTTACTCTCTGCTAAATGATGACATCCTTATTAAAGTCAGAAGAAAGATTTTCTTTTCTGACGTTCAATCTCCGGGATTTTATACAATACGGACGGCAGAAGAGCTCATAATGAAGACTGTAACAAAAAAAAAATGTCCTGGGCCATTAGACTTCAAAATACGCGACATTTGTGTGACGGCGGCGGTGGAGGTGAAACCGAGTAATTGCGTTTCTGTTTGATGACCAATAAAAGGTCTTTCTTATTGAACAGGTATAACAATGAAATCAAAAATACTGATCCATCAACTAGGGCATGAAGATAAAGCAATTATGATCTGCTGTGATTGCTGTTACATGCAAGTAACATTACGGCGCCGGCTGTAATGGCGGATTGTTAGAGCGCTGCCGGAAGGAGGCGTAATTGCAAGAAGCATTTAGTATAATAAAACTAATAAGGGCGATGGGGTAATGCGTGCACGTTCTCTGCATTATATATAAGGGGATGGGGTAATGTGTGCACGTTCTCTGCATTATATATAAGGAGATGGGGTAATGTGTGCACGTTCTCTGCATTATATATAAGGAGATGGGGTAATGTGTGCACGTTCTCTGCATTATATATAAGGAGATGGGGTAATGTGTGCACGTTCTCTGCATTATATATAAGGAGATGGGGTAATGTGTGCACGTTCTCTACATTATATATATAAGGAGATGGGGTAATGTGTGCACGTTCTCTACATTATATATATAAGGAGATGGGGTAATGTGTGCACGTTCTCTGCATTATATATAAGGAGATGGGGTAAAGCGTGCACGTTCTCTGCATTATATATAAGGAGATGGGGTAATGTGTGTACATTCTCTGCATTATATATAAGGAGATGGGGTAATCTGTGCACGTTCTCTGCATTATATATAAGGAGATGGGGTAATGCGTGCACGTTCTCTGCATTATATATAAGGAGATGGGGTAATGTGTGCACGTTCTCTGCATTATATATAAGGAGATGGGGTAATGTGTGCACGTTCTCTGCATTATATATAAGGAGATGGGGTAATGTGTGCACGTTCTCTGCATTATATATAAGGAGATGGGGTAATGTGTGCACATTCTCTGCATTATATATAAGGAGATGGGGTAATGTGTGCACATTCTCTGCATTATATATAAGGAGATGGGGTAATGTGTGTACATTCTCTGCATTATATATAAGGAGATGGGGTAATCTGTGCACGTTCTCTGCATTATATATAAGGAGATGGGGTAATGTGTGCACGTTCTCTGCATTATATATAAGGAGATGGGGTAATGTGTGCACGTTTTCTGCATTATATATACGGTAACGAGATGGGATAATGTTAGCACGTTGCATGTTTCCCCTGAGAAGACAGGAAATTACATAAAGGACCCTTTTTTACCTCAACTATCTATATCAGTCTTTTTAAGTGCACAATGCCTCAAAAAACACATCCTCAAAAAACGCATCAAAAACAGAACACAAACACAATGCAGCAGTGACAGGAGGCATATCGGGGGCATGGACCCTGGGGGCTTCATAATCATCTTACATTCCTGCCCACTCATAACTCTGTATGGGCAGGGGCATGGCCGCTGGCGCCATGATCCCACTACGAACCTGTCCCCTGAAATTTTCTATGGATCGTCACTGTCTCCTCAGTTACAGGAAAGCATCCAGACATCTGTGCAGCATTTGTTAGACATGGTATAAACCCCAGGGGCAGTATCTACTGTGACCATGGGGTCGGCATCCATGCCCACTGTTCACACAGAAGTATGAAGGGGCAGGAATATAAGATGATCCTGGAGCCATAGGGTCCACGTCCCCGATATACCTCCTGTCACTGCTGCAGAGGCTTCACTAAATTTCTCTTTCCCTGAAGGGAGGGGTGAGAGCTGAGGAGCAGATATGATTTTATACATTTATAAGCGATCAACAGATCCTAGAACTGTAGTGCCCATCTCTGCTTCATCTAGGAGGGCAGGGACAGTGCAAACATTTTTTATCTCTCCCAGAGTTCCCCTTTAAAGCCTGTGCAGTTCTAAACAAAACAATACATCTCCCATCTCTTTGTTTTATTTCTAACCTGAGATATGATAAAAAATGTAACATCATTCAAGCCCAAAATTCAGACTTTTTTAAAGCTTTAGAAATCTATAAAAAAAATTAACTAATGAAGATGAAAATGCTAAAAAAAATTTGTACCGTAATTTATTAAAGTAGCATTAAAAAAAATAAAAAAAATAAAAAAAAATCTGAAGACATCAGGCAAAAGATATTCAGATTTGGATCACTTGAATGGAACGACCCCTAATCGTGCTGGTGGTAGGTAACCGTACCACTCCAGCAGATCTCACAATAAGGGCTCACACTGCCGTATAACATGGGTGAGGGCTATCCAATCTTTTACCAGATAGCACTCACTCCAAGGTTATACTATGGAGTAGCGCCATGTCTTTTTTTTTTTTATCTCATTGCAAATCGGCATGAGAAAATATTCACTGCATGCCTATATCAGACAGTGCAAACCCATACAAGTCAATGGGTGCATGCAAAACATCAGACTGCACTCAAATATCATCAGAGTGCAGTGTGATATATGCTGACACAGACAACTCCACCTTCATTGCGCTCCTGTGCATGTGCACTTCTCTCTGCCCTGCAGACAGCAGAGTAAAGTATTGTAATTCGCATGAGAAAGGTCAAAGAATGCACGTATAGTGCGCAGGTGTGGGCGTACTTTGACCTTCCATGCGCCTGCGCATTACAGCACTTTGTCTTGCCGAGTGCAGAGCAGAGAGAAGTGCACGTGCACAAAGAAGGCCAGTGAGTGGATGACGTAAGATGCATCATTCATAAGAAGGATGACGAACAACTATAGAAAGGAAACGCAGGCGCAATATAGGGTCTTATCGTAGTAACACAGAAGTGATAAGACAGATGTCACTGCTCACCTGGGTCGGTTGTGTGACACACAACTAGTTTGAAGCATATAAGATGGCTGCAAAAGGATCCATAATCCACGTGTGCACAGTGGTAACCAGAGATGATCCCAATGGGACAAATATGTGTATGAACCGCACTGCCATGCGGTGAAAGGACTACAGGGATCTGTCAAACAATGGTGGCTTTATTTCAAGGCGTTTCAGAGTGCTCTCCCCGCTCCTTCATCAGGAAACACGCTATAAATAGCAATTTAAATGCCAAGGTATTCATGGTGTGTTTCCTCATGAAGAAGCGGGGAGAGTGCTCCAAAACACGTTGAAACAAAGCCACCATTGTTTGACAGAACCCTGTAGTCCTTTCACCGCACGGCAGCGCAGATCATACACATATATACTGTATGTCCTATTGGGATCTTTACAAGAAGGAGGATGGCATTCACAAGATTGGCCTGTGGACTTATATAGAATATTCTAGAATGTTGTATATAAGGGCTTATTGGTCGCGGGCCACAACTTATATGCCAAAAAAAACTGTTACAGGTTGATTTTAAAGGAAAATCTATGTACCAAAGATGGCTTGTTTTAAAACAAATAAAGTATTTCTTGGTTTGGCAACAAACCAGTGTAGGTGCTTCTCTGACCTGTTTTAGGACAGGCTTAAAACAGAACCAGTCTACTGCCAGGATTGTCAATCTGCTTCCTCTACATGGGAGGGAATGGATCTGGGTTCTTACCTTGGAATTATCAAACCTTTGATAGTAATGGGCAGTAAATGGAGGTTTTCAGAGCCATACTGCTTCTGTTTTGTGGACTGACCTTCTGCCAAGGGTTGTGGGCGACATTCAGTGTAAGCAGGTGAGCCGCGTGTCTGCACAAAACATTCATTTCATCCGTCGTCCTTGTTAATAGGTTCCAGCTCAAGTCTAAGTGCCTCAGTTTCACCAGGCCTTTAAATCCTTCCAGATTTATCACACGGTTATGGCTGGCATCCAGGTATTGCAAATTGGGCTGGTAACAGAATAATGTTTTCTTTAGAAACACACATTCCCAATTACGGCTGCATTCGAGGGAAGAAAGTGTCTGCACCTTGCCAAAAAATTCTGAACAGTGGAAACACAGAGAATCTGAAACAATATTACATGTACATTAAAAATGAAAATAAATCTTACCAAACCCGAGACGTCTTCCAGACAGGTGAACTCATTGAAACTTATTATTAGTTTCCGAAGACCATTAAGTTTGGAAATGTCCTTTAATTTACTTAAACTGTTGCCGTGTAAATTTAGGATCTGTGTGTAATAAAATTGCAATAATTAATATTATTTCTTAGCCTAATTATACACAGTTGATAGTTAGAATTTATTGTCTCATGCCTTTTATGCTAGTATAAGATAATAAATATTGATTTGTTTTGAAATTATTTTATTATTATATTATTATTATTATTTATTTATATAGCGTCATTGGTTCCATGGCGCTTTACATAAGTAATGGGGGTAACAAGAACAGGTACAGTACATATGAACAGATATTAAATAATGTACTTTTAGTATAGGGAAATACAAAAGCTTATGGGACAGGTCTAACTTTGCAGCTACTTTTAATTGTTTGCATAAAAATGAGTCCTGTTTTGTATGGTGCCTATGCTGATCTATGTGTCTCTATGGTAACAGACTGCAAACAATCCCATGTAGTCGGAGTTTGCAGACACTTTTTTTTTTTTTTTCATTAAACCTTTTTTTTCTTTGCAAAATAATATGTGACGCAGGAAGAAGACTTGACCCCTAGTGCTACCTATTGGAAGAAGAAATCCTAAAAGTCAATATCAACCCTTTAATTAGCATTGTCATCTGACAAGGGATAACAGCTAAACTAGAATCTCAATTTGCAGACACATATTTTGTGGTGTTGCCCCTTAAATCAAATCTTTAGAAATGGCTTTATAATCATCTCCAGACTGATAGATTTCAATTAATTTGTTTCTCATTCGTTCCTGCTTTTGAGGATCTTTTGGTCTACTTCACTTTGTCAAGCAGTTCCTTTTTAAGTGATTTCTTAATTGAGAACAGATGTGGCAGTAATCAGGTATGGGTGTGGCTAGGGGAATTGAACTCAGCTTCCCAAAGATATGATAAACCATAATTGTCTTTGTCTAAATATACATTGGTTTGGTGATCTTAAACATTTAAAGGGGTTATCTGGGATTTTTTATTAAAAAAAGAAAAGAATGCCCAAGCACTAACAGGCTGCCACCTACCTGCCTGTTGTGGCTGGTGCCAGTTACCGCCATTCACCCCCAGCACAGAGCGGTCACAGATCGCTCCTGCCGGGGACAGCATGACGGGGTAAGCAGAGGAGATGCAGCTTTTTCACTCTGTTCTTCAGAAGTGGGGGCACAGCCGACGACACACTGATTAACAGCCGCCTCCTCGCTACGTGATGGGGGAAGCCGGCTGTCAATCAGCCTGACGTCGGCTATGGACCCATCTACAGAGGAAAGTAGCCGCCCCTTTGTAGTCGTGATGTCACTGGAAGCAGCAAAACCACCGCCAACAGGAGCGGTCTAAGACCGCTCTGTGATGTTAGTGAATGGTGCGGGGCACAACAGGCAGGTAGGTGGCAGCTACCTGCTTGCCAGTGCTTAGGCACATTTAAAAAAAAAAACAAAAAAAAAACGGATATCCTCTTTAAGACCTTTATCGGTTCAGAGTTGCAAATTGGCACATAACCTATAAAGACATATATCATTACACATGTGCAGTTTCATCATCCTGCAATAAATTGAAGTAGTTCAGGGGAACGTTTCAATGAACAACCCTCGTTTTCATACCCTCAGGGTCACTTTAGATTTCCCATTGGCATCCATTCCCATATAGGCAAATTCACACTGTAGATTTGTTGCAGGAGCTGCCATGTTCCTCTAAAGGAATCTTATAGAAATCCATGTACAATCAGACCTAGGAGGCAGATTATCAGTCATAGAAGCTGTTCCGACAAATCTGCAGTGTGAATATACCTTAAGGGTATGTGCACATCAGTCGTTTTGTGGGCTGCTTTTGGACGTTTTCCGTCGGCGGTTTCCGCTCAGTTTTATGTTAATTTATGTTAATCCTACCCTCCGGTTGGATTAACATGCTAGTCAATGGATTTTAGAAAACTGTCTACATTACAACGTTTTTCTTCTGGTCGTTTTCAGTCAAAACTGAGTTTTTTCACCGGTTTCCAAAAATAGAGCAAGTGACTTCTTTCCTCCGTTTTTCCACCGGTTTCAGCTGAACAAGTGCACTAAAAACTCAGTTTTAAAACCGCTCAGAAAAACCGCCGACAAAACGCTGTAAAACCGGGCGGAAAACGAGCAAAAAACGAGCAAAAAACGAGCAAAAAACGAGGGACACTGCTGAGCACAGAAAACTCAGTTTCTGCCAGTGTCCTCCGGTTCCCGGTCGGTCTGCAGAAATGCAGAACTGACTGATGTGCACATAGCCTTACAGTCAATCATCCTGCATCCTTATGGGGTTAGTGGATCAAGTTGATTTATGTGAAATACTATGATCCTCTCACTTTCTGCTCCATCTGTTCCTCACTTCTCATACTCTCAGGTTATTGTTTGCCTGGCCTTAAATATAGGCAAAATGTGAACAGTACAAGGTTGAATGCATAGTCATCATTGACAATGAATTGCATATTTATTCATCTGTTATTTAAAAAAAATATCCCATTAAAGGTCTTTATATGGTCTTTATTGTATTCCTCCTCTAATATCCTGGCAGCTGAGCTTTGCAATACTTACTGTAATTTGGCTGTACATATTGGCCTTTCCAATGGAAAGAATGGTCCCTTCATCCAGAGTAATTATTTTGGGCCTGAGTTTAATAACTGGTTCAATGGAAATAACGTCCTCATCCAGTTTCATTTCATCTGACAATTCTCCAGCAGTAACACTGGAAAGACTGCAAGTCAGGTTGGACATTTCCTAGCAACGTAAAAGTATTATTCAATGTAAATGCTGATGGCTCGGGAAATTTAATTAAATACATGTTGTGTTACAAATCACAAGTATTGTTGAATCAACGTCTGCATCCTGAGGTTTATTTTATGCATTTGTTCTGTAGAAGTGACTGATGGTTCACACGAGTGTAATATATTGTTGCATCCATAGTACATCTCATGCCCGGCAGCGGATTTAATGGCCGGAGCTGACAGTATATAGCAAGCTTGTGCTGTAATATTCAAGCATTTTTTGTTAAGAAAAGATAGGAGTAGATGAAAAAGGTAGGAGTGATATGTTTTATTATAGGTTCCTGACAGATCCACTACCGGCTTTAGCTAAAAGTAAAAACATCAAAAAGTACGGCTGCAAATCCAGATGGAAAACCAGTAGTGTGAATGTCATTTCATTGAAAAACAAAACAAAAACAAATACTGCACTGGTTGTTAATGATGGGTCACATAGCAGCTAAGATAATGCTTTTTTGTGCCATGTGAATTATTTTCTCACATTTTTCTGTGCACGTTTAAAAACTGCATTTTATGGCTGTGTGGGCATGGTCAGCAGCTGATAGGGAGCAGTGCAATGTGACAGCAGAGAAGGGGTTAACAGAGATTGTGACTGACCTGTGTGGAGCCAGATGATAGATCAGATCAGACAAGCTTGTGCCAAGGAAAGAGGAGTTTGCACTGATCCTGACATTCTGACATTGCTGAGCACTGTACTGGAGCCAGAAGTAATCTGACATATTGTTTCCTCACCAGCAGCACTTAGCAGTGTAGGCCACACCCCCTTTCCTTTATATGGGTACAACGCTCGTATACAGTGTCTATAGATATATATATATATATATATATATATATACATACACATATACAGAGAGAGAGAACGCAGATCACTTCAGCATAGATTATGGATCCCCAGGATATGCCATGAAATGTATAGACGAGGATCACACCAATGGGACCTGCATCTCTCTAGAGCAGGGGTGGGAACTCCAGTCCTCGTGGGCCGCAATCAGTGCAGGTTTTCAGGATTTCCTTAGTATTGCACAGGGATTGGAATCATCACCAGTGCAAGTGATTATGTTATCACCTGTGCAAAACTAAGGAAATCCTGAAAACCTGCACTGATTGCGGCCCTCGAGGACTGGAGTTCCCCACCCCTGCTCTAGAGAATTGGGCAATGATGTTGGTGGAGAGGTATTGGGAATTCACACACAAATGAATGGAAATTGTGACTACATCTCCAATGACGGCAGCCGACGTCAGGGCCCTATTCTTGAGATGGACACAGTTAACGTTGATGGTACTTATCATACATCCTCAAACATGTATGGGATGGGAACATCCCTTTAAACTATTAATTACCGTTAAGGGTCTACCTAATATACTGAACACGACTGATGAATATTTTACTTTCATCAAAATTAGATGTGGACTCTCATGATCTTAATGACCATGACATACTTACTGTATATTATGTCATAAATGCATGGAAGGGGAGGAATAAAGTAATATGAGCGCTCATTACCTGGGTGATATATTCATACTCCACAATGTACTCTGGCAGGACCAGCTCACTGTCAAACACAAACCAGTCGCCCGGCGGAGGCTGCACTCACAGCTTTCATGCTCCTCGGAAGAACAAGTTTCTGAAAAAGTAAAAAAAAATTTGTCAACTTCATATAGTTGTACAAATAAATGACCTGCTGCTATAAAATAACCATTGGACCTGATTTAGTTGATTCTTCAGTACATGATGTGAAGAGGTTCTACATAGTAATAAAATATGTTTTTAACATCCCACCTTGTTCACTCAGATATGTGTCCACATTAGTAATAGTGATTAATGAAAAAAAAAGTGGACCCTCATGAACTTGGGTTTGAACTGCCATTAGCAGGTATAGAGAAGATTGATATATAGTTTTAGTGGGAAAACATCAGCACAACTTATTATATTTTATCCTGCTCTTGCCAAGGGCATGGTATTTGTGTCATACCCTCAGCCGTGGGGCCAGTCTCTGTTAAGCAGGGAGAACAGCGCCCACCATGTCGCTCCACTTATTCTGCTTACCATGTCCGTGGTTTCATGCGGCCATCTGCTTCCTTCTCTGTTAGGAACCTGCATCCTCTTGGCAGGTCTCCTGGGAATGCTCTTAAGATGTGTGCATGACTTCCTGCACACACTTAAAGGAGCAGTTCACCAGTTCCCTATTAGGACTCAGACTGAGTGCTGAGCTGCTCTGTGCATAAAGGGTATCCTCCCCTATGGGAGGTGCCAGGGCATCGTGTTCACTCATTTGGATCGATGCCTCTTCCCAGGTCACACTCCTGCAGTGCTTTGCGATAGAAGGACTGTTACCTTGCATTATAGTAATACCTCTGTCTCTCCTCAGGCAATTCCTTTATCCTGGATCCCTCTGGACACTTCTAATATCTACCAGCTAGATCAGCCTTTCCAGGATTACACAGGAGCCCTCAGTATCCTTTCCACTGACAGAGCCAGTGTTCCACAGTTTCTCCATGTCTGGTCTGTACGGGTCACCCCTCTGGTGCAGGATTCGCAGCATTTAGGCCTCCTGGTATTGTAACACGTAAACCCTATACCAGGTTACCTCTGCCGGTGCTCCACTACGAGTGTACAGTGTCGCGATCCAGAGGGTCCCTCCCTCAGGCACCTTTCCCCTTTTGTTCAACTTTCCTCAATAAATATCCTTGGTTTTAAGAAAGCCACTCTCCTGTCTCTTGAGTATTGGGTATAAAGTGGCCACTGCACCACCAGAGGTCTAGTGAGTCCTCTCTACATCATCACGCCCTGTGGGTGTTACAGTTTGTATGACTTTTCTTCCTCACTAAAAAATTATAAATTGTCCATTTCTATGAAACTGTCCTAGTGTGAGTCTATAATAAAGAAGTAAATATAAGCGAATGTGTCCGTCTCTGTACAGCGCTGCACGATATGTTGGCTATATACAGTTAGGGCCAGAAATATTTGGAGAGTGACACAAGTTGTGGAATTTTAGCTGTTTACCAAAATGTACTCAGTATAGAGCTCTATAATTAATATTGGCTTAAAGTTCAGACTCTCAGCTTTAATTTAAGGGTATTCACATTCTAAGTGGAGTAAGGGTTTAGGAATTAGAGTCTGTAATATGTGGCTGCTTTTTCAAGGGACCAAAATAATTGGACAATTAGCTCAAAAGCCCTTAAATGAGCCGCATTAGTAGAAATGTGTTCACGAGAGCAAAAAATTAATAAAAAGGAAAAAAATGTAATTACAAGCAAGTTCCTAAATACCATTAATAGCAAATCACTTTTGTCTAGGAAAGAAATCAACAAAGAACATTAAAATATCAGCCATTAATCGGAACCTGTCACCGGTTTTGGGGGTTGTAAACCTTGCCCACCACCTTTAACATGATGTAATTGGGGTTTCTTTAACCCCTTTATATCCCCAAACATCCCCTTTCATACCTCACGAAAATACTTTAAATGGATCCTGTCACCCCCACAACACCTCAAAAGCTATTAAAAGATGTCCCTAGAGCATATTCACACTTACCCTACACTCCTTTTAGCTCCTAAAAGCATCTATTGAAAATGAAGATAAACGTTATTACACTACCTCATTAGTGATGATAATTAGTGACTATTGTATGCATAGTCACCCTGGCAGGCTCTCCCTCTTCATGATATCACGCCTCAATAGGCGTGATCTTCAAATCAGATTCAAATGCGCGCCTCCCCGCTCTGTCCTGTGTCACCGGGCTGCAGTGGGGCTGGGTGACGCAGAATCGCGTCATTTCCGGCGCCGGGTGACGTATGTTCACCCGCGACATTCTGTTAGCTTCAAAACGCGCACTGCGCATGCGCAATGCGGGTCTTGAAGCTAACATCGGCGCGGGTGTACATACGTCACCCGGTGCCGGAAATGACGCGATTCGCGTCATACAGCCGCACAATGCAGCGGTCCGGCCGGCATAGGAGAGAGGGGAGGCGCGCATTTGAATGTGAGTAGAAGATCATGCCTATTGAGGCGTGATATCATGAAGAGGGAGAGCCTGCCAGGGTGACTATGCATACAATAGTCACTAATTAACATGGCTAATGAGGTAGTTTTATAACGTTTATATTCATTTTCACTACCTGCATTTAGGATCTAAAAGGAGTGTAGGGTAAGTGTGAATATGCTCTAGGGACAGCTTTTAATAGCTTATGAGGTGTTTTGGGGGTGACAGGATCCCTTTAATCTGTCCCGTGCCATATGCTAATTTCTTTTATGGGTCATGTTGGGTCTGCACCACCCTGCTCCATGCCAACACCTCCCCTACTGACTGTGTGAAAGTGAATAACATAGCAACATCATCCACACAATTCACAAGTCTCGTGGAATCACTGGCTCTTCAATAGGGCACAATAAGGCACACTGCTAACCACTGAGCCACTGCGCAGCCCTGGTCCCCATCCTAGTATATATGGTCCATATTGTCTCTATCCTCTAATATATGTCCCCATCCTGCTAAATATAGGTCTATCCAGCTATATATGTACCCATCCTGGTATATATGGTTCATATGGTTCCCATTCTAGTTTACATTATTATTAATTATTATAATTTATTTATAGAGCAGAATTGATTCCATAGTGCTGTACATGAGAAAGGGTTACATACAAAACAAGTGAAAAATACAGTGATAGACTGGTACAGGGGGAGAGAGACCCTGCCCCTGCAGGCTTACATTCTGCGTGGAAATGGAGAGGGAGACTGTTGGGTCGGCTCCGGTGGTGGTGGAGCGCCGGCTCCGGTGATCGAGGTCCCTATCCTTGTATATGTGACCCCGTTCTGTCCCGAACACATAATTAAAAACAACATACTACTGACCCTTTCTCCGCTCTCACGTTACCTGGTATCCTCTGTAGCTAGAGCACAGTGGCCGGCATCTGACATCAGACCATGTGCCATGGCGAATGATTACTGTCATGCGCCGCCCCCTGTCGCTGTACCGCTGACCGCTGTTTGACCGGCAGCGTGTATCGCAGTACAGGGACCTGACGAGTCTCTGCGCCATGATGGATTTCAACTGGACGTGAGTCCTCGCAAGCACATCATACTGAGCAAGGCGCTGAGGTCGGCGGACCCCTGTACCCCCGGGCCCTGTCGCGACCTCTATGAGTGCGATCGTTATGCCCTGGAGATACCCAGGTCACAGCAGCCGCTCCTGGTATCTGCAGGGCTTGTACCTGTTGCATGTGTAGAAAAACTGAAAGACAGATCAATCTGCCAACAGTTACATGAAGAAAATCCTCCAAAAAGGTAGAAAAATGATGCAATTATAAAGCTTCACAATGGCCAAACTTGAGCTGATAGAGCGAAGAGACTCACAGTCTGCAGGCAGTAAGAATTGCTTTAGTAATCCCCCCCTGACCTCTACACAGAAATCTGCCGACCGCTATACAATACTACTTAGCGTGTCATTCTAACAAAGCATAAATTAGTCTGAGAGACAAGGTAAATTCATGACTCCAGCACTTGTAAAGTGCTTTAATACATTTTTATCCAATTAATGTAGAACTCACCGTCTTGTGAAGAACGCGGAGTGCTGCCGCTCATCCTCAGAGGTCTGAACACTGAATTAGCATCTGGATAATTTGCCGGATTAATGGGCAGAAATTCTTGTGCTTGAACACTGTGGCCAAGAAACACTTTACAGATGAAAAAGTTCACCTATGGTTAAAAAGAAAAGGGAAAAGCTTTCTAAAATAAGAAAATATGAATTAGGGTATTTGTGTGTCCCATTTATGCAAGTGTTGATTCCATGGGGCCTAATGCACGTGTATACTGAATGGATGGGCTATACGGGAATGCACCCCCCCCAATTTCACTGAAACGACTCACAGAGAGAATGGCATACATTTTGGTGAGAGTCTGTAGGATGTTCGTGTTTGCGAAATCTTATCCGCCCCATTGATATTCAGTTGCTCCTCTGATTTACTGCCTGTAGGAACGTACACACATCAGGTTGTGTTCTTGACTTGAGTAATAAGGATTTATTTTCTTCACCTTTGCTTATGTGTTGCTGATGTGATTTGGGTATTTATTTTAATAAAGGGGTCTTCCCATTTGGGACATTGACAGAATCCGCCATAATGATGATAGTTGGGAATAGAGAAGCAGGTGCTCGTGTGCATCTCACTCCAGTCATTTGTATGGGATCCTCTGCAATCCCTAGAAAGTAAATAGTTAGCCATACATGTATGTTCAACCAAATTCCCGACAGCATGACGTCGCCCCATTATTGAGACCGTTGTGAGAATATTCAGTAATATCTGCGCATTATGACCTAAACCTACAGCTTGTATGATGATGTAAGATCAGGTCCTGAGACCCACAGTCAAGAATGGAATTGGGCCCGTGATATGGATGATAATATACAACCCCCGTAGGTCATCTGGATGAGCTCTGTGTAATTTGCTTTCGTTAGAAGTGACAGGCTTTAGCTGTATTCTATTATATAGTGGCCAATGTTGAAATGGTAATTTTACTTAAAGGGGTTTTCTTACAAAAAGTTGATTTCAATCAATAGATCTTGGAATAATAATAATTTCCACAAATGGCTATGATTAAAAAAATGTTCCTGTGCTGAGATAATCTTATATATCTGTCCCTGCTATATACTGTGTAATGGATGTGTCTGACCGTACAGGGACATGGTCTGATCATACCACATCTCCTGTGCTGAGATAATCTTATATATGTGTCCCTGCTATGTACTGTGTAATGGATGTGTCTGACCGTACAGGGACATGGTCTGATCATACCACATCTCCTGGGCTGGGAAGGAATGAAAAGAATTACAGACATTACAGCACGGGATCACAGAATATAAGAATATACAGACATTACAGCACGGATCACAGAATATAAGAATATACAGACATTACAGCCAGGAATCACAGCATGTAAAACATGGGAACGCATGTGCCCGAGTATGGCTGCGTTTGGCCGCATTTACGTTCGGATGCGCATAATTTATGCGCCCTCTGACCGCGCTCCAAACGCAGCTTGCAGCATTTTTTTTGTGCGTTCGCGGCGCTTGTTCTATCCGCAAGCGCACAAAAAATGCATTGATCTCAATGGATCCGCAGTGCCCTCTGCATGACACCGCAGGAGAACGCTGCGGACCCATTGAAATCTCTCCCGGTGGCCGCCGGTGATGTCACAGGAGATCACCGACGGCCACCGGGAGATCAGCTGGAGCCTCTGATGATCTCCTCCTCCCCACGCCGGTAATATCCTAGTGGTGTTGGCGGGGAGAAACAGCTGATTGACAGCGGTTTGAATTTCCCGCGCCGACATCTCCTCTCGGTGTCGGCGCGGGAGATTCAAACAGCTGTCAGATCAGCTGTTTACCCCGCTGACACTCCCGGAGCTTACCGGCGGCCGGGAGGCGGAGATTTCCGCCGCTGATCTCCGCCTCCGGCCCGTCCCCAGACGCCGCCGATTGGCTGCCCGGGCTCCATAGTGATGTGTCCGCAGGCGGATATTCTCCGCTGCGGACAAATCATTAGAAAGAAAAATGACCCAGCTTTCAATGCGTTTGTGTCTGCATGCTGATGACAAACGCAAATGTAAAGCCAGCCTAAAGAACTCATGAAAGAATATAAATATACCTTCAAATAAACCCTAGTCTGTGAAAATCATTGTAAATGTTGTATATCAAAATAGCTGCAATGTGGAGTAAATAGATCTCCATAATGCCAATGACCATGAAGTCGGAAGATTAAAGATGACAGCAACCGTTTGGTTTCGAGGAAACGCTGAAAGTATTATTCTGTCTAGAATAACATGTTCAATGAACCAAGTAGCTGTGTCAACCACTGCTCGTCCCCCGATTATTCACCAAGTGATTACATGGAATGCGGTTCATTCACTGTAATCATTAGTCAGGCGAATCCCAACACTGGATCCAGTATGTCCTCTATCATTTTGTGTATCATTTATGTGCTCTTGTAATTAGTTTACCGTGTTTAAAAAGTCCCGGATCATAATGATGTGTCTCCTGGTTTCTTTCTTGCTCCAATTTAGAAGTCTGATACAATCCTAAACTATTGGAGAGAAGAACAGCTTCTTCTTGTTCATGATCACACAACTGTGGAAAACACATAATGACATTGCAAAGATGAAGACAATTGTGAATGAAATGTATTATGGCTAAGGCAAAACATAGAGTATGTCACAATTCTGCAGCTTTTCTACTAATTACATTAATTAGGATATAACGAACTCTTGTGGCTCCAGCCAGGGGCCTTTTGCTGCCTGTCTAAAACAAAAAAAAAACAAAACCAGGATCTGCTCGGCTGGGCTCGGCTGTGTCTTTCCAAAGACGTGGAAGACAGGAAGGTTCAGAGTGACGGCTCTCACTGGAAACACTGAACGAACCAGCTATGGCCCTCAACCATTCAGGAGACCCGAAAAATAGTAAATCAAAGCAGTGGATCTCTGCAAAAAGAAAACGAGGAAATGATCCTCAGAAAATACTAGAAATGTTCTCCTTCCTACTAGTGATAATCATACATCCTTCTTCTGATTAATCCCACTTTGCTGCAGCCAACCTTAAAGTGTTTCCGCCTTTAAATTTTTATTTAGTAATCATTCGAGCAAGTGATTATAATAATATTTCAAATATACTTTATTAATGAAATTTTGAAGAAACCCTTTCAAAAACCTTCCACAAGATGTCCCCACTGGACTGTGTCTGAAGCTCATACTCAGTGAGATCCGTCTTCAGCTTATCACACAGCCTGAATACGGCCAGATAACCATATAAGGGAGGGGCGGGGCCTACACAATGTGCCTCTCTAACATGGCTACAGTTTCTGATAGTTTATTATTGTATTTGTTGAGTGTAGGTGTGGTGACTACAAAACTAAATTTGGCATTTTTGTAAAATGAATAAAACATTTTTTTTGGTGTATTGCGTTTGACCATACAAGTTTAATCATTTTATACTTTTGATTACTTGATTTTTATGGATGCAGTATTACTGAATATTTATTTTTTAATGGTCTTTATTTTAAAGGGAGGAAAAGTGGGTGATTTAATTTATTTTAGATTCCTTAGGGGATTTGAACCTGCAATTATAAGATCACTTGGTCTATAGAATGTAATATCACAGTATTACAGTACATAGATAAATCACTATCTCCTATGAAGCCCACCTATGGCTGGGGTTCACAATAGTTTCAACAAAGCGGTTTTCAGAAAGGTTGTGGCAGCTATGGCAGCCCACGGGCATCCTGCCATCACCTTGCAGTGGGTAAGTCCTGGTAGTTGTGTGAAACATTCTGGTGGCAGAAACTGACAAATGGGTGGATATAGTGCTAGCTCAGCTCCTGGGTCCCCTCCATATTTCCATATTCAGTGTGACTTTACATATGTCACATATGGGGGGAGGAGGGGGTGGAAACAAACAGACAAGACAGTGGATTTCGTAAATGTGATGAGCCTTAGGGTTTGGGAGCAGAGAAAATATTGTAGTGTCATGAGAGAATAGCACATTTTATACAGGCGCTGATAAACAATCTTCTCTTCTAAAAAAGGGAACAGCAAGTTTTCAGCACTCTCAGGCTTTGTGTCCACTTTTCTATCTCGCTATAGGCATTTTATAGGTATCTTTATTTATAGTATCCCTGTCTAATGATGGTGGGTCTTTGAGACGGATCTCCTCCATCCTGAGGTCTGTCTTTGAGGAGCATCTCCTCCATCCTGAGGTCTGTCTTTGAGGAGCATCTCCTCCATCCTGAGGTCTATCTTTGAGGAGCATCTCCTCCATCCTGAGGTCTGTCTTTGAGACGGATCTCCTCCATCCTGAGGTCTGTCTTTGAGGAGCATCTCCTCCATCCTGAGGTCTATCTTTGAGGATCATCTCCTCCATCCTGAGGTCTGTCTTTGAGGAGCATCTCCTCCATCCTGAGGTCTGTCTTTGAGGAGCATCTCCTCCATCCTGAGGTCTGTCTTTGAGGAGCATCTCCTCCATCCTGAGGTCTGTCTTTGAGGAGCATCTCCTCCATCCTGAGGTCTATCTTTGAGGATCATCTCCTCCATCCTGAGGTCTGTCTTTGAGAAGCATCTCCTCCATCCTGAGGTCTATCTTTGAGGAGCATCTCCTCCATCCTGAGGTCTGTCTTTGAGGAGCATCTCCTCCATCCTGAGGTCTGTCTTTGAGGAGCATCTCCTCCATCCTGAGGTCTGTCTTTGAGGAGCATCTCCTCCATCCTGAGGTCTGTCTTTGAGGAGCATCTCCTCCATCCTGAGGTCTGTCTTTGAGGAGCATCTCCTCCATCCTGAGGTCTGTCTTTGAGGAGCATCTCCTCCATCCTAAGGTCTGTCTTTGAGGAGCATCTCCTCCATCCTGAGGTCTGTCTTTGAGGAGCATCTCCTCCATCCTGAGGTCTGTCTTTGAGGAGCATCTCCTCCATCCTGAGGTCTGTCTTTGAGGAGCATCTCCTCCATCCTGAGGTCTGTCTTTGAGGAGCATCTCCTCCATCCTAAGGTCTGTCTTTGAGGAGCATCTCCTCCATCCTGAGGTCTATCTTTGAGGAGCATCTCCTCCATCCTGAGGTCTGTCTTTGAGGAGCATCTCCTCCATCCTGAGGTCTGTCTTTGAGGAGCATCTCCTCCATCCTGAGGTCTGTCTTTGAGGAGCATCTCCTCCATCCTGAGGTCTGTCTTTGAGGAGCTTCTCCTCCATCCTGAGGTCTGTCTTTGAGGAGCATCTCCTCCATCCTGAGGTCTGTCTTTGAGAAGCATCTCCTCTATTCTGATGTCTGTCTTTGAGGAGCATCTCCTCCATCCTGAGGTCTGTCTTTGAGGAGCTTCTCCTCCATCCTGAGGTCTGTCTTTGAGGAGCATCTCCTCCATCCTGAGGTCTGTCTTTGAGAAGCATCTCCTCTATTCTGATGTCTGTCTTTGAGGAGCATCTCCTCCCATCTTGAGGTCTGTTTTATTAAAGTGCTGAATTAATTCTGTGTTGTTCCTCCTGGAAATATTTAAATAAATTGAAACCTGAACCATACCATTCTGTGGTTAATAGGAGAGAAGTCATAAGAAAAATCAAAATTTATAGAGCAATGGTGCCAAGAGTGTGCCATTTCAATCTATCCTCACATTAAAAATAAAAACATTTATTTATTTATTTTTACCTGGGAATGTTTTGTGACTTTAAATCCATCTTCAAGAATTTGAAGGAGGTTGTTCTTTTCAACTGATATGATTGGGTCCAAGGTATAAAAAAGATATTCCAGCGTTTTCTTGTAGTTCCTGAGTGACAAAATTAATTAAAATGCTAATAATGCATTTACAACAACTTTATTTCTGCAATTCATCACAAAATGAAGGATGATGTAATTTTGACTAGCTTAAAAAAATTATGTACACGGCTCTTCATAGCCTATATATGGACCACATATATATACCGTATATACCGTATATTGGACATCTGGCAGAGGAACATCACTGTCCAATGTCTCATTTTGTACCATGTGTTAAAAAAAAAAAAAAAACTATATCTGTAGCATACACAGTAGTACAATTTTTACTTGCTATATCTGCATATAATGCTGTTCTATACAGCAAAAGTTGTTTTTTTTTTAAAACAAGGAGCATGCCGACATATACGAGCCCTGATGAAGACCATCAGGGGTATAGGCAAAAATGATGACTGCACCCACTTCAAGCAGTATGAATGCATTCTTAGATATTCTAGATGCTCCTGCTATTGGTCACCTTAATATGCTTATGAAAGAGCAGTAAAGTGTAGCTACAAGTCTGTACTTTATGCCAATTGACATAAAGAAAAAAAATGTTTAGTTGTTAGCTCGGCTATAAAGGGGTTGTCCGCTACTCAGACAACCTCTTCTCAATCACCATGGTTCCCCCATGTAAAATAATAACCGGTATACTTTCCTCCAGTGCAGTTAGGTGTCAGCAATGCCAGTGGCTGCTCTCCCAGGGCTTACGTGACATTACCAGTAGGGTTCACATGACATAACAATCAGTGGCCGCTTCCTTTGGACATAAATGACATGTGGAGGACTTCAGAGTCACTTCTTCTGGGTGTTGATTTCACCCGAAGGAAATGAGAGGGAAACGGTTTCTGATTGTTATGTCACGTGAGCCCCAGGAGAGCCGGAACGGAAACAGCTAGAATGGCGCCCCACCTGAGTTGAGTAAAATGGCTATTATTTTACATGGGAAAAACAAGGTGATTGACACTGGATTATCTAAGTAGCAGACAACACCTTTAAATCTGAACATTTTTGTTATCAGCCGAAACAGATGTGTAATAATAATAATAATAATAATAATAATACTTTATTTATATAGCGCCAACATATTCCGCAGCGCTTTACAATGTAGGATTAGAGTACAGAAAATATAATACAGTAAGTAATTACAATAGAGAACAAATAAAGTACAATAAAATACAATAATTGGATTCAAAACAATAGGTATAGAATCAATGTGAAAAGAAATACAATAAATAAAGCAAGAAATGAAGGTGACCCTGCTCAAAAGAGCTTACAATCTACAACGGGATAGGGGTTGCACAAGGTACAGGGGCTTATTGCACTGATGGTCCAGGCATCTTGAGGAAATGGGGTATAGGGCTAAGCTTACATGGATGGTCATTATACAGTCTGTAGACCTTTATGGTTTGGTGGAGTTTTTAGAAGAGTAATGTCCAGAGGGATAGCCCATTCACTGTCTACAATACAATGGACTTATTAGGGAGTATGATAGGCCGCCTTAAAAAGATGCGTTTTTAGGGATCGTCTGAAGCCATGCAGGTTGTGGATAGTCCTGATTTCTTTGGGTAAAGCATTCCAGAGGTTGGGTGCAGCTCTGGAAAAGTCTTGGAGCCGGGAGTGGGAGGATCGGATTAGTGCAGATGTTAGTCGAAGGTCACTTGAGGAACGTAGAGAGCGGGTGGGGTGATAGACAGAGATGAGGGAGGAGAGGTAGGGGGGAGCTGCACTGTGAAGAGCTTTGTGGGTGAGAACAAGCAATTTGAATTTGATCCTGTAATATACGGGCAGCCAGTGTAAAGACTGGCACAGAGCAGAGGCATCTGAGTAACGATTGGCCAGATGGGTGATCCTGGCTGCTGCATTAAGGATGGACTGGAGAGGACAAAGTCTGGTGAGGGGGAGGCCGCTTAATAGAGAGTTGCAATAGTCAAGGCGGGAATGGATTAGGGCCACGGTGAGGGTTTTTGTTGTTTCCAGGGTGAGAAAGGGGCGGACTCTAGAGATATTCTTCAGGTGTAAGCGACAGGAGCGGACGAGAGATTGCGTGTGGGAGGAGAAGGAGAGATCGGTGTCAAACATAACTCCCAGACAGCGAGCCTGCTGCCTAGGCGTTATCGTAGTGCCGCATACTGAGAGAGAGATGTCCGATTTAGGGAGGTTAGTGGATGGGGGGAGCAGAAGAAGTTCAGTTTTGGAAAGGTTTAGTTTCAAATAGAGAGTGGACATGATATTGGAAACTGCAGCTAGACAGTCATTGGTGTTCTTTACTACCGCAGGGGTAAAAAAAAATATGAAAATTAGAAGCAGTAAAACACATTCAATGCCTGTCTCTACAATGGATATGATGACAGCAGTGGTAAGTGACTTACGCTGTGGTGTTGCCGTCTTCGGTGTCAAGGTGGTCCTGGCGTTTTTCCTCAAACCTGAATCGCAGGATTCGATTGTGAACTCTGACTATTCGATTTATCTTCACTCCGGTAATTCCGAATGTGTTAAAGTTTGATGCACAGAAGCGTGATAACATCAGATCATAACAGGACTTGAACCTGCATAAATTAAATAGAGAATGTGAGACTTCAAGAGACGGGAGATATTGATGTGACAAACAAGGAGGACACAATCGCTGTAAGTGACAGCATTAGGTGTGTGCAGATGGGAATGAGGGAAAAGGTTGCCTCTGTCTATACATACCGGAATAAGGCAATATGGTTTAATACAACTTTCCATAATGACATGCGCATACAGAGATGATAAATACGTAGGCACTCGGATATAAAATAATATTGAGCTTAGTGATGCACAACAGCTGTCAGCGTTGAAGACATCAAACAATTGTATTCCTGTTGGTGAAACTAACACAGAGAAGTCTCATATAACCCCTGGTAAAAGTGATGGAATCCCCAGGCTTGGAGCATGTTCATTCAGTTGTTTAATGTTGTAGAAAAAAAGCAGATCACAGACATGGCACAAAACTAAAGTCATTTCAAATGGCAACTTTATGGCTTTAAGAAACACTAAACGAAATCAAGATAAAAAATGTGGTAGTCAGTAAGGGTAACTTTTTCAGACCAAACAGAGGGAAAAAATTATGGCATTGTGAAAAATAAAAAACACAAAAGAACACTCCCAATACATCACTAGTATTTTGTTGCACCACCTCTGGCTTTAATAACAGTGTGCAGTCTCTGAGGCATGGACTTAATGAGTGACCAACAGTACTCATCATCAATCTGGCTCCAACTTTCTCTGATTGCCAGATTAGCTTTGCAGGTTGGAGTCTTGTCATGGACCATTGTCTTCAACTTCCACCAAAGATTTTCAATTGGATTGAGATCTGGACTATTTGCAGGCCATGACATTGACCTTATGTGTCTTCTTTCAAGGAATGTTTTCACAGTTTTTTCTCTATGGCATGATGCATTAATATCTTGAAAAATGATTTCATCATCCCCAAACATCCTTTCAATTGATGGGATAAGAAAACTGTCCAAAATATCAATATAAACTTGGGCATTTATTAAAGATGTAATGACAGCCATCTCCCCAGTGCATTTACCTAACATGCAGCCCCATATCATCAATGACTGTGGAAATTGGCATGTTCTCTTCAGGCAGTCAGTCATCTTTATAAATCTCATTGGAATGACATCAAACAAAAGTTCCAGCATCATCACCTTGACCAATGCAGATTCACGATTCATCACTGAATAGGACTTTCATCAAGTCATCCACAGTCCACTATTGCTTTTCCTTAGCCCATTGTAACCTTGTTTTTTTCTGTTTAGGTGTTAATGATGGCTTATGTTTAGCTTTTCTGTATGTAAATCCCATTTCTTTCAGGCAGTTTCTTACAGTTCGGTCACAGACATTGACTCCAGTTTCCTCCCATTCGTTCCTCATTTGTTTTGTTGTGCATTTCCTGTTTTGGAGGCATATTGCTTTAAGTTTCCGGTCTTGATGTTTTGATGTCTTCCTTGGTCTACCAGTATGTTTGCCTTTAACAACCTTCCCATGTTGTTTGTATTTGGTCCAGATTTTAGACACAGCTGGCTGTGAATGACCAATATCTTTTGAAACATTGCGTGATGATTTACCCTCTTTTAATATTTGACAATTCTCTCCTTTGTTTCAAGCGACATCTCTCGTGTTGGAGCCATGATTCATGTCAGTTCATTTGGCGCAACAGCTCTCCAAGGTGTGATCACTCCTTTTTAGATGCAGACTAACGAGCAGATCTAATTTGCTGCAGGTGTTAGTTTTGGGAATTAAAATTTACAGGTTGATTCCATCATTTTTTCTTCAGAATTGAGTGATTCCACAATTTTTTTCCCTTTGCTTGGTCTGAAAAAAGTTACCCTTACTGACTACCACATTTTTTTTTTTTTTTTTTTTTGTTAACAAAAGAGGTGGTACAATGACAGTTATGACTATACAATAACATGAAATATCAAATGATAACACTAAGTATTCATAACATTGCTTGTCATAGTTATTAAACAGCAACATCCGTTCAATAACAAACTTTTCGAAAATAGTAACTAGTTCCCCTTAAACCCACCCTCCACCCTTCCTAGAGCCCAGTACTGCAGTTAGAATATTCATTTGGTTATGTTGTGTGTTATTTCAAGGTGATTTTATGTCTGAATTATATATTTAAGTCTACCCAGTGAATCACCTAATTCTTCATTGGCATACCATGCTGAGGACCTATGTGCCTCCATAAGGGTTCTTATTTCAGCATCAGTGAACGCTAATTCAATAAATCGTCTCCATGTAAGAAAGAATTTTGGTGTTAATTTGCTAGGGTTACTCAAAGCGTCTAAGGATTCGATTGCAAGGACCTTTCGCAGCGAAGCTTTGAGCTGCGTTAGGTCAGGAGGTCTATCATTAAGCCAGAACTGCAACAAGAGTCTCTTTGCAGTTATTGCAATATAATGGAGTAATGCATGGGGTGGTTTCCTTCCCGTCACGTTACCCTGGTAGTGGAAAAGCCATAATAATGGGTTCAATTTTTCTAGCCCCTCGCACATACCCCTCGCCCACTGTTCAACCGAGTTCCAGTAGGTTCTAGATGCAGGGCAGGACCATAGGCCATGCTCTAAATCTGTCATGTACGCCTTACATTTAGGGCAATTTACCCACCTCTCCTGTTTACCTGGCGTCGATGGTATATTAAACGCTTGTATTGTCCCATGGATAATCCTGAATTGGGAGTCTCTCCAGCGTTCGTTATGTATATAACGTCTGCAAGTCTCCCATCCCTCTATTATCTTCTGTGTGAGGTCTGGGTCTTTTATGTGTTTTTTCCACTTTGTGAAAAGAGTCACCTGTTTTGCAGGAAGCAGATATGTTTGTAGGGTAGCATAAAGAGAGGTGATGGATATATCTTCCTCTTTCATGGCCGTCAGCTTAGACCACGTATTGTCGCTGACTTCTCCTGAGATATCTCTCAGCTGTGAGAGGAGGTAGTGGTGTATCTGGCGGTATTGTATGACTTGAAAACGAGGGAGATTATAATTCTGTATGACCTCGTTTTCAGTCATCCACCTTTTCTCGTCTATGACCATAAGATCACTCAAGGTTCTGACGCCTCTCTCCCTCCACGCCAAGAACAGGCTGTTTTCACGGCCTAGCGGGAAGGCTGGACATTTCCACGGGTTGAGTGCTCTAGAAATTTTCCAGGACAAATTCAATTTTTTCCTTACCCCCTTCCAAGTTGCTATTGTGTCTCTGAATATTACCGTGTTCTTAAGAGTCTTAGGTAAATGGGGGAGTGGTGAGTGTAACAGAGCCGATAGTTCCCAGGGGCTAGCAACTTCTCCCTCCAGGACTATGTCTGAGTGTCTGTTGGTGTTCCTGATCCAATCTAGGACATTACGTAAGATACATGACAAGTTATACCCACGGATATCCGGGAGTTGAAGTCCACCCTCTTTTTTCGATCTTATTAACACGCCAAAAGTCAGTCTGGGTTTCTTTCCCCTCCACAGAAATCTCGAGAAGGCCTTATTCAATTTGGTTATGTCTGTATGTTTTAACAGCATGGGGACATTTTGAAGCGGATACAGTAGTCTGGCAAAACTGACCATTTTGAGTAGGTGGCATCTTCCCATAAGTGTAAGTGGCAGATTGACCCAGCCCGCTAGCTCCTTCTCGATTTTTAAGAGAATTGGGATGAAATTCAGTTTATAAGTCTGGGTCGGGTATCTGGCCAAATGGATACCAAGATATTTGATGCTGTTTTTAGTGATTGGGATATCACAGAAGTGCGAGAGTTGTGAGAGTTTGCTCTTGGAGTTAATGAACATCATCTCGCATTTCTCCTTGTTTAGATAGAATCCTGATTGTTTGCCCAAGGTTTCAATGGTTTCAAGTATGTGGGGAGGTCCCTTAGCGGGTTTTGTACATATAAGACAATATCATCTGCAAAAAGTAGTAATTTGACTTCTTTGGTTCCCACTCTAAAACCCTCATATGTGGAACTCTGTTCCAGGTATAGAGCGAGAGGCTCTATGGCCAAATTGAAGAGCAGAGGTGACAATGGGCACCCCTGTCTTGTTCCTTTCTGTAAAGAAAAAGAATCCGACAAGTAACCCGGTGTACTAATACATGCCTTTGGATTGTTATATAATGCTTGGAGGTATTGCCTAAAGGGTCCCACCACCCCAACAGAGTCTAAGACTTTTCCCAGCCATGACCACCTTACATTATCAAACGCTTTTTCTGCATCCAAGGTGATCACGGCTGGGTCCCCCCTCTCTATTCCCACCTTTTTTCCCATGACATCAATCAGGAGCATCGTTTTTCTAATATTAGTAGTTGTCGATCTCCCTTTAATAAACCCCGCTTGGTGTGGAGGTATTAGTTTAGGCATAATTGTCGCTAGTCTATCTGCCATTATTTTAGAGAGCATTTTTAGGTCCTGATTTATCAGGGAGATCGGTCTAAAGCTTGCAGGATCTGTTAGTACCTTTCCTGGTTTGGGGATCAATTTGATGTGGGCCAAGTTCATTCTATCAGGGATAGGAGATCCCTGAAGTATTTTATTAAATAAGTCTCTCAAGACAGGGGAAACCTGGTCTTTAAGGGCTTTAAAGAATGCTCCATTGTAACCGTCGGGGCCAGGAGCTTTGCCCGGGTTCGTGTTTCTAATAGCATTCTCTATCTCTTCCACCGTGATAGGACTATTTAAATATTGTTTGTCCTCTTCTGTCACTTTTGGTAAGCTTATCAGTTGTAACAAGTCAGGTTGCCCAGGTGTGTCAGAGTCGGTGTCTGAGTATAGAGATGTATAGAATTTCCCTAATGCCTGGCTAATGTCTTTAGGCGTGGTCCAGGTGTTGCCTCGTTTATCTATTATAGTTTGTATGGGGGAATAGATTTGTTTACCATGGGACAATCTTGCCAATAAACGGCCAGCTTTATCGCCAAATTTATGGAGGTTAAGTTCCAGTCTACTTTTATATATGTCTTCTCTTCTTTTTGCCCACATATCGAATTTTTCTTTAGCCTGCTGCCAGGATTCCTTATCGGGGTCAGCCATCGTGCACTTATATCGGGAGTACGCGTTTCTTACCTCTAGGCTAGCCGCTACAAATTGTTCTTTTATTCTTTTTTTCATCCCCATGCTGTAAGCCATTACATGACCTCTTAACACCGCTTTTGCTGTTTCCCAAAATAAGGTTGGGTCAGAGCGGTGATTCTCGTTGTCTCTAGAGTAGGTTGACCACCATTCTCTAAGGAGGGAAACGAAATTTTCATCTCTGGTGTAAGTGTCTGGAAATCTCCACAAATAATCCGTGCCTTTTTCATAGGCGTCTTTGGTTTCTAACACCAATGGGCTATGGTCAGAAATCACCATATCCTCAATTTTGACTTCAGTCGATCTCTGTAGTATATTGGGAGATGTGAAAAACATGTCTATTCTAGACCAAGACCCATGGGGGTGGGAAAAATGGGTGTATTCTTGATCAAGAGGGTGCATCGTCCTCCATGCATCTGACATATTTACATCCCTGAAAAGGGTGTCAAGGAAGTCGTCAGTTTGTGTCATCTTTGGTGTCTGACTTTTCCCTCCCAAAGTCGTTGAGTGTCTCCTATCGTCCTCTGCGTTTAGTACCATATTAAAATCGCCTCCCACTATCCTGTTGTGACCCACGTCTGTCAGGAGTTTAGCTTGCAATCCCTGGCAGAATGGTTTTTGATTCGTGTTTGGTGCATAAATATTATAAATAGAGAAGACGTCTTTTTGAATTTGAATGATCATATGGATCAATCTACCCGCCCCATCTGTTTGTGTGGAGAGGACTTTATGTGGTAAAGATCTGTGTATCAAGATTAAAACCCCTGCTTTCCTCTCTATCGCACTTGATCCGTAAATTTCCCCTACCCACAACTTCTTGAGTCAAAAGAAATCCTCTGACGTCAGGTGGGTCTCCTGTAGCAAGGCCACATCCGTTCGTAATCTTTTGAGGTGACGTAAAATCATCATGCGCTTTGCTGGAGAGCGCATTCCCTTCACGTTCCAGGAGACCCACCTAACCATCTCTTCCACCCCTTAACAATGTTTTCTAACAAGTGGTGTCCTATACGTCCTCTGTGAAGCTTTCTTCCTGACCTTTGCCAAGATAGAATAGTTAAGATACATGAAATACATTGATATGAATTCGTACTGTTAAATACGTCTCTAGATACCCTCCCCCCTCCCATTGTCCCCCCCATGAATTTGATATCTTCTCCTCTCCTTTTCTGTCGTAGTAGCTGACTTCTCTTCTTCCCACCAATACAACCCATAAATCAGCATCCCATCCCGCCACAGCAACCGGCAAATTAATAATAACGTTTTTTTACTTTCCTAATGCACCCCTATCTTTCCCTTTCCTTTCATTTACCTATTTCACTTCTGTCCTTGTTTCTTTTCCTCCCTTCCCCTCCACTCCCCCCCCCCTCCGTCGACTGTTGTCCTGTCTTCCTCTTGTTAGATCTTTCTCCCTCCCTTCTCCCTCTCTTCCCCTCTCCCCCTCCACTCTCCTATAACCACAAAACCACCATTATGATCATTGCAACAACAGTGACATGAGAATTTGTCATCTTGGGAGAGACTGATGATTACCGAAGAGGTAAAATGGAGCAGTGGGTCTCCACTCAAAGTGACAATAATGAACCTTCCGGCTGCAAAATGTAATCACTCTATCGTCCGTAATAATCACAATACCCAATTCTCCCTCTCCCTCCCACACCTAGTCCCTTGGTATCATCAAAAACCATAAAGTCTGTCCCAAAAGTGACCTGTAAAAATGCGGAAACTCATCCAAGTTCGTGTAAACGGCTTTTCGTTCGTTTCCTTCTGTCATCCCTCTCCGACTGTTATGATCCTGCAGGGAAGGAAGTGAAGAAGTGAAGAAGAGGGAAAGAGAGAAGAGAAAAAAAAAAAAAAAAAAAAAAAAGACAGTCCAGCAGCATACTCAGCAGGCAAACAAGCCAAGTTTAGTGGTGAGGAGGTGGGGAAAGAGACGGGCCCCGATAGGGGAGAGGTCAAGGATGAGGTCCGTTGCTTCAAAAGCCCATCCCGGATAGTGCCGTACATGAAGGGGACGACTTAGTCTTAAGCTCTATACCATGGTGAGGTCAATTTGCAATCTCCCCACATCAGTTTTAACAGATTCCGATATGACCACTCAGTCAGACAAGGTCGCCAGTTTTACTTCTTCCTTTGCCACCGAGACCCCGCCTGGCGTTGCTGTCTAGGAGTCCCGCTTCTGGATGTTGAACCCTCATACGTCACATTGGATCGTAGCCTGTATGCTCTCACCGATTCTCGTTCTTCCTCTTGCTCTGTTTCTGGATTTGATAATGCTTGTGGATTATCCGCGACATTCTTTGGGGATGCCCCTTCTTTTGGTGAGCGAGTATTATCTAAAATCGCAGCCATGGCATCTTCCGGGTCTGTGAAAGTTAATAGTGTCCCATCTCTAGACCTAAACCTCAAGGTAGCGGGGAAATTCAGCTGGAAACGTATGTTTCTTTTATATAGTGTGGAGCACGCTTCACTTAGAGCTCTTCTGCGGCGGGATACCTCCACCGAGTAATCTGCAAAAACCAGCACTTTCTGGCCATGTAGTGTCAGAGGGAGTTTTCTGCTCTTGTAAGCCCTTAGTATTTCTTCTTTATCTCTGTGATTTAAAAATTTTGCTATGGAGTGTCTTGGTTTATTGTTAATGGTTCTAGATGCGACCGGACTCTTAGAAGTAATCGCTGTAGTGGACATATTGTCTCTGGGCGGCCCAAGCCTGTGTGTTCGCTCTGTTTTACATCTATGTTGCAGTCCTAGGGCTTTGGGAAGGTCCACCTCAAAGATTTCCACAAGCTGGTCTGGTGGGATAGATTCAGGTAGCCCCACTATTTTGAGGTTACTCCGTCGTGACCTATTCTCCATATCTTCTAATTTTGAGAAGGCATACTCAGAACGTTTTTGTAGTGCCTCTACTTGGTCTTCAAGCTCAAGTATTCTATCTTCCGCCGACCCAATCCTTGCTTCTGTCTCTTTTAGCCTCTGCTCGTGTGTCTCTAATGTTTTCTTAAGCACTTTGGTAGAGGCAGCTACCATGTCAGCTATTACTGCCTTAAATTCTTCAGCCATATGTGTGGCCAGTTCCTTGGCCAGTACTTTATAGTCTATAAGTTGTGATTGTTGCCATCCTATTGTATGTGGTCCCTGCATCTCATGTGCTGCTTTACTCAGCACTACCCCAGGCTGGTCATGGCTCCCGGTCTCCCTCTGCTGCTCCTCTACCTGAACCTCATCACTCGCCACGCTCCCGGGGGCTGTGTCTCCAAGCTGCTTCCCCTCAATGTACCTCATCTCCTCAGCTGTGTGTCCGGATGGTCCGGTTTCCTCCCGATCGGGCTCTTATCCCGCTCCCCGCCGCAGCCTGCAGCGTGGGCGCCATCAGTTGCCGCCTCATGGTGCGGGTGAGAGCGGCCGCTCTCCCCTTTCTTCACCACGTAACGGTCCATCCTGGTGACAGCCGGATGTCCCGCGTCTCCTTTACCGGCCCGATGTGAAGTTAGCGTCGGGAGGTCAGTGGGCGCCTGGATGGGGCCGGATTGCCGTGGCGGGTCCCGGAGCCTCTCTAGAAGCGGGTGATCATGGCGGCGCCGGAACCGGAAGTTCACCACATTTTTAATCTTGATTTCTTTTAGTGTTTCTTAAAGCCATAAAGTTGCCATTTGAAATGACTTTAGTTTTGTGCCATGTCTGTGATCTGCTTTTTTTCTACAGCATTAAACAACTGAATGAACATCCTCCGGGACAGGTGATTCCATAGTCTTTGCCAAGGGTTGTAGTTTTCCAGTTGTGTAAAATTGCTGTCTTTACTTCTTTACCACAGTTCATCAATAACCAATCATCAGGGTGCCAATCCCTCACTTATGTGTTACATAGTCTCCTCACTCCAGTGCTGCCCGTCTCCTCTGTCAGATGCCACTGTACTAATTTAATAAGCGATGCTGACAGTTGGAAACATGCCGGTGACATAGTAGATGGTCGACATGTGCGTTGCTGACTGGCCATGTGAACAGGAGACATGTCCTGCCTCCGGGCAATGTGCTCACGTGCAAATCCCATAATTTCCGGCGCTGTGACGTCGATACACCCTTTGGGTGTATGTACGGACCTCACTGCGCATGCGCGAGGTGTTATTTACAACTTGCGCATGCGCAATGCACAGCATGAGGTGTATCAAAGTCACAGCAGCGGAGATGACGCGATTTGCGTCATTCCGACTAAGCCTGCCCAGTGATCCGACACAGGATCATCAACATTAATTTTCACGCCCATTGGGGCGCGAAAAACAACAGTGGAAGTGGTGATAAGGAGCCAGAGGGAACCCCCACTGTGACTCCTCGGGGATTCAGAAGCCGCAGATTTTTCAGATAATAAAGGTGATAATTACACTTTACAGAATCACTATAAGGAAAGAGAGGGATAGCTTGAAACCTTATAGGAAGGTGCAGGGACAGGTTTTTAGAGGCTGGGGACTGATTTGGAGGGGTCAGGTTCCCTTTAAAACATCTAAGAAACTAAAAACTCTACATAGGAGTGTTTTCTGGGACAGTTTCCAATCGAAAACCTCTTATTTTTGACCACCTCAAGAAAAAATTTAAAAAAATTAAAAAATTCACGTGCTTAAATGTACATGGATGCAAATGAGGGAGTTTTGCAGGCCAAGGCCAGATCCTTGAGCAGGGGTGAAAGGGGTAACATTAGTGTTCCCTGTGACCTGATAAATGGAGGGATAGGGCACAGATTGTCTGTGGAAGCCCATTTTGAGTTGCCAGTTCCTACATAGGTTGGTGACCCCCTTTATTTTACTTTGCTCCATGTGCCATAAGCCTAATATTTAGTATGCGCTGCACACCATTATTAAGCAACGTAGGCTTTTACTTAATATATTCACAGTGATTTGTCACACAAAGCTTCAATCTGCTGGACACAACAGAAATATTCTAGGAATTATCCACAGGACTTGAAATAAAAGCTGTCATGACCTGAGCTTACCATGAATCTGATGGAGCTCCTTCTTCAAAGCGAACGTTCCCTACGGTTTCAAGCTCCGTCTGCAAAAACTGGGCCAAGAGATCAAAGCTTCGCTGGGTCCTCATAACTTCTTTCTCATGAGAAGCTTCTATCCTGATACATTAATTGAAGAGAGAAAGACATGGACAGATTTTTAATTTTTTTATCAAGCCTCCTTGAGAGGGTTGTATGTCTTCTTAAAGTGAACCTGACAACATGTGTGTGCAGCTGGGTCTGCCATGAGAAGTACACAGCATTAAAGGGACACTGTCAGGTCATTTTTCAGTATGATACTAATATTACCCTTGAAGAGGGCCTGGGCAGACCTTTTAAAAACATGTAAAATCATTATTGTACCATTTGTAGTTTCCATGTTATCACCATTGTCAGATCCTGCAGAGAGCTGCTGCATTAGTCCTGCCCCATAATAAGCAGAGACGATTAGTCCTGGCTGTATAAACTGTTATGTAATTATGCACGCCTTCGCTGCAGCTCTCTCCTCCCTCCTCCCTCTGCTATCAGTGCAGTGTCAGGTTTCACTTACAGGTCTGTTCAGTTGATATCACCACTGAGGGAGAGAGAGCTACTGCAGGTCTGTCTTATCTAGACTCCATTTGTTTCTGTAAAGCAGACACCCTGCTGTGCTGTGACAGTTTCTGTGTTGTAGTTCACCTCATGTGATGCTGTACACAGAGAGCAGAGGGGAGAATACAGTCCACCCACTGATCTCCTGTGATGTGACATGCATAGTCATCATATGGGGAGTGGACAGCAGAGAACTAAGTGGATCATTCACTGTGAGTGACAGATGGAGTGAATCTCTTTATTTGAAGGAGGGAAATATAAATAAAAGAAATACATGAATAGAGCGAGTTTATAGTGAGGAATTAGAAAATAATAGCAGTAAGGCCCCTTTCACATCAGCGTTTTTTGCCGTTTGCGGCAGATGCGGTGAAAAAAAACGCATCTGCCGCGATTACCGCATAACCGCTGCACATGCGGCACAGTTGCGGCAAGCCCCATGCAATGTCTATGGGCTTACGGTAAGTGTGCGGCAGGTGCGGCAAGGGCGGCATCGGCACTTGCGGCCGCGAAAAAAAACGTGGTCAGACGTGTTTTTTTTTGCGGCCGCACCTGCCGATACCGCACTTGCTGCACCTGCCGCAAGCCCCCATAGACACTGTATGGGGCTTGCTGCAAACTGTGCCGCAAGTGCAGCGGTTATGCGGTAATCGCGGCAGATGCGGTTTTTTCACCGCATCTGCCGCAAACGCAAAAAACGCTGATGTGGCCCTTTCACGTCAGCGGTTTTTTTTAATCGCGGCAGATGCGGTGAAAAAAACGCATCTGCCATGATTACTGCATAACCGCGACACCTGCGGCACAGTTGCGGCAAAACCCAATGCAATGTCTATGCGGGCTTGCGGCAGGTGCGGCAAGTGCGGTATCGGCACTTGCGGCAGGTGCGGCCGCAAAAAAAACGCGGTCTGACCGCGTTTTTTTTCACGGCCGCACCTGCCGCAAGTGCCGAAACCGCACTTGCCGCACCTGCCGCACACTTACCGCAAGCCCCATAGACATTGCATGGGGCTTGCCGCAACTGTGCCGCAAGTGTCGCGGTTATGCGGTAATCGCGGCAGATGCGTTTTTTTCACCGCATCTGCCGCGATTTAAAAAAAACGCTGATATGAAAGGGGCCTTACATGTGGATTTTTGACCTGACAGTTTTCCTTTAACCATAACTGCCCCAGAGCACCAGGGTATTAACAGTAACTCCTTTACTGTTCTAGACCACTGTACTTACATTTCCCCCTTCCAGTGCCTTAAAATCCACCAAGGTAACTACCCCAACACTCCCCTAGACTACTAGGTAAGCTGACAAAGACTCCTCACTACCCTAGACCATCAGGTATATACACTGTAATGTCCAAGACTAACTGGCTGGGATACTGACAATACCCTTTTTACTGTTTCCACCTCCTTTGATCTTCCCCTGAATCACTTCATTGTTCCAGACAACTAGGGATAGGATAATTAACATCAACCCTGCTCTAGACCACCACGTATACTGACATAAACCCTTTTACTGCCCTAGAAGGCTAGAGGCACTGACATTACATGTTCACTGCCTAGACCCTAGACTACCAGGTATACTGTCATTACTTGTTCACTGCCCTAGACCATCAGGGATGCTGAAATTAAATTTTCTCTGCCCTACACAACCAGGGATGCTGACATTACATGTTTATTGCACCAGACCACCAGGGATGGTGATATTACATATTCACCACTATAGACCATCAAGAATATTGAGATTAAATCTTTTATACTGTCCTAGACCAGCTGCTATAATATTATTTACCGATCATATACTAGGGATTCAGACAAGAGCGCTGACTGTGGTGAACTACATGTAGTTTACTTCTAAATACCTGTTACCCTCTCTGTATATTAAAGTCTATTTGCTGCTATTCAGCATTACCTGGTGTAGACGTAACAGTGCCCCCGTACCTACCTACCTGCCCAAGGTGAACGCAGTTTAGAAATATCAAGATTCACTGACAGCAAGGAAAAATACTGATGATGATGAAGAACAGTAGCTTCAGTGTGTTCTGTGTAATTGGCTCTTGCATAATTTTAGATATGGGAGGGTAAACTTTGATCAGCTATTTACTCCCTGCTGTTAATTGCCTAAATCATCTAACTTCCCACAATCCCCCTAACCTGATGCTTTAAGCCCCAGTCACACATAACGATATCGTTAGAGAGATCGTTGTAACTGTGGACGTTACAACGATCTCCCCAGCGATGTCGCTATGTGTGACACTTTGCAGCGATCAGGCCCCTGCTGTGAGGTCGCTGATCGTTGCAAAGTGCTGCGGGTCATTTTTTGATCGTTGGTTTCCCGCTGGTCAGCACGCATCGCTGTGTGTGACCGCGAGACACCAGCGATCTGTGACCTCACAGGGCTGGTTACTATGGTAAACACCGGGTATCCAGGCTGCCTAGATACCCGGCATTTACCATGGTTACCAGCGTCCTCCCTGCTTAGCACTGCCTGTAAGCATGGAGAACGCTGGTAACTATGATAAACAGCGCGTATCCAGGCAGCGCGCACTGCCTGGATACGCGCTGTTTATCATAGTTACCTGCGTTCTCCTTGCTTAGCGCTGCCGCAGCGCTAAGCAGGGAGCGATATGGGAGGTGGCTCCCTTGGCCTGATCGCTGGGGAGATCTGCCTGTTTGACAGCTCCCCAGCGATCAGGTAACGATGCTCCAGCGATCCCGGCAGGTCGTTATCGCTGTCGGGATCGTTGGAGCGATCGTTATGTCTGACTGCACCCTTAGTGAACCCTATAAATTTAGTTCTACCATAAGGTGTGCATGCATGAGGGGTGCAGCATGTGTCATCCTATGTGAAGTAGCACCGTTGCTAAGTGGTGCAGTTCGGTCAATGGCAGTTAGTCAGGCAGGAGTCAGGTAACCCACACTTTTTCCCTTTCTTTTTTAACTATGTTCTTTATTTTAATGTCTATCTTCCTATGTGCCTGTCACTCACTTTCACCGATCCATCTCTCCTCCATCACGCCTTATCCGCATCAGCCCCTCTCTTCTTCCCTCTACCATGTGCAGCTCCCATGCTCTCTTTGCCTTTCTGAATAATCCTTTGGCCTGTCTCAATGGTCCACCCCAGCCACACACACAGACAGACATACACTAGACCTCATCTTCACCCGCCTCTGCTTCCTAACTAACCCCACAACCTCCCCTCTCACCCTATTTGACCACCATCTACTTACCTTCTCATCCTTGTAATCCACACCTGCCACCCATGTCCACCAACTCGCACACCCTCGCAGAAACCTCACACATTGACACTCACATACTCTCTGACTCTATTCTACCACTATCCTCCATGTCCTCACTCCACGACACAGATAACGCCACAGCTTTCTACAATTCTACACTCACAGCAGCAATTGATGAAGTTGCCCCTCTCGTTCATACACACAGACACCACTAAAAAGGTGTGGCGAGAGTCTAGGGTTGCCGAGCAGCTCTGGAAGAAAACACATTCACAAGAAGACTACACATCATTCAAACAAGCACTTTTCAAATTCAAGTCAGCACTCACCACCACTAAACAGAATTACTTCATTACCCTCATATCCTCTTTGTCCCACAACCCCAGGCAGTTAATCAACACATTTAACTCCCTCCTCCGCCCCCCACTGTCCCCCCTATTTCTCTTATCTCTGCAGATGACTTGCAACACACTTCACCAGCAAGATTGATCAGATCAGACAAGTCTTTGCTGCCCAACCACCACAACCCCTATGTATACCAGACCACACCTCTCCCCCACTAACCCTCATTCCCTCCATCACTGAAGGAGAACTTGCACACCTCCTCTCCAAATCGCACCTCACCACTTGTGCATCGGGCCCAATCCCTTCCCACTTCCTCCCCTACCACACCACCACGCTTACCCCAGCCCTGACCCACTTCTTCAATCTATCACTAACCTTTGGTACCTTTCCTTCCACTTTTCAAACATGCAACAATTATACCTGTCTTGAAGAAGCCATACCTCGACCTGACCTCTACATCCAGCTACCGCCCAATATTGCTGCTCCCGTTCCCCTTCACACTTCTTGAAAAGTATGTCAACACTGTACTTTCCTCCCACCTCTCATCCAGCTATCTCTTTGACAACCTTCAATCTGGCTTCTGCCCCCCCACTCTACCGAAACCGCCTTAACCAAAATTACTAACGACCTACTTACCGCCAACCTCACAGACACTTCTCCATCCTCTTCCTTCTTGACCTGTCCTCTGCATTCGACACAGTCGACCACTGCCTACTATTACAGATCCTCTCTTCCATTGCTATCACAGACCTTGCCCTTTCCTGGATCTCCTACCTTTCCAACTGCACATTTAGTGTCTCCCACTCCCACACTACCTCTTTGCCCCATCCCCTCTCTGTTGGGGTCCCTCAAGACTATGTCCTGGGACCTCTTCTTTTTTCCATCTATACCCTTGGCCTAGGACAACTCATAAGGTCCAATGGATTCCAGTACCACCTCTATGCTGACGACACTCAGATCTACCTCTCTGGCCCAGATATCAACTCTCTGCTGTCCAGAATCCTAGCGTGTCTATCAGCCATAATCTCCTCCTTCTCCTCTTGCTTCCTTAAACTAAATGAAGAAAAAACTGAACTCCTCATCTTGCCCCCATCTCGCGCACCTTCCATACCCTGATCTATCTATCACGATAAATTATATCACACTTTGCCCTGTACCTGAAGTCCGCTGCCTCGGAGTAACTCTTGACTCTGCCTTATCCTTCAAACCACACATCCAAGCTCTCGCCACCTCCTGCCACCCCCAACTCAAAAATATTTCCAGAATCTGTCCCTTCCTCAACCCTTAGTCTACTAAACTTACTAGTGCATGCCCTCATCATCTCCCGTCTCGAATACTGCAACCTCCTTCTCTGCAGCTTTTCTGCTAACATTTTTGCACCTCTCCAATCTGTCCTCAACTTTGCTGCCCAACTAATCCACCTCTTTCCTAGCTGCTCCTCCACTTCTCCCCTCTGCAAATCCCTCCACTAGCCCCCAATTCCCAAGCGTATCTAACACACTTAAAAGCCATCTCAATCTGTCTCCCCATATATCTCTGAAGTAATTTCCTGACATCATCCAACTCGTAATCTTCGATCCTCCCAAGACGTCCTTCTTTCCTCCTCACTTGCACATTCTTCATCTAACTGCCTGCAAAACTTTGCCCGAGCATCCCCCATTGCTCTGGAATTCTGCCCTAAAACATCTGATTATCCCCTACACTCGGAACCTTCAAGCGAACCTGGAAACCCATGTCTTCAGAACAGCCTACAGCCTGCAATGACCACAGTGCCACCTCCCCACCACTGGACCTGGCGCTCCACCACCACCAGAGCTGACTCAACCTGCTGTCTGCCTCCCAATTGCTCTGTAGAATGTAAGCCCACAAGGGCAGGGTCCCCTCTCCCCTCTGTACCAGCCTGTCCTGTTAAGTTTGTTAATTGTATTATAAATTTGCTTGTATGTAACCCTTTCCTACAATAGTACAAGCACCTATAGAATCAATGGTGCTCTATAAATTAATAATGATAATAATAGTAATCTCAGCCCATCATATTCCAGGGTATTGAATCATTAACCATGTCACAAATCAAAAAACTATTTGCTTTTTCTCTCTTTACTGCTGCTCCTGTCAGTTGATATCTCTCCTAATCCTGGTCCACTCTCCACCAACTTCAACCCCTCTCCCACCTCACACAGAAACCTCACTAACCTTATTACCATTATATGCTCACCTTCATCTCCCTCTTTTAATTGTGCTCTCTGGAATCCACAGTCTGTATGCAACAAACCTCCCTTCATCCACAACTACTTTCTTACTAATTCTCTTAATTCTGCCGCCCTCACTGAAACCTGGATCCAGGATTCAGACCCTGTTTCCCCAGCCACTATTTCTCATGGCAGCTTACATTTCTTCCATTACCCGAGACCTGGGAACAGATATGGTGGTGGAGTTGGCTTACTCCTGTCCCCACAATGTACTTTTAAGATCATTCCCCACTCCTTCACTCTCATTCCCTTCTTTTGAGGTCCACACCATCAGACTCTTCCATCCATTCCCCCTCAGAGTAGCAGTGGTATATGCCCCCCAAGGTGGCCCACGCAGTATTTTTCTGCATGGCTGCTGCATATCATGTCCTCAGAATTACTAACCCTTATTCTGGGAGATGTCAACATCCCCATAAACAACCTCATCTGCATCCCAGTGCCTATCTCTAACCTCCTCTCTTGGCCTCTCACAGCTCTCAACCTCTGAGATACACAAAGGCGGTACACACCCTTGAACTGGTCTTTGTCCGACTCTGTTCAACCTCATTCTTGGATAAGTCACCTCTTCCTCTCTCTGACCTTAACATCTCTCCTTCACGCTCACAAATCCTCGTCCACCCCCAGCACATTCCTACCGATCACACATTCAGAACCTTCAGGCCATTAACCCTCATACACTCACAGACTCTCTACACTCATCACTTTCCCCAATCTCCTCATTCTCCTGTCCAGATCTGGCTGTGAATCACTACAATGACACTCTCAGAAGCACCCTGGACCAAGTAGTCCCCCCCCCCCCCTCAGAACCTCCAAACACAGATTAAACAGTCCTAGCTCAATTCACAAACTTGATTCCTCCTGCGATACTCTAGGAGTGCTGAATGCCTATGGAGGAAAACCAGTGCACCAGAAAACTTAATTCACTATAAATTTATGCTAGGAACCTACAACTCTGCCCTTCACCTGCCAAACAGACCTACTTCACCACCCTGATCTCCTCACTATCCAACAATCCAAAGAAACTCTTTGACACCTTTCACTCTCTCCTCAGTCCTAAAGTGCAGGCCCCTATCACGACCTCTGTCCTGATGATCTGGCTTCCTATTTCATGGAGAAAATTGAAATCATCCATCAGGAAATCAGCTCCTGGCCTCCAAAGTGTGATTACTTCCATCCCTTCCCACAACTTCTGTGGCTCACTCTCCATATTTGACCCAGTCACAGAAAAAGAAGTCTCCTCTCTTCCTCTTGTCCCACTACATGCACCACTGACCCCATACCCTCACACCTACTCCAGTCTTCGCCACTCACCTAACCAAAATCTTCAATCTCTCCCTCTCTTCTGGCATCTTCCCCTCCTCCTTCAAACACTCTATCATAACTCCATTATTAAAGAAAACTTCTCTTGACCTATCCAGCACAAATAACTACAGACCAGTCTTCAATATCTCCTTAATCTCTAAACTCTTGGAGTGCCTGGTCTTCTCCGGCCTTATCCATTACCTCTCCACTCACTCTCTTCAAGATCCGTTCCAGTCTGGTTTCCGCCCCCTACACTCTACAGAAACTGCCCTCAGCAAAGTAACCAATGACCTTCTGACGGCAAAACATAATGGTGACCACTCTCTGCTTATTCTTCTTGATGTCTCTGCAGCTTTTGACACTGTTGACCACCATCTCCTACTCGCTACTCCATCGGCATAAAGGACCCCGCTTTCCTGGTTCTCTTCCTATCTCTCTGACTGCTCTTTCAGTGTATCATTTGCTGGCTCCAACTTCTTCTCCTCTTCCTCACACTATTAGAGTCCCTCAGGGTTCAGTCCTTGCCCTCTTCTCTTCTCTCTCTACATGGCCTAGATTGGACAGACCATAGGCAGATTTGGTTTTAGTACCATCTTTATGCTTGATGATACACAACTATAACCTTCGTCCCTAACCTTACCCCGCTGTATTACAGAACACCAAAGACTGTCTAACCCAGTTTTCCAATATCTCAATCTAAAGCTCAACCTTTCCAAAACTGAACTTCCTCTGCTTCTGCCCTCCACTAACTTCCCTATATCTGACATCTCCTCAGTGTGCAGCATCACGATAATGCCTAGGCAGCATGGCTCGCTGTCTGGGTGTATGTTGTGTCACCGATCTTCTCCTTCACCTCCTATATACAATATTTTACCCGCTCTTGTTGCCTGCAGCTGAAGAACATCTCTAGAATCCACCCCTTTCTCACCATGAAAACAACAATAACCCTCACCGTGGCCTTGATCCACTCCCGCCTTGATTATTGTAATTCTCTATTAAATGGCCTCTACCTCACTAGGCTTCCCCCTCTCCAGTCCATCCTTAATGCAGCAGCCAGGTACCTATCTGGCTAACCATTCTTCGGACGTTTCCGCTCTGAGCCAGTCATTGCACTGGCTACCCATACAATATTGGATCAAATTCAAATTGCTTGTTCTCACCCACAAAGCTCTTCACAGTGCAGAACCTCCCTACATCTCCTCCCTCATTTCTGTCTATCACCCCACCCGTTCTCTTCGCTCTGGGAGCGACTTTAGACTAACATCTGCATTAATCCGAACCTCTCACTCCCGGCTCCAAGACCTCTCCCAAGCTGCACCAATTCTTTGGAATACTTTACCCCAAGAAATTTGGTCTATCCACAACTTACATAGTTTTAGGCGATCCCTAAAAACACATCTTTTTAGGGCCACCTATCCTGCTCCCTAGTCAAAGTCATTTAGACATAGCCTATTCACTCCACCAGTCTCAAAAGCATTACAATTAATGGCTGGTGGCCACTCATATAGTTCTTATCTATTCCCCATTCCCTCAAGATAGCTGGACAATCATTTTAAATAAGCACCTGTAATTTGTGTCACCCCCACCTCATTGTAGACTGTAAGCTCTTATGAGCAGGGGAGTCAATATTTTGCTTTAATTATTGTATTTTCTGATAATTGTTACTTATGACTGTTTGTATTTGAACCTCTGAATTCTAAAGCGCTGCGGAATATGTTGGCACTATACAAATAAAGATTATTATTCAGCATTTTAGGGAGTTGCTACCCTTTTAATTACACAAAGATATACTTTTATCTATGTAACTAGCTGTAGAACCCTGCATTGCCCAGGCATAATAATAACTAACTGTTCTTAGTTATAACAAAATTGATTATTTATAAAGTAAAGTAAATAGTATTTATCATGTGACCTATAACTTAGCATATATGGAAGAGATCAAAACAGTGATATCATAATGGAATGTTCACCTATAACATTCCGTGTGATGTCACTGCCTGATCATTCTTGGTATTTGTGTCTCCTGAGAGCACACTTACCGTACTAGAGTTCTACTTGTAGATTTGAGTTTGAGCCATTCTATTGTGACATCACTGTTTTGTTCTCTTCCACACATGGCAAGTTATAGGTCACCAGATAAATATGCAGGATAACTGTCAAAACAGTATCTATTACCTCACACATACAAACACTGAATAGGCCTTTTTGTGGTGACTGACTGTAAAGTGCGGGTTTAAAGTTCCCCTCAAAACATAGTCTAGGACATTTCCCGAGTCAAATTAGGTTCCTGGGATAGTAACTAACTGTTCTTAGCTATAACAAAACAGAATGGTTTAACAAAAAATTATGCTGTATACTGGGGAGTGTGTGCGGCCTCTTGCTATATACTGGGGACTGTCTGCGACCTCCTGCTGTATACTGGGGTCGGTGTGCGCCTCCTGCTGTATACTGGGGTCGGTGTGCGGCCTCCTGCTGTATACTGGGGTCGGTGAGCGGCCTCCTGCTGTATACTGGGGTCGGTGAGCAGCCTCCTGCTGTATACTGGGTCGGTGAGCAGCCTCGTTCAGTTATTGGGGTCGGTGTGCGGCCTCCTGCGTATACTGGGGCCGGTGTGCTGCCTTCTGCGGTATACTGGGTCAGTCTGGTGCCTCTGCGGTATACTGGGGTCGGTGTGCAACCTCCTGCGTATACTGGTGTCGATGTGCAGCCTCCTGTAGTATACTGGCGTCAGGTGCGGCCCCTGAAGTACACTGGGTCAGTGTGTGGCCTCCTGAAGTACACTGGGGTCAGTGTGTGGCCTCCTGAAGTACACTGGGGTCAGTGTGTGGCCTCCTGCTGTATACTGGGAGATGTCCACCATTACCATATATGGATGATATTACCATATATGGGCATTAGTGGACACCATATTGATCAATAGGCCTTTTTTTGGCAACTGACTTGTAAGGCACGGATTAAAAGTTCCCCTGAAATCATAGTCATAGCTGTTCCCTGAGTCAAATGATGTGTGTGTGCAAAATTTGGTGATTGTAGATGCAACACACACACACATTCTACTTTATATATATATATATATAGTAGACGTCACTCTTCCAGTGATTGTGCTGGTAACAAGCAAATATTCCCATCACTTACTTCTCAGTCCTCTGTGTCCAGAGCCGTATTCGCTCATTCAGGGCGCACAACTTCCGGCATGTCTGCTCTTTCAGATTTGGGTCGGTGTTGTTACGTTCTTCATTTTCCCAGGAGTTACAGTCCTCAATATCTCTCTGTGGTTCAATAAGACTGTAAGATTTGGAAATGTTTTTTTGATGCTTATTTGGTGCCTGTAGGTCATCGCCTGAGAGGTTTCCCTCTAGCTGTAAAAGAAGAAAAAAATAACGTTGTATGTGAGGCTGAAAATGACATCAGTCCATGTAGATCAGGATACAGCCTGCAACACTGATTCATAGGAAAGTAAAAGCCAAGACTGGCGTTTTATCACCAATGCCATCCTATCAAAGTTGTCATACAGACGAAGCCTTTGTGTGATTAGTGTATGAAGGTCGGGCGGCTCCTTGGTACTTACAGTTTTCACTTGGTAAATCAGCCGTTTTATTCTCTCATTTGGTGCCTGTTCCAACTTCATCTTTAGATCTTCCAGTTTTTCCATTTCTTCCCTCCGCTGTCTTTGCACGGTCTTCATTCGCATGTTATAATACATCAGTTTTTTCATCACTGTAGACTAGAAATTGCATAATTAGAGGTCACCCTAAATTTGCTAAATTTCAACTCTAAAGTAGCCGAGTCACAGCAAGTCATCTACAGGTTCTACAAGTATTTTGGCTGTGAGATTTCAGGGAGACATAGCCTGATAGAGCTATATGAATAAGTACAATTACATCTGCCATACTTACATAAAAGCCTTAGGGTGCGTGCCCACATAGTGGTTTAACGTCGGTTTAGCAGCGAAAACTGCCGGCGGTTTAACATAGGTTTTATTTAAATTTATGTAAATCCTAAGCAGCGTTAGGACTTAGATGTAACCCTATGTAATTTAGAAAACGCTGTGCACACATAGTGGGTTTATGTGAGCGGATCTGCCAGAGGTTGAGCGGTTTCCTAGCGGTTTAGCAGCATACAACATGTCAATTCTTCTCAGCGGTTATTGATCGTTTTCATGAACAAAATCCTCCATAGAAAACCGCTGGAAAATCCGACTGAAAAACGCTGTGCACACGCTGAAAAAAACGCTGGGAAACCGCTGGAGACTTCTGAGCTCAGGAGTCTTGGCTCCTGCAAATTTCCACTGGTTTACTGACGGTTTGAACGTCACTAAACCACTATGTGGGCACATACCCTTAGTCTGTCTGTACGTTTGTCCCTAAAATAGCACCACCTAGAGGAAACTAGCCGCAGAGCAGGCAGGCCCAAGTGCGTCCTGATTGGCCAGATTGTAACAAAGAAAAAAAAAAAAGTCTCTCCATGTTCATGCACATTAACTGATGCAGCCACCATCTTTGTACACCTGGTCATGAACAGTAGCGGACCGGGTGTATCAGTGCCCATGTTGCTACCCCCGGTCATTACTTTAGGAAGAGACGAGGCCATGGACTTTATTAGAATTGTAGCAGGGGTCTGGGAGTAAGACCCACAAGCATGAGAGGATGGAGGGGGGAAAGAACCCTCTTGCAATACCTCTTGCATAGGCTACAGCACTACACCCACCAACTAACACAGTCACGTCCATCCTGAAGCACCATACATTCAGTAGGTGTGACCAGCTTCATTGGTGGGAATGGTGACATTTCTTCCTGTCCACTAGAATCATGCAAGGACATTTGACCACCCCTCAACCACGCCCCTATCACGTGAGCAAGTCACATCAGACCTGGAAGGAGCACACCCAGTCTAGCATCTATCATCAGATCATAGCTAACACGCCCGCCCCATCTCTACACCTGCTGATACACAGTAGTGCTCAGGGCGTAATGGCTGTCATATTGCTACACCCGCTGATGTGCAGTAGCACTCAGGGTGTAACAGCCGCCATATTAGTACAGCAAAACATTCCCAATATTGCTCTGCTTGCCAGAATTGAGTCACACACATAACCAGTACCATTTGGATACTATTGCCTCTTGCAACATACATATTGGTTACACACATAACCAGTAACCTTGGGATACCATTTTTAATCAATATCGGGATTCAGCATATTTTCCATGCATACACATACTTTGTTGTTTGCATTGTAGACAATTCATCTGCTATTGCACAGTTTAAGGGTATGTGCACATATGCCGGATTAGGGTCGGTTTAGCTGTGTAAACCGCCGGTCGGTTTACATAAGTTTTATGTAAATTTATGTTAATCCAAACCGGCGTTTGGATTAACATTAAAACCTATGTAAACCGACACCCGCTGTGCACACAACGGCGGTTTACACATGCTCATCTGTTGCTAACCCGCTGGGTTCCCAGCGGGTTAGCAACGAATGTGCATGTTCTATAAACCGGCCGGTTCTGCAGCGGCTGCAAGCAGAATCATGTGCTGCTTCCAGCCGCTGCAGAACCGCCGCCGCTAACCCGCTGTGCACCCGCCCGGCACCCGCCCGTCACCCGCCGCACATACCCGCCAGGTGGACGCCTGCAGAGCTTCCTGGCGGGTCCGCCCAGCCGCCGCCGACCAACCCGCCTACCAGTGTGCACATACCCTTACATGCACCTATTTTTTTGCATTTAGTAATCTAAAACATTAATAACATAGTAAAACTAATATATAATTGCACACGTTCTAGAATCTCCCGATGCTATAGAATCCGGTACTTGTCTAGTCTACTATAAAGCCCCACAAAGTGTTAGATGGAGGGTGGGGAGGCAGAAAATAAACCACTTTCTGGGTCTGTTGAGACATAGCCCCTGATTCATCAGGATGAGCGCTATTCACACTGGTCTTGATGAGGGGGGCAGGGTGGAATCAGATGCTCCTGATTCATTAAAGGGAACCAACCACCTCAGATCACCCTAATACACAGTTAGTACATGTCCCTGCACCCTAAGGATACCTTTCCAGCACTGTTTTTGTGTAAAATCTTGCATTAGTATAACTGATATAAAGAGTTTATAAACTTACTAGCCTGGAGACATCTGGGCGTATCCCTCCTTCTGTTATACTTCAGGCCAGGCTGTGCATTCATTGCATGGCTGTGCTCCCCCTCCCTCTGTGCAGAGGAGATAACGATCACACCCATCAGGGCAGGGCAGCAGGCACGGAGGGAGGGGGAGCACAGCCATGCAATGCACAGCCCTGAAGTATAACACAAGGAGGGATACGCCCAGATGTCTCCAGGCTAGTAAGTTTATAAACTCTTTATATCAGTTATACTAATGCAAGATTTTACACAAAAACAGTGCTGGAAAGGTATCCTTAGGGACGGGGTGCAGGGACATGTACTAACTGTGTATTAGGGTGATCTGAGGTGGTTGGTTCCCTTTAAGAGGCGCACTATCGGGTAAGTGACCGACACCTCCAGGCAATGCTGGAGTAAGATATGTGATTAAAGGTAACATTACACGGTACGAGATCGTTAACGATATTGCTTAAACGTCACGGGCTTGGAGTCGTTCAAGCGACATTGTTACTACCTCGTTGCGTGTGACTCTGAGATATGGATACGATAAATTGTTGGATCGCTGAATCCAGATTTGAGAACATGTTCTCAAATCAGAGGATCCACGATCAGCCAACCTGCTGCATCGTTCTGTCTGACACCACGATAACGATGTAGTTAACGATTTCCCCTATTCTCAGCAATGAAGAAGTATCGTTCGCTGGGTTGTGTGAACGATAGCTGCTCGCCGCATTATTGGTGTGTCGTGCACGATATCTAGACGTGTGACATCTCAACAACAGTCTCTAAATGATGTCCTAACGACCGCGCGCCCATGAGATCGTTGGCGATCTCGTTTCAACATTGCAGCGTGTAACGGTACCTATAGGGAACCTCGCCAATTGTTATGGATATAGCATGCAGCAATTACTATGCCCCTGCCCCAACTACGCCCACTGTTGGATCTACGAAAAAATGGCACGACAATACCTAAGGTTGCACTGTTTTAGCGCAGCCTCAAATTGTGCTAAATTTGTGCAAGTTTCTTTTTTTCCCAGACTTTTTTTAGTTAGAATTCTGATGTAAAAGCTTTGATTAATCAGGCCTAAAGTATAGAGTATCGCATAATCACTCTCAGCCAGAGACATTGAAACAGATTAAATTATGCAATCTGAGTCCTGTTCTGTCTCTGAGGAGTCCTGGTGTTAATTAAGTGCACCGAGCTCTGTATGGCTCCGCTTCACTTGCCAGTCCTGTCTTCTCCTTTCCGTCAATTTGGTGTAGAAACCTGTCACTCTGATGGCATGATGGTGCCAGGCTACAGAAACTTTGCTTAAGCTGCGGGAGTATTCAGGTAGTTAGCGTTACTGCCGCTACACAAGTTGCCACTACTCAGTTGCTCAGTTCTGCTCTGACAAGTCTTCATTACTCCCTTGCTTAGCTATGTCAATTTTTGTGATTTAGCTCTTCCAGCTCTGCTACATCTGGTCTACACTGCAACAACTCCGCTCTTTCAGGTCTGCTACATCAAGTCTTCATTACTTTATTTCCGCTGCTCATCTCTGCTACATCACTTCGGCTTCGATACTGCAGCTCCCGAAATCGGATACCGCTGCACAACATACTCAACTCTAAACTCTCAACTCAGATCTACTCATCCGAACCAGAGTCTTCTCATCAGGTAAGGCTGGCTTCACACTGCGGGTTGGATCCGATCCGAGGCTGTCCGTGTAAACCGGACAGCCCCGGACCGGTTTTTGGCCCCATAGTATATTATGGGGCCGGATAGAAGCCGGATGGCAGCTCTCTGCCATCCGGTTTCTATTTATCCGGGACAATCCGGGAGAATTCAGTATTCTCTTACGGACACAACAACGTTGCTTGCAGCGTTTTTGTGTCCGAGAGGAGAATATCTCCTCTAATTGGCAATTCCCAGATTGCCCTGAATTCGCCCGGATCCTCCCAGATCCGGGGCAATCCGGCGCTCCCTAACATGGGAGCCTATGGGGTCGGATCACACCGGTCCGGGAGGATCCGGGAACCGGACACCTGCGGCTCCACGCCGCAATTGTTTCAGGACCGCGGCTAGTTCCCTGCCAGCCGCGGTCCTGATCCATCAGTGGCGGCAGCTGCGTGCGGGTGCACACTGGATCGGAGGGCACATTAGCCCTCCGGTTCTGTGTGCTGATCAGATCCGGGGCTGTCAGGTTCACCCAGACAGCCTCGGATCGGATCTGACCCGCAGTGTGAAGCCGGCCTAACAAGAATACCAACTTGGTTGTAACTGTTCTTCTTATTTGTATTTTACCCCAATTTTGTGTAGTTGATGCAATCATTCTCATTAGCATGGTGATGTTTTAATTTAAAGGGAACGTGTCACTGCATACCTGCAATCTGATTTGTGGACACCATGACATAAAAAGGAGAAGCTGAGCAGGATGATATATAGGTTTATGGCTAAATATTAAATATAACTTGCATTTTATTCATTAAAATCCCTAATGCCCGTACACTAGTCCAGTGTGCGGTCCTACTAGTGATTGACAGCTGAATACATAGTCATAGTGTATGTTGGCCTTCCCACTGATCTCCTATCAGGGATATCCAGGAATAAAATGCAAGGTTTACTAACATTTTTCAAACAAAGCTGTATATCAATCTAATCAGACACCATTTTAAACATGACGGGGTGATGTTTATATATTACTAGTAAAAAGGCCCGATGCAATTGCATCGGGACGCGGGTGGAAATGAATTGTGTGTATACAGGCGGTCAGTGGGTAGCAGAGTATAGGGCGGCTCTGTGGGTAGCAGAGTATAAGGCGGCTCTGTGGGTAGCAGAGTATACAGGCGGCTCTGTGGGTAGCAGAGTATCAGAGGCGGCTCTGTGGGTAGCAGAGTATAGAGGCGGCTCTGTGGGTAGCAAGTACGAGGCTCTGTGGTAGCAGAGTATCGAGGCGGCTCTGTGGGTAGCAGAGTATCGAGGCGGCTCTGTGGGTAGCAGAGTATCGAGGCGGCTCTGTGGGTAGCAGAGTATCGAGGCGGCTCTGTGGGTAGCAGAGTATCGAGGCGGCTCTGTGGGTAGCAGAGTATCGAGGCGGCTCTGTGGGTAGCAGAGTATCGAGGCGGCTCTGTGGGTAGCAGAGTATCGAGGCGGCTCTGTGGGTAGCAGAGTATAGAGGCGGCTCTGTGGGTAGCAGAGTATAGAGGCGGCTCTGTGGGTAGCAGAGTATAGAGGCGGCTCTGTGGGTAGCAGAGTATAGAGGCGGCTCTGTGGGTAGCAGAGTATAGAGGCGGCTCTGTGGGTAGCAGAGTATAGAGGCGGCTCTGTGGGTAGCAGAGTATAGAGGCGGCTCTGTGGGTAGCAGAGTATAGAGGCGGCTCTGTGGGTAGCAGAGTATAGAGGCGGCTCTGTGGGTAGCAGAGTATAGAGGCGGCTCTGTGGGTAGCAGAGTATAGAGGCGGCTCTGTGGGTAGCAGAGTATAGAGGCGGCTCTGTGGGTAGCAGAGTATAGAGGCGGCTCTGTGGGTAGCAGAGTATAGAGGCGGCTCTGTGGGTAGCAGAGTATTAGAGGCGGCTCTGTGGTAGCAGAGTATAGAGGCGGCTCTGTGGGCAGCAGAGTATAGAGGCGGCTCTGTGGGTAGCAGAGTATAGAGGCGGCTCTGTGGGTAGCAGAGTATAGAGGCGGCTGTGGGTAGCAGAGTTGAGGCGGCTTGTGGTAAGCAGAGTAAGCGGCTCAGTGGTGGAGGGTTTGAGGAGAGAAGCGGCTCAGTGGTGGAGGGGTGAGGAGAGGAAGCGGCTCAGTGGTGAGGGGTAAGAGCGGCTCTGTGGAGAGAAGACAGCTCAGTGGTGGAGGGGTGAGGAGAGAAGCGGCTCAGTGGTGGAGGTGTGAGGAGAGAAGCGGCTCAGTGGTGGAGGTGTGAGGAGAGAAGCGGGTCAGGGCTGGAGGGGTGAGGAGAGAAGCGGCTCAGTGGCGGAGGGGTGAGGAGAGAAGTGGGTCAGGGCTGGAGGGGTGAGGAGATAAGCAGCTCTGGGCTAAAGAGGTGAGGAGAGAAGCGGTTCAGTGGTGGAGGGTGAGGAGAGAAGCGGTCAGTGGTGGAGGGGTGAGGAGATAAGCGGGTCAGGGCTGGAGGGGTGAGTGAGATAAGCGGCTCAGTGGTGGAGGGGTGAGGAGAGAAGCGGCTCAGTGGTGGAGGGGTGAGGAGAGAAGCAGCTCAGTGGCGGAGGGGTGAGGAGAGAAGCGGCTCAGTGGTGGAGGGGTGAGGAGAAGAGGCGGCTCAGTGGTGGAGGGGTGAGGAGAGAGTAGCGGCTCAGTGGCGGAGGGGTGAGGAGAGAAGCGGCTCAGTGGGGAGGGGTGAGGAGAGAAGCGGCTCAGTGGCGGAGGGGTGAGGAGAGAAGCGGCTCAGTGGCGGAGGGCTGAGGAGAGAAGCGGCTCAGTGGCGGAGGGCTGAGGAGAGAGGCGGCTCAGTGGCGGAGGGCTGAGGAGAGAAGCGGCTCAGTGGCGGAGGGGTGAGGAGAGAAGCGGCTCAGTGGCGGAGGGGTGAGGAGAGAAGCGGCTCAGTGGTGGAGGGCTGAGGAGAGAAGCGGCTCAGGGCTGGAGGGCTGAGGAGATAAGCGGCTCAGGGCTGGAGGGCTGAGGAGATAAGCGGCTCAGGGCTGGAGGGCTGAGGAGATAAGCGGCTCAGGGCTGGAGGGCTGAGGAGATAAGCGGCTCAGGGCTGGAGGGCTGAGGAGATAAGCGGCTCAGGGCTGGAGGGCTGAGGAGATAAGCGGCTCAGGGCTGGAGGGCTGAGGAGATAAGCGGCTCAGGGCTGGAGGGCTGAGGAGATAAGCGGCTCAGGGCTGGAGGGCTGAGGAGATAAGCGGCTCAGGGCTGGAGGGCTGAGGAGATAAGCGGCTCAGGGCTGGAGGGCTGAGGAGAGGAGCATGGGGTGATAGAAGACTGCAGCCCCGCCGGGCTAGTAGGCTGCAATGCCAGTGCGCTGCCGGCGCTGGCATGTTACCTGGGGAAAGCTGCGGCGGGCACCGTCAGTCATGAAGGCGGGCGGTGCTGTTTGGCTGGTTGATGCGTGTGATACCAGCACAGTGGCCGGAAGCGCAAAACTGCTGATTATGTATAGAGATAGTGATAAACTCCTTTTCACCTGTAAAGGTTAAGGGTATGTGCATACGATCCGGAGGCACTACAGGTGCATGCAGGGAGACCGCAGCCGCCTTGTGCCCACGATCTGTGATGCAGGGCGGCTTCTCCCTGCATTCACCCACTGGAGATCGCTTCCGACTCCACAGAAAGAAATTAACATAATGCGGAGAAGAAGCAGTTTGGCAACCCGCACCGCAGCTGAAATAACACTGCAGAGGGGAGAAGCACAGTGAGGATGGGATTTCTACAAATCCCATTCACTGTGCTGGTACTGTACAACGCAGCATTCTGGACCCAGAGGTAATATGCTGCAATGCTTGATCGTTGGCACACACCCTAAAACAAAAGAAAAATGCTTGACAGCTGCTAGACGTCTTAGAGAGTTACTTACCTCTGCTAAATCCTTGATGTGTTTATGGGATACATCATATGTATCAAGCCTCTGCAGCTGAGGTATATGATACAGCACATGAGTGGCATAATTGCAGAAAAGGCAGACGGGGTTGGGGCTGTATTGAGGGTCTTTTAAACCTAAATCCTTTAGGTTTGGAAGTCTAGATAAATTTGTGATCTCCTTGTGGAAGAGAAAAAAAAAGTGTTTAAACAAATTTTGGAAAAGCTAAGTATATAACATACTTTTCTAAATTACATTATATATTTATTTTATTTTTTTTTTAAAAAACAGGCTCTGCCCTTTCCTAGAATGAAATGTCATAAGGGGAAGCACAGACTGCAGTCACTGTCACAGGCTCTGCCCCTCCCTAAAACGAAGTGTCGTCAGGGGGGTGCACAGGCTGCGGTCACTGCCAACAGGCTCTGCCCCTCCCTAAAACTAAGCGTCATCGGGGTGGAGTGGGGGCAGAGGGTGAGGTCACTGCCATAGGCTCTGCCCTTCTTTAAGACGAAGCGTCATTGGGGGGACAGAGGCTGCAGTCACTGCCACAAACTCTTCCCCTTCCTAAAACGAAGCTCATCAGTGATGCTCATTTCAGAGGCTGGTCTGGTCCCTGCACGCTGTCGATGTGCACAATCATGGCGCACTCTCTATTGTTGGCTCAATCAACAACAACAACCTGAAAAATGTGATGTCAGAATACCCAGGGTGCACAGACCAATAAGTCACTTGCAGGAGTGTCGCCTATCCCTGCATGCCAGGTATTTGACACCGCTCTATTGTCAATTGATACTGCTGATTTGAGCCAATAACAGAGAGTGCACTGTCATTGGCACATCGGACAGAACCATGGGTAGGGTGGCCCAAAAAAATTCACCTTTACCCTATAACCCTAGGAACCCCCTATTTTTTTTTTACTTTAGTTAATAGTTGTAAATAGGCAACATTTCAGCATCCTGGATGCAGTAAAAGTCTGCGCTCAACCACTTACAAATCTTACAAATTTGATATTTTCTGTCTTTTTATTTGTTGGTTTCTGCAAGTAGTTTGTAGTTTGTTACTGCAAGTAGCTGAAGGGACCGAAAAAGTGGTTCCAAGTCAGAAGACGAAAAAAGTAGTTGATAAAAATGTAAAACAGTTAAGTTAAATGGAATAAATACATGTTCAATTGAGGATTGCTGTATCAGTACCTTCACATCTTACGAAATGCATTTTTCCATCAATCTTAAAAAAAAATTGGAGGGAGGAGGCCTAGACATGTATAGAAAATGGGACATTTTTGTAAATTCTTGCAACGCAGAAATTTCATGTAGCCAAAGGGTCAATAAGTCACTATAGGATTCATATAAAGTACAAATACAAGTTTATTTGCAAAACCTATGCTGCAGGAAAATGGATGTGACTGCATATCAGTGGTAAACTTTTTTTCTGTAATGACTTATGTAGGTTTTTTTTTTTTTTTATTTTTTTTAAAGATGTTTTATTTTTTTCTACCCTAAGGCAATGTGCCCACTGGGCGATTATGATCCTTTCTTGTACTGCGTTTTTGCACAAAAAAATGATACATTTTTTTCAGGCCAGCAAAGTCTATGGGATTTCTGAAATGTTATGTTTTTTCCTGATTAGGTTTTGCTGCAAAAACCTGATCAGGAAAAGTTGTAGCATGCCAATCAAGTGATCCGGTTTTGCAGCAAAAATGCAGCAATACTCGCCCTCATCAGCAATCCCACTGTGAGCTCCAGTGATTTCTTCCTCTAGGCACTGGCAAGAGCAGCACGAAATGACTACAGGACCTGCACCCCATGTGACTGAGTCATGTGAACCTTGAAAAGTCCTTGAAGCACAATAAACACAACTCCTGTGGTGCCAGGGAGGAAGAAATCACCGAGGTTACCGTGGGCTCAACAGGGAGGATGCAAACGTGTCTGTGTGTCTGTCTTGTGTATCTGTCTGTGTGTGTCTCCCTATTTGTGCTGCATTTGTATGTGCGCAGAAACGCAGCTGCAAAAGTGATACGTTTGTGCTGCTTTATTTTTTTGGGAAAACGTGATAAGGCTTTCATGCAGAATTTTCCTGAGCACAAACGGATCACTATTTTTGTGTGTGCACATAGCATAGCATCAAATGTACAAATCACGTCCTTATAGCAGCTTATTTGGAAAAGTAAGGCTGGCTTCACACCACGACAAGGTCCAGTCCGGGGCTGTCTGGTTTACACCGGACAACACCGGACCGGATCAGCACACAGAACCGGAGGGCCAAATGTGCCCTCCGGTCCTGTGCGCAGCCAGATGGCTGTAATTGCAGTCGCAGCTGCTGATTTTTCAAGATCGCGGCTAGCATGGAGCTAGCCGCGGTCCTGAAACAACAGTGGCATGCAACCGCCAGTATCCGGTTCCCATATTCGCCCGGACCGGGGCAATCCGGCCCCATAGGCTCCCACGTTAGGGAGAACCGGATTGCCCCGGATCCGGGATAATCCGGGAGAATCCGGGCGAATCCGGCTTTTTGGGGTGATTTTTCTCCCCGGACACAAAAACGCTGCAAGCAACATTTTTGTGTCCGGTGAGAATGATCCAAATTCTCCCGGATTCCACCGCAGAGATAAAACCAGATAGCAGAGAGCTGCCATCCGGCTTCATCCGGCCCCATAGGCTACTATGGGCCAAAAACCGGTCCGGGGCTGTCTGGTTTACACCGGACAGCCCCAGACCGGACCTTGCCGTGGTGTGAAGCCAGCCTAACTAATACATTAATATCAAAATGTCAAGCAAAAGGTTGCCACTGACCTTAAAAGAAGATATTTCATTACCAGACAGGTTTAATCGCTCCAGGTGAATATTAGGATCTAGGCAGCTTCCTGCGAATAAAAAAAACACGAACATAAAACTATCACAAGTACAACGGGGAAGGATCTTTCACCCAAATGAGAAAGTAAAATAAAGGATAATCTACTAAATCACTGGGGATCTAACTGCTGGGACCCCGGGAATAAGGCTCTGCCGGAAATAGCAGAGTACAGCGCTGATCCCATAGGATGGAGCAGAGGTGCACATGCTCATCACTCGCTCCATTCAGACAGGACTCTGGAGATATATGGGAAATTTTAATGTATAGAGGAAAATTATCAATAATAAATTACTTTTATCAGAATCCATGCAGAAGCAGGACTGGTCCAGTAATAAAGCAACAAGCCACAGCGAACGAACATGTTGTTGTAGCCATAGCATTATCCATGAGAAACGCGCGTCGGGTGCGGCAGGACCCTGCACTATTGACCTGGTGACTGACCACATCTCTACCAACTATCCTTTGCTAGGCATATCTTTATAGATTCTACTATTTCATACTTATATACCGTATTTTTCGGATTATAAGACGCACTTTTGTTCCCCAAATTTTGGGGGAAAGTGGGGGGTGCGTCTTATAATCCGAATATGGGGAGGCAGGGGAGGCTGGGGGGCAGCTCTGGAGCGTGTCCGGGGTTGGAGTGGGCTGGCTGCGGGGCTGCAGAGAGAGCGGGGAGATCTCATGCTCCCGCTCATTTAATATGCACTGCCGCTGTCCACCTCTCAGTGCTGAAGTTGCACTGAGAGATGGACGGCCAGGAGCAGTGCATATAAAATGAGCCTGCACTCTCCAAACCCCCGCTCTCTCTGCAGCCCCATGTCCTGCATATGGCCCCCCCACATAATACACCCACCCCCTCATATGCTGCCCCCCCTCCATTAGAAAGATGGTCCCGCGCCCTGCACTCCCCCCCCTCCATTAAAAAGATGGTCCCTCGTCCTGCACCCCCCCCCTCCATTAGAAAGATTGTCCCTCGCCCTGCACTCCCCCCATCATTAATATGACCCCCACGCTGGCCGGCCGCAGATAGAATGAAAAAAGCGCCTCCTTCCTCACCCTCCGGCGCTAAGCGATAACCTCACAGCGTCACCGCCGGCTCCCACTCTCCATGGTGCTCGGCTTCTTCCGCCCATGTGATCGGGCATACAGCGATGACATCATCGCCCGATCACATGGGCGGAAGAAGCCGAGCACCATGGAGAGTGGGAGCCGGCGGTGACGCTGTGAGGTTATCGCTTAGCGCCGGAGGGTGAGGAAGGAGGCGCTTTTTTCATTCTATCTGCGGCCGGCCAGCGTGGGGGTCATATTAATGATGGGGGGGAGTGCAGGGCGAGGGACCATCTTTCTAATGGAGGGGGGGAGTGCAGGGCGAGGGACCATCTTTCTAATGGAGGGGGGGGAGTGCAGGGCGAGGACCATCTTTCTAATGGAGGGGGGGGGAGTGCAGGGCAAGGGACCATCTTTCTAATGGAGGGGGGGAGTGCAGGGCGAGGGACCATCTTTCTAATGGAGAAGGGGGGGGGGTGCAGGGCGAGGGACCACCTTTCTAATGGAGGGGGGGCAGCATATTACGTGGGGGCAGCATACGGAGGGGTTGGGTGTATTAAGTGCGGGGGCCATCAATAGGGGACGTGTGCCGGCACAAGGGGGACGTGTGCCGGCACAAGGGGGACGTGTGAAGGCACAAGGGGGACGTGTGAAGGCACAAGGGGGACGTGTGCAAGCACAAGGGGGCTATATCCAATATAAGGGTGCCATATCCAGATTAAGGGGGCTAATTCTAGGATGAGGGACCATGTACCAGGATGAGGGGGCTATGTGGGACATATACGCTATATGATTTGTTAGACGGACACTGGCATTATAAGACGGACCCCATTTAACATTAAAAATAATTTTTTTCTCTTTTCCTTCACTAAAATTGGGGGTGCGTCTTATAATCAGATGCGTCTTATAAAGCGAAAAATACGGTATTTGTTTCATAAACTTATTTGCTTTACTACCTATATATACACCTTCTTTGAGCATTTCGGCAGGGGGTTGGACCAGATGACCCAAGAGGTCTCTTCCACCTCTACCATTCTATGATTCTATGGAATAATTTTATATTTGCATTATTATTTATGCTAATATACAGATTATATAGGTATCTTATATACATCTGTATATGCTGCATTGGTGCTACATGCATTGTTTTGGTCTTTTTGCTATATATATATATATATTTTGTTTTTGAGAGTGCCAGGTGTCCCCTGTAAGTATTTACTTTTTTTCCTATATTTTTTGGGTGTATCTCTATACATCTAAGGGTATGTGCACACTGGGCTGTTTTTCGGCGGTTTACCTGTGTAAACCGCCGTTTTGCCTACATTAGTTTTATGTTAATTTATGTTAATCCAAACCAGCGTTTGGATTAACATTAAAACTAATGTAAACAGCCCAAGGCTGTGCACATTAAGGCGGTTCCCCAGCGTCATCCGTTGCTAACCCGCAGGTTTCCCAGCGGGTTAGCAAAGAATGAACATGCTGTAAAAACCGGCGGTTCTGCAGCGGCTGCAAGCAGAAACATGTGCTGCTTCCAGCCGCTGCAGAATCGCCGCCGAGAACCCGCTGGGCAGCCGCCGGATACCACCCGGCTCCCGCTGCACATACCCGCACGGAAGCCGGTGCACGGCGCCGGAGCTTCCTAGCGGGTTCCGCCCACCCGCCGCCCAGAAACCCGCCGGTAAGTGTGAACTTACCCTAAGGGCCCTTTCACATCAGCGTTTTTTTCAAATCGCGGCAGATGCGGTGAAAAAACCGCATCTGCCGCGATTACCGCATACCGGCTGCACTTGCGGCGCGGTTGCGGTTTTTGCCATGCAAAGTATAGGCGTACTTGCGGCAAGTGCGGTTTTGCACTTGCGGCAGGTGCGGCCGCGAAAAAAAACGCGGTCAGCCGCGGTTTTTTTCGCGGCCGCACCTGCCGCAAGTGCAAAACCGCACTTGCCGCACCTGCCGCAAGTACGCCTATACTTTGCATGGCAAAAACCGCAACCGCGCCGCAAGTGCAGCCGGTATGCGGTAATCGCGGCAGATGCGGTTTTTTCACCGCATCTGCCGCGATTTGAAAAAAAACGCTGATGTGAAAGGGCCCTAATACTTTAGATTTTACAACTCTTGCATTAATAAAGTATTATTTTATTAATATGGGTCTGCATGTTTCTTCTTTATACATGTATTACTTTTGATTGTATATCTTTTTCATCAATAAAGTATTATTTTATTAATAAGGGTCTGAATATTTCTTCTTTTTTTTGGTGTTTTCAGCCATAGTTTGGATAAGAGGCACATTAAAGTATGTTAAATATGCACCTTCCTATCAGACGATGTTCCTTCACCTATATACTTGGGTACATAGGCTAACATTTATTATCACAACTCTTTTTCCTTATTCTTAGCATCTAATAATTATTATAATAGTATTATTGGAGCAAATAAGTGGCTGTTACGAGGTATCGGGAGACGACGTACTAAATTGGCTGTTGTTGCAACGATGGCAATCAAAGATGTGGAAAAAGGAATAAGGATAACCAGAAAGACCTGATTTTTCTATTTGACATTGGGTGTATGGCCCTGCTTGCACTTTCTGCTTTAGTAAAGGTTCCTGTATTCATTTGTTACGCAGCCCTGTGCACGGATCGTGTGATTATATGCAGAGTAGCACCTATTAATCTGCAGCTTTACCGTATTACTCTTCTGCTAGAGGTAGGATTAATAGGATTGTGTGATTACAGCTAGAACGGTAATTGAGAAGACTATGGAAAACCAGTCTTTTCACAGTTTTATATTTACATACCGATTGAGTGTATCAAATTCCCGGCCAGATTAAGCTCCTTAAGACTCCGCAGTGTATCCAATCCCTTAAAAAAAAAAAAAAATACAGGGGATAAAAAATGGAAATGAAATTTGAGAAACTGATTAATACAGGATTATTAATTTTATCAGTTAGGAAAGCCATGTATTCTGCAGGGAAGATTTGTACGGTGCTTGCAAAATACCATGGTTTTTTGGACTATAAAATGCTCCGGACCATAAAATGCACCCAAATTTTAGAGGAGGAAAAATAGGGGAAAAATGTAAGCAAATAATGTGGTTATAATGCACTGTTAAGGGGGAGAATCTGCTGCTGACACTGTTATGGGGGTAATGTCCTCATCCTGGGCCCCTCCCAGGTAATATATGATCCCTCATACTGATTTATTAGCCCATTCATCCTGATTTATTAGCCCCTTCATCCTGGTTTATTAGCCCCTCCATCCTGGTTTATTAATCCCTCCATCCTGGTACATGCCCCCCCCCCCATCTTAGAGACAGCCCCCCATCCTAGAGCACATACAAAAATAATAAACGATATAACGCACCTCTCCGTCGCTTCCTTCTCCCAGGACTTTGCATCTTCCTGTGTGCGACGTCTCCTGTCTGTGCCGACATCCGATCATGTGACAGACACAGCATAGTGACGCCATTGCTGCGCGCCCCGGTCACATGATCAAATGCCTGGGACACACAGGAGGACGTGAAATGCCGGGAGCAGGAAGCGAAGGAGAGGTGCGTTACATCGTTTATTATTTTTGTGTGTGCGCTATGATGGGGGGCCATATAGCGTGACGGGGGGTGTGAGTATACTTTGCCTCATATAATATGTGCTGCTCCCCCCCGTCCACCTCTCAGCGCTGAAGTGCTGGATGGGGGCATGCAGTGAATATTATATGAGCCTAATGAGCGGGCCCATGTTACTACAGCCTGACTATGCAGCCTGTGCCAGCCTCCTCCAGCCACTGCAGAGCCGCTGTTCCCTCCCAGCACAGCCAACACAGGTCCGTATATACGGACCTTAAGATGCATCCCCACTTTCCCCACATATTTGGAAGAAAAAAAGTGTGTGTTATGGTCCAAAAATCCGGTATGTCTCGAAAATAGAATTATGCGATTCAGGTTTTGTTTTTTTAGTATTGGAGGTGAACTTAATTTTTTTGCCTGCTTCATAAAGTAAAATTTCCCATTACTTTAAGAGCTGAGGCGTATAACATCAGAGATCCCCTATATAGGAATAAAGTGTGTAGGACGCCGCCATATGGGGGAAGACAGAGGTCCTAGTCATATGGCATCCAGTCTTCTTTATTCTCAGGATAATATACATCACAGAGGTTGGACCCATCGATCAAAAATTAACGGCATATCCCAGCGATGTGCCATCACTTTGAGATGGAAAAGCCCCTTTAAAAGCAGCCCCAGCACGTAAGTGGATCTAGTTTATTCAACTCAATAAAAGCTGATCTTCAGGACCCGGCAGCGGTGGCTACACACTGTAAAGTTCAGCTCCATTCAATGTTTGTATCCGGCCACCGCCTGGAGTGAATAACGGCTGATCAGTGGGTGATGCCGGACCGCGCTGATCTAATACTGATGACCAATACATCGGATAAGTCAGTAATATTTTAAGTCAAGACAAGTTTTTTGTGATATTGCTAAAGTACATTAACATTTGAGTCTGTCTAGTAATAGATGTGTTTAATGTTGTAACATTGGGACCCACCAAAAGCCATAATCCTTATTGACAAACTAAACCAATCTATTATATAATCACGAATGGGTTTTTTGCCCCTTTTGAGTCCGCTCACGCTGCGAGTCAGTGTCGTCATGTGGATACGCCCGAAGCATTGGCCGCGCAGCGGCCATTGCGAGCAGTTCTAAGGCGACTCGCTATGCCCGCGCAGCGGGCATGGCGAGTCGCCTTAGCAGCGCGAAGCATTGGCTGCGAAGCGGCCATTGCGAGTCAGAGACTCGCTCTGCTAGAATCCCGATGCATGTGCATCGGGCACCCAGCTAGTAACACATAAATGAATCAGTTGTGTACTCAGCTAGTATTATGTGAGGATCAGGGTGTGATCCGATCCGTGGCTGTCAGCTTGAGCCAGACAGCCCCAGACCGGATTTGGCCCCATAGTATCCTATGGGGCCGGATGGAGCGTGATGGCAGCTCTCTGCCATCTGGTTTCCATCTCTCCGGGACAATCCGGGAAAATTCAGATTTCTCTCAAGGACACAAAAACGTTGCTTGCAGCATTTTTGTGTCTGAGGAGAAAAATCTCCCCAAAGTGCCTTCGCCCGGATCCTCCCGGATCCGGGGCAATCCGGCGCTCCCTAACATGGGAGCCTATGGGGCCGGATTGCCCTGATCCGGGAGGATCCAGGAACCGGACACCTGCAGCTGCACGCCGCTGTTGTTTCAGGACCGTGGCTAGCTCCCTGTGAGCCGCGGTCCTGATTCATCAGCAGCTGCAGCTGCGTGTGGCTGCACACTGGACCAGAGGGCACATTAGCCCTCCGGTTCTGTCAGGTTCACCCTGACAGCCACGGATCGGATCACATCCGCAGTGTGAAGCCGGCCTTAGGACGAGCCATGTGCACTCACCTCTATTACTTCAATCTCATTATCATTTAGCCAAATGACTTCCAGTTTCTTTAGGTTCTCCAAACCCTCGATAGTAGTAATGTCGTTATGATAAAGGAATAGTTTTGTTAATTGCAGGCAGCCTTGAAGACCTTCAATTCTCTACAAAATAAAATGAATAAGTGTAGAATGGCTATTATAACTATTCTGACCTCTTATTTTGTTTTGCGGGGTTATGGCAGCTGACTATACTCGCTAGTATTTAATACGGTAAATGCAGCCGCAATCATTCTAGTATCTGCAGAAAAGTCCAAATGTGAATTCTCTCAAAACATTAATCAGGTCGAAGTTGGTTTTCTAGGAGGAATAAGGCTACATTCACACACGTTTCTGATCCGTTTTTTGAAGATCAGTTTTTCTGCTGCAAAAACGGACCAGCTTTTCCAAAATAAACAGATCACCTATTCACACTGTGCGTTTTTGATCTGTTTTTGCTGTGTTTTTTAGGTGCTGTGTATTTTTCTCCATTTACAATGGTTCTCTATGGGAAAAGCGCTGTAGAAAAACGCCCAACAAATTGACATGCTCAGTCTTTGTGAGGATCTGTTTTGAGCCCAAAAATGCATCCTCACAAAATGAATGACAAATCTGGAAACCCACTGACTTTGTTGGCATGCTCTGTGGCACTGCAAAAAAAACGGATCCTCAAAAAAATGCATCAAAAACGCACAGTGTGAATGTAGCCTAAGTTATCACCTATCCATAAGGAGCTGATAATTATTAGATTGCTCGGGTCCTGACGTTAATGATTTTCAATGATATTATTGGAAACAGCCGATACCAGCGTGTGGCAGATAATCATCGGCTTCACAGCGCACACATATAGGTACAGGTCTCTATAGATCAGAGGAGTCTCAGCAGGCGTAACCCCAACAATCACCTTTCCTGTTGATGCCCCTTTAATGAAAATAGTCCCAGGAGCGCAAGAAAGACATTGGACTATGAGGGCACCAACAAAAAAGCCAAACATTGCATCCAGACTTACTGTTATCTGACACTCCGTAATCCACAATTCTTCAAGTAGCGGGCAGGACTCCAGGCCGCAGATACTTTCTATGCTCTGTCCGACAACCGTCAAGTTGGTAAGATTTGGAAAATAAGAGAGCCCCAGCATTTTGGGGTAGCCGGAGAAGAACATTTCAAGAGTTTTCGTTCCTGGTCCATCGTGTCTAATCCTGTCGTAATTTACCCCATTGCACATACACTAGAAAAGAGAAGGCTGATTAGTAACGGACACATTTAATGCGTTAGGCCGATTTCACATCACGGCAGCATCAGGTCCGGGGCTGTCCGATGTGAATCGGACAGCCCTGGACCTGATTTGGACACAGAACCGGAGGGCCAAATATGCCCTCCGGTCCGGTGTCCAGCCGAATTCTTCTTATAGCAGCCACAGTGCTGATAATTCAAGATCGCGGCTAGCGGGGAGCTAGCCGCGGTCATGAACCATCAGCAAGGCACAGCTCCATGGTGCTGAAGTTCAGTGCTGGCTGGCGCTGAGCTTCAGCACCCGGCGTCCGGCTCCCGGGTGCAGCTCCGATGCGATCCGGCACCATAGACCCACCACCCGGTTTCCATCTGTCGGGGAGGATCAGGGTGTATTTGGATTTTCCTCCTGGACACAAAAACGCTGCGTGCAACATTTTTGTGTCCGGGGGGAAAAATCTGAAACACTTGGATCCTCCTGCAGCCTCCCGGTCTGGTGTGCTCCGGCGCCCCCTAACATGGGCGTTTATGGCGCCGGATCTCACCGGAGCTGCACCCGGGTGCCGGACGTCCGGGGTGGTCAAAACTCAGCGCAAGTGGCACTGACCTTCAGCACCATGGAGCTGTCCCCTGCTGACAGCTCGTGACCGCGCCTAGCTCCCGCTAGCCGGCGATCTTGAATTATCAGCAGCTGTGGATGCTATAAGAATCGCGGCCAGACACTGGACCAGAGGGCATATTTGGCCTTCCGGCTCTGTGTCCAGATCAGGTCCGGGGCTGTCCGATTCACATCAGACAGCCCCGGACGCCGATAGTGCCGTGAAGTGAAACCGGCCATAGATACATCCATTGTAGAGAATAATACTCTAATTAATGAGCAGAAATAGAGAGTTTTCTGGTCAGACAATATAACATCTGTCAGCTTTTATAGATGTATCCAATGTTTGCGGACGGCTCGGACAGATTCCATTTTTTGTCCTGTCCCGTGACTTTATTCATCAGATCAGTTACTGTACACACTATTGTAATATCATGTCCTTATATATGTGACGGATCCAGGCTCATACTGGTTCAATAGACAATTGCACAAAACTAATTTTTTTTCTTTCTGAACACAAAGTTTACAAAAAAACAGCAACATTCTCCAATTACTCGGAAGACGACAGAGTCCATACCGAGCGATGTGACCTTTTATTGAAGCGCAGGAAAAGTGACAATTAGGAAATCATTTCTTGAAAGCTGTAACCTCAGTAATTGCCATTTTCAACGCTCACCAATTAACTAAACTGGAAAGGACAAAATTGTTGTATTTTAACCCTCTAATAACTGGCCAATTTTGGGTCTTGGCGATGAAGTAGTTAGTGGTACCTTGATTTACGAGTAACTTTATTTGCAAGCATTTTGAAAATTAGCTACCATTTCTGAAAAATTGTAACTAGGTTAATGAGCAATGATTTGGATTACGAGCATCTGGCCGGTCGGCACTGCACATACTGTCCATGCGTGATGCTGATTATACTGATGGTACTGAGGTAATGGCTGCCTGCCACTGCTGTCCGCCACTGTATTTACAATATTCTGGGGCCGCTCTTAGCTTTCCCTGCTGCCAATGGCTCCCATACTTGTACAGCAGCAGTGAGAGCTCAGAGCGCTGCTGTCCGCCTGCCATACAAGTACGGGAGCTGTCGGCAGCAGAGAGAGCTCAGAGCACTGCTGTCGCCTGCATACAAGTACGGGAGCTGTCGGCAGCAGAGAGAGCTCAGAGCACTGCTGTCCGCCTGTCATACAAGTACAGGAGCTGTCGGCAGCAGAGAGCTCAGAGCACCGCAGTCTGCTGCACGGAGCTCTCTCAGCCATCGTACAACTACAGGAGCCACCGGCCAATCAGATACGAGCAGCGGCTGATTGGCCGGCGACTTTTTGTACATGTAAGGTGGCGGAGTCAGCTCAATGCAGCACCCGGTGGCTCGGAATACAGTGGCGGATCGTTTAGAGTGTGTGAGAGAGTGTGTGTGTGCGTGTATTAATGGGGATGATGGAGTCTGCCGGGGGATGATGGGGGCTGCCGGGGGATGATGGGGGCTGCAAGGGAATGATGACACTGCAGAGAGATGATGAGGATACTGAGGGCTGCAGGAGGATGATGGAGATATTGGGGGCTGCATGGGGATATTGGGGGCTGCATGGGGATGATGGGGGCTGCATGGGGATGATGGGGGCTGCAAGGGGATGAAGGGGCTGCAAGGGGATGATGGGGCTGCAGAGAGATGATGAGACATGAGGGCTGCAGGATGATGGAGATATTGGGGGCTGCAAGGGGATGAAGGGGGCTGCAAGGGGATGGATGGGGATGATGGGGGCTGCATGAGGATGATGGGGGCTTCAAGGGGATGATGGGGATATTGGGGGATAATGAGGGCTACATGGGGATAATGGCGGCTGCAAGGGGATATACGGTAATAATTTTACAGTTCTGTATGTGCATATATATGAATACAGTAGATATTTTTGGGTTGTGGAACGAATCGTCTGTGTTTCAATTATTTCTTGTGGGAAAATTTGCTTTAATAATATACAGGGGATTTGATTTACAAGCACACTCCTGGAACGGACAATGCTCGTAAATCAAGGTTCCACTTTATATTATTTTTTTATCCGCGCCTTCTAATAGTTGTAACTTTCTTATGTTTCTGTCTGCACAGGTGTTTTGTTCAGGGTGTGCAGCTTTTTCATCTTCCGACACTTTTTTGGGGACATATAATGTATGGCATAACTACTACTAGGGGTAAAAAAACCAAAAAAGGAAACCAAAACAGCAATTCAGACATTTTCTTAGGACTGTTTTTGATTTTACAGCAATCGCAATAAAGTTTAGTTAATAATACCTACGGTATATTTTATGGAATGATAAAATTACAGCAAATATTGATATTTGAGAGACAAGTTAAAGGGTCTGATTCATTATTGCATCTGTACCTTTTTATTGTCTAATTACAGTTTTTTTTACATTTCTTAATTTATTAAGTTTTCTTCTTTAAATATGTGGCTATTTTAGACTAAGTTTCCACAATGACTATTTGGTGCATTTTTGATGCTGCGGGTTTTCAGCACCGATTTGCTAATTTAGGCTTCTTGTATTTTTTTAGTGGGTTTTTTTCCATTTTTTTCTTATTTTTCAATTTTGTTTTAGCACAGAAAGTGCGATAATATAACAGAAAATGTGCAAAAATGTTTCTGATATACATAACATAACTCTATAGGAGAGGATCATTTGCACAAAAGTCGAGTAACCTTTTAAAAATTAAAATGTAAACATAAATAAATATAATTATACATATATATCTAAATATTGTGCTGTTCTTTAACGATGCAGAAATTTACCTACTTTTATCTAATCCGTTGTCAATTTTTTTCATGGTAAATTTGCATCTTATTTGTGGATTTTTCCAATGGACTTGAATGGGATGGGGAAACCCCACAGATAAAAAATGGATATGTATTTTTAGTGTGTTTGTGCAGCAGAAACACAGTAAAAAGATCTGTAATACACACATGACTTTATCAATAAAGTTTCATTAAAGTCAAAATACCAGGAAGTATCAAAAACAAAGCAGCTTTATTTACAACACGACCTGCCAAAAAGAGACAAAAACAATGCAAGGAAAAAAGAAAACACAACCAACAAGCAGCTTAGGTTGGGTTCACATTTGCGGACCCCTCCGCAGCGTTCTGCGAAGGGGATCCGCAATGTGTCCGCAGCGGCCGCCATCTCCTATCTTTATAATGGGAGCGCACGATGCTGTGCTTGACAGCGCATGACCGTGCGCACCCATTCACTCCTATATGTGATCTGTGCGCAGGCGGATGCCTGCTCACAAATCACACAGTCTCGTCCGCACCAGGAATGCAACATGTCGCGTTCGCAAATGTGAACCCACCCTTAGATAGGCGAATTGACGCAGGAATGCTGCAGCATCAAAAATACACGCACCATACACTTAGGCTAAGTTCACACACAGTGTGTTTTTGATGTGGATTTGGGCTGCGGATTTGCCTTTGTTTTATTTAAATCTATGCTAATCCTTTCCTGTGCTTTTGGCTAAAATCAAATCCTATGTGATTCAGGATTAGCTGGAGTTTTTTGGTGCCAAAAGTGGAAACACCACAGGTTTTGCTGCGTATTTGAAAGAACTAGATGTGGGCCTGATGCTATTGCATCGGGAGGGAGGTGTTTGTACGCCGTCTCTTTCCTGTGCACAGTCTCTCCACTCTGTGGCTGTCTCTCCTTGTGGCAGTCTGTCCCCTCTGTGGCTGTCTGTCCCCTCTTTGGCTGTCTTTGTCCCCTGTGTGGCAGTCTGTCCCCTCTGCGCCAGTCTCCGTCGCCCTCCAACCCTGAGCCGTGCAGAGTGCAGTGTGGGACTCTCACAGACCTGTAGTGATGTCACAGTCATGAGATCAGTCACGTGACTGTGACATCACCAAATGCCCTGAAGGCAATGAGAGGCGAGTCGGAGGCTTGCAGGACAGACGGCTGGGAGCGGGCAGGGGGAGCGTGCAGCGGCACCGCTAGTGATGTGCAGCAACTGTGTGCGGTGGGCGATCGTAGGATGTGTGCAGCATGTGAATGTGTCGGTCATCGGACCTGTGGTGAATCGGCCACTGAACCTGGCAGCTTCACAGCGCCTCCTGTCAAACCCAGGTCAGTCAGAGAACTGACTGAGGATAAAGAAGGGCTGCAGCTGCCCTGTCAGTGCTGGTTTATTACGGCACCTCTCAGTGAGTGTGGTATATGCCTTCTGGTCCGTGACCAGGAGCACATATAATAACCTCCACCCCGTCACTGATAGAGGCCCTGAATAACCCCAAGCACTAAATGCTGCCACCTGCTCCTCGTTTAATATAAGTCCGGTCTGGAACTGAAAAATCTTCGGATTATTATCAGACCGATGTTGGTCTATAAGGTCATGCACGTCATATTTTTTTCTTGGATAATGTCTGTCCGTGGAAAAAAAACTAAAAAATAAATCGCTGCACATTTGAGTTTGATCCAATGTTCGGATTGCGCTCAGCAATTCAAGTCAATGAGTGCATGGAAATCACAGGATCGCACCCGGGTGACACCACCGATTTCCGCACACTAACATGATGGATACATTTTATTCTCCAGCTTCTCCTCCTCTGAGAGATTTGGATCACACTATGAAGACACTCAGATCAGAGTTTAATTAGAGTCATTTGCTTAACTGACCCAATTCTGTTTGATGAGAGAACCTACATCTGCCTGCACCTGCCCTTAGGGTGGGTTCACACCACCATATTTTCCCATACGAGAAAAACTGTCTTATTATGCTGATCTGAGTTTGTTCAGAGTGGGATCTGAGATTCTTGTAGGTAGAGAATAAAAAAAAAAAAAAATTCTCCGCCCTGTCCATTGTGTCAGTCCGTGAAAATTGAACCACACTCGGATGACAATTTTTTTCACAGACCCACACTCGGATGACAATTTTTTTCACAGACCCCATAGACTTGAATGGACAAGGGCAGGGGTGTAACTACAACAAGCACAGGGGTTGCAATCATACCTGGGCCCTGGAGCCTAGAGTCCCCAAAAGTCCCTTTGGCCTATAGAAAACGACCACTGCTATTAAAGATTTGCAATGATTGGAGACCCCATTGGAGCTTTCGAAACGGGGCCCATGAGCTTCAAGTTACGCCACTGGCCAAGAGCCAGCCAATATTCTTACATAGATCGTGCATGCTGTAATTTTGCTCCCTCAGACCTTTCAGTCCAAGAAAAAGAGAAAAAGTCGGACATGTGCATAACATGTGAATAACACGTTGATCAGATTTTTTTGATGGACCAAAAATACGGTTGTCTGCACGAGCCCTTAGGCCAGTTTCACACCACAGTACATTGTGTCAAAATCGGATCCGGGGCTGTCAGGTTCACACCAGAAAGCCCCGGACCCCAATTTTGACACAATGTAGCCCTATGGTGCCGGATAGGGTCGGACGACAGCTATTTGCCGGTTTTGTCCCTATCCGGCAGCATCAGGCTGCATTCATTTTTTGCCCCGGACACAAAAACAGAGCTTGCTTCATTTTTGTGTCCGGAGCAAAAAATTAAACCAAACCGGATCCTGCCAGATTCTCCCGGATCGGTGCCCCCTAACATGAAAGTCTATGGGGCGCAGGATGGCACTGGACCCGACAGAGAATCTGTCAAGTTGCCGGATGGCGGTTGCTGAAGCTCGCTGAACTTCAGCACCTGGAGCTGTCCCCTGCTGAGATTTCAGGACCGTGGCTAGCTCCCATAAGCCGTGATCCTGACATTTCAGCAGGGACAGCTCCTGAACCCGGCGAACTGCCGATTCTGGCAGAAAACAGGACCGGAGGGCATATTTGCCCTCCGGTTCTGTTCTACCCAGGGCTGTCAGGTTCTGTCTCGTGTTTCCTGCAAAACACCGGACAGAATCTGATAACCGTGGTGTGAAACCGGCCTGAGTCTCCATGTAACCTGCACATTACATAGTGATGACATTAGTGACACAAGGTACAGTAAATACTTACCAATTCTTTAATTATTTCTTCTGAATTCAGGGCATCAATGGAGACCATTTTCGGATAATCAGTGTTTCAGGAGCATCGTAAATCTCTGTGCTGAAATAATAAGGATAAAAAAATTTAAAAGGACGTATATTAATATTGAAATTGTTACTGCATAGTAAAACACTACTCCTAAGAAAAAACAACAAAAAATTTGGAGTAAGTGCTCTGGTCCATTTCTGCAAAAGTGGCTGGAGTAGTAAACAGTTTACATTTTAGCACAGATATGACACGTGTCAAAATGTGAAAACTGACAACAAAAATGGCAAAAATTCCTCAAATGTTTTGGTGTGTCATGTTTATAGGGTCTGGGTACATTTTCCGACAACGTAGCATGTCCTAGATAATATCAACAAATTTGTTAAGCACTTTCGACAAAATTTTTGGCTTTTGGGCAGGGACACACTGTCCGACAGAGATGCGAGTCAGTCGGACGCGTCTCAGATAATTAACTCAGAATGGCCTCCCTCCTGGCAGGACGGGAGTGTGGAGCTACTTAGAAACACAAGGAGCTCCACACTCCCATCCAGAGAAGGGGAGGTCATTCCAAGTTACCGTAATCATCCGAGTCCTCCGACTGACTCGAATCTCTGTCGGACAGTGTGTCCCTGCCCTAAAGGGAACCTGTCACTAGGATTTTGCAACCTAATCTGGGAGTAGCATAATATAGGACCAGAGATCGTGATTCCAGTGATGTGTCACTTACAGGGCTGCTCTGTGTAGTTTTGATAAACACTGTTTAATCATTGGATGATTAGTTGGTAGTCGTTTATTCACAATGCAATCTGCGCAGAAAAAAATAGGGTATGTGCAATGGCGGTTCGGCGGTTTACTTGAACCGCGTTTGATACATGTTTTATTAATTAGTATCCAACGCGTTGATTTAAATTAAACTAATGTACCGCAAGTGTGCACTACGGCGGTACCAGCGTATCCGTTGCTACCGCAGTTCCAGGGTTAGCAAAGAAGACCAGTTCTAAAAGGCGGTTCTAGAGCGCTGCAAGCAGAATCAGGCGCTTCAGCGTGCGAATCGCGCGAGAACCGGGAGCCGCGATACCGCCCGCACTATCCGCGGAAGCCGTGCACGCGCGGAGTCGGGTCGCCACGCACGACACCGCCGTAAGTGTGACTACCATTTATCAATAACAGCAAACACTCAGTAGTGACCATCACTTGATCAGGTCTTGTCTCTACATTATGCTGCTCTCAGATGGGATGGCAAAAACGTGGTGACAGGTTCCCTTTAAAACTGCTTAATATATTGCTAAGAAGATTCTATGTAAGTTAACTGTTGCATTATTCTGCAATAATCAGGAGGGTTTGGAGGAAATTAGCAAGTAAAAATCCTGACCTCATAATGATACTTCATGTCTCAGGCGAGCGCTGAACCATCAGTCCAGACACTTATGTATCTGTGTGCTTATCCATATGGATGACATGAACAAGAGCCAATTTTTAGGTACATGCACTATTGGGGCCCATAAACCGGACCTGACGATACTGCGATTTTGGAAAAACTCTGGTGTGCACATGCATATAGCATACAGATCAATTGCAATCCGTCTGCTCATGGTGCACTGTGCATAAGGATGGAGCAAAACAAAAACGTTCACACTTCAAAAACCCACATAACAATACATGTCCGTACGTGAATGATTCATTTACACACACAGATACAGGCTCCTTTAAATGCCCAGATAGTTGCAGTTTATCTTGTATATGACAAAATCCTGGCTGACAGCAGAGCCGCAGTACAGGCAGATGGACACAAGGGGGCTACATGACAGCACTAAAAATAAGCACAACGCATTGAGAGGACTGATATAGAGCAGTCACAAAGGACACAAAAAGACCAAAATTACTCATTTAATATCATCTGGAAGCCACCGTCGTTCATAAACTAATGGGAAAAATTCCTCGGAAACCTATTTTGAGTACTAGAGAGCAGGTCATAGTTTTTGAGGTTTCAAAAAGCCTCTGGAGGTTATTGACCTTTTGGGCCTATGTACCCAGTGATGGCGGTCTACTGCCAGCTGCAATTTGCTATCAATGTAACTTACACTTACCAAGTTTTTGGCAAGTATTCAGGAGGACCATATATTTGTGGTGCTTAAAGTGAGCCGCCAGTATATTTCTGTGGCAACCCCTTAATAGGACATGCACCTTTGGAGCTCTTTCTCCCCCCTTCCAGAAGGATTCAGCAAGGCCCAGGACATCGTCTGACCCTTTCGGGAGTCTGGGAGGTCGCCCCTTATTGTAGGAGCCTCCAAACTGTTTTGGGAGAGTTTGCAATGATGATATGTTTCTGCCAGGACATGAAGGTGCTGGAAACAAGGGTGAGGGATGAGGACAGCTGGATTGGAGATTATTGGGCTCTGTCGCTATAAAGGGTCTGTAATATTATGGTGCATATCCAGATTTGCAGCAACATCCAGTTTTTGTGCCCTATATACCACTTTAAACATCTGCCCCTTCCTGGCCAGTCGGGCACTTTCATATGGAAGCAACTTCTTTAATAAAAGGGGAGTCCAATCTCAGACTTTTGTATAATATTCACAGAATATACTGTACATTCATTGGAAAGAAATGCAGATGTGTGGCCATCTCTCCGAGACATGACATGGACAGACTCTTCAGACACATGGTTCGACATCTTTATCAATGATTTAGATAAAGGAATTGAACTGATTAAAGGGAACCTGTCAGCTCGTTTTTACCCCCCAACCTATCACTACCTGTCCCTGCACCTTCCTAGCACATCCCTACCCTGTCTGAGCTAAAACTGTCCTATAACATTTGTAAAAAATGAGCTTGATACTTACATGGCCGTATGATAATTAGTCTTCTAGACTACGGTATGTAGTCCGACTGGGCGGTCTCCATGGCTGTATTTTCCCCCCCTCAATGCTAGGACCACACCCTGGTGGGCAAGATCATTCATCGTGAATCACGATCATTCAGTCTGGAGAGCGAGCATTCAGTCTGGAGCGCGAGAATTCAGTCTGGAGAGCGATCATTCAGTCTGGAGAGCGAGCATTCAGTCTGGAGCGCGACCATTCAGTCTGGAGAGCGAGCATTCAGTCTGGAGCGCGAGCACTCAGTCTGGAGCGCGACCATTCAGTCTGAAGCGCGACCATTCAGTCTGAAGCGCGACCATTCAGTCTGGAGAGCGATCATTCAGTCTGGAGAGCGATCATTCAGTCTGGAGAGCGATCATTCAGTCTGGAGAGCGAGCATTCAGTCTGGAGAGCGATCATTCAGTCTGGAGAGCGAGCATTCAGTCTGGAGAGCGATCATTCAGTCTGGAGAGCGATCATTCAGTCTGGAGAGCGATCATTCAGTCTGGAGAGCGATCATTCAGTCTGGAGAGCGAGCATTCAGTCCAAGACTGGGGGCAAGAGACTTGCATTTAAAGCACCACTCAAGGGGGAAATTAAGACAACAAAATGCTGGAATGGTGCTGTAAAGCAGTACACAGCTTAATAAGTAGCACATACCTGAACTTAGGCTCTCTGCCTCATCTCTGGCTGTCCTCACATTACATAGCAAAAACCTGCTGACAGATTCCCTTTAACATATGTTCACACTGCAACTATTTTCAGCTGTTAAAAGCATTCTTTTATTCTAGCAAAAGACACTATAAGAAAATCTCTTTTTCTCTGTGTTGTTTGTCATTTTTCTGAGCCCTTTTTCATAATGTTTTTCTTTTAAGGCTGTGTGCTCACGGTCCGGAGGACCTGAGTGAAACCACGGGTGGCCGCAGGGAGACCGCAGCCGCCCTGTACTCACCGTATGCGGCGGGTGCGGAGCGGCTTCTCCCTGCGGTCTCTCTGTGGCAGCCGCTTCCGACTCCACAGCATGAAATAAACATGCTGCGTAGGAGTGGACTGCCAGCAACCTGCCCCGCAACTCCAAACACGCTGCGGGCGGGTTAAGCATATTGAGGATGGGATTTCTTGAAATTCCATCCACTATGCTTGTACTGTACTACGCAGCGTTTTGGACGCAGCGACAAGACGCTGCATCCAAAACGCTGTGTATACTGATCGTGTGCACGCACCCTAACTGTATAAATGAACTAATGAGCGGGTCACTTTTAGCAGCTTCACAACTATGAAAGCCTGTAGAGGTTTAGGGCCTGTTCGCAGGATGCATATTTTGCTGCGTATACGCAGCTGATCTGCACCAAATCTGCAGCAGTGTGTTTTCCAAGCTAATTCTATGGGGTTTGTTAATTCCTGTCTGAATGGTGCCTATTTTTCCACAGCAGATATGCTGTGTATTTTAGTGCAGGAAAATCTGCAGCATGTCAATCTTGCTGCAGGTTTTTCCACACTAAATACACCAATTTCCTGATCCCTGACTCAGAAACAAGGCTTGTGCTCTAATGTCACCTCCAGCTCAAAAATATTTCCAGAATCCGTCCTTTCCTCAGCCCTCAATCTGCTAAAACTCTTGTACATACCCTCATCATCTCCCACCTTGACTACTGCAACCTCCTCCTCTGTGGCCTCCCTGCTAACACTCTTGCATCTCTCCAGTCTCTCCTCAACTCTGCTGCCCGACTAATCCACCTCTCTCCTCACTACTCCCCTGTTTCTCCCCTCTGCAAATCCCTTCACTGGTTCCCAGCTCCCCAACAAATCCAGTTCAAACTCTTAACACTGACCTACAAAGCCATCCCTAACCTGTACCTTCCCTATATCTCTGAACTAATATCACAATATCTCCTCAAGTACTCTTCGATCCTCCCAAGAACTCATCCTCTTCTCCTCCTCACTTATTCGTTCCTCACCCAATCGCCTCCAAGATTTCTCCCGAATATCCCCCATCCTCTGAAATTTTGCGCCCCAACACGTCCGATTATCCACCACGCTCGGATCCTTTAGACGGAACCCGAAAACCCATCTCTTCAGGAAAGCTTACAGCCTGCAATGACCACACTGCCACTTCACCACCACTGGGATGCCGCCTCACCACCACCGATGCTGCCACCAACACAACACCGGACCTGCCGCCTCATGAACACCGGACCTGCCGCCTCATGAACACTGGAGCTGCTGCTTCACCACCAACAACACTGGATCTGCCGCCTCACCACCACCAGAGCTGTTGCCTCACCACCACCGTAGCTGCCGCCTCACCATCACCACTGGAGCTGTCGCCCCACCGCCACCGTAGCCACCGCCTCACCACCACCGGAGATGCTACACACCCCCAACCTACTGTCTCCTTTCCATTATCCTAAAGAATGTAGGCCCACATGGGCAGGGTCCTCTCCTCTCTGTACCAGTTAGCAAAAAGAAGGGTGATTGGGAGAGCATGTGAAGTACAGTTTGTAAAGTGTATTTTAGCCAGGGCCAAGTGACCACTCACCAGAGTGGTTGTGCACGCCCTGCACAACTTCGGTAGAGGGCCTGTTGAATAGCCTCCTCCTTGGAGGTGTTCTGAGATGCTGCCGGCCTCAAGCACCGCCGCTCCCGGGGAACTTCCTGTTTGGTCACGTGACCAGGCGCAAACTGGAAACACGTCACTGCAGGTCCTATAACGGTGTTTAGCGAACAGTGACTGGCCAGGTCCTGTGGGTTAGGACCTATTAAAGATATTTCTAATGCCCAGAGCAGCTCCTGCCAATTACCCAGAGGGATAGAATAGCACAGAAGTAAAAAATATCGGTCTATGGAGCGCTAGGGTTAGAGATAAAAAGGGGACCAATGTTATTAGTAACATCACCTGATGAAGGCAGCACTCTGCTGCTGAAACCTGTGGTGGCCTATGTAAGGGGTTCATAAAAACCGCTGTTACTAATAACATTGGCCCCCTTTTTATTTCTAACCCTAACGCTCCATAGACCGATATTTTTTACTTTTCTGTACCAGTCTGTCATCGTTAACTTGTTTACTGTACACTATATCTATAATTTTGTATGTAACCCCTTCTCATGTACAGCACCATGGAATTAATCGTGCAATATCTAATATATAAAGCTGAATGTGTGTATGTGTGTATATCCGGGATTGGCATCTACACCGTCGCAACTACAGCCGCAAAATTTTGCACAGTCGCACGTCTGGACCCCGGGAGCGTCATAGGCTATGTTGTGAGGCGAAATTTTAACCCTGCGCGTTCCAGTTCACCAAACAATTTTGCCCCTATCTACATAATGGGGAAAAAGTCAATGGAAAAATATTGGAGGAAAATCGACAGCTGTCAGCTATAGAGACAAAATTTTGCACAGTCACACGTCTGGACCCCGGGAGCGTCATAGGCTATATCGTGAGGCGAAATTTTAACCCCGCGCTTTCCAATTCACCAAACAATTTTGCCCCTATCTACATAATGGGGAAAAAGTGACAGTTACCAGTTGACAGTTGTGAATGAGAGGGGCTTAATGATAGCACCAAAGACTAACAGCATATACCAGCATATAGTCACTAAGGTGGGGCCCCAACATGAGATATTCACCACACACGGGGACATGTATACACACCATACGCACACAAAGAGTAACAGCAAGTGTATAGTCGCTAAAGTGCAGCCCCAACATTGGATACTCACCACGCACCCGAACAAACACACACACACCACAAAGAGACACACACAACACAGACACACACAACACAGAGACACACACACTCTATAGCGACACATGCACTCACCCCACAGGGACACACACACACCACAAAGAGACACACACCACACAGACCCCCCCACAAAGGGACACACACACATAGCCACCCTATAGGGATACATGCACTCACCCCACAGGGACACTCACACCACAAAGAGACACACACACACCACACAGACCCCCATGGGGACACACACACATACACACCCTATAGGGACACATGCACTCACCCCTCAGGGACACACACACACCACAAAGACACACACAACACAGAGACACACACAACACAGAGACACACACACCCCACACAGACACCCCCCACAGGGACACACACACACACACACACACCACAAAGAGACACACAACAGAGACACACACCACACAGACCCCCCCACAGGGACACACACATACACACCCCAGGGACACATGCACTCACCCCACAGGGACAGACACACACCACAAAGAGACACACACAACACAGAGACACACACACCCCACACAGACACAGATGTGCACAAATCACCTCACACAACTTGCCTCATGCGTCTGCTATCTTTATTTTCCAAACATAAACATCTGATTAAAAACAGCCAATGTGCAACACATGTGCCATATAGGGAATTAAGGCAGATGTCAGTCACATGAGCTGTCTATTATGTGTATGTGTGAGGTAACATATACTGTCCGGCCAGGGGGGAGGGTTTACTATTGGCTGGAGATTTATCAGGCTGCCTATAGCAATCAATCACAGCTCAACTTCTATTTTCCTACAGGTCATTAATATGACATATTCAAATTCTATTTTGTTATAGCTAACAGCAGTTATTTATTAACCCGGGCGTAGCCGGGTACTACAGCTAGTAAATAAATAATAATACTTCTTATCCAGAAGGAAGAAAACCGGGCACAGGCCTTACCTGGCGGCTGGGCGTAGCACTGATTAGTGAAGGTGGAACACAGCCAGTGTTGCTCAGTTCATAGTATAAGAATGCAGCAATGTCAGAAGGAAATACGGCACTTATCGGGTAGTGATTTTCACGCTTCTTTAATCCAATGCAGAGGTTACAAGGTGTGGGGAGGGGGTGATCACCCCCTCCCTGCACCTTGGACCTGTAGAAGCGCTTTTGCGCAAAATGGTGCCCGTTGTCCCTCCTCTGCCACCCCCTCCCTGCACCTTGTAACCTCAGCACTGGATTAAAGAAGCGTGAAAATCACTACCCGGTGAGTGCCGTTTTTCCTTCTGACATAAATCCTATATAATAATTGCCAGTTTCTGGCATCCGGCCACTGTGCCGCTATTCCGGCATGCACCGTGGCCAGATGGCAGCGATGGCGCGCATGCGCGCCATTGCGAGCCGCTATTACCGGCGCCACGAGCGATGGATGACTGGCGCCTCGCGCACACGCGGCGCGAGCGATGGCGCTCATGCGCCATCGCGAGCGCCGCGTTACCGACGAGCGACCAGCCGCTGCCTCCCAGTGCGCACGCATGCGCAGGAAGCTGCGGCCAAGCCACTCTCATGCATGCGCAAGACGCACCTGTCTCCACGCATGCCCAGTATCCCCGCCAACGAGATTTACCTCACGGAGACTCCAGCCCCTCTCAGCTCCACTGCACTATGACGCAGGCCTCGGTGGTGACGGGAATAACGTCACAGTAAGCCACCCACCGGCACGCTACTTATGGTCCATATACAGTTAGGGCCAGAAATATTTGGACAGTGACACAAGTTTTGTTATTTTAGCTGTTTACAAAAACATGTTCAGAAATACAATTATATATATAATATGGGCTGAAAGTGCACACTCCCAGCTGCAAAATGAGAGTTTCCACATCCAAATCGGAGAAAGGGTTTAGGAATCATAGCTCTGTAATGCATAGCCTCCTCTTTTTCAAGGGACCAAAAGTAATTGGACAATGGACTCTAAGGGCTGCAATTAACTCTGAAGGTGTCTCCCTCGTTAACCTGTAATCAATGAAGTAGTTAAAAGGTCAGGGGTGGATTCCAGGTGTGTGGTTTTGCATTTGGAAGCTGTTGCTGTGACCAGACAACATGCGGTCAAAGGAACTCTCAATTGAGGTGAAGCAGAACATCCTGAGGCTGAAAAAAAAGAAAAAATCCATCAGAGAGATAGCAGACATGCTTGGAGTAGCAAAATCAACAGTTGGGTACATTCTGAGAAAAAAGGAATTGACTGGTGAGCTTGGGAACTGTAAAAGGCCTGGGCGTCCACGGATGACAACAGTGGTGGATGATCGCCGCATACTTTATTTGGTGAAGAAGAACCCGTTCACAACATCAACTGAAGTCCAGAACACTCTCAGTGAAGTAGGTGTATCTGTCTCTAAGTCAACAGTAAAGAGAAGACTCCATGACAGTAAATACAAAGGGTTCACATCTAGATGCAAACCATTCATCAATTCCAAAAATAGACAGGCCAGAGTTAAATTTGCTGAAAAACACCTCAAGAAGCCAGCTCAGTTCTGGAAAAGTATTCTATGGACAGATGAGACAAAGATGAACCTGTACCAGAATGATGGGAAGAAAAAAGTTTGGAGAAGAAAGGAAACGGCACATGATCCAAAGCACACCACATCCTCTGTAAAACATGGTGGAGGCAACGTGATGGCATGGGCATGCATGGCTTTCAATGGCACTGGGTCACTTGTGTTTATTGATGACATAACAGCAGACAAGAGTAGCCGGATGAATTCTGAAGTGTACCGGGATATACTTTCAGCCCAGATTCAGCCAAATGCTGCAAAGTTGATTGGACGGCGCTTCATAGTACAGATGGACAATGACCCCAAGCATACAGCCAAAGCTACCCAGGAGTTCATGAGTGCAAAAAAGTGGAACATTCTGCAATGGCCAAGTCAATCACCAGATCTTAACCCAATTGAGCATGCATTTCACTTGCTCAAATCCAGACTTAAGACGGAAAGACCCACAAACAAGCAAGACCTGAAGGCTGCGGCTGTAAAGGCCTGGCAAAGCATTAAGAAGGAGGAAACCCAGCGTTTGGTGATGTCCATGGGTTCCAGACTTAAGGCAGTGATTGCCTCCAAAGGATTCGCAACAAAATATTGACAATAAAAATATTTTGTTTGGGTTATGTTTATTTGTCCAATTACTTTTGACCTCCTAAAATGTGGAGTGTTTGTAAAGAAATGTGTACAATTCCTACATTTTCTATCAGATATTTTTGTTCAACCCTTCAAATTAAACGTTACAATCTGCACTTGAATTCTGTTGTAGAGGTTTCATTTCAAATCCAATGTGGTGGCATGCAGAGCCCAACTCACGAAAATTGTGTCACTGTCCAAATATTTCTGGCCCTAACTGTAAACCACACAAAGCAGCTCTCCACTCTGTTACCCACAGAGACTCCTGTATACTGTGCCACCACAGAGCCTCCTGTATACTCTGCTACCCACAGAGACTCCTGTATACTGTGCCACCACTGAACCTCCTGTATACTCTGCTACCCACAGAGAATCCTGTATACTGTGCCACCACTGAACCTCCTGTATACTCTGCTACCCACAGAGAATCCTGTATACTGTGCCACCACTGAACCTCCTGTATACTCTGCTACCCAGAGACTCCTGTATACTGTGCCACCACTGAACCTCCTGTATACTCTGCTACCCACATAGCCGCCTGTATACTCTGCTACCCACAGAGCCGCCTGTATACTTTGCTACCCACAGAGGCACTTGTACACTGTGCTAGCCACAGAGCCGCCTGTATAATCTGCTAACCACAGAGCCGCCTGTATCATCTGCTACCATTCTACGTCTTCAACGCCACTCTGCTCCATTCGGCCGCTGCAACCCACCATCAGCCCCGACCATCATACCAACACCCTCAACCATCAACCTTACTTTCCTTTTTACCTCTCACTCTAACTATACGTTATTACACGCCCTTTCACATCTTTGTCACCCTGTACACAACCTCTTTTCCCTTGCCTACACAATACTCTTTCGCCTTATCACACCCTTTTAATAATTCTACTCTCACTACATCCTTTCCCCTTACATACTTTAACACTGCTCTCCATCATACCTGCCCCATAACCAACACCCTACTCTGCTACCTTTTAACAGTCACGCCGGAAGCGGCGCGAGCAATGGCGCGCATACGCCATCGCGAGCCGCCGCTTTCCTAACACTTGCAACGTCCTGGCAAACGCAGGGAAGAGGGAACAGAAAGAGAGTGGGGGGGCTGAAAGAGAGCATAGGGGGACAGAAGGCCAAAAAGAGAACACAGGGGGGCAGAAAGAGAACACATGGGGGGACAGGGGGGCAGAAAGAAAAGACATGGGGGACATGGGGCCAGAAAGAGAACACATGGGGGACAGGGGGGCACAAAGAGAACACATGGGGGTCGGGGGCAGAAAGAGAACACATGGGGGGACATGGGGGCAGAAAGAGAACACATGGGGGGACATGGGGGCAGAAAGAGAACACATGGGGGAGAGGGGGTCTGAAAGACAGGACAGGGGGCCAGAAACAGTACAGGGGAGGGGGCAGAAAGAGAGCATTGGGGGACAGGGGACAAAAAGAGAACACATGGGGAGACAGGGGGACCGAAAGAGAATGGAGGGGCTGAAAGAGAGGACAGTGGGAGCAGAAACAGTACAGAGGAGGGGGCAGAAAGAGCATGGGGGACAGGGTGGCAGAAATAGAACACATGTGGGAATGGGGGGGGGGCTGAAAAAGAGGATGGGGGGGACAGAACCAGTACAAGGGAGAGGGCAGAAAGGAAAGCAAGGGAGAGGGACAGGGGAGCAGAAAAATTGCACAGGGGACCAGAAACAGTACAAAGAGGGTAGAAAGAGCACATGGGCCAGAAACAGTGCGGGGGGCACAAACAATACACGGGGGCAAGAACCAGTACAGTGGAGCCAGAAAGACTACAGGGGGGACAGAAGCAATACGGGGGGAGGCAGAAAGACTACATGGGGGCCAGAGAGCGCATACTGAGGTACAAAGCAACAACAGGAGGGGCTGTACACGGAAGGAGACAGTGCACACAGACAGGCGGATCACGGAAGGAGTGAGTGCGTGCACGGAGGGACAGATCACCGAAGGAGAGAGCTCTCGGAGGAAGAGAGCGTGCACGTAAGGAGAGAAAGCACACAGAGGCAGACACAGCGCACGCACAGAGGGAGATAGGGTGTATGGAAGAGCTGACACAGGGGGATGACAGCTCAAAGGACACATCATAGAGGGAAGATTTTTTTTTTCGTGGTGATAATTCTGAGCGGTGCGGAGGTGTCACCATGTTCTTTGGAGCCTCCTTAGAGAGGTTTTCCACAGGACAGACAGTAAATAGCTGCGGAGTTACCGCATGGGGCTGTACCCGTGTCAGGTCACAGGACACCCCTCATCAGTGGTGTAATTTGAAGCTCATTGGCCCCAATGCGAAAGCTCCAACGGGGCCACCCAGGGGCGTAACTACAATTGGTGCAGGGGTTGCAGTCGCACCCGGGCCCTGCAGCCTAGGAGGGCCCCAGAAGTCCCTTTGGCCTATAGAAAAAGGCTAAAGCTATTAAAGATTTCCAATAATTGGGGGCCCCGTTGGAGCTTTCGCATCGGGGCCCCTGGGTCTGAAGTTACCCCACTGGGGTCCCCAATTATTGCAAATCTTTAATAGCATTAGGCTTTTTTCTATAAGCAAAAATGACTTCTGGGCCCCCCTAGACTCCAGGGCCCGGGTCATGCAACCCCTGCACCTCACACATATAACAACATGAAGAATCGCCTAGCAACAGCCGTAACCATGGAAGCTGCTGGACACTACACCTCCCAGCATGCCCTGACACTGTCTGGAAGGTATACAGCTTCTACAATAGCCGCAGACTCATCTCTCACCTTACCACAGCCCATTACTCCTATCTGCCACATTATGAACAGCAGAAAGCAGTGATGCCGCTGTTATTACAGCACACAGCAGGGCATGCTGGGAGCTGTAGTCCCACCGTCTCTCACCTGTTCCCCGGGCACGTCCTCCTCCTCCTACACGGCCGTGTCCGCTCCAGCTCCGGCCCTGGCTCCGCAATCTCCCGCCTCCATGATGTAGAGGCCTAGTAAACGCTCTGAAGCCAGGTTGTATTCGTTACCTAGTGACACTGTTGTTATGGCAACGCAGCTCGCTCCGAACAACGACCAATAGAGCGACGCGACTTCTCACTGACCAATCACAGAGCGGCTCACTGTATAAAAGCGGCTGACTGAGTGAAATCCTGTCAGACCAGGTGCAGGTAGGTGCTAGTGCGCTGCCGCTCTGTGGCCTCTCACATGTCATACAGCGATACAATCACTGCACTAGCCACATAATATGAAAAATAGGCTATTCATCCATTTTATGACTATATTGTGAAAAAACATACATTTTTCTGTGATACCTCCCAAAAAATTGAAGTCGTTTGCGTTGAACTACACAATCAGGACAGACGCAGGGGCGTAACTACAATAGGTGCAGGGGTTGGATCGCACCCGGGCCCTGCAGCCTAGGGGGGCCCCAAAAGTCCCTTTGACCCATAGAAAAAGACTAATATTATTAAAGATTTGCAATAATTGGGGGCCCCCGTTGGAGCTTTCGCATCGGGGCCCTGGGTCTGAAGTTACGCCACTGGACAGACGTATATGACTGTCATTGTATAGACCGCTATTTACACCCTCACAGATACATATGAGGTGGTAAATTGGTCAGTCTTGGCTTTGCGGCCCATAACGACTGTGTAATACGCCTGTCCGAGCCTGTCTGACGCTGTATATGTGGCACCCCAGGAGCCACTGAGGCATTGCCTTCCTTACAGGGGGTGATGTCATGCCTGGAAGCAAGAAGGGGTCCTCATACTAGGTAACACCTTCATCCAACACTTTTCCTGACTCCAGGCCAGAAGGGGGAGCTTTGCACCTGGATTCAGGGGAACTTACCTATAAATTCTGGCCTGGAGGCGGGGTTACGCAGAAAGTCAGAGAAAGTCTGGAGAGAGGAAATGAGATAGACGTCCTGGGGAATGGAGCCACCGAGAGGCTCGTCACAGGGCAGTGGAGAGCTAGTGAGAGGGAAGAGAAGTCGAGGAGAGTCTGGGGACTGGAGCTGTGACTGAGCTCACCCCAGAGCAGAGCGCTAGAAACCGGACGCTAGAGTCCGTGGTTGTACGGGTACTGAAGTCCCGGCAGCTAAATCTGGAGCACAGGATATTGCACGTCTTCTGGCCACGCCAAACACCTGGCGGCAAAGCAGCACGCTAGAGCCCAGATCCGCCAACTGAGAAGCAACTACTCTAAAGGGCTCAAGTTGCCTGCAATATGGGTGAGAAATCAGCATGCAGGAAGATGGCCGCAGCATAGCTTTAGGCAGCAGGGACTAGAGAGGACAGCGCAGAAGGAAGGCCTCCGAAGCCACCTTGCGTGGTGGATCCCCAATTGCTTCCAGGCTGCCCGAATCTCCATTACTACCTGTTTCCAGTGTCCTGGTCTGCACCATCAACTACCAAGTAAAAGGTAAAGGAAATCACCATCTCTGTGTCATGCGGTCATTTTACGCGTCCTCAGTCCTACACCCCAACGCTCTCTACCCTTTCATAATCTGTACCAGGTGCCCTGGGGCTCTGCTCCACCAGTGGGGAGCTGTACCATCTTTGCTGCCCCACCAACTGCCCCAGTAGTCCTGAACCGCAGCGTCGGCCATCCATTGCCAAATACCACAAGTTTTGTTGAAATGCTCCTCCAGGGCCTCAGGATACTCGAAACTGGGCTGTTTTGAGGCTTCATCACGGGGATCACAGGGACCGAGACCCGGCTCCATGAACCTGGCGGTGTCATTAAAAGTTTGGTGTGGGTGGCTCTCTCACTTAGAGAAGGTCATTTGAGAACCCAGTGCTCAGCAGGCTTTTACACAAAGACTGTGAGTAAAATATATGAAGACTGCAATCCACTGTGTCTGTGAACTTTCTTAACGTGTCAAAAGCATCAGAAACACAACTACCAAATCACTCAGGTACCTCAAGCTGCCCTGGGGGGGTCAGCCCTACCCATAGAGGGCTTAAGAACATAACTGCCTACCAACCATGGGCCCCTAGGAGAACTGTTGTGCAGTGGCGGCCATCTATAGCTGTGACCTGCGGGTGGTGTCACGTAAAATTAACAAGTATCCCCAGGTCCAGTCATCCCTGTCCTGAATGAACCCTCCACGCCAGATGCCCTTCCCTACAAGAGTGAGCCACCCACACCGAACTTTTAATGACACCACCAGGGTCACAGACCCGAGTCTCGATTCCTGTGATCCCCGTGATGAAGCTTCAACATCGCCCAGTTCCCTAGTATCTTAAGGCCCTGGAGGGGCGTGTCACAATACAATGCCAGTTATCCCCAATTTTCACTGACAGTGGCATATATCCCCTTCACAAATGGGCTTTCTGAGCAGTGTGGGGCGAGGTGAAACCATCTCTAAATTGGCCACATCAGTGGAATCTACCAAATATATTCTCCCTTGCACGTTTAGGACACGGTCACACTACATTTTTTTTGCACTGGTCTGTTCAGAAAATGCTTGAAACAATTCAAACAATTTCATTAGATGTAAGAAATCCATTGCTAAAAAGAAACACTTGTAATCTGCACACGACAATATCAATAAAGCCTTGCCAAATACCAGTCCATATGAAAAAACAAATCCACTTTATTTAAAAAAGGTCACACCAAATTAAGACAAAATTACAGATAAAATATGTTAAAACACATGTAAAAAAGCAATTGACCTAATTCTAATAGGTGCAGAAAATCTATAACATCAAGAACTCACCAAATATTCATGGAAAAATAGCATTAGGCCTCATGCACACGTTATGTATTTGGTCAATATTTTACCTCAGTATCTGTAAGGCCACGTGCACATGTTGTGTATTTGGTATTTTTTACCTCAGTATCTGTAAGGCCGGCTTCAGACTGCGTTTGATATCCGATCCGTAGCTGTCCGCTTGAAGCAGACAGCCGCGGACTTGATCACCACACAGGACTGGGGGGCTATTATGCCCTCCGATCCTGTGTGCGGCCGCTAAGCTGATGGGTAAAGAGGCCAACATGGCCACCGGGCGGGCTTATAATTTTCCGGGGGCAGGCCTGAACACTGAAGGGAAGAATAAACCATTGCGCAAGGAGGGGGGCAAGCAGGGGAGAGAGGGCAACCAGGGGCTCCTCAGTCGGGGCATCAGAAATCAGCTGAAGTGCCCTGTATTGATACCGACTTCTCAGCATGAAATTAAGATGCTGCGGAGATGTGGAAGTCCAAAATCCCGCACCACAGCAGAAAACACGCTGCGGCAGAGTGAAGCATATTGAGCATGGGATTTTTACAAATCCCATCCACTGTGCTTGTACAGTACCTCGCAGCGTTTTGGACGCAATAGCAAGATGCTGTGTCCAAAATGCTGCGTTCCCTGATCATGAGTATGCAGCCGTAGAGCCCTGCACATGACCCTATTTTCAGTTTGTATGAAAAAAAAAACTGACCACACTTGAACCGATGTTTGTCAATGAGGCAGTGCAGATGGCCAAATTATTTTACTTACCGAATTTGTGTGCGTAAAAAAATCACAGCACGCACAATTTTCCTTTGTAAATCGGATGAAACTCATCCATTCAAGTCTATGGGTGTGAGAAAAAAATTGGATGCCACAGTATATAGATCGGCCGCAAGGGTGAGTGTACTTGGACTATCTGGAGTATCAGTCTGATGGAAGTCACGGTGGCGACCCCAGAAGCCGTGGCCCTGACCAAGCATGTTAAAGGGAAATTTGAAGGGGAAATAAAGATTATCGTGATGCCATCTGAGGTTTCTGGTCAGATTGGACCAGCGCTGCTTGTAGTGGTCCCCAGGGGATAGGTGTTGTGGTAGCTGTGGTGGAGCATTCACCTCAGATGGAGTGGGCCCCTGGGGTATAGTAAAGGTAAGGATGTAGATGATTGTGGTAGTAGTTACTGGTGCAGGGTGGCGCAGGAAAAAGTGGACAGACACGAGGGTTGTAGTTCTTACCAGTCACCTTTACTTGCAGTTCAAGTCTATAGCCAACCCAGCCGGGGTACTGTTTTCTCCAGAGTTGCAGCTGGGCCAGCTCACAAGTAGTCAGGGTCCACTCTGCTGAGATAAAGATGGGTAAAGCCTTTCCTTGCTGCCCTGTTCTCTCGGACACTTGTCTACCCCTTCCTTACTAGTGTCCTCGTGCTATAAGTCCCAAAGCAGGCGACTGCGGGCCTTTCTGAGGGACTGCCTTGCAAGTCCTCTCACCTCACTGTAGTCACTTCACTTGCGAGAGTCCATGGTGGTGGCCACTGCACCTGCAGTTCAGTGGCCTCTGGTTTCTCAGCTGGTCCTGAAGATCCCAAACTGAATTGGGGCTGGCACCCCTGTGCAGTTCATTCCTCTAGCCGGCCATCAAGCCAGCTGTAGATTTGGGTCCCCAGGCCTGGAGATCAGCAGCCGACCCTTCTGCATGGGTCCTGCTCTCTCCCCAGCTGACTGGATTCTATGTTGTTCATCCTTTCAACTCTCTCTCTACTAACTCACTCCTCCCACCCCCCTAGACCTACTCGTCCCTCCAGCCAAGAGATGAGGACAGCCGTGTCAGTGAATCTCTCCCTCCCAGCATCTCCCTGGCCTGGAGTTTGGATTAGTCTTGGGTGCATCTCAGCAGAGCTTTCCCATCTTACCTGGGAGCATGATATACTACACCTATTGGATAGGTGCAGTACCACTGTGGCGACCAAACCACAGGGCACCGTGAATATAGTATTCAATACGATTTTATGGATACATTGTAATTCTGTAACATAGGAAACTGTAAATGCTCCTAAATATTATTAATAGCTGTTTATATATATAATAATAATAATAATAATAATAATTTATTCATTTATATAGCGCTATTATTTTCTTAGCACTTTACATACATCAGTAATGCTGTCTCTCTTGGAGATCACAATCTAAACATCCTATCAATATGTTTTTACAATGTGGGAGGAAACCGGAGTGCTCGGAGGAAACCCACGCAAGCACGGGGAGAACATACAAACTCCTTGCAGATGTTGTCCTTAGTGTGATGAAACGCTGGATCCACAAGAGGAAAAGTATCATGGAAACACGTCTACCCACTCCTGGTTTTGGCTTACAAAGACTGAGGTAAATAAAAACCTCAACAAATACTCATTGTGTGCACATGGCCTAAGAAAACACAAAAATTGCCACCTCTCACAGGAAGGGTACCGTCACACGTGGCGATCTCCCGGGCGATGCCATAGGCGACGCTCGGGCGTGGCCTGTCGCCGGCGACATCGCCAATGCGTCGCCTAATGTAAATGGGCGACGGCGACCTCAGGCGACACGCAAATGCGTGCACGTGCGTCGCCTATGGCATCGCCCGGGAGATCGCCACGTGTGACGGTACCCGAAGTCTTTGAGAAAGGGGAAACCTCCTGGACTCCTGGAAGTTTTGACAAATTTCCTCAGAGCTGCAGAAGCTTCCCATAAAGCAGCACTCCCTCAACCACTTATAGTCGTTACATCAAATCTTGGCTTTCTTCACTGCAATCCCTCATGAAGATAAAGACAGTTTTGGAAAGTTAGTGAGGATAAGCAATCTCAATGCTTTGGACAGCACCTGAAACAGAAAAGAAAAAGAGTATAAAGTTTTGACTAGATGATGCTGCTAAACCCACGTATATCAAAACACGTCCACATGCAGAGGCAAATGGGCGCACAGTTGTGAGTTTGATAAACCTGCTTTTGATCTAATCAAAACAGAATATTATCAGTCAGAAGGCATCCAAGTAATTGTACGTCAGATTCTTCAAATGAATAATCAGTATATCAATATGCCAGACTGAATTGACAGATTAGGGAAATATCCAGGTCAGAATGGAGTGGTCGCATCGCATTATCACCATCCCTCCATGCATGCATGGACGGACCCGGACCTGATTCTACCTTGGTGTGAAGCCAGCCTAAGTCTTTTCTGTGTTTAAAATCAAACTTCAGAAAAAAAATCTACATTTTTAATTACGGTACATTTTTTTTTCTTAGTGATCCTTTTTTCCCATCTTCTGTTTCACCTACCTGGGGTCATTTACATGTTTTTGTGATATCTTCTACTATGAGTTCCTAACCACATTTGTATCACCGCTAAAAGCTATTTTTCCATGCTCTTGTGCAGATGCGGATCATGCCTTCCAAAAAAAATAGTGGTTAACGTAAAATTGGAAGCCAGATGGTAGAGGCTGCCAAAGATGTAATTATCTAGGTAAGTGTTTGCTGTGTCTTATCTGTAGGTGTGTCTTTGTATGTGTTCCATCTATAGATCTGACTTTATTATAGAGTCGTAGGTAGAAATGAGCGCACCTGTGCAAGTTCAGGTTCTGGGGGTTGAGCCAAACTTATGATTTGTAGCCAAACATGCTCCGAACCTATATAAAGTATATATTCAGTGTATATATAATTATTTTTGTGTACACACTACATCCGATAATACTGATTTTACCCCAGTGTAAGCCATTCAAACACTGCAAGTGGTTCGTACTGGGCTGAGCACTGAGTGTACCCAAGCACAGCGATGATCGCTCCAGTGATTTCCGTATGTTAAGCACCTGAACTCCGAACTCGAACACTGAAATTTTTTTTAAATTAACCGGTCAGCTTGTTTTAGGCCACTAACCTACCACTACCTGTCCCTGCACCTTGCTAGCTCATCACTAACCATCCCTCTCAGACCCTAAAACTTGCACTATAAAGCTTCTGAAAAATTATCTAATAACTTACATGCAGTCTACGTCCGTAAACTGAAATGGGCGGTCTCCATGGCTCCATTCTACCTCCTCGCTGGCTCTTCTCACACCCCACTGGGCGTCATCATTCCATATTTTCTGTTGAAATTCCCACCTCCTGCATACCTTATGATGTGCACCCAGACGGAACTGACTTTTTCCAAAAACCTTGTATAAAAGAAAAAACAATAGCCAATCTAATCCTGCAACGCACAAACTGGGTACAAGGAACTTCCCCAAGTAGAAGGTGAAGGCAGCACTAGTGAATCATGAAGGATGACCAACCGCTCACAACCCTTTAATAGAGGGGAGCAGCTGCTTACATAATACACACTAATAAGATAAGATAAGATAAACTTTATTGATCCCGGAGGAAATTACAGTATTACAGCAGCAGAACAAAGATCAAGAACATTACACACTTTACAAAATAAGTCTATATGGACAGCAGATGTGGGTAGACTGGTACAAGTACCTCACCTATTCCCCCATGCCCTTAGAACTTCACTTAGTCTTGGGATGCTTTACACTTATACATTTGTTAAACATCCCCACAGCTGTCGGAACAAACGATTTTCTGTATCTTTCCTTTTTACACATTAGTTGGATTAGACGCTTGCTGAATGTGCTCTTCTGCTTCGCAAACAGTTCAGAGAGCGGGTGTGTATTGTTGCTCATTATAGTTTTGCATAATGAAGCTGCATAGGGAGTTTGTCATATACTGTATGTTCTGTCCCACGAATGGGAACAAACTGTTGTATCTATTTCACTGCATTGTGTATTTCCTCCAATCAGAAATTCCCTGTTGTTGCTAGGTAGACTGTATGAATTTAGTCCCTACCTTCGTCCCTTAGTTTGTGTCTGTACAGGATGTTCCTCCCTTCTACCTCAGTTAGTCTGCAGAAGCCATTACTGAAGACACATGTGTATAACCCTGTACAGATTATTCCTGTTCACCTAGCGTTTCATTGTAAGTAATACAAGATTTGGAAGAAAACTACAGCATTTCTCCTGGTCTTTCTACAGCTGCAGTGACGATCGAGTTGACACTGTCTGTTGTCCCTGATGGGGTAAGTACAAACATACAATTATCTAAGGGAACCGATAGTTAGAGTGCTTGGGATTTGCAGCCATGAGAAGGGGACAGAACAGTGAAAAGGATTAGCTGTAACCGGGAATTGTATACAGCTTACAATCAGTAAAAGAACCTGTTACCAGGGGTGGTATACTGCATTCAATCCAGAGAAAGGATTATCCATAAAGGGATGCCAAACAAGCCACAGCATATCTGTTACAACAGTCTACATGAGCCTGCAAACAGAAATAAGCTCAGTGAAGAGAATGACTTGTCACTAAGAACAGTATGCAGGTTATAAATCCTGAGAAGTGATAATCTATATACTGTTGTCAAGCTGCAGTTAATAGACTTGCAATACAGCCTGCATAGATTCTATAAACATAGGCTGCTGCCCAGCACAGAAATTATACTTTGTCATTGGTCTCCCTGACAACCAGGAGCAGAAAGCCCCCTTCCTTGCAATCCTGCAATCCTGTACACAATTGTTGAGATGCAAAGCTCTCATTCACTGCCCATCCTGAATCAACAAGGAGAAGTGATGGACTCTCAGTCTACTCATAGTGAAAGACCTAAACGGTTAACCAAACCAACATGGAGAGTTAAAGAGAACGTAGAAATAGCCAGAAGTGAACTGCTCATCCACATAACATTACTGTGGCAAAGAGTGCTAAAACAAGTGACTGTTTTATCTGTGCCAGGTGCTCATGAGCTTCCACCAGAGGGAGGGGGCCCTAGAACAACTTTACTCCGCATACCAGTCCTACAAGGACACTTGCAAGAAATTCATCTTTACCCTGCTGAATGTAAATACGTCTGAGTCTCTAAAGGAACTCCAGGACTTCCAACAGCTCGATGCAGAACGAGACTGCACCGTACGTGACATCGTGAACCAGACTGAAGCAAAGATGGCGCAAATGTCGGAAGTTGCATCTCACAAATCCAGGTCTGTTAAGAGCTCAAGGCACTCACTCAATTCAGGCTCATCAAGGTATTCAATCCTCAGTGAGCAGCTTATAAAGGCACGTACTGAAGCAGAAATGACAAAAGTACAAGCTGTCTTCGCCCAAAAAAAAAGCAGTCATGGAACCAGAGTCTGCGCGAAATAAGGCGGAGGCGGAAGTAGAGTCTGCGCGAAACAAGTCAGAGATAGAAGCTCTACAAAAATAATGTGAACATGCGGCAGCCATGGCCAGGCTAAAGGTCTTTGCGCAAGCACTGGGTGGGAGCCAAGAAGGCAGCGTCAGTTTGTATGAACTTGGCACGGAAGACCCCCTGAAGCGCTCAAGAGACTACATGCTGAGCCAAGCCAGTGAACCATCGATCGACACCAACATTCTCGTTGGCGACCACATTTCTCCAGAGCATTAAGACGCCGATCCGCCTGCAGCTTCCAGCTTCACAGGTCAGTCTAACGCACCTCAGACATTCAAAACTGAACCACCTTCACACTTCAGTGCACAGCCAGACCCTGCACCTCAGCAACCTCCGTATGCCAATGTCCACATGCGACCCAACATGTCGGTAAGGCACTACACTACCAAGAACTGTGTAGCCCCGCATACAACAGATACTGTATACACCAAACTGGTCGCTGGCCTAAACGCCTATGCCACTTTGTACCTTCCCACGTTCCTGAGTCAAGAATCTACGGCCCACGCTAACAGCATTGCTCAGCCAGCAAGTGTGCCCCCAAGGTCAGAATGAGCAGACATGTCCGACTTTGTGAGGTACATGATTCGCCGAGAACTTACCAAAAACCGGTCTCACGAGGTTCGACGACCAGCCCGAAAACTACAGAGTGTGGAAGTGTACCTTCAAAACCGCAATCAGTGATCTCGGCATTACTGCTGCTGAAGAGCTGGATCTGCTACTCAGGTGCCTAGGCCCACGGTCTACCGAGAGAATCAAGAAGCTCGGATCCATCTACGTCAGCGACCCAATAACTGGTCTCGCAACTACATGGGACAGACTAGAGAAAGGGTTTGGCAGTCCTGAAGCTATCGAAGATGCTCTACTCAAACAACTATATGACTTTCCCAAAATATGAGGCAAAGATGCTTCAAAGTACCAGAAACTCAGCGACCTGCTGTCCGAGTTTCAGCTGACCAAGACAGACATACATCTACCTGGCCTTAGCTACCTGAACACCGCTCATGGGGTGAAACCCATCGTCGCCAAGTTGCCTTACAACGTCCAAGAAAAGTGGACTACACAAGGGTCAAACTGCAAGACACAATACCAAGTCTCCTTCCCTCCATTCTCCTTCTTCTGTGACTTCATCAAGGAGATTGCAGAGCTCAAAAACGACCACAGCTTCTACTATGAAGAATCAAGCAGCTCGACGTCATCTCCTAAGTACGAGAGTCCACGGTCTCTTGACCTATCGGAAATTCCCTGTTGTTGCTAGGTAGACTGTATTAATTTTGTTCCTACCTTCATCCCTTAGTTTGTGCCTGTACAGGATGTCCCTCCTTCTTCCCCAATTAGTCTGCAGAAGCCATTACTGAAGACACATGTGTATAACCCTGTACAAATTATTCCTTTTCACCTATTGTTTCATTGTAACTAATACAATATTTGGAAAAAAACTACAGCGTTTCTCCTGGTTTTTCTACAGCTTCAGTGATCGAGTTGACACTGTCTGTTGCCACTTATGGGGTAAGTACGAGCATACAATTATCTAAGGGACCGATAGTTAGAGCGCTTGGGATTTGCAGCCATCAGAAGGGGATAGAACACCGTAGATAAGTGAGATACACACATAGTATCTGAACAGCAGCTTTTTAGTGGCACCAATTGCGGCCGGCCATTTAACACTGCATGACTATATGCACCGTGTCTGAACAGTGGCCTATTAGTTACGCCGATTATGGCAGGTACATTAAACACTACATGAGTGTGTACCCCTTGCACCCAGCTTGTGCATTGCAGGATTAGATTGGCCATTGGTTTTCCTTTTATACAAGTTTTTTTAGAAAAAAAGATAAGGTAACATTTTTCTTGGTTCGGATATTGCAAGTGTAGACAGGGACCTGCAATAAGTGAGGACCCATGATACTTTGGGTTGCAGGCTGTGATATTTTGGTCAACATACCAACTAATACTTCTCATTTTTCATGCACATTTTATCATTTTTGAGAATGTACTGGAGCTCACTGAGTTTGGTTAGTAAATTGGTGAGTCTGTCATGTGGGGTACACACTAATGTAGTTTTTAACGTGCCTGCCATATTCAGTGTAACTAATAGGCCATTGTTCAGACACGGTGCATATAGTCACGCAGTTTTAACTGACCCGCACAATTGGCGCCACTAATAGGCTGCTGTTCAGACACTGTGTGTATCTCACTTATCCATATGACAGACTCCCTATGCAGTTTCATTAGGCTGGTTTCACACTGCAGTTTTTTCACTGATCAGTTTCCATCCGATTTGTGTGCCAAAACCAGGAATGTCTCCAAAACCCAGAACAGGTGTCAATCTTTCAATTATACTTTTTCTCTACAAGTTCCTCTCCTGGTTCCTCTCCTGGTTTTGGCACACAAATCTGATGGACACTGATCAGTGAAAAAACTGCAGTGTGAAACCAGCCTTAAAGTGCATTGTTTAAGCAGCTGCTCCCCTCTATTATAATACTGGGAGCAGTTGGTCCATCTGCATGATCCAACAGCGCTGCCCCCAGCTCCTACTTGGGGAAGTTCCTTGCACCCAGTTTGTGCATTGCAGGATTAGATTGGCCATTGGTTTTTCCTTCAGATTACATAGCAAAAACCTTCTGACAGATTCCCTTTTAAGGCTGTGTTCACATGCAACGATCATGATGAGGATTTCAATCACAGCAGGCCTGTGCCTCTGCGGTCTTTCTAAAGCTTAGTCTTGCAAGAAAACGGCTGTTTTACCTATAAGACCGCACAGTTATTTTAATTGCCTCTTCGTTTTGCAGGTGGAACTGCTGTTTCTCAGGAAGATTAAGCAATTTTGCAGAGAAATAGTAACATAAACTGCAGTTGCACAGGACTGCTACATGTCATGGCATGACCTCTGCGTGCAAACGTAGCCTGTGATCTTACTTGCGCAGGACTCACTTTTTTATGCATTGACGTAATGGCACCACTTAAATTTTGTGGATTAAATATGACTCACCGTGGCCGGGACTCCGAGGGACAGGCGTTGTCTTCTTCCTCCTTGTCACGGGAACCGCGCCTGCCGGTAGTGGGGCCCGGTGGTCCAGATTCAATAAATACTTCGTTGGTTGAACAGATTAAGGGGTTAATTGTTTTGTGACACCACCTATGAGTGTTCCGGTGATATCCACCCGCGCTGCTTGGGCCTCCGGGGGATGGAATGCAGCTAGATGGAATGCTTCCCACAGGCTGAGCGGTGATCCCCGGAGCCAGGAGCTGCACAAGATGTTCTGAGAGCAGCTGCAGTTACCTTAGTGTGCGGAGATAGACAGTTCATAAGAAGGCACGGACACTGTTAGTCTCTGTAACGGTTACTTTACTGTAACCAGCATGTGATACATGGCATACAGTTCTCAGGTAACTGACCGGGTGGACTCAGCAATGACCAGTGTTTCTCAGAGCTCCGCGGTGTTCCTCCATTCTAACTAAGCTGTGTTGCCGTGGTCGCCTTGGAATGCCAGATTGGGTACAAGGAGGCTGCTTCAATTGCCCTACTGGGAAATTCTGGCCAGATTTGTGGGGAGCCTTGGGTCCTTTTAGTGGGTACTCCGCTGTCTAGACGACTCTGTGTGTACGGCGGTGGTGGGGTGCTCCTGGAAAGCGGTCCCTCCACTCCTGGTTTGCATGGCAGTGATAAACGACTCCCAGCTTCGGAACCAGTAGTCCGGTTGTATATGGGCACGGGGATGTTTTGACCCGTATGCATTTGCCCAGAGTCCGGTTTCAAGGTGCCAAGCATTGGCACCGACCGGAGGTGGCCTGGCGGCCGCACGGAACTGTGCAGAGCCCCCGCTCCTACGTTGCAGATCTCGGCCCTTTCTCTCTCTGCTCTCTCTCTCCTGCAGACTTTTTCAGAACCAACTTCTCCCCTACACACTACCACTACACTCCGCCCACCAGGACCTTATTGGCCCTCTATTCTGATGTGCATGTAGGGTATGGAGCTCTGAGTTTTAACTGTGTCATTGCTTAGTCAGAGAATATTGCTGCTGCTGTCTTGGCCGCAATACCCTCCTGTGACGCACTCGTTGCGGGGCGCCACAAATACTTAATATACAATCAGATTTTTATAGACACATAGGCAGTAGATACTATACACATTGATGGGTTTTCAGTCCTATCATTTCTATCATGTTGCTATGCTACCAAACATGCGGATTATTAGTTTCAGACAAATGAGATTAAGGCTCCTAAGCCTATTACTGTGCATTCTTATCAAGGGAGTAATCTTCTGTATTTTTGTATTTAGGACGCAAGCAAATAAAAAGAAATTTCCTTTTTTTCTACCATTACATTTATTTTATAATGCTAAGACTATGACATGATAAAATATGTTTGAGCAAAAATATATACAGTATACATATGAACCGCATGAGCAGCACATACAATACACATATGTATATACAGATTTAGGGCATAGTAAGCAACAAAAATATGAAATGTAATGTAATGTAGTCCTAGTAAAGTGTTTGCGATTCTTCTAATCTTTTCACAAGTTGCTTTTGATTTTATTTTCAGACTTTAAATGACCTGTTTTGCAGATTTTTTCCATTTCACATATGAATAAAGCTGATTTATTGTACATTTTTTGCATGTTAGGCAAGAATGAGTGGCTAATATCTGCAAAAAAGATTAAAAGGGGTTGTTCGGGACTTTAACATGATCATCAGGATAGGTCATCAATGTCTGATCGATGGGGGTGAGAAACCCATCCTGTTTATACAGGCATGCTGTGGATTTCAAACACGCACTGCAGGTCATTTTACATAGAGTTAAAAAAGAAGCACAGAGATCAGGAGATTTCTGTAAATCCATTCATTGTGCTGGACCTGATTTTTAAGCCTGGGGTTCCACTTGCGACAGTGATGCAAGAGACTCGCACGTGTCTCGCATCGCAACACTGGTAATGACTGCTGTCTCTCCGGACAGGAACAGGTAAACTGAATAGAAATACATGCAACTGCATGCTCCTGTTCGGAGAATCGGCAGCCGCTCCAGATGATGCAATGCAAGACATGTGCGAGTCTCTTGCATCTTCTGTCACAAGTGGAACCCTGGCCTTAGACGCAGGAAAATAAACAACATTAAAAAGGCATCATGGGCATGCAAGGGCTGGGGGGTACTCGGTAACCAGACCGGTCGACTTGTTGGGAGGTCATGGTGGCTGTGACCCGGCTCCGTGGCCCTGGCCGTGCAGTAAGGGTATTTACAGGGGATATTGATAGTGTCTTTGTGACACCACCTGTGGTATTTGGCCAGGGATGGCTGACACTGCAGATTTGGACCGCTGGGGAAGATAATGCGGCAGCCGGGATGGAATCGCTCCCTACAGGTGGAGCGCTGCCCCAGGGTAAAGTGAACAAAAGTATGAGGGGGAAGGTAATGGTCGTTGGGGTGCAGGATAGAGCAGGAAATGCAGCAAATTACCAGAGGACACCAAGGGTTGCATTTCCTTTTACTTTTACTTGGCAGATGGTTCAATTCACCCAGCCGGGTGCCGTGCTCTTCAGGTCCGCAGTCCAGCCAACTCCCAGGCCGTCTGGGAATATATAGACCCCCTTTTGTCTGTCTTTCTGGTTGACTTCTCCCTCTCCTGCCGCTCTCCCTCTCCTGCGCGCCTAGTTGGCTGTGAGTCTTTTACAGATTCTGCAGTACTCACTGCAGGTCCGGGCTCTAGGTCTAGCCACTGTGCCTGAAGCTGTTCATATGGTTCACCACAGGACTTGAAACCCAGTGGTCTCCGATTTCCTAGGGCAAACATCTGACACGCCCCCCAGGGCCGTGGGGTACTTAGAATCGGGCTAACAGTTCTGCTGGGGAGTCACGGGGGTCAGGACTTGGCTCCGTGAACCTGGCAGTGTCAATAAAAGTTCGGGGAATTGGGATTTAGGGATAGTTGTGACGCCACCCGTGGTATTTGGCTATTAGTGGCCAACATTGTGGTGCGGAACCTCTGGGGATGATGGGAGTGCAGCTTTGGTGCTTTCGCTCCCCACAGGTGGAGTGGTACCCCAGGGCAACTGGTAAAGTCTAAGGCAGTGGTAGGCTGTTGGGGGTGCAGGACTGAGGGCGCGGAATAACCGACAGACACACAGCACGTAGTCTCCGTTAAGGTACCTTTACACGCGGCAACTTTTCTAGGAATTTCACTGGCAACTTACTGGTTGCAGTGAAATCATGGAGACATTGTTCCATTTGTACACAGCAACAAGATAGAACAATGTGTCCATGATTTCACTGCAACCAGTAAGTTGCCAGTGAAATTCCTAGAAAAGTTGCCACGTGTAAAGGTACCCTTACCTTTACTGACAGTAATAGCAGGTTCAGTCTAGGGTACCGTCCACAACAGATGTTAGGAATCCAGCTGGCCTGGAAGCAAGTTGGTGATCTCCTCACCCGGTGAGTTCTGAGGCCTCCCTGTTGCGCTACTCCTTGCTGGTCCTGTCTGCCTGTAGCTAAGCTGCGACCTTCTCTTCCTACGTTCAAGTCTCTAACCCATATGGCAGGCAGCTCGAGCCCTATCCCTGAGCTCTCTGATGCTGCTTTGCCTCCTGGGCTTTGCTGTGGCCAGGAGACTTGGAATCTCCTGCCCTCCAGTTTTGGCTGCTGAGCCTGAAATACCATCACAACCTTGGACTCCAGTGTCCACTTCTGGCACTCTGCACTGGGGTGAACTCGATAACTGGCTCCACTCCCCAGGCCTGCTGCTCTCCTTCCTCAGACCGTCTCCTATGGGTCCCTCATGCTTGTTGTTTCTTAAACTTGACTCTACCTGGGACGAGCTCAGCACCACTCCAGTCCCCAGGTCATCATCACAGTTCTCCTAGGAACTGAACTAACTAACCAAGCCCCCAGGCCAGAATTTATAGGGGAGCTCCCCTGAACCTGGGTTAGAGCTCCTTCTTCTGGTTTGGAATCAGGGAAAGTGTTGCATGCTGTGGGCTTACCTGGTGTGGATACTATTCTTGCTTCCAAGCACTACATTACCCCTCCAGGGAGGCAATGCCATTGCGGCAACCGAACTCTGGGGTGCCACATTCCCCCCTAGTAAAATTCAGTACTACTGAACTGAGGGAAGATTTCTGAAAGACATTACAATGACAATAACAGTAGATAAATTGTGCAGAGTCTCAAAAATGAAAAAATACAAAAACTAAGAAAAATAGGAAAAACACAGTCACTATGACGCATAGTCCTTCCACCATTGGCTGATGATGAACTTTTTACAAAAGAGTCTGTACCACAACCAGTCCTGTGGTTTATTGGCCAATTTTTAAAGTTAGTGTTCAAGGATATGCAGCCTACAGCATCCACACCCCTGACACCTCCTGCTTTTTGCTTAAACATGAAGCTCTCAGACAGATATTTTGGTTCCCTTAGGTGGGGGCTAGAGCAGAGGAGCAGGTATGATTTTATGGAATTATAAGAGATCTATAGATCCTAGAACTGCAGTGTACGGCTCTGCTTTATCCTGTAGGAGGGCAGGAACTGTACTAAAAAGTTTTCTCTCACTGGAGTTCCCCTTTAATACTGTTGAAAGTTTGAGTGGTTTTTTTTTTAGATTTGGCTATTTTAGGAGGATATCTGTTTGTGCAGATAACTATTACTGTGCAGAATTATTAGGCAACTTAATAAAAACCAAATATATTCCCATCTCACTTGTGTATTTTCACCAGGTAAACCAATTTACCTGCACAAAATTTAGAACAAAGCATTTCTGACATGTAAAAACAAAACCCCAAAAAATTAGTGACCAATATAGCCACCTTTCTTTATGATGACACTCGGCAGCCTTCCATCCATAGATTCTGTCAGTTGATTGATCTGTTTATGATCAACATTGCGTGCAGCAGCCACCACAGCCTCCCAGACACTATTCCTAGAGGTGTACTGTTTTCCCTCCCTGTAGATCTCACATTTTAGGGGGGACCACAGGTTCTCTATGGGATTCAGATCAGGTGAACAAGGGGGCCATGTCATTATTTTTTTCTTCTTTTAGACCTTTACTGGCCAGCCACGCTGTGGAGTAGTTGGATGCATGTGATGGAGCATTGTCCTGCATGAAAATAATGTTTTTCTTGACCGATACCGACTTCTTCCTGTACCACTTCTTGAAGAAGTTGTCTTCCAGAAACTGGCAGTAGGTCTGGGAGTTGAGCTTCACTCCATCCTCAACCCGAAAAGGTCCCACAAGTTCATCTTTGATGATACCAGCCCATACCAGTAGCCCACCTCCACCTTGCTGGCATCTGAGTCGGAGTAGAGCTCTCTGCCCTTTACTGATCCAGCCTCTGGCCCATCCATCTGGCCCATCAAGAGTCACTTTCATTTCATCAGTCCATAAAGCCTTTGAAAAATCAGTCTTAAGATATTTCTTGGCGGAGATCCAAGATGGCCGCGGATGAGGGAGGCTGCACTCACTAGCTCTCCCGCAGAAAAATCTCTATCCGCGCCATCCACCCTCGTGAGGGGCCTCAAAGAGCCCAGAAGGCACTCCTGACTATACTGGAGGCAATTGCGCACCGGTCCTAGGCTTCATTTCTGGGTCCATCTCTAGCTGCAGAAAGAGGCCATCGGCGAGGACCGCGCGGCCCCCGGCGGGAGAGGTGGACCGGGCCGGATCGGCTGTGCAGCGGAACGGAGAGAGAGGTGCTGAAGCGGGAGTGTCCCTGCCCAAGACCCCCGCAGCCGGACCGCAGCTAGACTGCAGGAAGACCGAAGCCGAGCGGTGCCCCACAGCTGCAGGAGGCGTCCGACAGCACGTGGCGCCAGGGAAGGGGAACGGGAGGTAAGAGAGACGCTGAGGCGGGAGGCACAAGAACAGTGTGACTGCCCCTTCTTCCCGCACATCAGTGAGACGCGCTCCGCGCCTGGAGTCCCCCTCTGATCCCTGGCGGCCGAGAACAAGGCGTAGAGAGCAAAGCCGGGCACGCTCCTGGAGAAGGAGAGAGAGATGAGCGGCGTGAGCGGTGCGGCCGCGGGAGTGGAGCTGCTTTTGGCCGGCCGGCATTAGTGAGAGGGACTGCTCCTCCCTAACAGACACCTGACCCCCAACGGTGACACACGCTGGAGACACCCGGCGCCCGCCTAGGAGAAGTGGTAAAACAGGCGGCAGACTCGGGGAGGAGGGGGGAGAGTGCGCACCTTAGTGGATCACCATCCCGAACTGCCCGCCTGCGGAGCCACAGCGGAGGGGTGAGGACCTGGAGCTCTTCCCCTCTGCATCGTGCGCCCTGCTGCGGGGGTCAAACGTTGCCACCGGCGCCTGCATCGTGCATAGGACCCCGCCGCCAGTCAGATACAGCCGGCTGTTGTCTGTCCTGAGGGGGAAACCGAGAGTTGGCCCCGCGGATCGGGTCCCGCTAATTGATAAGCCGCTGGTGCGGGTGAGTGGAGACTCGTCTCTGCAGAGGAGCAGACAACCTAATAGACGTTAACCATACCCGTTCCACGCTCTGGGTCTCTGGCACAGGAGGGGGGACCCCTATACCTTGAAGGGGATTGACAAAGACCTGGGCCGCACATCAGGATGCGACAAGAGCAGGGTAAGAACAATGCATGATTAACCCCTCTCCACCATAACCCTCATAAACCACTACTAGCCCTCAACACTCTTTACTAAGAGGGGTTAAAGCTAACCAAATTGACTGTATGCTACATCAGGAAGTGTCCCGGAACGGAGATCATTCTTACATTAACCCCTGGTTCTCTGATATAACAACCCTTCGGGGGGGGGCGTGTCCTCACACCACTGATGGAGGACGCATAATACCGGAGCTCCGGCATCAGCGACCAGCCTAGCGACGATTGCACTCGTTCCCAACGTCCAAATCGCCACACAAGTAAGCGACCCTGTTAAGGGCACCGGAGAGAATCGCGGGGATGCCCAGAAAATCGCTCCGGAGTCAGGAGCGTCCGCCTAAAGTCACTGACTTTTTTGCAGCAAGTATGGCCCCGGCAGCCCGCTCCAAAATGGCGCCGACGGAGTCCTCGGCAGCGCGCTCTCCCCATGCTTCCCGGTCCTCCAACAGTCCGAGGTCGGGAGGTGATTTAAAAGACGACAATACCCCTGTCACAATGGGGGCCCTGAAGGGACTGCTGGACTCCCTACATAAGTCTTTGCAGGCGGACATTAGGGATAGCATAAAGGAATTGAGAGATGATATGGCTTCATTGGGCGAGCGCACTCACATCATTGAATCCAAAATGGCGGAGTTTGCCACAGCTCACAACGAGCTGGCAGACAGCTACCAAGGAGTGGAGCTGGATATTAAAGATCTTAAAGCTGTGACCTGGGATCTGGAGGATAAAATGAGGAAAAACAACCTGAAAATCAGAGGTATTCCAGAAGTTGAAGGAGAGGAGGATATTAAAGAAACAGTGCACACTTTCCTCTGTTTTCTACTACCTGAAGTGCCAGCTACTGAACTTTTTCCGGATAAAACATACAGACTCCCTAGACCGCCGACCATCAGACAAGATCTCCCCAGGGATGTCCTGGTGTGTTTGGGCTCCCCCAGACCCCGAGAGATGGTGCTTCAGAGACTGAGACAACATCCTATGGACTCTGGAATTTACAAGGGGTGGCAAGCTTACCCTGATCTCTGCCAAGGAACTTTAGCACGACGTAGAGACTTTGCCCCGCACTGTAAGGTGCTCCGGGACAGAGGCATACAATACGCGTGGGGATCCCCGGTGAACGTGTCGTTCAGATATAAAGGAAAACGGCACGTCTTTACATCTCCTTCCAAACTCAAGACGGCCCTTGGAGTCTGGAACCTCCAACGTCCCCCAGCCTCTCCATCCAACTCTACTAAGAATCAACAAAAAAGTCCTAGGACCCCGACTGCTTCCCAGGGGGCTGGGGAATGAACCCTAACAAATACTCTGGTTTGTTCTGATGCCGGTTAAGTGGTTTCCTCAGCCTAAATTTCCGGTTGTTTGGGCTGTGAGGGTGTGAGCATTTAGTCCCTATATCACCAAGGAGACTTCCTCCCACCTCGGCTGAGGTGAGGAGCCTTGTTAAGCTCACACCAACTTTCCCCCCTCAATCAGTCCACCCCTACCCGTTGGAGGGCGACTGGTTTACACTATTATCTTTTTATGTATACATTATTTTTCGTATACAGGTGATTGCTGTTTAGTATTCCCTATAAAGGTTTAGGTTAATTTTACTTGTATCCTTTTTTGTTTTTCCCTACCTTTCCCTCCCTCTTCCTTTCTTTTTTCATCTAGGAAGTTGTGATTTAATACTGCTGCAGCCCGGCTTAAGGTGTTGCTGTAAATAATATTGGCTGTATAAGGTTTTTCAAACATTCTAAGGTTTATATATTCCTGGGAAAATGAGTATCACCATGGTCTCGTTTAATGTAAACGGCCTTAATGCCCCATGTAAACGAACAATACTGTGGCAACATTTGAAAAAAGCACAAAGTGATATTGTATTTTTGCAAGAGACGCATTTGTTGGGGAAAGACCATCCCAGATTGGCCTCTGCTCTGTACCCGACACAATTCCTCGCGGGGGGACCTGCTAAAAAAGCGGGGGTGGCCATCCTGATCCACAGATTGGTCTCTTTCAAACTGATTAAGGAGGTATCTGACCCCGAGGGTAGATACGTCGTTGTAGTAGGCCTCCTAAACGACAAACCCTTTACTCTTGCTTCCGTCTATGGGCCAAATGCTGGGCAGATTAGCTACATGAAGTCCTTCTTAGTTAAGGTGGCAACTCTGGCGCAGGGCGGTAAGGTTATTGCGGGTGATTTTAATATCCCAATGGACAAACGACTGGACTGCTCGAAGCCATCTTTATATCGTTCAGATCTGGGGCGGGTAGCATCTATGCATCATCTGCACGATGTTTGGAGGTACATGCATCCTGACGAAAGGGATTATACATTCTACTCCCATCGTCACAAGTCCCAAAGCAGACTCGACTATTTCCTGATTGATGACTCTGTGCTGCAGAAATGTATGGACTCAGGTGTGGGATCTATCACCTGGTCCGATCATGCTCCGGTGTCTCTCAGGATAGCCGACTCTGTTGCTGTCCACCCTCCAGCCTGCTGGAAATTAAATGCTCATCTCTTGGCTTCCCCTACTAATGTCAATCTCCTCACAGAGGCCATTAAAATATACTTTAAAGAAAACACTACACCTGATATGCCCCCGGACACCTTGTGGTTCGCCCATAAGGCGGTCCTTAGAGGCCAACTACTAAAAATGGCGGTCAGAGCTAAGAGAGAGCGCGAAAAAGCGCTGCACACACTGCTGGATACGATTAAAACACTGGAGGCGAGGCAGAGAGATGAGAAGATGGTTGCACAACCCCCTGACTTACTGAGGGCTAGACAAGAGCTCCGTACACTACTCCTTCTAAGGGCGGAGCACCAGCTTAAGAAGGCTGGGGCGAGATTCTATGGCATGGGAGACAGAGCCGGAACGTTGCTAGCTAGGAGAGTCAAAAAAAGAGAGTTGCAGGCAAAGATCCCCTTTCTGCGCAGGAGTAATGGTACAATGATACGTCACCCTACCGAAATAGCTAAGGAATTCGGAGAGTACTATTGCTCCCTTTATAACTTAAGAGACTCCGAATTGGGACCTCAACCTACTTCGGACTCTATTAGGTCTTTTTTGGAGAGAGCCAAACTTCCTGCCCTCACAGAAGATCAGCTTGGAGTACTCAATGGTCCCTTCACTGAGCAAGAGATCATTGGGATAATTGCGTCTTCTAAGAAATGTACTGCACCGGGACCTGATGGCTTCTCGTTTCAGTATTACTCCAGTTTTTCTCGGATCTTGTTGAGACCTCTACTGGATCTCTTCAATTTTTGGAGAAGGGTTGGGAGCATTAGGCGGGAAGGATTGGAGGCAATTATCACCACCCTCCCCAAACCAGGCAAAACACCGGACACTCCAGGCAATTTTCGTCCAATTGCGTTACTAAATTGTGACGTAAAGTTGTACGCTAAACTGCTGGCTAACAGACTTGGAGAAGTACTGCCTTCCCTGGTGGGATTAGAACAGGTGGGATTTATCCCGGGGAGACAGGCAGGTGATGGAACGAGGAGACTGGTAGATCTGCTGGAGATCATGGAGAGGAAGGGGAACCCTGGTGCACTCCTGTCCCTTGACGCAGAAAAAGCGTTCGACAGGGTGCACTGGGGGTACCTTAGAGAGGTTCTCCAAAAATTTGGAATAGTGGGAGACTTCCAGAGGTCCATTATGGCTTTGTATTCCTCTCCGTGTGCTTCGGTTAGGGCATCAGGCTTCATGTCACCAGTCTTTGATATTTCCAATGGAACGAGACAGGGCTGCCCCTTATCACCGCTTATTTTTGCCCTGGTGATGGAACCACTGGCGGCGGTGGTGAGGGGGGACCCTGAAATCCGAGGGGTGGTGGTGGGACCTGTGGAGCACAAGATTGGGCTGTATGCCGATGATGTGGTTTTTATGTGCTCCCGGCTCCCCTCCACGATCCCAAGAATTTTAAAAGTCCTAGAGGATTTTTCCCAAGCATCCTATTACAAATTAAACATGACCAAATCGTCTTTTTACCCAATTAATATCCCTGGACCCCTCCTGAGGAAACTTAAGGGACAGTTCTTATTTACCTGGGCAGAGGAGGAATTCACTTACTTAGGAATCACCATAACTAAACTAAACAAAATTGTTAGACGGAATTGCGAAACACTACTCAAAAGTCTACGACGAGAGTTGGAGAGTCACACTGGCCTATTCCTGTCATGGATGGCCAGGATTCAAATTATTAAAATGATCTTTTTACCCAAAGTCCTTTACCTGCTGAGGTGTCTCCCCCTCCACATCCCGGGTAGGTTTCTACAGGCATTTCAGACAGCTTTTGGCCGCTTTATATGGCAGGGCAAACCACACAGGGTGGCAAATAGAATCCTTACTCTGCACTCATCCGAGGGAGGGCTGGGGGTCCCGGATATCTCATCATACTACAAAGCAGTTCACCTAGAGGCGGCTAGAGGTTGGTGGGCACTAGAGCAGACCTCCTTATGGCTACAAATTGAGGCCTGCTTTGCCCCAAAGCAGTCCACCCGGTTACTACTTGAAATGAACTTGATGACGAGTTCTCAGCCTCCGCAGAGCCTTTCCTCAATGAGAGCCCTGATGTCAATATGGTACAAAGAAAGTAGAGACTTACTGCCCTTTTTGCATAGATATATATCTCTGGAGGCAGTGGAGCAATCTGTTGGGTCCTTGGATCTCCGTTCTTGGAGACTGAGGGGCATCCACCTTCTGCATCAAATTATGGAGGGGAGTATCTTGAGACCATTTGCTGCGCTAATGAACGACTTTGACATTCAAAAAAATGACTTTTTTAAGTACCTGCAAGTCCGGCACTTCCTGGCTTCTGTCTCCCTGCTGGACCCGTCTCCAGAAACCTTTATTGGTTCTCTACGGGGATTCTTTAAGTCACGGGGTCCCAGCTCTGGGGGGGTCTCTATCATCTATAGGGCTCTGCTGTTTCTGCGCTCCAGACAGAAACTCACTTACATGACCAATTGGGAGAGGGACCTGGGATTCTCAGCTCCCTTGGAGGCCTGGCAAAGAGCAGCCTCCCATGCATCTCCCTATTCTTCATGCATAAACCATCTTGAGCAGGCGAAGAAGCTCCAGCTTCTCTGGTACCTAACCCCAGACCGTATATCTAGGTTTAGAGGTACAGGACATCATAATTCCCGATTCTGTTGGCGAGGTTGCTCTTCTTTGGGGTCACCCGCCCACATATGGTGGGAGTGTCCTATTATCAGGCCCTTTTGGATGGAGGTAGAGGAGATGCTGGGTATGCTCACAGGACTGCCCATGTCACTGGAATCGCCAGTTGCCCTACTGGGCTTGGGCCTGGACTTGGTCCCTGGCCCCCTACGCCCTATAGTCACTAACACCTTGATAGCAGCAAGAATGTGTGTAGCATCCAAGTGGAAATCTATAAGCTCTCCATCCAAGACGGAGCTGATAAACCGCATGAATTTGCACTTTCAATATGAGCTCATTTTGGCCCACGATCTCCCAAAACGGAACAAGGTATTGTCATGGTGGGACCCCTGGGTTCTCTCTACTCATAATGCTGTTCGGATCCCGGGGTAATCCTGATCATATTACTTCATTTACGATTTATTTGATGCTGCAGGACTACATATTATTCACGCTCTCCTATAACCCCTCCCCTTCCTTTCCCTAGCCCCTTTATCTTTTGTCCCTTTACTTTATGTTTTGGTTGGTTTCTTAATCCTCATGGTAATATGTTGTTGTGTCTTGATGTTATGGTACTCGATACCTGATTTATGTTATTGATGTACTACTATTTGAAAATTTCTAATAAAAAAATTTTAATGGTTAAAAAAAAGATATTTCTTGGCCCAGTCTTCACATTTTATCTTATGTTTCTTGTTCAAAGGTGGTCGTTTTTCAGCCTTTCTTACCTTGGCCATGTCCCTGAGTATCGCACACCTTGTGCTTTTTGATACTCCAGTAACGTTGTAGCTCTGAAATATTGCAAAACTGGTGGCAAATGGCATCTTGGCAGCTTCACGCTTGATTTTCCTCAATTCATGGGCATTTATTTTGTGCCTTTTTTGCCCAACACGCTTCTTGCGATCCTGTTGGCTATTTGCCATGAAATGCTTGATTGTTTGGTGATCACGCTTCCAAAGTTTGGCAATTTCAAGACTGCTGCATCCCTCTGCAAGACATCTCACAATTTTGGACTTTTCAGAGCCCGTCAAATCTCTCTTCTGACCCATTTTGCCAAAGGAAAGGCAGTTGCCTAATAATTAAGCACACCTTATATAGGGTGTTGATGTCATTAGACCACACCCCTCATTACAGAGATGCGCATCACCTGATTTACTTAATTAGTAGTTGGCTCTCAAGCCTATACAGCTTGAAGTAGGACAACATGTATAAAAAGTATCATTTGATCAAAATACTAATTTTCCTAATAATTCTGCACACAGTGTAGTTGTCAGGGTTTCTTTCTGTAGGATGGAGCTTCCTGCTGGCATAGGCAATCACTCTCTCTTTGCCTCTCTGCACCTGGAATAAAACGGCTCCCAATCCCACGTTGCTGACGACCGTGTAGAACACGAACGGCTGGCCATAGTCAGGGTAGGCAATGATGTTGTCCTCTGTAAGGGCGCACTTCAACTGATTGATGGGGTCTTCTACTCTGCCGTCCCCTTCAAACGGAGGACTCGGGTTCTTGGCCATCTTGGACTGGCCTACCAGGAGGTCTTGCAAAGGTGCTGCTATCTTTGTGAAGCCCTTGATGAACCTTCAGTAGTAGCCTACCAGTCCCAGGAACTGTCATACTTCTTTGATGGCCGTGGGCCTCGGCCAGTCCCTGATTATGATGACTTTGTCAGGGTCTGGTGCCACACCATCAGCGCTGACTACGTGTTCTAGGCACTGTACCTTGGGCTTCAGTAAGTGGCACTTGGATGGCTTCACTTTCATTCCAAACTTGGACAATGCCTCAAATACCTCAGCCAGATGCTTCATGTGGTCTTCATATGTCTTCGAGTAAACTATGACGTCATCCAGGTACAGTGACATGGTTTCAAAGTTTCGGTGCCCCAGGCAACAATCCATCAGTCTCTGGAATATTCCCGATGCATTACAGAGTCCAAACAACATGCAATTAAATTCACAAAGACCCATCGGTGTCGTGAACGCGGTTTTCTCTCTATCCGCCTCTGCCATGGGAACCTGCCAATACCCACTGGTGAGATCTAAGGTGGAAAAATAGTTAGCAGTTCTCAGTGCAGCTAATGACTCTTCAATTCTGGGTAATGGGTAAGCATCCATATGTGTAATGTGATTAACCTGCCTGTAGTCAACATACATTCTTATTGTACCATCTTTCTTCTTCACCAGGACTAGTGTAGCTGCCCACGGGCTACAACTATCTCTGATCACCCCAGCCTCCTTCATTTCCCATAACATCTCTGTAGCACATTGATAGTGGTGACACACCCCAGGGCTGCGGGGTACTCGGAACTGGGCTACAGTGTTTCTGGGGAGTCACAGGGGTCGAGACCTGGCTCTGTGACCCTGGGTTTAGTGTTAAAGGGTTTTTGGGAAATAGGGTGGTTTAAAACGAAAGTTATTCATGACACCACCCGTGCTCTGTGGCTATTAATGGCCACTGCTGCTGCAGAACCTCTGGGGACGATGGATAGGCAGCTGGGATGGAGCGGTCCACCACGGGTGGAGCGGGTCTCCAAGGCAGTGGATGATGCAAGGCGTAGGGTGCAAGATAGAGGGTGCGCATTAACAGACAGACTCATGTTTTGTTGGTTCCTAAAATCCTTTACTGGCAATACCAGTTCAGCCACAGTGATGTTTCTGTGAGTCCATGTAACCTGGGAGCAACTCTGGGTTTTTCTCACCCAGCAACTTCTGAGGCCTCCTTGCTGCGCTTTCTCCTGTGGGTCCCTGCTGCTGCTTAAATCTGAGCTGTGACCCTTTCTCTCTCTCACTCTCCTGCGCATGCCAGTATTGAATTTCCGGTGCCAAGCTTCCTGTGTTGCGCTGGCTGATGTCACAGCGTGGGGCAGGGTTTCTCTTTGTGCCCTTTCCAAGGTTCCGCCCACTATGGCATGCCCCTTTGTCTTCCTGCATGCCACGTGGGATAACAATGGCGACTGTACACAGTTCAATAAAGTGAATGGTACACAGTACCCGTTAACATCGGGCACGAGATCCTGTTCGTAACGCCAATTTGACACGCACTCCCAGAGTCGTGGGGTACTTGGAACCAGGCTAACAGTTCTGCTGGGGAGTCAAGGGGGTCGAGACCCGGCTCCGTGACCCTGGCGGTGTCAATAAAAGTTCGGGGAATCGAGATTTAGGGATAGTGGTGACGCCACCCGTGGTATTTGGCTATCAGTGCCCGAGGCTGAAGTGCGGAACCTCTGGGGATGATGGGAGTGCAGCTTTGGTGGTTTAGCTCCCCACAGATGGAGCGGTTCCCCAGGGCAACCGGTAAAGTCTAAGGCGGTGGTAGGCCGTTAGGGGTGCAGGACTGAGGGCGCGGAATAACCGACAGACACACAGTACGTAGTCTCTGTTACTATTACTAGCAGTAGTAGCAGGTTTAGTCCAGGGTACCGTCCACAACAGATGTTAGGAATCCAGCTGGCCTGGAAGCAAGTTGGTGATCTCCTCACCCGGTGAGTTCTGAGGCTTCCCTGTTGCGCTACTCCTTGCTGATCCTAGCTGCCTGTAGCTAAGCTGCGACCCTCTCTTCCTACGTTAAAGTCTCTCACCCATATGGCAGGCAGCTCGAGCCCTTCCCGGGCACCACTCCTCTGGTTACTGTCCCTGAGCTCACTGATGCTGCTTTGCCTCCTAGGCTTTGTTGTGACCGTGAGACTTGGAATCTCCCGCCCTCTGTTTTTGCCTTCTCGGGCCAGTCCTCTCATCACTGCTGAGCAGCTGGTGGTGGGTTCGGGATGTCTGTCTGGGCTGACCTCGGCCGATCTTTCCCTAGTCCCATTAGGTCCCCAGCAATGGACTCCCTTATCTCTTCTTTCCTATTCAAACGTCTGAGATTATTTTAATCAAAACTGAATTTGTCTTCTGAATCCAGATCTGTATTGGGATACACAGAGGTGGAAAAAGTCAAGTATGAATGAAACCCAATTACAGAAGGCAAAAAAACAACAACATGTACCGTATATACTCGTGTATAAGCTGACCCGTGTATAAGCCGACCCCCCTACTTTTGCCCCCAAAACCTGGGAAAACCTATTGACTCGTGTATAAGCCGAGGGTGGACCCCAGCACAGGTATACAGCCCCCAGCAGTGTGGTATACAGCAGCCCCAGAGGTATATACAGCAGCCCCAGTGGTAGTATACAGCAGCAGCCCCAGTGGTATATACAGCAGCAGCCCCAGTGGTTAGTATACAGCAGCCCCAGAGGTGTATACAGCAGCCCCAGTGGTAGTATACAGCAGCCCCAGAGGTATATACAGCCCCAGTGGTAGTATACAGCAGCCCCAGTGGTAGTATACAGCAGCCCCAGAGGTATATACAGCCCCAGTGGTACTATACAGCAGCCCCAGTGGTACTATACAGCAGCCCCAGTGGTAGTATACAGCAGCCCCAGTGGTAGTATACAGCAGCCCCAGTGGTAGTATACAGCAGCCCCAGTGGTAGTATACAGCAGCCCCAGAGGTATATACAGCCCCAGAGGTACTATACAGCAGCCCCAGTGGTAGTATACAGCAGCCCCAGTGGTAGTATACAGCAGCCCCAGAGGTAGTATACAGCAGCCCCAGAGGTATATACAGCCCCAGAAGTATATACAGCAGCCCTAGTGGTGTATACAGCAGCCCCAGAGGTATATACAGCAGCCCCAGTGGTGTATACAGCAGCAGCAGCCCCAAGGGTGTATACAGCAGCAGCCCCAAAGCTGTATACAGCAGCAGCCCCAGGGCTGTATACAGCAGCAGCCCCGGAGGTATACAGGCCCCCCCTCAAGCTCCAGGGCCCCCCCCCCTTGCGCGGCAGCCTGTAAAGTAAAATCATACTTATCAGTGTCCTGTCGCGCTGTCCCGCCGCTTGCTGACACACGATCCCGGGCTTTAATCTGCGTCTTCCGGCTTCCTGTGGTCGCGGAATGAAGCCCGGGATCGTGATGTCGGCAGCGGGGACGGCGCGAAAGGACACTGATAAGTATGATTTTACTTTACAGGCTGCCGCGCAAATGGGGGGGGCCCTGGAGCTTGATGGGGGGCCTGTATACCTCCGGGGCTGCTGCTGTATATACTGTATACTCGCGTATAAGCCGAGGGGGGACTTTTCAGCCCAAATTTTGGGCTGAAAATCTCGGCTTATACCCGAGTATATACGGTATTTAAACTGCCAGTCTTGGCTGAGATTTGAAGTGTCTATGTGGATGGCATACAGCCAGGTACAGAAGCAGCTATAACTCCCATAGAAGTGAGTGGAAGTCACCAAAACAATGTAACACAGCGTCCTGTTTCTATAAAACATACAGGAATGGCATAGTGCTGCCACACATAGATGTTTGCCTAGACCTGGTCCTGGTGGCTATGGCAGTGAGACAGATATTCCTAAATGGAGACTTGTTGAATCCCCCAAAAATATTTTGCGCTATGAAGATAGCGCTTTATTGCGCAACACAATTTTATAGTCAGTGAGTTTCCTATGTAATCTTCCTGTTTCTTGCTGCTCACCTTGAGGATTTGCATCTTTTGTAGACTCTAGAGATTCAAGTGTGAACTGCTGCCTTGAACCTTGCTCTGTCCATGTTTATTGTGAAGGAGACAGAATAGAAATTCTGATGCCCTAGTATTCTATTTTGGAGGATTGATCTATGTATGTAAAGTGATGCTTTATTGCTATCAGGTCAATGTGATTCAGGGACACTCCAATGGGCATCATGATGGCTCATTTGCTAGCAGTAATGTTTTGCAGTGCTGGGGTCCTGGCTTCAAATCCTATCAAGGACAAAATCTGCAATGAGTTGTACTCTATGTTCTGCATAAGTTTTGTCCAGGTACATTAGTTTCCTTCCATACTCAAATGATAGGGATGGTGTCTATGACGAATTAGCCACTGAACCTAGCAGCTCTATAACGCCTCCTCTATGCTCAGGCCAATCAGAGAACTGCCAGAGGATAAAAGAAGGACCACAGCTGCCCTGTCAGTGCTGTTTTTTTAAGGTGCCCCTCAGTGAGTGTGATATATGCATTCCAGTACCAGAAATACATATAATAACTGTCATCCCGTCACTGACAGAGGCCTTGAATAACCCAAGCACTAATTGATGCCACCAGTTTCTTGTTTGATAAAAATCCGGTCTGTGAAGAGGCCTATATTGGGTCAGAAACCAACCCAGGTAACGTTAACGTGAAATGAGCACACAGACGTGAGGATTTGTGATCACGATAAAGAGCAACTCAATATTAAATTTATATTTAATTGCACTAGATATTTATACAGGTATTATTAAGATATTACAGTCAGTTGTGCAAATAAAAAATAAATTGGATAAACACAGATTTACAGGCAAATGAAATCAGTTACTAGTTCCTTGGTGGACACAAGGAGGCAGTATGGAGCCATCGAGTTCCTTCGGGTATACTCCGGCTTGACATGTAATGGGGGGGGATCCTCCTCAAAGTAATACAAAAATTCAGGAGACGTCGGGCATTCTTATTCTGTAAGATGCTGGCATCTCTCCTGCCCATGAGTTGTCCTCCAGTTCCTACCCCCTGGATTGTGATATGAGATATTCAAAAGCTACTATGGGTCATAACTTTGCCTGGGAGCATCGTAGGTGGAAGATAATGTTCTCATATTTTTGGTTATGATTTTAACTTTCCAATGGTATGAGATACAACCGCTTTGCAGTCATCCCCCTGACCAATATCAAGTTTGGGTTACTTACAAAGGTTGCACAATTATGCAGAAATATGCGTTATGGTCGCCTACATCTCTAGGTGTCATATTTATGCTTGTTATATTTAGGGGAATGATGTGTTGTGAAATATTAGGACTTATTCTCTCAGCTCCTGTGCGTCTGCACTATGTGTGGTGCTTCTTTTGAATCTGCAGGCAGAGGGAAACAAGTTCTCACACCTCTCTGCAGAGTCAAGGGGGTGGGGGTCCTTCCTCTGCATAATGCATCTTGTTACAAGTGTCACCTCTCTTATTAGGAAGCCCCATTGTGTGGCCAGTTGGCCAGGAAATTGACATCCTAGGTTAATTATCAGATCCAGGAGATTGATGAAGCTTCAGGCAAAAGGAGGGGGCTCTCTCCTTGGAGTGAGTAAGATATGGTGACATCTGACAAGAAGGCTGCTGTAGGAATATTGCTTGATACCTTTATTCCTTAGTGTCTGTAAAGAGCTGTGGAAAAAAAGGTGCTGTATAAACAACTAGAAACTAAATGCATTGACTTGATATCAATAAAGTATCATTTTACACACAAAGAATCTAATGATAAATCCTCCTAACAAAGCAAGGCTGCATGAGACTCTGCCTTTTTAATGTAGAAAAAATGGGAACCCAGAGACTGGATATTTATTTTTATTTTTAACCAATTTTTTTTATTTTCACATTACAGTATATCTTACATTTTACAGGTAACGTACAAATCATTCCACCAATAATAAATAACAGTGCTTTGAGAGACCATTTCCCATGCCCAATACAACCATCTCAAATCTCGAATTCCGCTTCTACAGTGTCTATCTCCTACTACTCAGATCCTTTTTCAGATATTTTTCACATCTATATCATTTAACCATCTACCACCTGTAGTTTTCCTAACGTCCCTTGCAGTTCATTTATCAGATACCATTCAGTATTCCCAAAGGGCAACACTATTTGTTTTATCTCCACTGCAGAGTACACTTTCTCTATGAACTCTTTCCATTTTTTTTAAAAAACTTCACAGAGTGTCCTTGTTTCTTTCCATCTCCAGTATTTCCAGTGTGAACAGTGATTTCAACTGGTTTACTACTTCTGCCATAGAAAGGCACCCTGCCATCAGCCAATTTCTTAATAAACACTTTTTTCCCACCATCGCCATATTATGCAGTAGTTTGATTGAACCCCTCACCTCCCTCTCCTTTCTCCTTCCTGCCATTCTGCATAGTAAAATAGTCAAAATATCGGCCTCCCTCTCCAACCTCCTTCCACATATCTCCGATGCAAATGGGCATATCTATTCCCAGAATTTTTGGGATCCTGCACAATCCCACGACCCGTGGTAGATATTTTTTAAGGCCTTACCACACTTCTGCTTTCTTCCTGGAATAACTCTTATTCTTAAAAATGGTCAGGAGGGTCCCCACTTCCCCCTAGATACTTGACTTTTTAGGAAAAGTTGGGTCTGAACTTCTGGGACTCAGAGCTGCTCTCCTTGCTCTCAAAGTACAAGATCTCACGCTTTACACTAATCCAATACTGTCCCTAATTTGCTACCAAAGAGTAACCTCTCTAATGATGTTACCATTCGCTAAGAGCTTAGTACAGTATGTGGCAGCATTGGGTTAGGGTGCTATCACATCTGCGTTTTTGCAAATCTGGCAGAAATCCGACGTTTTTTCAAAAACGCAATGCAGCACACTTGCGGCAAGGTTGCGCTTTTGCTAATGTTATTGTAAATGGACCTCTAGACAAGTGCAGAGACTTAGGATTTTACAGTTATCCACCACTTTCTGCATTTCCAGCACCGGACGAAAACCGCTGCTAGCAGTGGTTTTCATCTGGTGCCAGAGGTGCAGGATCGCGGAGAAAATGTAATCTCTGCACATGTCCGGAGGTCCCTTTACAATGACATTAGCAAAAGCGCAACCTTGGCGCATGTGTGCCACTGTACCACTGTTGTTGTCTACCCTCTCACTTGCAAAGCGCCATGTAACCTTATGGCGCTATATAAATACTTAATAATACTAATAATAATAATAATAATAATGTGTGCCGCATCTGCTTTTTGAAAAAAAGGCGGACGCAAAACAGCAGATCAGGCAAACCTGAAGTTAAAAAGTTCAAGTATGCCTGATCTGCTTTTGTTTGAGCACCTTTGTCGGCTGCCTGCAGTATTTTCCTTGACTGGTCTCCCTGGATTCACTTGAGAAAGACGCATGTAGCGTCGAAAAGCGTTGTGGGAGAAGGACCTATACTGTGTTTATCGTAATAAACTTATAGGTAATGTCTACAAAAGCGTTCGGCTTGTTCCGTTATCCCTAGCGCTCATTTCTATATACCACATTTATTATTGCAATACTTTTGTCCACCACCTTTTTTATGTTTGGTGTGGAATTATATCCAATTTGGCTTTAGGACAATTCTTTTTGTGTTTTTTTCATTGAAGACAAATTACCGTATATACTCGCGTATAAGCCGAGTTTTTCAGCCCAAAAATTGGGCTGAAAAGTACCCCCCTCGGCTTATACGCGAGTCAGTGCTGTATACCGATGTATACATCGGTACATACCGATGTATACATCGGTATACAGCAGCCCCCGCATCCCCAGTAATGCAGGGCCCCCCCAGCGTCTCTCCGGTCACCTGTAAAGGAAACTATACTTATCACAGTGCCGCTGTCCGCGCCCGCTCGCAGCTGCCGACCGCGATCCTCCATCTTGCGTTTTCTTCCTGTTTCTGTGCTCGTCGCGGGCAATGACGTCATTCCCTGCGACGAGCACAGGAAACAGGAAGAAAGAAGACGCAAGATGGAGGATCGCGGTCGGCAGCTGAGAGCGGGTGCGAGCAGGGGGCGCGGACAGAGCACTGTGATAAGTATAGTTTCCTTTACAGGTGAGCGGAGAGACGCTGGGGGGGCCCTGCATTACTGGGGCTGCCTGTATACTACCGCTGGGGCTGCTATATACCTCTGGGGCCCTGTATACTACCACTGGGGCTGTATAAACCACTGGGGCTGTATATACTGCTGGGGCCCTGTATACTACCACTGGGGCTGTATATACTACCACTGGGGCTGTATATACTACTAGGGCTGCGTCTATACTACCACTGGGGCTGTATATACCACTGGGGCTGTATATACTACTGGGGCTGCGTGTATACTACCACTGGGGCTGCTGTATCTACCTCTGGGACTGGTGTATACCACACTGCTGGGGGCTGTATACTTATGCTAGGGTCCACCCTCGAATTATACACGAGTCAATAGATTTTCCCAGGTTTTGGGGCAAAAGTAGGGGGGTCGGCTTATACACGGGTCGGCTTATACACGAGTATATACGGTAAATGAAGATAATAATACCAAAGAATTTGTGATTGCAATCTTTTTCAGGAAGAAAGTGAGTATTATCTGACAGAATTGCAGGGGTGTCAATACTTTTGGCCAACACTGTAGGTTTTCCTTAAGTAAAGAAAAAATGCCCGAAAGGTGTCCGTATCCTTTTATAATGAAGTTAAGGGGGTTGTTATGAACAGACAAAAATTAACCAGCTGGTAATTAAAATGGGTTGTTCACTACTATTAAGATTCACAAATGGGTTATATGTTCCTTAGATAAAAAATAAGTCTCCAACCTCCTCTTCTATCAGGGGATGTGATGTGACTGCTACAGCCGATCAGCATCCACTGGTTGACTGCAGCGGTGAACTTCTGTTTGACCCAGAAAAGAGCGAGGAGCCTGTGTGGTGCCATGCTCACGCAGGTAGCCACAGCCTTCCCTACTGCACAGATGAGTTTCCACAGCAGCTACCTACTACATGCAACACCTTCCACCCCGCCACTGTAGGTGGAGCTAGACTCACTGTTTTTAAATGAGATCCAGGGGCGTAACTACAATAGGTGCAGGGGTTGCGATCACACCCGGGCCCTGCAGCCTAGGGGGCCCCAAAAGTCCCATTAGCCCATAGAAAAAGACTAATATTATTAAAGATTTGCAAAAATTGGGGGCCCCATTGAAGCTTTTGCATCGGGGCCCCTGGGCCTGAAGTTACACCACTGGTGAGATCCCCTATAAATACTGCTGCTGGGGAAGGAGTTAGTCAGAGTGTGCAGACACTAGGAGAGCTGCAAAGATGTTCTGGTGCTTGGTGCCACGGTTAGACCTGAACCAGTGACCCAAAGTGGCCCTTCTGCTGTTCTGCCAAGCCTAGAAGTGGGGACAGAAGGCACGGAGCTTAACCAAGGGAGTAGAGAAACTAGTGGAAATTTGCCCAAGGCTTACTGGACTTCGGGATCCGCACCTGCAGGATAATTCTAGGACTGCAGAGAACCCCGGCACACCATAGAGACTTTATTCACCCAATGCCCCTGTGTACCCAGCAAAAGTGAGCCAGACATAGCAGTGATCAGAGAGGGTAACCCGTGGACCGCGCAGGAGGAGAGAGAGGACCAGAGAAAGTGAGGAGGCCAGTCGTGTTGTATACAGACAGGGCTTCAGCGACAGCAGGGAACCTGAGGAGGCCTTATACCCACTTGCTGTGGAGACTCACTGTGCACCTGGTCACCAGACAGTGCTCTGGACATCTTTACCTGTGAATACCATCAGTAAATGGTAAAAAGGGACTTCCTTCAGCGTGTGTGCGTTATTCCTCTCCGTCCCCAGCCTCTGTATAGACTGCCCCACTGCTTCTTACCCTGGCCTCAAGTCCCACTCCTAGCTGCCCCAGAGGCCCAGCTCCACCTGTAGGGAGCTTTGCCATCCTTGCCGCAATACCATCGCCTTCTCGAGGACTGTGGCGGCGCTGGTGACCCATCACCAGGTACTACAGGTGGCGTCACGAGACAAGAACTCTTTCCCTTGTACATAACCACTGTTTGAAGTGGCAACCAGGCCACGGGCTCAGGCACCGCCACCCGTGACATCCCCGCGAAACCCTCTGAGCCTGATACCCGAGTACCCCCGGGCCTGGGGCTCGACACCTGCTTGGTTACAGCAGTAATCTGCATTCTCAACATAGGTCAAAAGTACACTTTTTATATATATAGATGCATTAATGGTCTTATGACAAAATAATTATGCTCACCAATCTATACTCCTCAACCTTTGTCATAGGTCTTCTACAGTAACTGTGGACAGTGGTATGACTTGAAGCTCATGGGCCCCGATGCGAAAACTCCAGCGGGGCCCCAATTATTGCAGATTTTTAATAGCAATAGTCTTTTTCTATAAGCCAAAGCAACTTTTGGGGCCCCATAGGCTCCAGAGCCCGGGTGCGATTGCAACCCTTGCACCTATTGTTACTCTCCTGTGGGAAAATGTCAAAAGGCGTAGGGTGGTTTATACTTAATATTTTTGTTATTTAGGAAGGTAAAATGGGATTTCAGGTTTAGAGTGAGTGTACATCATATCTCATTTTAATCTAAATAGGTCAAAAATTGTAGAAGTTGGAGTTCTGCATCTCGGATACCTCTCTCCAAAGCCCCCTCTCCCCGTCACAGAATTGTCCAATTAAAGGGAATCTGTCATCAGGCTTATGCTATGACTTTTTCTCTTGCTGTCATTTTCATGAAATCCTTGGTTATCTGCTTCAGCGCTGGAGTCCTCTCAATTATGTGTTCAGGCTGCCAAGTCCTCAATATTCATGGGCTGCAGCTATCCGAACCAGACCGCCACTGATTGACAGTGCATATTGGGGAAGTTGTTAATCAGTTGCCGGAGGGTGGGACGACACACAATAAAAGAGCAGATACTCATTTTTAAAAAGGTAGTACAAGGAAAAAATGAAAATGACCCCTCGTTGGAATTGAGGTGTAGTGTATACTGCTTCCTAATAGGTCCCTTTACAGAAGATCTGTTGCCACATCAACAATGGCAAGTTTTTAAATCTGATTTTATCCACGCTGTTTTCGTGATTTTTTTTTTTAGCTGCCATATAGTTCCAAGGACATATGCATTTTTATTTAGCGTTAATTTTTGTGGTCTTTTCCTGTGATTCTCTGGGGTATGTTTTAGGGTGTAACTCATAGCATAATAATTACCAGCAGCCTATAATTGTAATGGTCTCCTCAATCATCCTTAAGCCCCAGTCACACATAACGAGATCGTTAGCGATGTCACTATGTGTGACATCTAGCAGCAATCAGGCCCCTGCTGTGAGGTCGCTGATCGCTGCAAAGGGCTCAGGACCATTCTTTGGTCATTGGTCTCCTGCTAGTCAGCACCCATTGCTGCGTGTGACAGCGAGAGACCAGCGATCAGTGACCTCACAGGGTTGGTAACCATGGTAAACACCGGGTATCTAGGCAGCGCGCGCTGCCTAGATACCCGGTGTTTATCATGGTTACCAGCGCTAAGCAGGGAGGACACTGGTAACTATGATAAACAGCAGATATATAGGCAGCGCACGCTGCCTGGATACCCAGTGTTTATCATAGTTACCAGTGTCCTCCCTGCTTAGCGCTGCCTGTAAGCAGGGAGGGCGCTGGTAACTATGACAAACAGCGTATGAAAAAAAACAGAACAGCACCACATATTACCAAACTTGTGCATCGCTTTCTCAACACCGGTCAAGTGTCCATGTAAACAGCGGATATCTAGGAAGCGCGCGCTGCCTGGATACTCGGTGTTTATCATAGTTATCAACTTGCTCCCTGCTTACAGGATGAGCTAAGCAGGGAGGATGCTAGTAACATCGCTCCCAGGTCCCTGATCGCTGGGGAGATCTGCCTGTTTGACAGCTCCCCAGCGACCAGGTAACGATGCTCTAGCGATCCTGGCAGGTCGTTATCGCTGTCGAGATTGCTGGAGCGTCGTTGTGTGTGACAGGACCTTTAGTCTGTCTGCAGCCAAATCTTAGATGTTTTTGATGCACACATGCAGTAAGAATTAGACACCTGACACGAATTCAAGATGCTAAGAAATCCTGAGTTTATTTGTGGAAGCATGTAAATTTATACTGGGGGTTGGCCCCAGGATAGGATCATTCAATAATTGGTTACAGAATATTAATCATAGCTAATTATTGGTTGCTAATAGCTAAGAGCTGATCTATTCTAAATACATATGTATCCCTGAACATTTTTCATCATCTGATGCTATTGACCTACAATTTCTCATTTTTCCAGCAAAATTTACAACCATTTTTTCTAGTGACCACATCACATTTGAAGTCCGTTTGAGGGGCATACATGACAGAAAACACCCAAAAATGACACCATTCCAAAAACTGCACCCCTCAAGCTACTCAAAACTACATTCAAAAAGATAATCCTTGAGGTGCTTCACAGGAACTAAACCAACGTGGAAGGAAAAAATTGACATTTTAATTTTTCTAACAAAAATGTTGTTGTAGTCTCAATTCTTTCACATTCACATGCGCAACAGGATAAAATGGATCCTAAAATTTGTTGGGCAATTTCTCCTGAGTACACCGATACCTCATATGTGGTCATAAACCACTGTTTTGGCGCATGGCAGGGCTCAGAAGGGAAGGAGCGCAATTTGACTTTTGGAGCTAATTTTCCATTCAAAAAGTGAAATGGCGTTCCTTCACTTCTGAACCCTGCCGTGTGCCCAAACAGTGGTTTATGACCACATATGAGGTATCGGTGTACTCAGGAGAAATTGCCCAACAAATTTTAGGATGCATTTTATCCTGTTCCCCATGTGAAAATGAAAAAAGTTAGGCTAAAATAAAATTTTTCTGAAACAAAAAGTACTTTTTCATTATTGCGTATCAATTTGTGAAACATCTGGGGGTTAGAAGTGCTCACCACCCATCTAGATAAGTTCCTTGGGGGGGTCTAGTTTCCAAAATGGTCAATTGTGGGGGAGCTCCAATGTTTAGGCACACAGGGGCTCTCCAAACGCGACATGGTGTCCGCTAACAATTTGAATGAAAAATTAGCTCAAATTGTTAGCGGACACCATGTCACGTTTGCAGAGCCCCTGTGTGCCTAAACATTAGAGCTCCCCCACAAGTGACCCCATTTTGAAAACTATATTCCCCCAGGGAACTTATCTAGAAGGGTGGTGAGCATTTTGAACCCCCAGGTGCTTCACAAATTGATCCGTAATAATGAAAAAGTATTTTTTTTCCACAAATGTTTTCATTTTTATGGATTCATTTGTGAAGCACCTGGGGGTTCAAAGTGCTCACTATGCATCTAGATAAGTTCCGTAGGGGGTCTAGTTTCCAAAATGGGGTCACTTGTGGGAGAGCTCCAATGTTCAGGCACACAGGGAGGGGCTCTCCATACGCGACATGGTTTCCACTAACAATTGGAGCTAATTTTTCCATTGAAATTGTTAGCGGACACCATGTCGCGTATGGAGAACCCGTGGGGCACCAGCACAAGGGCAACTGGTAGAGTTTGGGTATAGCAACAGAAAATGGCACCTCTAATAAATGCGCTATCTTCTGGGGTGGCAGTGGGTTGCAGTTTGCAGCATGGGGGCCCACGTTTGGGTCTCTCCACGCTGAGGATTCCAGCCCCCCAGCTGCTAAGTTGTACTTGGCTGGCAACCAAAAATACAGCAAAATCCTTTTTTTAAAAAATATTTCTAGAACTGATTTTACAAAAAAAAAATGACGTGGGGCTCCGCCATATTTTTGGTCCAGCCAGGTACAACTTGGTAGCTTCAAACTGCCACCAACCCCAGCTGCCTCGTTGTACCTGGCTGGCAACCAAAAATACAGTGAAGCCCATTTTTTTTATTTCTAGAACTAATTCTAGAAAAAAATGACGTCGGGGTCTGCCATATTTTTGGTCCACAGTAGTACGGGAAAAAACGGTGTCCTATGGTCCGCGCTGCCAAATCCACTTGTTCCAAGGAAAATACACGAGTAGTAGTGATGGGCGAATCCTAAATTACTCGGAATCGCTTGACTCTAGCGAGTCCGAGCCCAGGACTCGCTACTCGTTGCGAGTCTAGCGAGTCCAATGTTAATGAATGGGGAAGCGAGTAATAGCGAGTAGTGTGAGATTTACAACTCGCAGATGTGTCTCGGAAGCTTCAGCCTGAAGCAATCCTAGTTTTGTCATTTATTTGCATTGCTAGTTTACTTTGTAAGTAATCGCTGACTCGCACAGATAAGATCCTGTCTTCTCTGTGTTCTGGCTGCCCCAGCTCCAGGGTCCTAGAGCCCGCCTGCTGCCTGATGTAGCAGAGCTGAGATTGTTCTCAGTCTGCTCATTCCCTGTGTACAGACATGAATGTCTGTGCACAGAGATGATGTAGCAGAGCTGAGATTGTTCTCAGTCTGCTCATTCCCTGTGTACAGACATGAATGTCTGTGCACAGAGATGATGTAGCAGAGCTGAGATTGTTCTCAGTCTGCTTATTCCCTGTGCATAGACATCTATATTTATGCACAAGGGATGTAGCAGAGAGGACATCGCGTTTTGGACTGCGTCGGACGGAAGAGGATTTTTTTAATTAAAGATGGAGTCCCTAATGGCTTTTTTTTTTATTTCTAATAAAAAATTTTCCTTGTGTTGTGTTTTTTTTAAAACAATTTAATAGAAATTCATGGCGGTCATGTCTAATATTGGCGTGACCGCCATAAATTTCGGGCTTAGGGCCAGCTGATAATACAAAGCTGGCCCTAACCTCTTTATTACCCAGCGTGCCACCGCCACCAGGGCCGCTGGAAGAGCGGGGTTCAGCGCCAGAGGATGGCGCTTCAATGAACGCGCCATCTTCTGGGGCGGCTGCGGGCTGCAATTTGCAGCGGGGGGTGCCCAGAAAGCTTGGGCATCCCTGCGCTGCGGATTCCAGCCCCCAGCTGCTTAGCTGTACCTGGCTAGACAGAAATTGCGCGGAGCCCCACGCATTTTTTTTTAATTATTTCATGAAATTCTGAGATTCTGACTCTGAGACTCTGACTCTGAGACTCTGAAATTCATGAAATAATTAAAAAAAAATGCGTGGGGCTCCGCGCAATTTCTATGTCTAGCCAGGTACAGCTAAGCAGCTGGGGGCTGGAATCCGCAGCGCAGGGATGCCCAAGCTTTCTGGGCACCCCCCGCTGCAAATTGCAGCCCGCAGCCGCCCCAGAAGATGGCGCGTTCATTGAAGCGCCATCCTCTGGCGCTGAACCCCGCTCTTCCAGCGGCCCTGGTAGCGGTGGCACGCTGGGTAATAAAGAGGTTAGGGCCAGCTTTGTATTATCAGCTGGCCCTAAGCCCGAAATTTATGGCGGTCACGCCAATATTAGACATGACCACCATGAATTTCTATTAAATTGTTTTAAAAAAAAACACAACACAAGGAAAATTTTTTATTAGAAATAAAAAAAAAAAGCCATTAGGGACTCCATCTTTAATTAAAAAAATCCTCTTCCGTCCGACGCAGTCCAAAACGCGATGTCCTCTCTGCTACATCCCCTGTGCATAAATATAGATGTCTATGCACAGGGAATAAGCAGACTGAGAACAATCTCAGCTCTGCTACATCATCTCTGTGCACAGACATTCATGTCTGTACACAGGGAATGAGCAGACTGAGAACAATCTCAGCTCTGCTACATCATCTCTGTGCACGGACATTCATGTCTGTACACAGGGAATGAGCAGACTGAGAACAATCTCAGCACTGCTACATCATCTCTGTGCACAGACATTCATGTCTGTACACAGGGAATGAGCAGACTGAGAACAATCTCAGCACTGCTACATAATGTCTGTGAGCAGGCGGGCTCTAGGACCCTGGAGCTGCACAGAGAAGACAGCTGGACTGGCTCGCAAAGAAACAGCAGTTATCTGCGAGTTTCCCTGCTATCACTGGCACAGTAGCCAGTGATTACTCGCGAGTCTAATGCAAACAATGGCAATCGTAGTTTTGTCAGCGTTTCTGACAAAACTAGGATTGATATTGATTTGCATTAGACTCGCGAGTAATCACTGGGAAACTCGCAGAGTACCGAGTCCTGCGAGTCCCTTACTACTCGCCGAGTAACGAGTCCTAGCGAGTAGATTCGCCCATCCCTAACGAGTAGATGAAGTATATCCAAAAGCCTTTATTACATCCTACGCGTTTCGGTGCCTTCCTGGCACCTTCCTCAGTTGATCCCTGAGGAAGGTGCCAGGAAGGCACCGAAACGCATAGGATGTAATAAAGGCTTTTGGATATACTTCATCTACTCGTGTATTTTCCTTGGAACAAGTGGATTTGGCAGCGCGGACCATAGGACACAGTTTTTTACCGTATTACTGTGTGATTCCACGTGCTAGTGGTCGGTGAGAGTCCAGCAGCAGCCAGCAGGATACAACACTATATGCCTTCATACCAGTTGTGGGTGTCACAACTGAAATAGGTGAGTGGTTCCCTCTATACCACCTACATTTGAAGTGTCTGTGTGATAGGGCACTATTGCGCCTCTTGTTCCCCTTCCCTTTCTTTTGTTTGATATTTTTGGTCCAGGCAGGTACAACTTGGCAGCTACGGACTGCCACCAACCCCCAGCTACCTCATTGTACCTGGCTGGCAACCAAAAATACAGCGAAGCCCATATTTTTTTTTTATTTCTAGAACTAATTCTAGAAAAATTGACGTGGGGCTCCGCCATATTTTTGGCCCAGCCAGGTACAACTAGGCAACTGGAGGCTGGAATCCTCAGCATGGAGAGGCCCAAGCGTTCTGGGCCCCCCATGCTGCGAATTGCAGCCAACAGCCGCCCCAGAAAATGGCGCATTCATTGAAGCACCATTTTCTGACACTGTACCCAGGCTCTTCCAGTTGCCCTGGTGCTGGTGGCAAACTGGGTAATAAAGGGGTTAATGCCAGCTTTTTATTGGCAGCTGGCACTAAGCCCAAGATTCATAATGTCTGGCCAATGTTAGACCCAGCCATTAGGAATCTCTAGTGAATAGTTAAAAAAAAATACACCACACAGAGAAAAATCTTTTTATTTGAAAAAAAAAAAAAAACACAAACAAAATTCGGACTTCATCTTTATTATAAAGATCTGACGTAGTCCACAACAAAGGTCCCACAATGCTTGATCGCCTCCGACGTAGTCCACAACGAAGGTCCCGCAACGCTCAATCGCCTCTGCTCAATCCAGAGACTGCAGCAAAGGATCAAGTGTCCTCTTCCTACAGTTTCTGGGGTCAGAGTTATGGTGCACTGTATGGCAATGATCTATCATAAAGTGCACCATGACTATGATCCCAGAGACTACAACAAGAGGACACTTGATCCCTTATTGCACCCATCCATCCATGGATCCATCCATCCACCCATGCACTCATCATCCATGCATCCATCCACGCATACACCCATCCACGCATGCACACACACATCTATCCATGCACACATCCACGCATGCACACACACATCTATCCATGCACACATCTATCCATGCACACATCTATCCATGCACACATCTATCCATGCACACATCTATCCATGCACACATCTATCCATGCACACATCCACGCACACATGCATGCACACATCCATGCATGCACACATCCATGCATGCACACATCCATGCATGCACACATCCATGCATGCACACATCCATGCATGCACACATCCATCCATGCACACATCCATCCATGCATGCATGCACGCATCCACACATCCACGCATGCACACACACACATCTATTCATGCACACACACACATCTATTCATGCACACATCCATCCACGTATGCACACATCCATCCACGTACGCATCCACACATCCCTCCATGCACGCACACATCCCTCCATGCACGCACACATCCATCCATGCACGCATCCACAAATACAACATCCATCCATGCACACACGCACACATTCTCATATCCACACACGCACAGCCATCCATGCCCACATCCATCCATGCACACATCCATCCACCCATGCATGCACCCATGCATCCATCCACCCATGCATGCACCCATCCATCTACCCATGCATGCAAGCACCCACTCACCCATCCACCCATGCATGCACCCACTCACCCATGCATGCACTCACTCACGCATCCATCCACCCATGCATGCACCCACTCACCCATCCATCAACCGATGCATGCATGCAGGCACCCACTCACCCATCCATCCATCCATCCACCCATGCCCTCATGCATGCATGCACCCACTCATACATCCATTCATTCATTCATTCATTCATTCTTACCTCATCCAGGAGGAGAAGCCTGGGAGAGGAGGAGGGCCCACACCGGAGCCGGCCCGCCGGGAGGTGAGGGGGGGACACAGGCACATGGGGGGTGTCAGCTTCCTCAGCCCCCTCCGTGATCGCACCAGGAGGGGGCTGAGGAAGCTGACCGGCGGGTGCAGCCTGCCGGCGGTAACAGTCATTTACGGACATACCGCTGGCGGATGACTGTTACCGCCGGGTGGGGGGGTAAAAAAAGGATCGGGGGGGCCCTGGAGCGGGAGGACGCTAGGAGGGGGAGGGCACCTGCCATCCCGCCCCTCCAGATCTGATTGGAGAGCTCCAATCAGATCTGGAGGGGGTTACTCGCTCTGATTGGCGGTCTCAATTTCAACTGCCAATCAGAGCGAGTTTAGCCACGGGGGGGCCCCCCTGGCTAAAGTATGGGTCCTTGCGATCCTGCAGCTCCAGTGACTTGTCACTGACACTGTCACCGGAGCTGCAGGAGCGCAAACAACCCATGACTTTATAGAGATGTCATAGGTCGAGAATGCACCAACTTTTATGATGTCTCTATAACATCATAGGTCGGGAAGGGATTAATACAAATGTCCATAGTTTGTGAAACATATGGTAGATTTAAGGAAAAAAAAGGACACTCAGGAGGGCAGTGGGAATAAAATAATAACAAGGATTTGCACTTTTGACCTGGTGACAGGTCCTCTTTAAACCTGGTGACAGATATTCTTAAAATGCTCAGAAGTCGTCCAGCTACAGCTGCCACTAAAGGGAGCTCTCTACTTGAGTTTTTTGTGCATCCCCAATGATAAATTGATATGCAGAGAGTGCCCCCTGGTGGTGAAGGAAATACAATAACCTGACTGGCTCTGAACCTGGATACTTATTATTTAACATTGTGGCCAGTGATCAAATTCATAGTCCAAAATAAACTGATTTCTCAATTTTACCAATGTTTTAGCAGCTACATTGTAAAACTCATCTGATAACAAGTAACACACTAGTGGGAATTGACACTATTTTATGCTTGTTGCATGGCCCAATAAATAAAAAAGACTGAACAGCACCTCCAATAGGTGTGAACAGGTGCAATCTAACTACAAAAATATATACAGCAACACTCTAAAAAGCTAAAATATGCAAACATGGAATGAGGGAATTCTAGTACTTCATTACTGCTATAGGAACTATACTTAAAAAAAGAGATGCTTAACTTATGTAAAGGCCAATCCATGTGAGCTCCATAGCCACCGACAAGACGTATCTATGGCACCCCAAAGTCCAAGTGCCACAGTGTCATTATTGTCCCTGGGTGGCAGTGTCACACTTGAGAGCAACAGAGGGTATCCACACCAAGCAAAAACCGCACACAACACCTTTCTGCCTCCAGGCTTGAAGGGGAGATCTAAACCCGGGTTCAAGGTGAGCTCCCCTATACATTCTGGTCTGGGGGGGAGTTAGTCAGTTCAGTTCCTGGGAAGACTGTGAAGAGTACCTGGAGGATCGAGCAGGGCTAAGCCCATCCCAGGTACAGCAGAGTTCAGTTCCTAGGAGGACTGAGAAAGACATCCTGTGGACTGGAGCAGTGCTAAGCTCGCCCCAGGATAGCTAAGCCTAGCGTGAGGGACCCAAGGCAGGGGTCTGAGGAAGAAGAAGGAGAGCCTGGGGAGCGTAGTGGTGTCGTGCTTACCCCAGAGGAGAAGCGCCACAGAAATGGACACCAGAGTCTGAGGCTGTGCAGGGCCTAACGATCCGGCTGCCAATACCAGAAGGTGGGGAATTCCAAGTTCCCCAGCCACACTGTGCTCGGAGGCAAAGCCGCATAAAGAGCTCAGGAACAGCCGCCTGAGACGTGGGGCTAGAGAAGGACTCGAGTTGCCTGCCATACCGGCTCCACTTCTTCCCCTCACTATTGGGGTCCCTCAGGGTTCAGTCCTTGGCCCTCTCCTCTTCTCTCTCTACACGGCCCCGATTGGACAGACCATCAACAGATTTGGCTTTCAGTACCATCTTTATGCTGATGACACACAACTATACACTTCAGCCCCTGACCTTACCCCTGCGGTATTAAAGAACACCAATGACTGTCTAGCTGCAGTTTCTAATATCATGTCCACTCTCTATTTGAAACTAAACCTTTCCAAAACTGAACTTCTTCTGCTCCCCCCATCCACTAACCTCCCTAAATCGGACATCTCTCTCTCAGTATGCGGCACCACGATAACGCCTAGACAGCAGGCTCGCTGTCTGGGTGTTATGTTTGACACCGATCTCTCCTTCTCCTCCCACACGCAATCTCTCGTCCGCTCCTGTTGCTTACACCTGAAGAATATCTCTAGAGTCCGCCCCTTTCTCACCCTGGAAACAACAAAAACCCTCACCGTGGCCCTAATCCATTCCCGCCTTGACTATTGCAACTCTCTATTAAGCGGCCTCCCCCTCACCAGACTTTCTCCTCTCCAGCCCATCCTTAATGCAGCAGCCAGGATCACCCATCTGGCCAATCGTTACTCAGATGCCTCTGCTCTGTGCCAGTCATTGCACTGGCTGCCCGTATACTACAGGATCAAATTCAAATTGCTTGTTCTCACCCACAAAGCTCTTCACAGAACAGCACCCCCTACCTCTCCTCCCTCATCTCTGTCTATCACCCCACCCGCTCTCTACGTTCCTCAAATGACCTTCGACTAACATCTGCACTAATCCGAACCTCCCACTCCCGGCTCCAAGACTTTTCCAGAGCTGCACCAAACCTCTGGAATGCTTTACCCAAAGAAATCAGGATTATCCATAACTTGTATGGCTTCAGACGATCCCTAAAAATGCATCTTTTTAAGGTGGCCTATCATACTCCCTAATAGAAGTCCATTGTACTGTAGACAGTGAATGGCCTATCCTCTGGACATTACTCTTCTACAAACTCCACCAAACCATAAAGGTCTACACAGACTGTCTGATGACCATCCATGTAAGCTTAGCCCTATGCCCCATTTCCTCAAGATGCCTGGACCATCAGTGCAATAAGCCCCGGCACCTTGTGCAACCCCTATCCCGTTGTAGATTGTAAGCTCTTTTGAGCAGGGTCACCTTCATTTCTTGCTTTATTTATTGTATTTTTTTTTCACATTGATTCTATGCCTATTGTTTTGTATCCAATTATTGTACTTTATTTGTTCTCTACTGTAATTACTTACTGTATTTTCTGTACTCTAACTCTACATTGTAAAGCGCTGCGGAATATGTTGGCGCTATATAAATAAAGCTTTATTATTATTATTATTATTATTATACCGGCACCAAGAAGGATGGGGAGAGGGCAAGCAGCTCAGCTTAAGCAGCAGCAGGGACCCACTTACAAGGCATAGCAAGGAGGCCTCAGAACCTGTTGGGTGAGGAAAGCCCCGATTTGCTCTCAGGTACATGGACTCAGCATAACATCATCTGTCTGTATTCCCATTGCACCAGTAAAAGGACTGAGGAACCAACAAACCATGAGACTGTCTGTTGCTTTGCGCCCGCCATCCTACATCCTTACTACAGCCACAGCCCTGGGGATCTGCTAAGCCCCTGGGTTGCTGCTCCATCCCAGCTGCCCATCCATCGTCCCCAGAAGATCTGCAGCAGCGGTGGCCACTAACAGCCACAAACCACGGGTGGCATCACAACTAATTTTCCCTTTCATCACCTCTTTCCCTATCAAGCCAAGAACTCCTTTAACAACCGAACCCAGGGTCACGGAGTTGGGTCTCGACCCCTAGGACTCCTTGGAACTGTCTAATAGCCCGGTCCAGAGTACCCCACGGCCCTGGGGTGCATCATATCTCAAGTTAGGGTCCCAATAAAGCGATACACCTTGTCGGTGGCTATCAGGCTCACATGGATTGGCCTTTACATAAGTTAAGTATCTCTTTTTTTTGTTTTTCCAAGTATAGTTCCTATAACAGTAATGAAGTACTAGAATTCACTCATTCAATGTTTGCATATATTAGCTTTTTAGAGTGCTGCTGTATATATTTTTGTAATGCATGGCCTAATGCAGACCGTGTATGGCACAACACCAAAAAATAAAATTCCTGTCCCCCCCACACTTCAGGCCCTACACTAGATATAATACATTGAGGGAGATCAGAATGCATCAAAATGTTGCAGATTGCATATTAGCCTTATGTTTGATTATTCTACCTCATCTCTGATGTACATTTGCACCAACATTTTGGTACAAAGGCGTCTAATATACATTCTAAAACTCTTTTGGAGATAATTGTGCCAAATTTCTGACCCCTATTTCCTAGTAAACATCCTTGACTGTATTTTTCAGTTTGCATATTTCATTAAAAGGGGTAGCCCCATCTTATAAAAGTGATGACATACAGGGGCGTAACTACAACAGGTGCAGGAGTTGCAATCGCACCCGGTCCTGGAGCCTAGGGGGGCCCCAAAGTCCCTTTGGCCCATAGAAAAAGAGAATGCTAAAGATTTGCAATAATTGGGGACCCCATTGGAGTTTTTGCATCGGGGCCCATGAGCTTCAAGTTACTCCACTGATGGTATATCGCTAAAATATGGCATCCCTTTATGATTGCTGTGGGTTCGACTTTTGGACCCCGCACAGATCTTCTAATAAAGGGACCACAGTATTGTGGCATCATTGTTTCCCCTTGGTTTTATCTCAGTATACATTCACCTAGCCCATCGGTTGTGCTGTGGTAATACAGCGCTGCCCCATGAAGTTTGTTCAGCTGCCGAAAAAGCTGCTAAAGTAGAGTAGCCCCTTAATTTAAGGATGAGTGGGGTCTTATTGTTCGGACCCCTGCTGATCATAAAGTGATGTCATATCTTTACAACATGGGAAAACTCCTTTAAGCTTGCTATAAATAAACTGATATTCTTATACAATCAATAGGAATCAATTGTTATGATGATGACGGTCACGTCAACGCTACCTCCGAAACCCTTTGAGTCGATTGCACACGGTTAACCCTTTATTGACCCGGCATTGTAAACGTGACCTGCATTGGTGGCGATCAATGACAATTAGCGCATTGAAAACCGATCACTAATTGTTTCGGAAACAATAGGTTATCGGTTGTGTGTGGTTACGATGTTGGCATGCCAGACACATACCTGTGTCATCATGACTAAGAAGGCAACCGACACAGACCATTTCCCAGATCATGAAAAAAGAAGAAAAAAAATTTTTTTTTACATGTATACATGCTGCAGACCCCTGGCTGTTAACCCTTTAATACTCGATCGGTCGAGAAATCGTTAGTGAAGTGCATGGGGATACATCCCAGACTCAATGCTCCAGCAATGAAAGGGTGGCTGGGCGGTAAATGTTCTATGCTAATCACCAGCCTGTGATTGGTTAGCCCAGGCAGTGATGTTGAGGTGGAACTAGTGGAAACTACACAAGCCATTTGCACCTGCGTAACGCTCCAGTGTTTGTGGCATCTTCCAGGAGACACTGCAGCACTGACCCATCCCCTCCCTTCCCTCTCCCCCTGTTCCCAGCAGCTCCCCATAGACATAAACTGCAACAGATACAGCCCACCATGGCTGCTAATCCTGGGAATGTCAGCAGATGGCTGGAAGGTGATGTGGCTGCTCAGATGTTTCTACAGGAGGAGGGAGATACTGCAGGAAGCAGCGCCTGGGGCTCTGTGGACCAGAAAGGGGGGACCAGCAGGGCTCAGCAGGCAGAGCATCCCCCTGTTGCTATGGGGACCACATCCACAGGTAAGCAGGGTACCGCTCCTGACCCCCCTACATGCTCCTGCACTGTATATAGGGAGAAATGACAAGTGCATCACAGCGATTACTTCCATTGTTCTATTTGTAAACAATCGTCCAAACATTTGTACTCATTTATGGCATGCAACCCTAAAAAAAATTACTGTCACCTATCCCCCTACTCCCCTCCTTCTTACCTTTACTATGCTGTTCCACTTGAATAAAATGTCTGATGAAATACAATGTAAAACAACGACAACAATTACCGATGAGCAACAATGCATCCGTAATACCTGATCGCATCCAGCTGTTCAGTAGACGAAAACATGAAATTATTTTTTTCATCTGCCATTAACCAATCCAGAATAATTAAGCTTGGAAAGTGATTGGTCACAGTATAGATTATGCCAGAGAATATGAGGGCATGCAGATGCTATAGCTGATGCTTGAGGAGTTCTCTAAGAAAAAGTGCAAGAAGTGTTTTCTTTTCGGGTAAGATGTAACATGTACTGTACAGTATATAACCTACAGGGGCATAACTAGAATTCATTGGGCCCCAAAGCAAAAGGAGATGGGCCCCAACCTCCTGATAACAGAAATCTGAAACAGTAGCAATGGTATCAATAATTAAAGGTTATCCCCAAAATATTAGGTGATATCCTATCCATAGGATAGGAGGCAGGGGCGTAACTACAACAGGTGCAGGGTTTACAATTGCACCTGGGCCCTGGAGCCTAGGGGACCCCAAAAGTCCCTTTGGCCTGTAGAAAAAGACTAATGCTGTTAAAGATTTGTAATAATTGGGGGCCCTGTTGAAGCTTTCCTATCAGGCCTCAGGTTATGTCACTGGATGGGGGTAATGTAGTATTTGCTGGAGGTTTGATCAATTGGCTTCCCCAGCGACACCAGGAAAAGAAACCTGAAATCCCAAATACGGGACTCTGCGGCCCCAACTTTGATGGAGCAGAAGTGTGCATATTCGACATTCATTCCATTCATGAAGGCAGCAGAGATTGAGCATGCACTCTTCTGTTTCGTTCAAGATATGGCTGTGGAGCCCCATTCCATGGCTGAATTCTCCTGATCGCTATCAGACCCCCAGCAATCAGCAAGTTATTCCCTATCCAATGAATGGGGAATAACTAATTTTTTAGATAACTCATTAAAGGTATGGATAATGCAACCATATATCAGTGAGCCCACATAGCAGTGCCAGAAAGCCACAAGTGTGCTATCATCTAGAAAAAAAGATACAGGGAGAGATTCATCAAGCTAAATGTGCCAGAATATAATCTGCACCAAAAAAACTCTTATAAATGATGTGTTTTAGACACTTTCAGCTCCTTGTATGACAAGAGGGCATATGCTCGCTTAAAGGGAATCTGTCGCCTAATCTGAGAGAAGCATAATGTAGGGCCATAGAATCTGATTCCAGCGATGTGTCACTTACTGGGCTGCTCAGTGTAGTTTCGCTAAAATCACTGTTTAATGAGCAGGAGATTATCATTAGATGACTAATTGGCCTGCTGGGAGGTAGTCAAGCCCAGCCCTCACCACAGTGTACACAGAAAGCTGCCAATCAGCGGTGTGGGTGGAGTTATAGAGCTCAACATTCAGAGAACTGCTAAATCTGCAGAAGGAGAACAGTAAATATATCAAAATAAGTGACACATCGCTGGAATCAGGGTCTCTGTCTTTAGATTATGCTGTTCTCCGATTGAATGGCAAAAAGATGGTGCCAGATTCCCTTAAAAGGGGTGAATGGGATTCTACTATGATAAATTTGGCACATTTTAAGACTTTCTAGGCTACGTTTGCACTGTATATGAATGAGAAAGAATTGATAAGTATACCCCAGAGTGTTTTTTACTCCACGGTGGGAGCCTCAACAGCTAAACCCAATGGTGGCTATAGTTGCGCCCATGTATATATACCGTATGTCCACATTTTCAGAAGCAATCGGTGACAAAATGAGTATATTGATACAAAGACTTCTTTAAGTTGATATTAAAGTCTTAGAATTGTTACCACAATAGTTATTGATGCATCACAACCAATTGAAGTAATTAGCAAAGGATTTTTATGTGAAGATATCAACTGTATTTACCCCTCAATAATTGTACTTGAAAAAAGTGGTACCAGACTTGTGTTTTTTAATATGGATTGGTAGTAATGTAACAGCAACAGAGATGCAAAATGGACAACTACTAGATTGCAATTATTGCAACATCATTCAGTCATTTGTTTTGAGACGTTACTGGAGGTTCCCAAAACCCAAGATATGTGATGTAAAAATGTAGAACTGCTGACAAGAAAATGTTTGCTTTCAGTTCTAACACTACAGTCAGCTTTTCTTCTGCCTGGAATGGCCGATAACAGGGATCGTGAAAGTATTAACATGTTGATTATAGGCCCTGTTCACACCAGTGTCATGGATTCCATTTAAAACAGAAAGCAAGACTTGATCTGTTCATAAAAGGACACAAACTGACCCTGATGAACATATTCAAGGGGTTTCCTGGAACTTCTTGGGATACATAGCCAATATCATATAGGAGGGGTCTCACTTCAGGCATCCCACCCTACCCCTATCAGCTGATGATGCTCCCATTCAAGTAGATGTGAATGAGATGCAATACGAAGGACAGCCACTAAAAAATGTATCACAATCAGTTGATTGGTGGGGGTCTTAGGGTCGTACCCCCACCAGTCTGTAAAATGAAAAGGGTTATTCCCAAGATCAAAAGTTAACCCCATCTATAGGGTAGTCCCTACCACTGGTGGTCCAACCACTGGTACCCTCAACAATCCCATATTCTCAGGATGGATGGAAGTCACTGCGATCAGCAAGTTATCCACTATCCCATTGGTTAGGGGATAACTGTGATTATGGGAGTAAGCCTTTAATCATTTTTCCTGAATATAGTCCATCTATTTTACCATTAAAAAAAAACAACATATTCAAGTCTTTAAGACTTTACTTGTGTTTATTTGGTTTCTTGTAAAAGTATCAATGCAGACTGCACTATTTTATACTGAGAAATATGGATGAATACTAATTTTTTCTTACAAACCTATTATGTTTATATTGTTGCATTATTGTAACTTGTGCTTTTTATATATGTGATACATTAAGTAAATTCAAGGGTTAATAAAATTTACTTTTTGTTTTCTATAAATACACTTTGTGATTAGTGATGCGAGGCACCTATAGGGGCGTCACGTAGGTCGCAAAGTACTGATCTTTGTGAGGATGAAGACTTGTAAGCCTGAATGCCCCAATGGTTGTGGCATATGTGTCTTTTTAATGGAATAATACAGGGGTGGGGAAACTGCCTTTTATGCAGCCCAATTGCTGATTGCCGGAATTGTGGTTCTGGGGGCCGCCCAAGTACTACATGTGTTCCCTCCCAATATTGCATGTGCACCCCCAGTATTGTATATGCTGCCCAGTATTGTATGTGCCCCCCAGTATAGTATGTGCTCTCTAAGTATTATATGTGCCCCACTTACTGTATATGCCCTCTCAGTACTATACAGTAGGTATGGAAAGTATTCAGACCCACTTTACATTTTTCACTCTGTTTCATTGCAGCCATTTGGTAAATTCAAAAAAGGTAATTTTTTTCTCATTAATGTACTCTGCACCCCATCTTGACTGAAAAAAAACAGAAATGTAGAAATTTTTGTAGAAATGTATTATTAAGGATAAACTGAAATCTCACATGGTCATAAGTATTCAGACCCTTTGCTCAGTATTAAGTAGAAGCACCTTTTGAGCTAGTACAGCCATGAGTCGTCTTTGGAATAATGCAACAAGTTGTTCACCCCTGGATTTGGGGATCCTCTGTCATTCTTCCTTGTAAATTCTCTCCAGTTCCGTCAGGTTGGATGGTGAACGTTGGTGGACAGCCATTTTCAGGTCGCTCCAGAGATGCTCAATTGGATTTAGGTCAGGGAGTTGTTGTAAAGCCACTCCTTTGTTATTTTAGCTGTGTGCTTAGGGTCATTGTCTTGTTGAAGGGTGAACCTTCGGCCAAGTCTGAGGTCCAGAGCACTCTAGAAGAGGTTGGCATCAAGGCTATCTCTGTACTTGGCCGTATTCATGTTTTCTTCAATTGCAACCAGTTTCCCTGTGCCTGCAGCTGAAAAACACCCCTATAGCATGATGCTGCCACCACCATGATTCACTGTTGGGATTGTATTGGGCCGGTGATGAGCAGTGCCCAATCTTCTCCACACATACCGATTAGAATTATAACTTAAAAGTTCTATCTTCGTCTCATCAGACCAGAGAACCTTATTTTTCATAGCCTGGGAGTCCTTCTTGTGTTTTTTTGCAAACTCTATGTGGGCTTTCATATGTCTTGCACTGAGGAGAGGTTTCTGTCGGGCCACTCTGCCATAAAGGCCTGACTGGTTTAGGGCTGCAGTGATAGTTGACTTTGTGGAACTTTCTCCCATCTCCCTACTTCATCTCTGGAGCTCATCCACAGTGATCTTGGGGTTCTTCTTTTCCTCTCTCACCAAGGCTCTTCTCCCACGATTGCTCAGTTTGGCTGGACGGCCAGGTCTAGGAAGACTTCTGGTGGTCCCAAACTTCTTCCATTTAAGGATAATGGAGGCCATTATGCTCTTAGAAACCTTAAGTACTACACAAATTCTTTGGTAACCTTGGCCAGATCTGTGCCTTGCCACAATTCTGTCTCTGAGCTCCTTGGGCAGTTCCTTTGACCTCATGATTCTCATTTGGTCTGACTTGCACTGGGAGATCTTATAAAGACAGGTGTGTGCCTTTCCAAATCAAGTACTATCAGTTTAATTAAACACAGCTGGACTCCAATGAAGTAGTAGAACCATTTTAAGGAAGATCACAAGGAAATGGATAGCATGTGACTTAAATATAAGTGTCTGAGCAAAGGGTCTGAATACTTCTGACCATATGATATTTCAGGTTGTTGTTTTTTTTTACTACATTTGCAAATATTTCTATATTTCAGGTTTTTTTTTAAGTCAAGATGGGGAGCAGAGTGTACATTAATGAGAAAAACAATGAACTTTTTTTAATTTACCAAATGGCTGCAATGACACAAAGAGTGAAACATTTAAAGAGGTCTGAATACTTTCGGTACCCACTGTATGTGCCTCCAGTGTGAACATGCCCTGAGCCTCTGCAGTATAAATGCCCCCACCGTCTCCAGTAATGTATATGCTCCAGCCTTCTTCAGTACTGCATATGCCCCCACCATCCCTATTGATGTATATGTCCCAAAGCCTCCCCAGTGCTGCATATGCCTCAAGCCCTCCCCAGTGCTATATATGCCCCCATTGTCCCAGTGCTGTATTTATCTCAAGCCTTCCACAATGTTGTATGTGCCCCCAGCCCTCCCAGTGTTATATGTGCCTACACTGTCCCCAGTGCTCTATGTGCCCTAAGCTCTCCCTAGTGCTGTATATGTCCCCAACATCCCCAGTGCTGTTTATACCCCCACCGATGTATATGCCGTCAGCGTCTCCTGTTATATATACAGCAGTCTGTATCCCCTATGTGGTGTATACACTGCAGTCTCAGTGACTCCTATGTAATGTATATACAGCAGTCCCAGCAGCTCCTATGTGATGCTTTACCAAATGTATTATCACAAAGGGTTGACTAGGTTCCAGACCATTGCAAACTTAGAATAGTACCGTATATACTCGTGTATAAGCCGACCCGTGTATAAGCCGACCCCCCTACTTTTGCCCCCAAAATCTGGGAAAACCTATTGACTCGTGAATAAGCCGAGGGTGGACCCCAGCACAGGTATACAGCCCCCAGCAGTGTGGTATACAGCAGCCTCCCCAGTGGTATATACAGGCCCCAGCAGTGTTACAGCAGCCTCCCCAGTGGTATATACAGCAGCAGCCCCAGTGGTAGTATACAGCAGCCCCAGTGGTAGTATACAGCAGCCCAGTGGTAGTATACAGCAGCCCCAGAGGTATAAACAGCCCCAGTGGTAGTATACAGCAGCCCCAGTGGTAGTATACAGTAGCCCCAGAGGTATAAACAGCCCCAGTGGTAGTATACAGCAGCCCAGAGGTATATACAGCCCCAGTGGTAGTATACAGCCGCCCGCCCGCCACCCCCATCAGTATACAGGCCCCCCATCAGGATCCAGGGCCCCCCTCCTTGCTCCGCAAAACCTGCAAAGTAAAATCCTTATACTTATCACTGTCCTGTCGCCGCCGTCCCGCCGCTGCCATCGCGCTCCCATCTTCTTCCAGCGTCTTCCGGTTTCCTGTGGTCGGCGCAGGCAATGACGTCATTGCCTGCGACCACAGGAAGCCGGAAGAAGACGGATGAAGCCGGGATCGCGATGGCAGCGGTGGTGACAGCGGCGACAGGACAGTGATAAGTATAAGGATTTTACTTTGCAAGTTTTGCGGAGCAAGGAGGGGGGGCCCTGGATCCTGATGGGGGGGCCTGTATACTGATGGGGGTGGCGGGAGGGCGGCTGTATACTACCACTGGGTATATACTCGGGTATAAGCCGAGGGGGGACTTTTCAGCCCAATTTTTGGGCTGAAAAACTCGGCTTATACGCGAGTATATACGGTAACTTGAGAAACAAAATTATCAGTATCACCTAACATCACAGCTGTACCAAAGAAAAGCAGCTCCAGCCATGACAGTAAGAGTGAGTTGATTGATTAACCAAATATAGCAGAGTAATTTTCAAGTTGATACTTTTGTGCTGCCCCCGAAGGATGGTAGAAATTTCCAAATGAACCTTGGCAGAAAAAAAGTTCCCCACTCCTGGAATAAAAGCTTCAAAAGACTATTATTAAGTGCCAAGACGATGCTTGAACTTTATGCTACATATCCAGACTGTAGTGTTCTAAATTTCAGAAATACAAGTCGTAGGGTTTAGGTTTTGGTGCCCCTGTTGAATTTAGATTTTGGTGCCCCTTTAAGCTTGGAACGTTCACAAAATTCTAAGAAAGTACATAATTTACTGCAAAACACTGCCTGTCAAACTGTCACACTCATTGTCTTTGAACTGTCACTCCCATAGCGCAGATAATTTTAGTAATTTAGTTACAAGGATATTTTAGAGATTAGCGTACAGGATAAATCCAGTCACAATTCTCTATAGACTATGATTTACTTTGTAACTGAGGGGTGCAATCTTATAAGTGCTGGTGGAGTCTCCTACAATAGCAACTTTTGACAACTAATAGCTATATGCCCAATTTGGCATACATATATGTTAAAGAAGACGTTCCCCAACCCAGACCCCCCTTTATTAAACGGAATCTATCACCAGATTTTTGTTACCCCATCTGAGAGCAGCATAATACATGGGTAGAGAGCCTGATTGCAATGATCTGTCATTTACTGGGCCATTTACTATAGTTTTGATAAAACAGTTTTATCTGCTGCAGATCTGGGTATACTCTGGCTTGCGATGTAATAATGGCTCTTCATAAGTATACCAATATTCAGCTGAGGTCAGGAATTCTATAAGATGCCTGCCCCTCTCCTGCCCACTTCTAGCCCACGAGCTGACCTGCAGTTCTCAATCCCTGGGTTGTGATATGAACTATTCAAAAGCTATTCTGGGTCATAACTTTGTGTGGAAACGTCGTAGGTGGAAGATAATGCTCCCATGATTTTTGTTATGATTTTAGCTTTCCAATGGTGGGGCACACCACCCCTTTGCAGTAATCCCACCGGCCAATATCAAGTTTGGTTTGCTTATGAAGGTCGCCCAATTATGTACAAATGTGTGCTATGATCGTCTACATCTCTAGATGCAATATTTATGCTTGTCATATTTAGAGGAGTGAAAGGTCGTGAAATATTAGGAGTTATTCTTCGACTCTGTGTGTCTGGGCTGAGTGTGATGCTTCTTTTCAATTTGCAGGTAGAGGGGAATTGGTTCTCACACCTAGCTACAGAGTCACAGGGTGGTCTTCCTTTTGTATAATGGGTATAATGGGAAGCTTTCATTGTATGGCAACAACTGGCAAGGAAGATAATTTCCTCAGGTTCATTAACATATTCCAGGAGATTGGTTAAACCCCACTCAAAAGGTGTGGGGCTCTCTCTCCTTGGAGTAAGAAAAAACATGGTGGCATCTCACAATATGGATTCTGTAGGAATATTGCTCAATACCTTTATTCCTTACAGCAGGGGTTTCAAACTCAGCTGGGTTGATGGGCCGCACATAGAAAAACATTTATAGCGGGGGCCGCATCCCTTGTAGTACTAAGTGACATTTTTAGTAATACCAGGATTTTTAGCTCAATGTAGTAAAGTACAAATCCTGATCCTCTTCTTGTAGTAATGTCCCCATTCTGTAGTAATGTCCTTTTCTAGTGATATCCCCATCCCGATCCCCCTTAGTAGTGATGTCCCTCTTCCCGTTTCCCTTTTTTAGTGATGTCCCCCATCCTGATCCCTTTTAGTAGAGATATCCCTCATCCCAAACCCCTTTTTTAGTGATATCCCCCATCCCGATCCCACTTAGTAGTGATGTCCCCCATCCTGGACCCCTTTTTGTAGTGATGTCCGCATCCTGATCCCCTTTTGTAGTGATGTCCTCCATACTGATCCCCTTTCCTAGGTATGTCCCCCATCCTGATCTACTTTTATAGTAATGCCCCCCCATCCTGTTTTAAATATTTTTTACACACTCACATACACACTTATTCACACTCACACCCTCACACACACACTCTCATACACACATATCCACACATCCTCATACACACTCTCATGCTCACACACTCTCATACACACACTGAAACTCACACACACCCTCACTCACATACACACACCCTCACTCACATACACACACACTCACCCTCACACACACTCACTCACAGTTTTCTCACTTTAATGATGCATCTCTCCAGTGCATGGGGCCACTGCAGTCCCCGCTGTCCTGACGTCCGGCCTCCGCTGTGCTATGACTTCCACCAGCCGCCGCTCAGACAAGCTGTATTGCTCAGCAAGATCAATGCAATCTGCCAACCACGAGGCCCACAAATGACGCCATATTCCACCGTCAGCTGCGGGTCTCTCATTGACTTGCTGAGTGGCAGAGCTTGTTAGTTCTGCGGACGGAAGCCCTCACACAGTGGGGACTGCAGCGGCCCCCTGCACTGGGCTGATGCATCATTAAGTTGTCCAAGGTGCCGCTGGCCGCATAGTGAAGCTCCAGGGCCGCATGCGGCCCTCGGGCCGCGTGTTTGAGACCCCAGCCTTATAGTGTATGGCCTGGATTGTGATTTATTTCTACGCGTTTCATAGAACAGTCTCCTTCAGAAAAATCACAGCCGTATTAGGGGACTCTGATCTCCAAAATGCGTAGAAATCACGATCCAGGGTATCCACGTTTGACTGTTTCTTGCAAGGCAGCGCGGCCTGTTAACCCTTCTTTTTCCAGCTTGATTTATAATAATTTAATAATGACATTTTTATGTGTTAATAATATGGCGACAGCGCAAGACAGACCTTTCCTACATTATAGTGTTCCTTCACATTTCAGGTAAGGTGCCAACTCGGTACGCGTAGCTGATACTATTTAATGTTTGTGATAATGATGATGAGTTTTATTCTCTTAGTGCTAATTGGTCATTAAAAGCTTGATAGATAACCTGAATTTACATGCATTGTTAATTGTATACTGCTCCATATTCTCACTGACGCCCCATTATAAGTCTTCAGAAGAGGTGTTGTATCATTATTTACGAACAGTACAAATGACATGGATGCAAGTGTACATCCTGAGTAGTGTGAGAAACAAATAAAATAAGGTGAAGTTCTTATAATAGTAACCTGGGTGCTGTGGTGGATCAATAAGGTGTTCCAAAGTTGCAGTACAATGTTCTCTTTATACAGAGGAAAGATACATTTTGCTTCTATAGTAATTGTCATTAAGTCACTCACCCTGGTACCCAACACATCAACAAGCTGCATCCTTTTTTAAGTCGTTCAAAGATACCTCTATCACATAGGAATAGTTGCAAAGCTATGATGGTGCATTATAATAATTTAACTCCACATAGCCACACCTCTAAAGGGCGTGGCTATCTTTATAGAGCCTTATAGTCCTCCATATAGCTGAATGAAGCCTCATATCCTTCCATATCTAATATATACAGATGAGTATATGTATGCATGTGTGTGTATGTACAGTGCCTTGCGAAAGTATTCGACCCCCTTGAACTTTTCAACCTTTTGCCACATTTAAGGCTTCAAACATAAAGATATAAATTCTAATTTTTTTGTGAAGAATCAACAACAAGTGGGACATAATCGTGAATTGGAACGAAATTTATTGCATATTTTAAACTTTTTTAACGAATAAAAAACTGAAAAGTGGGGTGTGCAATATTATTTGGCCCCTTTAGTTAATTCTTTGCAGCGCCACCTTTTCCTGCGATTACAGCTGCAGTCTCTTGGGGTTTGTCCCTATCAGTTTTGCACATGGAGAGACTGAAATTCTTGCCCATTCTTCCTTGCAGAACAGCTGGAGCTCAGTGAGGTTGTATTGAGGCGTTTGTGAACAGCAGTTTTCAGCTCTTTCCACAGATTCTCCATTGGATTCAGGTCTGGATGTGACTCGGCCATTCTAACACCTGGATACGTTTATTTTTGAGCCATTCCATTGTAGATTTTGATTTATGTTTGGGATCATTGTCTTGTTGGAAGATAAATCTCCGTCCCAGTCTCAGGTCTTTTACAGACTCCAACAGGTTTTCTTCCAGAATGGTCCTGTATTTGGCTCCCTCCATCTTCCCATCAATTTTAACCATCTTCGCTTTTCCTGCTGAAGAAAAGCAGGCCCAAACCATGATGCTGCCACCACCATGTGTGACAGTGGCCAAAAAGTTTGATTTTGGTTTCATCTGACCAGAGCCCCTTATTCCACATGTTTGGTGTCTCCCAGGTGGCTTGTGGCAAACTTAAAACAAGACTTTTTATGGATATCTTTGAGAAATGGCTTTCTTCTTGCCACTCTTCCATAAAGGCCAGATTTGTGCAGTGTACGACTGATTGTTATCTTATGGACAGACTCTCCCACCTCAGCTGTAGATCTCTGCAGTTCATCCGGAGTGATCATGGGCCTTTTGGCTGCAACTCTGATCAGTCTTCTCCTTGTTCGAAATGAACGTTTAGAGCAGGGGTCTCAAACTCGCGGCCCGGGGGCCGCATGCGGCCCCTGGGGCTTCACTATGCGGCCCGCGGCACCTTGGACAACTTAATGATGCATTGCTCCAGTGCAGGGGGCCGCTGCAGTCCCCGCTGTGAGATGACTTCTGTTCGCAGCACTAACAAGCTCTGCCACTCAGCAAGATCAATGCGAGCTGCCAGCCAATGAGAGGCCCGCAGCTGATGGCAGAATATGACGTCACCTGCGGGCTTCTGACTGGCAGATTGCATTGATCTTGATGAGCAACAGAGCTTGTCTGAGCGGCGACTGGAGGAAGTCATAGCACAGCAGAGCCGGAAGCCAGCACAGCGGGGACCGTGGCGGCCCCCTGCACTGGAGCGATGCATCATTAAAGTGAGAAAAGTGTGAGTGTGTGTGAGAGGGTGTGTGTGTGAGGGTGAGTGAGGATATGTGTATAAGTGTGTATGAGGATGTGTGTGAGTGTGTGTGAGAGTATGTGTGTGTGTGTGTGGGGGGTTGTGTGTGGGTTTGTGTGTGAGTGTGATAGAATGTGTATTTGAGTGTGTAAAAAGAAGGTAAAACAGGATGGGGGGAATCACTATAATAGTAGATCAAGATGGGGGACATCACTATAAAAGGGGATCAGGATGGGGACATCATCACTAAAGGCGATCAAGATGGGGACATCACTACTAAGGGGGAATGACATGGGGGACATCACTAGAAAAGAAAATCAGGAAGGGGAACATCACTAGAAAAGGGGATCAGGATGGGGGACATCACTAGAAAAGGAGATCAGTAAGGGGACATCACTACAAAAGGGGATCATGATCGATGGGGGACATCACTGGAAAAAGGGATCAGGATAGTGGACATCACTATAAAAAGGAATCAGGATAGGGATCATCACTAGAAAAAGGGATCAGGATGGGGGACATCACTAGAAAAGGGGATCAGGATGGGGGACATCAGTAGAAAAGGACATTACTACAGGATGGGGACATTACTACAAGAAAGGGATCAGGATTTGTACTTTACTACATTGAGCAAAAAAAAAATTCTGGTATTACTAAAAATATCACTTAGTCCTACAAGGGATGCGGCCCCCGCTATAAATGTTTCTCTATGTGCGGCCTACCAACCCAGCTGAGTTTGAGACCCCTGGTTTAGAGGGACGGCCGGGTCTTGGTAGATTTGCAGTGGTCTGATACTCCTTCCATTTCAATATGATTGCTTGCACTGTCCTCCTTGAGATGTTTAAATCTTGGGAAATCTTTTTGTATCCAAATCCGCCTTTAAACTTCCCCACAACAGTATCTCGGACCTGCCTGGTGTGTTCCTTGGTCTTCATGATGCTCTCTGCACTTGAAACAGAACCCTGAGACTATCACAGAGCAGGTGCATTTATACGGAGACTTGATTACACACAGGGGGATTCTATTTATCATTACCAGTCATTTAGGACAACATTGGATCATTCACAGATCCTCACTGAACTTCTGACATGAGTTTGCTGCACTGAAAGTAAAGGGGGCTGAATAATATTGCACGCCCCACTTTTCTGTTTTTTATTTGTTAAAAAAGTTTAAAATATGCAATACATTTTGTTCATGATTGTGTCCCACTTGTTATTGATTCTTCACAAAAAAATTAGAATTTATATCTTTATGTTTGAAGCCTGAAATGTGGCAAAAGGTTGAAAAGTTCCAGGGGGCCAAATACTTTCACAAGGCACTGTATGTGTGTATTTCACAATAGAATGAATCAAATGCAAATCCACAAGTAGAACTCAGGAGACACAAATACAGTGACATGACTCGGAATGTTATAGACTACATTCTATTGTGACATCACTGTTCTGTTCTATTACCTAAGAACAGTTAGCTATTATGCTCTAGCAACGCCAGGCTCCACAGCTAGTACTTTAATAATTGAAAGTACAGCTTTCGTATTATATTCATATAAGTACACTATGTCACTATCATTATATATGTTTATGTAATGAGTACAATTAAAGATAATCTGTCTACAGGTTATTGCTATTTAAACTAGGGGCAGACATCCTGATTCCAGTGATGTATCCCTAACTAAGCTGTGTTTTGCTGTTTCAATAAAGTCATTATTTTATCAGCAGGAGATTGTCACTGCAGGACAAGAAATCTTGTGCTTCCTGGTCCAACTCCGCCCCCACCACTGATGATCAGTGATGTGGGCGGGGTTACACACAGCTTAGCATTCCGAGCTCTGCTAGATCTGCTGCAGAGAAAACTATCCTTGTATCACAACTGCTGCACCCAGTAAACTAAGTGACACATCGCTGGAATCAGAGTCTCTGCCCCTACACCATGCTGCTGTCAGATTATATAGCAAAAACTACTGTTATATTCCCTTTTAAAATTCTGTTAAAGACACTGATTGGAGTTACGCTCTTTGTGTTGCCATGTAAAGGTTGCAAAACCAAGATGGTGTCTAAATCACTCATTTAGCAGAACATTTTTTAGAGAGCTGTTTCGAGATTGCCATCCCTCGCATCAATCCAGTTTTCCAGTGGGGCTTACAATCGAAAATCTAAATTGACCTACTATTTGTGCAAGAGAGGGCTCCTCCCTTCACACAGATGGTCGGCTTCAAACATACAACCCCAGTGCAACAATGCAAATCCTGTGACCACTGAGTGTCTGTGCTATGTTGTTGCTTTTTAAGATGGATAAGATTGTGCTGAGTTGGTGACATCACTTAGCTTGATAGCCTCACAAAATAGCAAGATAGATAAATAGATGATAGAATAGCTTGATCTTACCAGTGTCCTACTGCTTGCTTCCGGGGCCGCTCATTAAGCGTCATGCATATTCACTGCACTGACCGTCAACGGCCAATTACAGTAACACTGTAAGAAGAAGCAAGCACAAATAGGGTCTTATCGTTTTAAGAGCTGAGTGGCTTTGAAGCTGTAATTGTCACTGCTCACCTTGCAAAGTTGTGTGACACACAACCAGCATGATATGCACAGAAATGGTGGCTGCTGCTTGACCCACACTTCCACGTGCAATGAGGTCAATAATCCAGAGATTCCCAGCGACAATGTGGTGTTGGTCTGCGCTGCCACAGAAAACACATAATCGAAGGCTTCAAATTATAATACCTTTATTAGATCCATCTGACGCGTTTCAGAGCCTGCTATGCTCCTTATACACTCCCTGATGAAGGAGCATAGCAGGCTCTGAAATGCGTCAGATGGATCTAATAAAGATATTATAATTTGAAGCCTTCGACTACGTGTTTTCTGTGGCAGCGCGGACCAAGGGTCAATTACAGACACTCACTCTGTGACAGTATCTGTGGTTGGTTGTTACACTCAGACTGTGCCGTAACAACCTGTTCCGGTGTCTATGCTTATTTTCCATACACATTACTGTATTGCAACCAACCTGCTGTCATATGTGTGTTAAAGAAATAAATAATGGGGAAAAAAATGCGTAGGGGGTCCCCCGTCTTTTTTATTTTTTATTCTCAGCACAGATAAAGCAGTCAGCTGCAAGTTGTAGCCCCCAACTATGCACTTTACATTGGCTGAGCATCAAATACGGGATCCCCACACAGTTGTTTTTAATTAAATAAATAATATTAAATAAACAGCGGTGTGGGTCCCCCCATTTTCATACTCAGTTAAGATAAAGCACACGGCTGGGGGTTATTGTAAGATCTATTCATTTTATTGGCCGAAGCTCTTTAAGGGAAATTCTTAGCTTTGGACAATCTGGGCTTGTGAAAATAGTGCCCTGAAAATTACCGTAGCAAGTGTATAATTTATCTACATGGGCCACCATAGGTGTAATTGATCATTATATGGCAGCCATACAGATCAATAGTTCTCCCGTCTAGTGTAGGAACAGGACTAGTCGTCCAGAGCAATGCACTCTCTTTCTAACCTCCCTGCACACAAAATTTCCTAATGAGGTAGGAAACCTAAAGTAGACAAGCCCTTTCATTTATGTAGATTGAATTACAATACAAATTATTGCAAGTGCTAGTTGCTCTGTAATGTACTTTTATCTTCATTTCTGTCTTTGATGTTGGAACAATCATTTCTCTTTTACCTATAATTGCGCCTATTTCTTTGATTCTGCAAATTATGTCGAGTTACATGTCTTATTATAAATGACTGCTTGATATTAAAGAGCCACACCTGGTAATTTCACAGGATTCATCCTCAACAAATGGTATGATTCTGAATGTAGTCAAATGAAGAACACTCACTACAAAGCATTTATATCACGCTCTATGCAAGGAGAAGAAAAATTTGTGAATTTATTTAGTCTTTTGCTCTGTGCTCATGGATCCTATGAGAATGGTTGGTTCATGAACTTCCCAATCCATAAATTTGCAGTGAATACGTCTTTTGTTAGACCCTGTAATATCTAGCACCATGGTCTCCAACCTGTGGATATTGACCTTATGTGAAATATTATATTATAAATAGTAATATATAGCCCGGCCTGATGGTCTCTGCTTGTCAAGGGATGCTGCGTGGTCTAGTTTTGGAACAGCTGAAAAGTTACAAACACTGATTTTAAGTATCTGTATATACAGTAGATGAATTATCAAGATCGATTAGAAATATACCTAATGATGAACATAGTCAGTAGAAGTGCAGTCATATACAGCACTCCAGTACTTGAGTAGAGGAGCTCAAGCAGGGTTCCAATCCTTTGTATATAGTAGTAATAATAAACTTGGCACTCAGATAAGTTCTTTTGAATATGATGAATATTTAATTTGACTGTGACGACACAACATATTATAATGTGTGTCACAGGTAAAATATTCTTAATTAGGCCACACGTATTGTTCTTTTGTTTGCTAACTCATAAGAAGTAGGTTATTGTTTCTTATCAGACTGTTTGGAGCCTCCATTGTCTTAGTTTGTGCATAGCAAACTAAATGTAATTTTCATTAACCCCCTCCATCTACATCATTCCGAGGAAATTATGCAGTCGGATTGAACTGCTGACCAATGAGAGACAACCTTATCCCACCAATCCTGTAAGAACACAATACCCTGAATTGAATGATTGGGATATAAAAAGGACTTGACTTGCTTCAGTCACCAGTGGTGATATGCTACATGACTTCAGTCCCAGTTAGAAGATCATAACCTGGATCATATTCTACAGGAGTTTAGCCTAGGATCCTAGGATTCAGCTGGAAGGAACCCAAGTTGGGACAACTCGGTCACCTGCCTGCAGACTTTGCTGTGCTTGGTTTGCATGCCAGTATCCCTTCTCATTGTGTACCTACCAAAAGCAAGGTGCTGCTGGACTGTAGTACTTAGCCCTGGAAGCACCGGAAGCACAAATATTCTAAGCCGTGTTGAGCCAGCGGAGGTTTGAGACTCTATTGCTTGTTACATTGTGTGTTATTACTGAGTATTTGTTATATTCCTTTGAATGTTAGGAAATTCAATAAAGTCAAATGTGTAGTTCCCTCGCCCTGTGTTGTCTGAGTAGTGTTCTGCCCACGGGTAAGGAGTTCGGGTGTTTGGGATGAGCCCTAGTCCATGCGGTCTTTCTAAAGGCCCTCGTGTCTCCAAAATAGCAATTTAGAATCCAACAGCATAGATTATAACGTTTCGGTATTATGTCGACTAGGAGACGAGCTACTAGGAGCCAATGTTTGGGCAGGAATGGAGGATAGAACCATCTATATAACCTGCTAGCGGATTATACGCTGGGGATGAAAGTATTTGTAGGACCGGGAGGATACAAATTCCTGAAGAGTTTGGCAATGCCCCCTCCTGACTACCGGTCAGCACAAGGCAACGCTGAGCGATGCTCAGGCTCTGAGTGGAGCAGAGTGAAACACATAGTGAATAGGGTGGCGCTTAGAAAGTGTCTGAGTGGCCGATCTAATGGTTGCACCAATGATATGTCTACCCTTGAAAATACAGCAGCAGAAGGACCTCAGGATGGCAGAACCTAGTCTGAAATATTGTAGGGTGAGCTCCCTTTAAATTCCGGATACTATTTATAATCTTCAGTTTTATTATTCACTATATTTTGTCAATTCTATTGAACATCTCATTTTCATATGTAAACAGCAGAAATTCCAAGAAAATAATTCAAAAGGTATAAAACTTCAGATTGTTGTTTACATTATATAGGCAGATCATGCCACTTTTATTGGGCTCTTGGGAAGCTCAGCACTAGTTTGTCCAGTCCCTTATGCTAACAGGTAGCGAGATATCAGGGCTCTCCTCCGCCAAGGAACTGCATTGTTGGAATACAAGAGGGTTGGAAATTGTTGCAATGGTCGTAGAAAATGAGTAAAGAGGTACAAGATCATGCTGTCCAAATCCAGCAACCTAATAGGAGGTCATAGTTTTGGGTGCCTACTTTTTTTATGTATGCCACTGGTACAGAAAAATTCTACTTTTGCCACCTCTAATAATCTGCAGCAGTCCATAGATTGTAAAAAAAAGCAAGAAGAGTCAGCACTACCAGAGGATAGCATGCATTGTAAATCGTACAACTGCATATGTTCATTCCAAACTGTATTTATTAAAAAATTGAGATTTTTTGGCAAATAATCAATTTTTTGAGCCACCCTGCCACGTCAAGGCAAATCTCATCAGGGCGGTCCTACTCTAAATATTTTTTATTTCCTTTTAAGTTGTGCCAAGCATCCATTAACATAGAAGATGTAGAACCGTCAAAAGCAGAACTTACTTGCAGCTTTTCAGAATGCTAGACTGGCATATGTGAATTAAGTCAGAACAGGCTCCAGCATGTGAAGATGATGCCACACATACCTGGACTTTTCAGAACTGACTCTCACAGCACCAGACCAGTATATTCATGGATGAAGGTAGGGCATTCCAAGCAAATAGAGCTTGTAATTAGCTAAGCCTGTGGACAGGGTAGAAAAGCAATCAAAAGAGAAGGAATAGCAAGTTAAACCAGGTGTGCACGGTACAGCCACAAATCAGTAACAAAATGTGCAGGTGCCTGATTTACCTTTATTCAAATGCCTTTATTCACCCCAGGTAAATCCTGCTTTTAATGGTTCTGCTTTATGTGTATGTTGGAGGCCACACGGCACAGCTAAAATAAAAATATATAGAGTAGCACCACCCTGATAAGATTGCCTTGTTGTGGCAGGGTGGCTCAAAAGATTGATGAATATTTTGCCAAATATCTCAATTTTATAATATTAGGCTGCTGTCACATCAGTGGTTTTCGCTGATCGCAGCAGTTGTGGTGAAAAAAACCCAACTGCCGTGATTACCGCATAACGGCCGCACTTGCGGTTCACTTGCGGCAAGCCCCATACAATGTCTATGGGGTGTGCGGCAAGTGCGGTTTCGGCACTTGCAGCAGTGAAAAACCCGCGATATGCCGCGTTTTTTTTCGCGGCCGCTCCTGCGGCAAGTGCCGAAACCGCACTTGCCGCACGCCCCATAGACATTGTATGGGGCTTGCCGCAAGTGAACCGCAAATGCGGCCGTCATGCGGTAATCACGGCAGTTGCGTTTTTTTCACCGCAACTGCCGCGATCAGCGAAAACCGCTAATGTGAAAGCAGCCTTATACAGTTCGGAATAAATAGATACATTTGCATGTTTTTAATGCAAGCTATCTTCAGATGGTGTTTTTAGTTCAGTGTTTTGGGCTATTATCTGATAAGAATAAGAAAGGTGCCAGTGCTACTCATGATGTAAAATAACAAATCAATCAGTTCTTGCTTATTGAAGCCACTTCTCTGCTCCTTGCATCATTTATGTCAAGTCTATGAAATGTGACTGCTGCTGTTGGTCCTGGGTCCAGCGATTGGTTTCAACGGTAATATGCTGTAGACAAAACCTTGTGGCAGCCCTGTCGACAGGTAGCAGTGGAAGGGGGAACTTGGTTTTATTGACACCGGGGGTTTTATTGAACCCAGACAACCCCTTTATTAATATCAGCATTCGTAGATAGGAATAGCATGTATGATTGATTTAGATGAACTGTTAAACTGCAATCCATTTTACAAGCTTACCTGATATATGACCTGCACATTTTCCAATAACTTGTGATGGCATATATGTTGATGCACTTATCTGATTGCAGTTTTCTTAATTATTCGTGCAGACAAAAAAAATTAAATGCAAGTCCATTGCTGACATTCATTATATTACTGGTCTCTTTAGAATATTCTTCATTGATACTTCCGGAAATAATAGACTAAGAATACATGACCCTTATTAACATTTAATACATTAAAATGGCATTTATTTCGGTAGTTTAGAACTGTCTTGCTCTCTCTGTGTCTTCCACTGAAATAAATAGAAACCCTCAGGGGAGGAGATTGCGTTGCCAGCTCAAAGGGCAGACGTGTGAGCTGTCATACTGGCATTTACATTTGAGTGTTGTTTCCATGTCCCCTTGTGAGAAATCAAAGCAGACACATTGGCCATGGCTACGAGAGTGGCATACACTGAAAAACCTACTGAAAGCAAAGGGGCACAAGGGAAAAGAGAGCGGGGTGGAATGATCATATGGATGATTACATGCAAATGCACTATCCTCCATGTCGATTCTTGCCACCTAGACGTTTGTACCAATTAAAGAGTAACTTTACGCAACTAAGACTATGCTTTCTGTTGAACCTGTGCCTTGCTGTGACAAGTATGTTGAATCCTGGGGAGATCTCTGGCAAGGCTGTGACCAGAAGGTCTTTAACTTATGTTTAAATGTATTTGCTTTCCTTTATCGCTGCAGGGGTTAATGACTCTTTCTTTGCTGGCTGTTTCTTGTGGCCTTGAATCTTTTGTGACCACTCCCCTCCGCTATAAGTAATCACATGTCTTACCATTTCACGCTGGTTATAGATTCCCAACAGATTCTTCTAGTATCTGGAAGAAGTTGTGGTGTCTTGACAATTGAAGCTGCGTTGCTTTGCTGCAATTAAGGAGTTTTGACTTGTATCCTTTTGTGTCTATTTTCCCTCAGTTTGTGTGCATTACCTTGTGTTGTATTATTGTAGAGGTGAGACTAGTATCATCACTAGCTTTCACACTAATCATGGTGAATTCAGGTCAAGCGAGGGCCTAGGCACATGACAGCAACGGGGGGGAAGGACCTGTATAGGGACGTTAGGGAGTGCAGGACACAGTCAGGTGAATGTCAGGAGGTGGCCCCTCCCTTCTCCATATCACCATGGCCTTCCTACTATACCGTACTATTCCTGTTATCACCCTTGTGTTGTGCCACATCCTGGGAGTCTGACCGCTCCAGCTTGACTCCCGCACTGTGGATGCACTCAGACAGGAGCTCTGAGCTCCTATCTGCAGAGCTGTTCACTGTTCAAGGGTCTATTAGGGTTTCAGGACCAGGAACCTCAATAATCTACAGGAAATTAAAGTGTCTATCAAATAGGAAAAAAATACTTGTTCAATGTTTTACTCTTACTTTGTCATTTGTCTCCCTCTTTGTGACAATTGGACTGAAATAAGACCAACCATACCTCTTTTTAAATAGGTTTTACAACAGATCAGAAAAAAACGACCACAATATTCATGCAGGTTTTTGCTGCAATTTTTCAGCATTTTCACTTATTTAAATGAATGGGGGGAAAAAAGCATCAAAAGTGCTTGCAAAAATGTGACAACGTGTGCATAGGCAGCGGATTTCCTGCCAACATGCCAGAAAAATCTGCTACAAATACTGGAGCATATGCACAAACCCTTAAGGCTATGTGCTCACGGTCCGGAGGAGCTGCGTGTTGGACGCAGCTTCTACGGACCTGAGTGAAGCCACGTGTGGCCGCAGGGAGACCGCAGCCTCCCAGTACTCACTATGTTCGGCGGGTGCAGGCGGCTTCTCCCTGGAGTCACCCGACGGCAGCCGCTTCCGACTCCGCAACGTGAAATGAGCATTCTGCGGAGGAGCGTAATGCCGGCAACCCTCACCGCAGCTGTCAGATCGCTGCGGTCGGGTTAAGTATATGTGGCGCACTGCTCACGCAGGTAACCACAGACTTCTCTAATGCACAGCTGGGTTTCCACAGTAGGTACCTACTACATACAACACCTTCCACCCCGACACAGTAGGGGGAGCACCACTTGCTGTCCTTAGGCAAGATCCCCTATAAATACTGCTCTGGGGGCGAAGTTAGTCAGAGTGTGCAGACGCTAGGAGAGCTGCAAAGACGTCCTGGTGGTCGCTGCTGCGATTAGGCCCGAACCAGTGACCCGGAGAGGCCCTTCTACGTCCCGCAAGCCTAATTGGGACTGAAGGCAAGGAGCTTAGTACAGAAAAGGGAGCAAGGAGCTTGAGAGAGTTCATCCCAAGAGAAACACCGGATATTGGGGATCCGCACTTGTGGAACACTATAGGACCACAGAAAACCCTGTTGCACCGTGGAGGCGTTGGCTACCCGGTATCCTCAGTGGGTCAAGAGAGGGAGCCAGACACAGCAGGGCAAAGCCGCAGTGTTCAGAGAAGGTAACCCGGAGACCGCACAGGAGGAGAGGAAGACCATACAGTCAGGAAGAGAGAGGAGGCAAATCAGGCTGCAAGCAGGCTGTGCTTCAGACAATACTACAAAGTAGAGGAGGCCTTATATCCACTTGCTGTGGGGACCCACTGTGCAACCTGTCCACATGTCAGTGGCCTGGACCGTTTTACCTGCTTAACAACAGTAAAAGGTAAGAGACTTTCCTGCATGTGTGTATCCTTCTTCTCTACTCCCAGAACCCCCCATAGACTGCTCCAGTTCTCCCTATACAATTCCAGCTCCGCTCCAACCTGCCCCTTCTCATTACGCTGCCCCGGAGGTCCAGTCCTACCTGCAGAGGACTTCACCATCTCAGCCGCAATACTGCACCGACCTCCGGCGGGCTGTGGCGGCGCTGGTGCTACTTCACCAGAAACTGCAGGTGGCTTCACGACAGCAAACTTGTAAATAATCCCTTGTACATAAATCCCCTTTTCAAAAGATACCCCTGGACATGAAGTCAGGCGCGGCCGCTATCCCCCATGACAACCGGAGAATTGAGTTAACCCTTGCCGCTTGACACCAGAGTACCCCAAAGCCTGGGCGCTATATATAGTGAGGATGGGATTTATTGAAATCCCATCCACTATGATTATACTGTACTACGCAGCGTTTTGGATGCAGCGGCAAGATGCTGCGTCCAAAACGCTGCGTATACTGATCGTGAGCACACAGGCTTACATTGTCGTAACTATGAGAAGACTTTCCAATGCACAGACCAGATGCAACAGAAGGTTTTGGAGAAGAGTGATTCAAGCTGATGATTGATGTGATATTGCCCCTGCCTATTAGTAATTCGGTTGTACAGTAGCCCAGGTATGTATTATGATACTAGATGTGACTAGATGTATATAATCCACATATAGCATGCATTATTCTTTTAAAGGGAACCTGTCAGCTCGATTTTGCACCCCAACCTATCACTACCTGTCCCTGCACCTTGCTAGCACATCCCTAACCATCCATGTCTGAGCTGAACCTGCACTATAATGTTTGTAATAAAACGACTTTGTAACTTACATATTTCCATGCAAATGAGGCATCCAGTCTACATCCATAGACTGACATGGGTGGTCTCCAGGGCTCCATCTCGCCCCCTCGTTCCTGTTATCATGCCCCGGTGGGCGTGAGAATTCCTTCTCTACGTTCCCTTTTTCTAAATTCCTGCCTCCTGCTCCTGGGTATCACTTGCCAGCCAGATGTCCCAGTGCACTGTGGAGGATTATCAAGTGCACTGACCGGCTTCAATATGTGTAGTGACCTGGTCCAGATTATGTCTGGCCCTTTAAGTATTACTGGACCGTGAGTAGCCTCTGTATACTGCAACTCACTCCTCAGCTGTCCCTCTACTGTTATATGGTTTGAATGAATCTAAAACTTACTCATATATTACTCAGGTATGTTTCAGTTCTATTAAGTGCACTTTTCATTTGTTGTGTTGCAGCACCAGCTGTTGGGGAAATGCATGATATATATTATTTTACAATGTACAATCTGACACAGAATTTAGCGTTTATCCTATTGGTCAGTGAACCTGTCACCAAGATTCAATAGGAGGAGCTACCTCCAGTCTCTGTCTATACAAGACAGAGATCTGGAAAGTCCTCAGAGAGTCTGGTACAAGATTTGACCCAGAGAAGACCACATGTGAGGGCTCTCCTCACCACCTCCGGGCTCCATGCCTGGAGGTTCATCCTTCCTTTCATTTATTCATCTCAAAACTTACATCCAGGCTTAATGCCTAGGATTCTTCCCTTGGCTTCTACAGCTAAAATGGCTAAAGACTTTAACCCTTTTTAACTCTGGTCCTTGCTGTCCGGATTAACCCATTCTTCTAAAGCATTAGGTTGCACTGAAAGTGCACAGAAGAACCTATTGCCTCGCGTGTTGAGGAAATCGAGAGTCACCCGCCTCACCACAAGTTATTTATCCGTTATTTACTTCAAGTATATTTCTGCATGGACCATGATAAGCTGTGAAATGGATACAGGACACCATATCTGTAAATACTCTTGCTATACATCTCCTCTTCTACTTATATGCCAACAAAAGACTTTGAACTTTGTTATAATTATGTACAAATACGGCTTCTAACTAAGGGCCCTTTCACATCAGCGTTTTTTTAAATTTGCGGCAGATGCGGTGAAAAAACCGCATCTGCCGCAACTGCCGCATAACGGTTCCACTTGCGGCACGGTTGCGGTTTTTTCCATAGGAAGTATAGGGGGACTTGCGGCAGATGCGGCAAGTGCGGTATTGCACTTGCGGCAGGTGCGGCAGAGAAAAAAACCGCGGCTTACTGCGGTTTTTTTCTCTGCCGCACCTGCCGCAAGTGCAATACCGCACTTGCCGCATCTGCCGCAAGTCCCCCTATACTTCCTATGGAAAAAACCGCAACCGTGCCGCAAGTGGAACCGTTATGCGGCAGTTGCGGCAGATGCGGTTTTTTCACCGCATCTGCCGCAAATTTAAAAAAACGCTGATGTGAAAGGGCCCTAATACAGGTTCTGAAAGCTCCAGAAGCTTAATTCTGTGTCAGAATCTGATCCTGAACTGTATTGGCCGTGGATAACCCACGTGAACTGTAAACAATTACTCCATGATATATCTCCCTGTTCTGCTGAAGTAAAGCAGCTGTTATCCCCCAGACCTGTTGTCTGTGGTCATTCTGTCGGCTGTGGATGCTGTGTGGGGGTGGATAGCAGTGAACAGATAGCCCCCATTGCCAGGCTGTTACATATGCGCACTGCGCATGCGCTGGAGCCATCCTGAACAGTCAATAGACCCTCACACTACGCAGGACTGGAAATGAGGTCTGGTCGGAGTGTGATACCCAGGAGGAGGCGGGAATTTTGAAAAAAGTTGCGTTTTTGCATTGACTTTATTAAACAAGAATGTAAAGAAATTAAATGCTAAAAATGCAGCAAAAAAGTACCACAAACGCAGCAAAACATGCTTTTGGAAGCAGCTTTTTTGCTAAGAGAGCAGGTTTTGGCTGTAGAAAAAAATGCAGCAAAAAGACACAACATGTGAACATAGCCATACAAGGGTCCACCTTCACAATAAAACATTCTGCATCTACATCTGTCACCAGTTTTTTTGCTACCAAATCTGAGAGCAGCATAATGTAGGGGAGAAACCCTGATTCCAGTGACGTGTCTCTTTACTGAGTGCTGCAGCTTTTATAAAAAGCAGTTTTTTTCTACTGCAGATCTAGCGGTTCTCTGGATCGGTATCACCCCTCCCTCCCACACCACTGATTGGCCACTCTCTGTGTACACTGTTTATAGGCAGGAAGCTGCCGATCAGTGGTGGGAGGTCATGAATATGAATGACTAGATGGCAGCAGGTTGACTAGTCCTCTAATGATAATCTCCCACTGATAAAACAGTGATGGTATTAAAACTACACAAAGCAGCCCAGTAAGTGACACATTGCTGGAATCTGAGTCTCTTTCTCTGCACTATACTGCTCGCAGATCAGGTGGCAAAAACCTGGTGAAGGATTCCTGTCAATAGCCTGTTATAATGGAAAGACATGACCAGATGAGGTATGTAGAGGAGGACTTGATGCATATTCACTTTTCTCCCTAGTACCTAGAATAGAGCTGTTAGGACTCAGTTGGTGAGGGTAGAGCTGGTCCTTTATGTATGACCATTGTCTTGATCATAATCATAAATGACAAGCTTATGGATGATATTTTGGACAATCCCGTTATCGAGCTCTTCCCTCTGCAAACAACATTCCTCCAGTCCTAAATTCTATCTCCTAAAGTTACCAAACCCTATCCTCCAAGGGACGTCTCCTTTCCGGATTAGAGACCCCAACAGTTGTGGAAATTCCTAGCAGGTTCTCCTATGTATCACTGTTTTTCTTCCAAATTTTACTGATTGCTAAATTCCCATCGTGTGTTGCTCTTTAATATCTCCACTCAGATTCCTTCTGAAGAAAGCAATGTATTGTTTTTTATGCATAAATGATGTTCTGCTTCTCCTAGCAATCAGCATGTGCTTCTTATTGTCTTCACTTTTTTTTTCCATTCACTGCCGCATTCCCAGTAGACCTCTTGCCTGGGAAGAAGCTTATACCAGTGAAGTCTTTTCTTTTTTTTTTCCCTGAGACCTAGAGCTGCCTGATGGCTATTAGAGGAAATCTTACCTGACCTGTGTAACACAGTACTATACATCTCTCATCAATCACAATGCGACTTAACTCCTTAATGGTATCAAATACATTCCCCGACTGTCATTTGCTATCAGCATCAAGCCTTGTGAGTCATCACTTACAGCAAGAATATTTTTAGTCCATCCTTGAAACTACTTGAATTGTTTTTTTGTTTTTTTTAAATGAAAAATAAAAATATTTCCTTGGCATACTGGAGAGTGAAAGTGTTTCTGTTTTTTTTTGTTTTTGAAGAATGTATTGGTAAAATGCACATCTATATGCTACACTGTTTTATTTAACCTGTTATTAGGGATGAGCGGACCCATGGAAGTTCGAGTTCTGCAGGGTCAGCCGGATTTTTTATAAAATACTGTTTTGGCCCAAATTTGACCCTAACCTCATTGGAAGTCACCGATTGGACAGTTCCGCTCTTCCTCTACATATAGCCAGCCATAACCAAAGCACCTCGAGGGAGGGAGGACGGGATTTTTTTTTTTTTTTCTCACACTACATATGATAACTCTGATTATAACCCCATTGCAGCCAATCAAACACTGTAAGTGGCTCCCGCTGGGCCGAGCACCGAGTGTACCCGAGCACCGATGGGTACCTGAACATAGCGATGATCGATTCAGTGGTTTACATACATAAAGCAACCAAACTCGAAACACTGAATTTTTTTTTTTGTAAAGTCTGTGTTTGGTACAAACACCAGACTTTAAAGTTTGAGTCTACTCATCTCTAATCAGCACTGTTAATAGTGATCTATGGGTCAAAGCAAGAGACCTGTCAATCACCTTTGACAGCGCTGGAAAGAGCAAGCAAGGGGGCGGTGATGGACTAGTCTGGTCTCTGGCTGTGGTCCACAGGCTGATCTTTGAACTATATTCCCTCTAAAATGCTGGAGCTTTAGACCATGTTCACACTGTGCATTTTTTATCAATTTTTTGTGATCCGTTTTTGCATAAAAAACAAATCACTTTCTGTGACACCCAGAAAAGCCAATACGTTTAATGCTGTTCTTGACCTGCCCCAGGGTATTGGATACTCGGAATCAGGCGTTTAGTTCACGGGAGATGTCACTGGGGCCTGTTGCCCGTTCCCTTGGCCCTGGTGGTCGCTTAAAAAGGGGAAAATGGTCAATAAAAATAAAACAAAAGTGTTTTGTGATGCCACCTATGGTTCTGGTAATGTTACTGGCGCTGCAGGACAGTCCTTCGGGGTGATGGTGGAGCAGCAAGATGGTTACACTCCCCATAGGTGGAGCGGGATCCCCGGGGCAGTTGTGAATGTTATGTACAGTCTTTACACAGGGAGGCAGTTTACCACACAGCAGTCACTTGTCCTTTTCACTGCAGCAAGTGTGCGGCTCATCAGGCACAGTCAAATAAAGTACTGCACTCTCAGAAGCGTTTCAATGCAAAAAGTGAAAGTTTTTATTGTGAAAGAACAACATGCGACCTGACGACGTTTCGGTCCACAATTTTGGTCCTTTCTCAAAATGTCGCTAGAATTGAAACAAACAAAAACATGTGTCAACATAATTAAAAAACTGTCAATGTACATATATATACAGTATGAACAACATCATCATAATAACAGCAAAAGAACATACAGTTGTGGCCAAAAGTATTGACACCCCTGCAATTCCGTCAGATAATACTCAGTTTCTTCCTGAAAATGATTGCAATCACAGATTCTTTGGTATTATTATCTTCATTTAATTTGTCTTCAATGAAAAAACACAAAAGAGAATGAAGCAAAAAGCAAAACATTGATCATTTGACAAAAAACTCCAAAAATGGGCCAGACAAAAGTATTGGCACCCTCAGCCTAATACTTGGTTGCGCAACATTTAGCCAAAATAACTGCGATCAACCGCTTACGGTAACCATCAATGAGTTTCTTACAATGCTTAGCTGGAATTTTAGACCATTCTTCTTTGGCAAACTGCTCCAGGTCCCTGATATTTGAAGGGTGCTTTCTCCAAACTGCCATTTTTAGATCTCTCTACAGGTGTTCTATGGGATTCAGGTCTGGACTCATTGTTGGCCACCTTAGAAGTCTCCAGTGCTTTCTCTCAAACCATTTTCTAGTGCTTTTTGAAGTGTGTTTTGGGTCATTGTCCTGCTGGAAGACTCATGACCTCTGAGGGAGACCCAGCTTTCTCACACTGGGCCCTACATTATGCTGCAAAATTTGTTGGTAGTCTTTAGACTTCATAATGCCATGCACACGGTCAAGCAGTCCAGTGCCAGAGGCCAGAGCAACACCAAAACATCAGGGAACCTCCGCCATGTTTGACTGTAGGGACCGTGTTCTTTTCTTTGAATGCTTCTTTTTTTCTCCTGGAAACTCTATGTTGATGCCTTTGCCCAAAAAGCTCTACTTTTGTCTCATCTGATCAGAGAACATTTTTCCAAAACGTTTTAGGCTTTCTCAGGTAAGTTTTGGCAAACTCCAGCCTGGCTTTTTTATGTCTTGGGTTAAGAAGTGCATTCTTCCTGGCTATCCTACCATACAGTCCCTTTTCATTCAGACGCCGACGGATAGTGCTTGTTGACACTGTTGTACCCTCGGACTGCAGGGCAGCTTGAACTTGTTTGGATGTTTGTCGAGGTTCTTTATCCACCATCCGCACAATCTTGCGTTGAAATCTCTTGTCAATTTTTCTTTTCCGTCCACATCTAGGGAAGTTAGCCACAGTGCCATGGGCTTTACACTTCTTGATGACACTGCGCACGGTAGACACAGGAACATTCAGGTCTTTGGAGATGGACTTGTAGCCTTGAGATTGCTCATGCTTCATCACAATTTGGTCTCTCAAGTCCTCAGACAGTTCATTGGTCTTCTTTCTTTTCTCCATGCTCAATGTGGTACACACAAGGACACAGGACAGAGGTTGAGTCAACTTTAATCCATGTCAGCTGGCTGCAAGTGTGATTTAGTTATGGCCAACACCTGTTAGGTGCCACAGGTAAGTTACAGGTGCTGTTAATTACACAAATTAGAGAAGCATCACATGATTTTTCTAACAGTGCCAATACTTTTGTCCACCCCCCTTTTTTATGTTTGGTGTGGAATTATATCCAATTTGGCTTTAGGACAATTCTTTTTGTGTTTTTTCATTGAAGACAAATTAAATGAAGATAATAATACCAAAGAATTTGTGATTGCAATCATTTTCAGGGAGAAACTGAGTATTATCTGACAGAAACTCACTCTTATCCTATCTAACCCCTGTCCTAGGTTACTTATCCTCAGTAGCTCAACCAGACAGAAGGAGAGCTACCTCTAAATTCATCTTCAGTTCCCTAGGCTCTATACCACCCAACTACCAGCCATATGTTCTTTTGCTGTTATTCTGATGATGTTGTTTATACTGTATATGTGTTCATTGACAGTTTTTTACTTATGTTGACACATGTTTTCGTTTGTTTCAATTCTAGTGACACTTTGAGAAAGGTCCAAAATCGTGGACCGAAACGTCGTCAGGTCACAAGTTGTTCTTTCACAATAAAAACTTTCACTTTTTGCATTGAACCGCTTCTGAGAGTGCAGTGATTTTCCTCTATTTATGACTACAAGTTCTACGAGCCACCCAACCAAACACAGAATTAAAATGTCCATTTTTATTAACATGCAAACAACTACATTACGCAGTGCTTTGCTTCCCTCACGGAAGGTGCTTTTACTTTTAATGTTTCCAGGTCAACGGGACCAACAGGTGAAAATAAATCAAAAACACATTACCGGCCAAAAATGGGGCTGGCAGCAATATAGTCCCAGTGGTAGTGTCCCTCACTCTCGCACTGTCCTTGCACCACCGGTCTGCTTAAATAACACACTTTCACAGTGTCCAATGTCTTAACGGTTTCAGTCCAGGCTCAACATAATAAATAGTTCACAAAGTGTCCATCAGAGTCATTTTATGTTTCAGTAGGACAAAGTACCTCATCGTCCGAGCTGCTGCAACTTTTGGCGAGGAAGATGCTGCTTTCAACCTTTGTAGCCTATGCTGCTTTATATAGTCATTCACATATACATGGTTGATTTATGCAAATTAATGAAAAACTTCAAAGACCCACAAACTGGACATGACAGCGTGATCATGCAAAGTATTTCTGAATAGTATAAAATGACTATTAGGTTTCCTCTTCTACTCTTATGGTACCTTTACACGCCGCCACAACAGGATGGATACCAACGGCAACTTCACGTGCACGAGCACAGCCGAACGGTTACCAACGGGAACCGCACCCTCTTTACACGCCGCCACAAGGTGCGCTACGCCACGCTACATCTACAGCTAGCTACATCGCCGGGTGTCGCAAGTAGCCATCTGTAGCTCAATTACACACCGCTATAACCAGCTACTATGGGCGGACCTGGTGCAGCAGGGACAGCACATAGGCGTGCCACAATTGAGAGTACGAGCCGTCCGTACGCTGATAGGACAAAGCAATAACATCCTGATTGGCCAGGCATCGCAGGAGGCTGAGTAATACAGCACGCTCGAGCGATTGTGTAGTGTGACTCGTCAGCTCCTTAAATATGCCTCCCTATGCAGCGACTACCAATCGTCATGCAGCAGCTTCCACCAATGATCGCACATGGGGCGCGGTAACACGGAGCCAGGGTCACGCCTTAGCTACATTGCAGGCTGTCCCGAGTTCCCTTCCGTAACGTCTTTACACGCCGATACAGCTCGCTACAATCGGCGATGTAGCCATATGTTTATGGGCAGTGCACGGATACAGAGGTATCTGTAGCCGGCTGTGTCGTCCTGTCTTCAGACGCCGCTACTACGGGCGATATTGGCGCGACAAGCTACATTTGTAGCCTGTAGCGGGTTGTATCCATCCTGTTGTGGCGGCGTGTAAAGGTACCATTAGAGATTACAGCGGTGGCATTTCTTTGGATGGAAGATGCAGGACTTTTAAGTAATGATTCAGATTGATTGTTCTGTGTCAGTAAACACCAACCCCTTTGCTGATCACACAGCGATTTGTTGATTTTCCCATTTCTGGAGAGATCAGACCTTGCTAACCATGATAAATGAGACTTTTGCTTATATTCGTCTTAGCAACCTTAACTAAAGTGTGAATGTGTTTCACTCAAATAGAGAACATTTGGGCTGGAATAGCACTGTTTATTCTCTGTAGTAATTACGTTATGCCAATCATGATATAATGTGAGTCACACTGGTACACTGGGAAAATATTAGAATCTGAGAGTCGTAAGTGGTTGATACCTTTTAATGGCGAACTGAAAAGATGGTGAATAATAGCAAGCTTTCAAGGCTACTCAGGTCTCTTCATCAGGCTTAATAATGACCCAAATTTTGAACACACACATATATATATATATATATACATGTACAGGGTTGAATAAGCATAGCATAGTGATCTGTGTTTGGAGGAGGAAGAACATTTGGGACAGTAAACATCAGAGTTCAGAGATAAGACATGTGATAGCTTTATTGTCCTTTGATGTTTACTGTCCCAGATGCTCTTCCTCCTCCAACACAGAGCACTATGCTCTGCTTATTCAACCCTGTACATGTGTATGCAACAGCCGCAAGGTGTAGATGAGTCCGGTCAGCCCTGGGAGCATTCGGGGATCCACCAAGTGGGATTGGAGGCCTTCCTGCTGCACCTTTTCGGTCCCTGCTGCTTGTAAGCTGTGCTGCGGCCCTCTTCCTGCGTGTATGTTCCTACCCCGGGTGGCAGACAGCATGAGCCTATCTGGGGCAGCACTTTGCTTATGACAGATCCTGGCTCTCGATATGCCATTGTGCCGCCGGGTTTTTTGGTGCGGCCAGGAAACGTGCAGCCTACTGCCCTCCAGATTCGGTTGCTGGGACGTACAGTGCCCGCGCAACCAAGGACTCTGGCGTCCTCTGTAGCACCTCTCTGGGGTGAGCTCAGTCGCAGCTCCATTGCCCAGAGCTCTCCTCTCCACACCCTCTCCCTTTCCTCACACGTTCTCTTTAACCCCTCCTCCGGGCCGAAAACAGGGCAGCTTCCCTGAACTCCGGTGTAGAGCTCCTCCTTCAGGCCTGAAGTCAGGAATTGTGTTGGATGCTGGGTGTTACCTAGCGTGGGGACCTCCTTCTGCTTCCAGGCATGACATCACCCCCTGTGGCAACCGGACCTCTGGGATGCCACATGTATATATTTGTGTGTTCAGAATTTGTGTCATTATTAAGCCTGATTAAGAGACCTGAGTTGTCTGGAAAGCTTGCTATTACTCACTATCTTTTCAGTTAGCCATCACAAGATACCAACCAGATTCTAATATTTTTCTATCAACTGGCTACATAGTACAAACATTTTTTACCTGGTCCACTGGGGGAATCAGAGGATGTATAAGCCCGTCCATGTTGTCCATAAGAAAAAAACCCTGCCTGAAGTTGGCTTTTATAAGGCCTCTTAGAAAGCTACTAAGTAATTAAAGGGTTTGTTCCATTTTCATTAATGAGGCGCACACCTCTCCTCCACACCCCTGTGGTTTGCATAATGACCATCTTGCCAGCAACATATGACTTGCCCTGGCAGGGACCGTGGGGTACTCGGAATCGGGCCCTCTCGATGTTGTCTGGGCTTTGGGATGTCACGGTGGTGTTACTCAGTCCATGAACCCCTCGTTGGGCGAGCAGTTAAAAAGGGGAAATTAAAAAAGGGATTAAAGAAAAATATATAAAAGATAAAATGAAAGACTTTTTGTTGTGACACCACCCGTGGAGGCGGCCAGTATAGCTGCTGCTGCAGTCGGGACCTCTGGGGATGATGGGGTAGCAGCTGTGATGGTTTAGCTCTCCACGGGAGGAGCAGGTCCCCAGGGCAACTGTATAGTCTGTGGAGGTGATGAGTTTGTTAGGGGTGCAGGACTTCATGTACGAAATAACTGACGGACACAGGGGTGACAGTCTCCTTTACCTCCACTGAAGAAAGTAGCAGGTTCATTCAGGGCACAGTAGTGGTGTTAGGGGTCAGGAGCCTGGAAGCAAGTCGAGGTTTTCCACAATCGGCGAGTTCTGAGTCCTCCCTACTGCGCTGCTCTCAGTGGGTCCTGGCTGCTTGAAGCTTTGCTGTGACCCTCTCCTCTCTTGTTCTGTCCTGGCCCATATGACAGGCGGCTTGAGCTCTATTTACATTGCTGTCTTCTCAGGGCCGTATTTGGAGTTCCTGCCGCCCTAGGTACTTTCAGCGGTTGCACCTTCCCCCCCCAAGATCAGTCACACTAAGCGTATGTGCACACAGCATTTTATTTTTCAGGAAGATCCGCTCAGTATTCCGCCTGAAAAAGCAACAAATAAATGCTAAAAGGAATGAACTATTGCACGGCAATGTAAAAACGGATTGCTGTTGGTGTGTTCAGTCTTTTGAGTTTTTCCTTTTAAATGTGTGTCCTTAACTTTTATCTGAATTCCAGCATTCAGGGGTTCACAGACATCAGCACTCGTAGCCTTCAGATAGTAGTGAAGACCTCCATACACATGAGACTAAAGATGGCTATACCTATAAAGACAGTCTAATGTGTATGGGGCTCTAACTGATGATTGGTCGAGGGAAATAAGAATCCAGCATGTCTGATTACAGGCTGTAGATACTTTTGTCCTCTAAGTGATAACCTGCAGCCAGAGTCGTCTTAGGCTATGTGCACACGGGGGCGGGTTAGTGGCGGCGGCGGCTGGGCGGGACCCGACAGGAAGCTCCGGAGCCGTCCACCGGCTTCCTGTCGGGTCCGTGCTGCGGGAGACGGGCGGGTGTGCGGCGGTGCACAGCGGGTTAGCGCCGGCGATTCTGCAGCGGCTGGAAGCAGCACATGATTCTGCTTGCAGCCGCTGCAGAACCGGCCGGATTATAGAACATGCTCATTCTTTGCTAACCCGCTGGGAACCCAGCGGGTTAGCAACGGATGAGCATGTGGAAACCGCCGGTGTGTGCACACCGGGGGTCGGTTTCCATAGGTTTATATGTTAACCCAAAAGCCGCTTTTGGATTAACATAAATTTACATAAACCTCATGGAAACCGACCGGCGGTTTCCGCTGCTAAACCTCTGCTAAACCTCCAAGTGTGCACATAGCCTAAGGCCTCTTTCACATCAGTGGTTGTGTCCGGATCTGGCCAACTTGCGGTACTTTTGTGGCAAGCCCCCATTCACTCTCTATGGGGCGTGTGGCAATTGCAATTTTGCCGCAATCCGGCAAATCCGACAGTTGTGGTCGCAAAAGAAAATGTTGTTAGCAGCAGTATTTTTTGCCGCAGCTCTGAACCGCACTTGCCACACCTGTCCGCAAGCCCTATAGACAAGGCATGGGGCTTGCCGGATCAGTGCCGCAAGTTGGCCGTTAGGTGGCAGATTCAGCACCATCTGCCGGATCGGCTGGAAACATCAACAAACCGCTGATGTGAAAGGGACCTAACAGCAGCTTCCATACAGTATAGAGGAACACTGGAAAGTATATGGGCGAGCCGAGCAAGCTCGCTGCTGGCTGAGCGATCAGACACCTATCTATAGTGCTTAGGGTCTTCAGTCAATTGTTTGGCTGACATTCAGCTGTATTTTTAGTCAAGCACACTTGCCCTATAATGTTTTAGAATCAAGTCTGTTAAGTTAAAGATTACATCCACATGACTACATCACCAGAACCACTGGCAATACAATAATGCCTCACCAGAACCACTGTCAGTATATCACCAGAGCCATTGTCAATACAGTAATACATCACCAAAACCAGTCAATAGATCACCAGAACCCCCATCAATACAATAATACATCATCACTATAACCCCTGTCAGTACATCCCCAGAACCACCGGCAATACAGTAATACATAATCAGAACCACCATCAATACATCACTAGAACAGTACGTTCCCTAAATAAATGTGTAAGCAGATTAAATGTCCCATATTGCTCATCCTCCTTCCACATGTCCTATACTGCTCATCCTCCTCCCACATGTCCCATACTGCTCATCCTCTCATATGTCCCATGCAGATCATCTTCCATCCATATGTTCCATGCAGCTCATCCTCACCCCCATTCCCCTGAATCTCATGTTCCTTATCATCCCCCCATACGTCTCATGCAGCTCATCCTTCCCCCATCCCCCTCCCATTTTCCTTGCAGCCTCTCCCCTCCCATATTCCACACATCCTCTCTCCTACCATGTTCCATACAGCCTCTCCCCTCCCATATTCCACACAGCCTCTCCCCTCCCATGTTCCACACACCGCTCTCCCCTCCCATGTTCCACACAGCCTCTCCCCTCCCATGTTCCACACAGCCTCTCCCTCATCCATGTAGCTTCCCCCTCCACGTTCCATATAGCTTCTCCCCCCACATTCCATGGAGCTTCTCCTCCCCATCCATTGATGTACCTTCTCCCTCATCCATCCATCCATCCATCCATCTTCTGCTCTCTTTTCCATGCTGCCCCCCCCCCACCCATGCATCCTCTTCTGCCCCCTTTTCCAAGCCGCCCCATCCATCCATCTTGTTCTGCCCCCTTTTCTAGGCCGGCCCATCCATCCCATTCTGCCCCCTTTTCCAGGCTGCCCCCTCCATCCATCCATCCTGTTCTGCCCCCTTTTCCAGGCCACACCATCCATCCCATTTTGGCCCCTCTTCCAGGTCGCCCGATCCATCCATCCCATTCTGCCCCCTCTTCCAGGCCGCCCCATCAATCCATCCTATTATGCTCCCTCTTCCAGGCCGCCCCATCCATCCATCCATCCAATCTGCATCCTCTTCCAGGCCGCCCCATCCATCCATCCCATTCTGCTCCTCAGCCAGGCCACTCCATCCATCCATCCTATTCTGCCCCCTCATCCAGGCCGCCCCATCCATCCCACTGTGCCCCCCTAGGCTGCTATCTTCGGCTGTAACAGCGCCTTACCTGACTCTACGCCTGATCCCGGCAGCTTCTTTCTCTGCGGCTTGCCGGCACCAGGCAACTTCTTCCTCTGTGGCTCCTGTTCTCCCGCTCGCTGGCACCAGGCACCCGACACCCGGCAGTTTCTTCCTCTGCAGCTCACGGTCTCCGGCACCAGGCAGCTTCTTTCTCTGCGGCTCACGGTCTCCGGCACCAGGCACTCGGTAGCTTCTTCCTCTGCGGCTCCCGGTCTCCACTCGCCAACACCCGGCAGCTTCTTCCTCTGCAGCTTGCCGGCACAAGGCAACTTCTTCCTCTGTGGCTCCTGTTCTCTCCCGCTCGCTGGCACCAGGCACCCGACACCAGGCAGTTTCTTCCTCTGCAGCTCACGGTCTCCGGCACCAGGCAGCTTCTTTCTCTGCGGCTCCCGGTCTCCGGCACCAGGCACCCGGTAGCTTCTTCCTCTGCGGCTCCTGGTCTCCCACTCGCCAACACCCGGCAGCTTCTTCCTCTGCGGCTCCTTGTCTCCCGCTCGCCGGCACCAGGCATGTATAGGATCCCTGTCCCCCACCACCATCCAGCATGTTTGTGATCTCTCTCCCCCACCATCATGTTTGTGATCCCCACCACCATTCAGCATGTTTGTGAACCCCCACCACCATTCAGCATGCTTGTGATCCCCCTCCCATCTAGCATGTTTGTGATCCTCATCTCCTATCTAGCATGTTTGTGATCCCCTCCCCAATCTAGCATGTTTGTGATCCCCCATCTAGCATGTTTGTGATCCCCCTCCCCCACCACCATGTTTGTGATCCCCCTCCCCCATCTAGCATGTTTGTGATCCCCCTCCACCACCACCATGTTTATGGTCCCCTCCTCCATCCACCATGTTTGTGATCCCTCTCCCCACCGCCATGTTTGTGATCCCTCTCCCCCACCACCACCATGCAGCATACTCACCTCACCTTCTCTTGCTGGCTCCTGCGTTGTCATCCCGGCCTTTTTTCTCCTCTGCTGCAGTTTAATGAGATGATCACATCTCACTCCAGGAAGCCGTGGGCCGCAGCTTCTCTGACTCAGGGAGGGAGCTGACTGGCCGCTGCTGACCCCGCAAATGAAGCTGCTGGGAGTTCCGGAGTCAGTCAGCTCCCTCCCTGTGTGTCTGCACCGCACCACTAAGCAAGTATTAATGTATATGTGTGCACCCCACCGGCCACCGCACGTTCCCCCCCCCCTCCAAAAAGACGTCAGATATCCTACATTGTCTAACAGAGGGGAGGATAAAAAAAGTAAAAAAAATTAAAAATGTCTTCTCCCTGTCTTGATGCCGCCTCCTACAGGCCGGTTCCCTAGGCACGTGCCTACCAGTGCCTAAGGGCAAATACGACCCTGTGTCTTCTCACTGCATCTCCCCGAGCTCTTTGGTGCGGCTGTGTCTCCTGGCCTTTTGGTGGGTGAGCAACTTGGAATCAGCCGCCCTCAAGTGTTGGCTGCTTGGCATAACGTCCCTTGTGACCTCGGACTCCGGTGTCCATTCTGCACTCGGTGCTGGTGCAAGCTGGCACTTGCTCCACTCCTCACACCTACTCTTCCATTTCCTCAGACCCTCACCTACAGGTCCCTCACACTGGCTAGTCAGTGACCTAGGACGAGCCTAGCACGGCTCCTGTCCGTAGGGTGTCTTCCACAGTCCTCCTAGGAACTGAACTGCCTAACCCCGCCACTAGACCAGAATTTATAGGGGACCTGCTCTTAACTCTGGTTTTGAGCTCCCCCTTCTGGCCTGGAGTTGGGAAGGTGTTATGTGTGTGTTACCTGAGGTGGGTACCTTCCCTTGCTTCCAAGCCTAGTATTGTGGCAACCGGACCCTGGGGCGCCACACATGGACACTACATTGTTGTCTGAATTGTAGGTAAGGCAGCATTGTCTTGGAGGAGAACAGGGGTACTGAATATAGCCTGGTCCATGATGTGACCAGATTCAGAGAATCAGTTCAAAAATCTAAAGCAACGAGCCTGCAAGCAGAGGTGTAACTACAATAGGTGCAGGGGTTGCAATTGCACCCGGCCCTGGAGCCTAGGGGCCCCGAAAGTCCCTCTGGCCTATAGAAAAAGACTAATGCTGTGAAAGATTTGCAATAATTGGGGCCAAGTTGGAGCTTTCACAGTGGGGCCCATGAGCTTCAAGTTACGCTACTGCCTGAAAACACATGCTCCTTGCTTAGAAAATGTCCTCCGCTGACAGACTGTAGAAGTGGCTGGTAATCTAGGCAACGAGCAGTAATCTACAGAATTAAGACGTTCTTTTGAAAACGGAGAGCTTTTCAACGAGAGGTAAACTGCAAAGTTGCTTGTGTTTAAAAGCTCTTTGCAGTTTTATCCATTTAATAGTATGAGACAAAGCCGTATACAGAACGCATATATGTTTTCATTAAATTGTAGAAAAGACCATCAACCCCTGCACAACACTTGATGTAAGTTTATATAATGGTTGGAAAGGGTTTCCTGCAAAATGATGTAAACTTACATTATGGTGATCGGCGCAGGGGGGATTGGAAGATTTACATTGTTTGAAGGGTCGTCCTTGAAATACAATGTATTCGTTTCACAGTCCAAGGATGTACATGCCATGGAGGCAGACCATGGAGATTTGAGGAAAGTGGACCTAGTCCTAGTTATTGCTTTCTTTTTGCAATTGGGTGTCACAAACCTTTGCAGAACTGTACTGTTTGCAAATGATGGGCTAGAGAATCAGTCCAAGGGTCGTGCACCAGGACATTCTGTTAAGGTACCGCTACACACAGCAATATTGCTAGCCAATTTCACTGGCAATTTGCTGGTTGCAGTGAAATCATGGACACATTGTTACATTTGTACACAGTAACAAAATAGAACAATGTGTCCATGATTTCACTGCAATCAGCAAATTGTCAGTGAAATTGCCTAGCAATATTACTGTGTGTGAAGGTACCTTTACTGGTGCCAAAATTGTATGACTTTATATGGGACCCTCTCTTTCTATATACTGTATGTCACAATCCACATTGAACATTGAACCATAGTCAGAAGACTCTTTTGTACATGTCTGTTAGTATCGGTAAACAGGGTTGTGGAGTCGGTGTTGGAGTCGGGAGTCTGTGTCCATTTTGTTGGAGTCTGAGTTGAAGTCTGATTCAAGGAAATGTTAGAGTCGGAGGTTTGACTTACTAACTGTTTGCAATGGCTGTGGAATTAGAGTCGTGGAGTCGGGAGTCTATGTCCATTTTGTTGGAGTCGGGAGTCTGTGTCCATTTTGTTGGAGTCTGAGTTGAAGTCTGATTCAGGGATATGTGGGAGTCCCAGATTTGGCTTATCAACTGTACACAATGGCTGTGGAATTAGAGTCGTAGAGTCGGAGTCTGTGTCCATTTTGGTGAAGTTGAAGTCTGATTCAGGGAAATGTTGGAGTTGGCTTACCAACTGCACACAATGGCTGTGGAATTATAGTCATGGAGTCGGAGTCTGTGTTCATTTTGGTAGAGGCGGAGTCGAATTCGGGGAAATTGAGGAGTTGGAGTTATAGTCGGAGGTTTAACTTACCAACTCCACAGCCCTGTTGGTAAGTGACCCATACAATATATTCTCCATACTATGCTACTAGCAAGCATATAGCAAACTGTGGTTGGAGAAGGTAAAAAATTTTAGTACCGTGTTAGCCAGTAGATAGAAAAAATTAAAATCTGAGAGTCCTCCGTGGTTGATACCTTTTAATGGCAAACTGAAAAGATGGTAAATAATAGCAAGCTTTCAGGACACTATGGTCCCTTTGTCAGGCAGATGTGGTTGGAGAAGCATTTAATATCGTGCAATAACTGTGGAAGTTTCCCAGACTCAAGCAGGCTTTTGTAATAATAGAAAACTTTTAGCAGATTTGATGTATCATGCCATCATGTCTTCCTACTTTTGCATTAAATAGCTGATTTCTAAATGACTCGGGAGAATGCAGTAATTGGATAACTGTCCTTGATACGGATTTTTGTTGTCTTGGGACCTAACATAAATAAATCTAGTTAGACAGAAGTTACTTCGGCACATTTGCCAGTAGCATTTTTCATTTTTGGTGGTTTCTGTATGTGCCTAGAATAGAACTTTATTTAACACTAGCTGGGTGCCCGATGCACATGCATCGGGATTCTAGAAGAGCGAGTCTCTGACTCGCAATGGCTGCTTCGCAGCCAATGCTTCGGGCGTATCCACATGACCACGCTGAACTCGCAGCGAGAGTGGACTCAGAAGGGGCAAAAAACCCATTCGCAATTATATAATAGATATGTATAATGGAGCAGCGCACATAGAAAACGGATGCATAACGTAAAATGAAGAACTATTCCATACATCTGCTTGTGGTACAAGAAATGGGGAGCACAGGGTCACATCTACGGTCTCAGAAAATTTTTACAACAATTCTTACATGTGTGATGGTTAAAATCTCCACCTGAACATGGGTGATAAAGTTTTTGCTTGAGTTTTTAGCTATCCCCTTCCACATTTTGACATAAAATAATGCCAAGTAAAATTTAGGCATTTGTCATTTCCCATGTCTCCAATTCCCATTGATGACGCAGGAAAAAAGTTAAAGCTGGGGTCCTGGGATCAAATCTGCCTGTATCTTCTGTCATAAGGAGACTTGGGATCTGAGTTTCACGTGAACTTATGAAGACTGGATTTTAAATGTGATAGCTTTCTTTTGGACCAACAAGGGTTGATGATATTTTTTTTTTTGCTGATAGCTCCTGTTAGTTCAGCTCAGATGCAACCGGTCTGTGATCACTCCCCTCTTTTTAATCCATCACCTGAGGCTGGTAATAGATTCATTCATTCATTCTGTCCAGCTTCGAAGGAAGAAGTCTTTAGTGACTGCTGGAATCTGCTGCTGTAGTGCAGTTGTTGGAGCCATGACGTCTGCAGCCTGGTGTTTGGCTGCAGCAGTCAAGTTTAATATCCCTTTGTCTTTGTTTCCCAGTCTGGCTTCCTTCTCCTCTGTTATATTACAGTAGAGGTGACATCTAGTGTACTTGTGTCACCACAGTGGTCAGGTTGCCACAGTGCCATTGCCTCCCTCATAGGGGGTGATGTCATTCCTGGAAGCAGGAGGAAGTCCCCACGCTAGGTAACACCAGCATGCAACACTTTTCATGACTCCAGGCCAGGAGGAGAGGTTAGCCAGAACGTCTGAGGAGAGGGAAGAGAGAGGAAGTGAGGAGAAGTGCTCTGGGGAGTGGAACCGTGACTAAGCTCACGCTGGAGCGGAGCACTAGGAAAAGGACACCAGAGTCCTTGGTTGTGTGGGTGTACACCTGGAGGAACAGCAGCATCCTGAGAGCCTGGGACCGCGAAAAGCACGGTGGTGCTTATGATAGGCTCGTGCTACCTGCCATATGGGTTGGAACAACCAACATGCAGGAAGAAGGCTGCAGAGTAGCTACAAGCCTCATTGACCTGAAGGGAGAGTACAGCAGGAAGGCCTCCAATCCCACCTGGCGAGTTGGATCCCCGACTGCTTCCAGGCCGTCCGTATCTCGTCTACCACCTGTAACCAGTGCCCCGGACTGCAATACCAACTACCAAATAAAAGTAACAGAAACTGCACCCTTCTGTGTCCTCCAGTTATTTACTGTGCCTTCTGTCCTGCACCCCAACGACCACTATAGACTGTTAACACCATCCCTGGTGCTCAGCTCCACCTGTGGGGAGCTATACCATCCCAGCTGCACCACCATTTGCCCCAGCGGTCATATCCTGCAGCGTCGGCCACCCCTGGCCGGGTACCACAGGTGACGTCACAAACTTTCCCCTGTAAATAATCCCCTTTTACTGCAGGCCCAGGGCCACGGAGCCAGGTCACCTCCACCGCCGAAGGTCAAGGGAATAGCTTTTAAACCGCAAAAAAGTATATAAAAAACAAATGAACATCATAATTATCCCTAATGGTATCACTGAAAACTACAGCTTAGTGCAAAACCAGACCTCACACAGCTCCACTAACAAGAAAAATAAAAAAGTTACAGGTCTCAGAAAATTGCAGCACAAACCAAATATTTTTTTTCAGATTTGTTTTTCCACTACAATATAATAAAACCCTCAAGCTTGGTATTGCCATAATTCTTCTGACCCATTGCCAGGTCATTTAAACTGTACATTGAACTCCAGATTTATAAATACAAAAACCTCTTATTTACTACTGTATTATTAGTGCCCAAACTGTCAGGAAATAGGAAGCCAAGGAGTAAATTGAATAAAAAGCATCACGTTACGCAAATTGTTTCATCGTGTATCTACAAGATGAAATCAATGACATTATAACAATAGTTGGTGAAATAATGTGGAAAATAGTAGTGAAGATCCCACAGCAGGGATTTTTTTTAAAAAGGGGTGGACAACTTCTTTATTGGGATTTTTTAACTTACAATGTTAATTTAAGATCCACGTGAACTTTAGATCAGTGGAATCCTTACAATCCCAAATAGCAGAATTGACTTGCTGTACTTGGTATATTTTTTTGAGTGTTTTCATATGTCCCAGTCATGGTTGTCCATCTCTACTTATATCCGAATTTAAAGGTGAGGGTAATGAGGTTGGTTTTTCCATGTTATCCACCCCCACACAGTGTCAACAGTTGAGAATGACCACAAACACTGGTTTCGGAGATAACAGTTGCCTTTACTTCAGCAGGAACTGGAAAATGTAACATGGAGGAAATGCTTCACAGTCTCAAGTGGGTAGACCAAGAACAAATACAGTGTGGAGTTAAATACAGACATGAAATTGGGGTTCTGGAGCTTTAAGAGCACGGATTGTTTAGATGCAAAACTTGTAGGCTGTTAGAAAAGGATTCTGAGTCTTTTGTAGATTATAGTGGAAGAGTAGGGATAATAGGAGGATTGTACAGACTTGGGAATCCTGGGTTAGTTTCACAGCTAGTCTTGGCACATGCAAAATTACTTAAAGCAAATAGCGTAAGTTGCGTGGGATGGGAGACCCTCAATCTTTCCCAACACGCGGGCAGTAGCTTCTGCTTTACACTCAGTATGCCCTACTGCTGTAAAAGCACATATAGATCCAGACAGCAAGGATTCAGGGTAAAAAAACGTTTTTAGTATCTTGGTTGTGGAAGTCAGGAAAGGATGAACTTGCAGGCCTTGGGCCTGGAAGTGGTGAGGAGACCCCTCACATCTGCTCTGCTCCATGTGGCATCTTGTCCACACTGGAGAAATTCCAGCTGTCTGTCTAGACAAAAGCTAGAAGCAGCTCCACCTATTGAGCCCTGTGACTGAGTCACCGGCCAGTAAGACAACACCCAATTTACATGTCAGATGCTTACAAGGCAGGATAATTATAAACCATACATATTCACCAGTAGATGGTGATGGAGCACAAATAAGAAATGCATGAACTATAACAAATGGGAACTACATGAGGAATACATTAAGCATAAATGGATTTAACTGAAAGTGCCTATCTAAAACTCACTAATAGATGTGGAGGGGTAGCTAGGGAGTGAGCTGTAATGTGTAGAAGCTACTCATTGTCCAGGTGTACTTAAAGAGATGGACACAATCTGGACCGGGTCACTACACAAGCATTAGGCCATGACTAAACACGTCCACACATGTCTGCTGAGCCGCATGCACAAAATAACAAATAGGACAGGTCCACGATACCTGTAGATTATGCACATATCGTGGCAGGTATGTGTAGAAGCTCCTTTATTGGTGCTGCTCAGTACCAGATAACCCCTTTAATGATGGATGGTGATCATGCCTGTAGGTGATTGAGGTGAACACGGATGAGGACTGTGCAGATTTGTTTTCAATGATAGTGCTGTCCCAATGGTTGTACTAGAGATCAGACATGCTTGTTATATCCAATGATATAGTTAGAAATTTACAGGGTTAAAGGTCTTCTAGTAGCTGTCTGGCAGCTTTATTTCTGGATAATAATTTAAGAGTTTGTGCAAATATGCCATTTTCCAGACAGGTGAATCCACCAAATCTTTCAACAAAAACGCTCGGCTGGAAACACTGGCCTGTTTTTATGGAGAGTCTGTTCAGCTTCTTTTTTATCATTTTCTGAGCGCTTTCGTATGTTTTAGACCACTTTTTTTTTTTTAACATTCTTCCATTGTTTTCGGGGCATCTTTTCTTTTTTTGTTTTTTTTTTACAGGGTTCATCCAGGACTTACGGTAGTTTGTAAAGGCAATCTGTTAGAAGGTTTTGCTATATAAACTGAGGACCACATGGTGCTGGGGTTAAAAAACCAAAAGCAACTATACTTCTCATTTCAGGCTCTGTGCTATTTTTTTGGTTTTGGTTTTATTACCCTATGATTATCATTACAGGACTACTTTGACATGAGCACAGCAGTATATCACACCCACTGCTGTGATTGACAGCTCACTGTCAATACACAATCTCTATAGAGAACCTGGTGCGGGCAGGGGCAACTCTCTCGGCTCTGCTGTGTACCTGAAACTAAATTCTTTGATTGTATGAGAACGGCTGCCGCCAGTAATCTATGTTGATACATTGTTGGATACAGTGATTCTTTGCCTACATTACGTTGCTGTCAGATGAGGCAGAAAGAACCTGTCGACAGATTCCCTTTAAGCCTTGCTAACTACCTGTCTGCTCTACCCAGAGCAGAGACAGAATGGTCCCTGATAGCGCCTGCTGGCGGTTTAGCCATTTCATGTCAACAGAGTAGCGGCTGCTCTGTTAACTTGATGTCAATGGAAGCAACTGAATCGCAACCAGGAGCGGTCTGTGACCAGCAACTACCTGCCTGTTGGTTCTTAGGTAAAAATATTAAATAGTCCCAGATAGGCGATTTAGCTCCGTTCAACAAAAATACTCCTACAGATATCCAGCCTCTTTTTAGCCTTTCCATTGACTTGAATTGTAAAGTATAGAGCATCTTCAAAGTGGAAAACGCCTAAAGAAGGGTCAGGTCACTTCTTTTAACCACTTGGCACCTTTGGAGACCTCAGGTGTTAAAAGGTGCTCAAAAGACTGAACCACAAGTGTTTTTGTTTCAACTTTGTGTTTATTGAAAATTTTGAATTTAAAACATGGAACACAAGACAATATCAAGTGGATAGACAAACTCCACTCGTTTGCCATAGATAAATAAAATATACAAAAACATAACAATAATAGTATACTCAGCGTGTCCACTACTCCTCCTCCGTTAACTAGATTTTTAAAGTATTTAGCTTCCTTGTAGAAGGTCCTGAACCCAAGCTATACATCCCAATCCCCCTTTCACTAAGATGGGTAAACATGTCCAGTCCTAGGCTACTATATACTACCGTTTGTTAAGTCAAGTTGTTCTCCTCGCTACCCCAGCGGATCCCCTCGAAATAAAGTCCACGGTGCCCATACCCTGTCAAACCTATCCATTTCGTTATGTAGAGAGGCTGTCATTTTTTCCATAAAGTACACGTCTTGGACCCTGGCATAAAGATCCAGCTGCGTGGGGGCAGCAATTTTTTTCCAAAATAGTGGTATGAGACATTTGGCAGCTGTCAAAAGGTGAATCAGTAACTTCGTGTGGGGTTTGTTCCATCCCCTAGGTGTTAGGTTCAACAAGAACAGATGGGGTCAACTGGCACCTCAACCCCAAAAACTGTGCTCAACAGTCTCCCCACTTCCCTCCAGTAGCCCTCCAAGGTTGGGCAATCCCAGAAAATGTGGAAGAGGGATGCTCCAACGGCACCGCATCTCCAGCATACATCCGGAATGGATCTGTTCATCTTATGTAGAACCTCGGGGACACAATACCAATTCATCAGGAGTTTAATCTGGTTCTCCTTGTGAAGGGTATTGATAGAGGTCTTATGGGCCCTCGACCAGACCATTTGCCATTGCCCTAAAGTCAATGGGTGTCTGTCACGCTGGGAGCGGGAGAGGCACTCAGCGTAGGACCACGACGGGGGGGGGAATAAGGAGTCCCTAAAACTATGGGCACAAGAAGGAGAGGGTGACCCCTAGGCTTACTGGGGCTGACCCTGTCTGCCCTAACGTCCCTATACAGTTTCCTCAACTGTCGCCGACCACGAACCTCGTCCCTCTCTGATCCTAGCACTACCTTAGCTAAGGATCAGATGGAGAGGTTCACTAGACCCCTCCACTAACAACTAAAGACAACACAAGGAAAAAACAGACAATGGGGAAAGAAAACACTTATCTTGCAGCAGAGCACAGCAACCTCCACAACCTCTGCTTCTGCTGGAGCAAGGATAATGAGTGCACAAGGAAATATCACCTGCACCGAGGGAGGGCAATGAAACTCCTTATAAAGGTGGGAAGAACCTGCTGGGTCCTAGAGACCCAGAATACTGGTGTAGAAACCAGACCGAGCACAAGACCTTCCCAGCCGTCTCCCCATGATAGGGAGATCTTATCATACCTTCTCTTTATCTACACAGAAGGTAAATGCCCCTGAAAGACGGACCGTCCTCAAACCTTATGGCTGATTGGCCAAACGCTGGGACCGTCTGCGCGTGGCCTCTACCCTGTCATCCGTGCCACCCGTGACAGTGTCCCAACCACGACTCCCATCTCGCCATATATGTATGGCAGCTAGATGCCAGGGAGCCGGGGCAATGGAGTATAGTGTATATATCAGAAATGAGCCCCTTAGTTGAGGCATTATTCGCACATATCCTCTCAAAATCAGTCGGTATAAGGGATTCTGGGGAGCCCATCTTTGTTTTGAAATAGTGTAGTATTTGTTGGTATGAGCAGGATAGGTTTCTCTGGAGATTATGCTTCTGGGATAGTTCAGGAAAGGTTCTAAACCTCCTAGTCAGGGGGTCCACCAGATCCCTGTATGTGAAGAGGCCTGTTGAAGCCCAGCGAGATCCCGCCCCCGACACCATGACATCCTCCAAGTGTGGGTTATAGAGAAACGGGGTCAAGAATGATGCATGAGAGGCTAGCTGGAATTTGATTCTAAGAGTAGTCCATATGTCCCTGGTAAATGCCATAGGACCTAGGAGTGCCGTCCGAGAAATCTCGCTAGGTGGACCCCATATCAGGGCTGCTGGGTGCCAGGGAGCCAGCCACAATTTTTCTATTTCCATCCATCTGCTGAATGCGGGGAGAGTCGACCAGGAGGGAATGAGCCTTAAATGTGTGGCAAAATAATATTTGGTTATATCTGGGCAGGCCAGGCCCCCCAAGATTTAGGGGCGCACATCACCGTTCCCGGAATGCGATGTCTCCCCGAATGCCAGACAAAGTTCAAGAAAATCGATTGCACCTTTTTTAGGACTATCTGTGGGACTTTTGATGAGATTGTTTCAAACAGGTACAGGAACTTGGGGAGAATTGACATTTTTAAAATTGCTATTTTACCCAAAAAGGAGACCGGCAATGAGGACCACTTCTGTAAACGTAATACAGTATCTCGGATCAGAGGGGGGAAGTTTGCCCCATACATCTCACCATATCGTGAAGTAATGTGTACCCCCAAATATTTAATGGAAGATGTTCTCCAGGTGTACCTATGAGACTTCTGTAGATACCCAAGTTTAGGCTCTGGTATATTAAGAGGTAGTGCTTCAGTTTTACTCGGATTCACTTTGTACCCTGATAAGCATGAATAGGACTCCAAAATTCTGTTCAGGTTGGGGAGGGTTACTGTGGGATTAGTCAGTGTGAGCATGACATCATCGGCAAATAGAGAAACTTTAAATTCCTTTGACCTAATCCGAATTCCAGCTACGTCGGGACTCCTGCGTAGGTGAGCTGCAAGAGGTTCAATGCTTAGAATGTATAGTAACGGAGAAAGAGGACATCCCTGGCGTGTGCCATTACGTATTTCCAGTTGCCTAGAATGCGCATGGGACAAGTGGACCGTCGCCTTCGGGGCAGAGTACAAGCCCCGAAGTGCGGTAATAAAAGACCCCGACAGGCCGAAGTGGCTCAATGCAGAAAACATAAAGTCCCAGTCCAGCCTGTCGAAGGCCTTCTCTGCATCTAGACTCACCAGGATGGCCTCGTCTCCTCTCTTATTTACTACGTCAATCAAGTCTAGTAGGCGGCGAGTGTTATCGCCCGCCTGGCGAAACCGAACAAAGCCGACTTGGTCTTTATGGATTAACTGGGGCAACCAATTGTTCAGTCTCTCCGCCAAAATTTTTGTAAAGATTTTTAAGTCCGAATTTAAAAGGCTTATAGGTCTATAACTTGCGCAGTCTACGGGATCCTTACCCTCTTTTAGGATGACCGTTATATAGGAGTGAAGCATTGAGGCAGGAATTTCTCCTCCGGTCATGAAGCTATTAAACAAGGAGACCATATACTGCGAAAGCAAGGGTAGATAAGTTTTGTAATAAAGATATGGCAGTCCGTCGGGGCCAGGGGCTTTCGTAGAGGGCAATTTTTTCACGACGTCTTAAATCTCCTCAGCAGTGATCTTTTCATTTAGTTCGTCGAGAGCAGACCGAGGTAGTTTGGGTAGTCGACAGCTACTGAGGTAATCGTTCAGCACTACATCCCTAGTCTGGTGGTCATTTGGCAGTGGGGAGGGTAATGAGTACAAACAGGAATAATAATTATGGAAGGCCATAGCCATCCCTTCAGGATCATATCTAATAGCGCCATCAGAGCCTCTAATCCCAGAGGGGTTTCCATTTGTAGCTTTATTCTGCAATTGTCTTGCGAGCATCGTATGGGGTTTGTTACCATATTCATAGTATCTTTGGCGGGAGAATCTAATGAGTTTCTCCACTTTCCCCAGAGCCAGGTCTTTTAGCTTCGCTCTTAATTCAATCACCTCCCTCAGACCGCGCCGCGTGGGTCCCGCAAGGAGCTTCGACTCGGCAGCCCTCAGTTTCCCCTCATTAATGGAGTATTGCAGTTTGCTATCTTTTTTTAGTCTAGAGGAAAGAGCCATACATTCGCCTCTGAAGACCGCCTTGTGCGCCTCCCATAGGGTCCCGAGCGAGGGGGCCGACGGGGCATTCTCAGCGAAATAATGTGTCAGTGAGGTCTGTAGGGTCTGTCTTGTCACGATGTTCACAAGTGTTTTTTACATAGCAATGTACCGTATATGTTCATCCTTTTGAGCGTTTAGATTGTGCCTTTTTAAGTTTGTTTTGAAAACAGATCAGCCTTAGAAATGCCCTAAGGGTCCCAAGTCCCTCTGAGTTTTGTAACCCCTTATTCAGCACCATATGACTGTTCCTATGAAGCACAGAGGGATTGGGTACAGGCGACATACCGGTAGCAATTCGTGATGTGTTTGTTTTGTTCTTTTCATTTTGCTTGTTTTTGCAATCAGCTTTATTGAAGTTATTGCTTTAATATTAACCACATTTATAAAAGATTAAGAGAAATACATAACATATTATAATTCTACTGCTCAGTCCGAGGCTTGTGACTGCAAAATCTCTATAGAAACTAAACTGTTCAGGATAAGTACTATGACTCATGTTATGTAATCGTTATGAGTGCAAAATATTTTATCTCACACTTTCTACTAGAAAATGTTTTTATACTAGTAATAAACAGAAGAAAGTGAACAGTTTACTGTCTGGTGTATAATATGACCGACCCCGCGCGCTGCACAAAATATTAAGTTAGACGCTAAGTTAAAATGTTATTGATTTTGGAAACATATACAAGGTTACACTATTACATCTATATATCATATTGTAACTGTATATATACAGGTGCATCTCCATGAATTAAAATATCATCCAAAAGATCATTTATTTCAGTGATTCAATACATAAAGTGAAATACACATATTATATAGAGTCATTATGTCTGGCCCACAAGGGTCTGGGGCACTCAGATCTCGGGTGTTTGGGTACAGGGATGTCACGGGTGGTCGGTGCCCGAGTCTGTGCCCTTAGGTGACACCAAAAACTGGGTATTTACAGGGATAAAAGTTTATAGCTGAATGTTGTGACGCCACCTGTAGATCCGGTGATGGCATCAGCGCTGCTTGGGGTCTCTGGAGTGATGGGCGGCAGTAAGGTGTTGTAGCTCCCTACAGGTGGAGCGGGTTCCCCGGGGCTGTAAGGGTATGATGGTGGAATAGGGTAGCGCAGTCATTGTGGTGTAGGGCAGACTGGAAGGATGAACACACACACAAGAAAGTCTTTTTCTGTACCTTTTACTGTTGTTTTGCAGGTACACTTCCAGGGTTGAAGGGTGCACTTTGGGATTTCCACACCGAGTGGGCTATAGGCCTCCTTGTGCTATTCCCTTGTCCCGAAGTCTGACGTGTGTGAAACCAGGCCTGACCTCTGTTCTCTCTCACACTCGCATTGCTGCACTGAGGGCCCTCGCTTGGCTACTACTACCTCTCTGCGGCTCCTGGCTCTCAAATGTGGGTGCTGCAGGTGTCCCGGAAGCTAAACCTCCGCAGTGTATTCTCTGCTGGGTAAATCTCTCTCCCTTGCAGACTCTGACTCCAGTGATCGGTGTTCTCCTGGGGTGAGGCAGGATGGCTCCTCTGTCCCCGCTGTACTGTTCCTCGCCTCTGCCTTCAGTCCTCACTCTCTGGACCCTCACACTGGCTCTGGCGGTGCTCTGGTTTTGGGCCTTGCACGGCCTCGGTAACCAGTTTTGCTCACTGGGCTCTGAGCTGATCTTCACAGATCTCATAGCAAGTGCACACTCTTACTGACTCCGCCCCCAGCACCTGTATTTATAAGGGATCTGGCCTAAAAACACCCAGTGGAGCTCCCCCTACAGGCCTGGAGTGGAAGGTGTTGGGTGTATGTGAGTACCAGATGTGGAAATCCCTTAGTGTAATAGTTGGTTCTGTGGCTTTACCTGGTACAGGGCACCACAATTACAGACAGTGTGATCTATTTCAAATGTTTATTTATGTTAATTTTGATGATTATGGCTTACAGCCAATGAAAACCTAAAGGTCATTATCTCAGGATATTAAAGTAGAGAGGATGAAGGGTCTGAGAGATAAAATATTCCCTAAATAGGTATCAGAGGCTTCACCTTGTGTGGTTGTGAGAGTCACAACCACTATAAAAGCAGATCACGGCTGCTGCAGTCTTCAGCACGGTGCATATAGAGGAGGGAGGATGAAGGGTTAAAAACCGTGCTGCTGTATTCCGAGAGAATCAAAGGGTGAATATAATATTGTTTTATTATTCAACGTGTTTCAGGGCTCCCTGGCCTCTTCCTCAGGACAAATCAATATCATATTGCTATGTTTCAGGCCGTTTCAGGGAGCCCTGAAACGCGTTGAGTAATATATCACTAATCACCCTTTGATGTCTTGTTGAATATGGCAGAGCGGTTTTTAACCCTTCAACCTCCCTTCTGTCATTTTGATCTTTCGGTTTATATATATATATATATATATATATATATATATATATATATATATATACACTACTGTTCAAAAGTTTGAGGTCACCCAGACAAGTTTGTGTTGTCCATGAAAACCCATTATTTTATTTATCAAATGTGTTGCAAAATGAATAGAAAATATCGTCCAGACATTGACAAGGTTGGAAATAAGAAGTTTTATTTGAAATAATAATTTTCTCCTTTAAGCTTTGCTTTCATCACAGAATGCTTTCTTTGCAGCAGTTCCAGCATTGCAGACCTTTGGCTTCTAGCTGTTAATTTGCTGAGGCAATCTAGAGAAATTTTCCCCCATGCTTCCTGAAGGCGCTCCCACAAGTTGTATTGGCTTGATGGGCACTTTTTGTGTACTGTACGGTCAAGCTGCTCCCACAACAGCTCAATGGGGTTGAGATCTGGTGACTGCACTGGCCCCTCCATTACAGATAGAATACCAGCTGCCTGCTTCTTCCCTAAATAGTTCATTCATAATTTGGAGGTGCGCTTTGGGTCATTGTCCTGTTGTAGGATGAAATTGGCTCCATTCAAGCGCTGTCCACAGGGTATGGTATGGTGTTGCCAAATGGAGCGATAGCCTACCTTATTCAAAATCCCTTTTACCTTGTACAAATCTCCCACTTTACCAGCACCAAAGCAACCCCAGACCCATCACATTACCTCCACCATGCTTGACAGATGGCATCAGGCCTCTTCCAGCATTTTTTCAGTTGTTCTGCGTCTCACAAATGTTCTTCTGTGTGATCCAAACACCTCAAACTTTGATTCATCTGTCCATAAAACTTTTTTCCAATCTTCCTCTGTCCAATGTCTGTGTTCTTTTGCCCATATTAATCTTTTGCTTTTATTAGCTAGTCTCAGATATGGCTTTTTCTTTGCCCCACTGCCCTGAAGTCCAGCATCCCGGAGTCGCCTCGTCACTGTAGACGTTGACACTGGCATTTTGCGGGTACTGTTTAATGAAGCTGCCAGTTGGGGAGCTGTGAGGCGCCGATTTCTCAACCTAGAGCCTCTAATGTACTTGTCTTGTTGCTCAGTTGGGCAGCGGGGCCTCCCACTTCTCTTTCTACTCTGGTTAGAGCCTCTTTCTGTTCTCCTCTGAAGGGAGTAGTACACACCGTTGTAGGAAATCTTCAGTATCTTGGCAATCTCTTACACGGAAGAGCCTTAATTTCCAAGAACGAGAATAGACTGTTGAGTTTCACATGAAAGTTCTCTTTTTCTGGCTATTTTGAGAATTTCATAGAACAAATAAATGTAATTTTGCAGATTCTCAACTAGCTCAAAGGAAGGTCAATTTTATAGCTTCTCTAATCAGCTAAATCGTTTTCAGCTGTGCTAACACACTTGTGCAAGGGTTTTCTAGGGTGTTCTAAACATCCATTAGCCTTCTTACACAGCAAACACAATGTACCATTAAAACACTGGAGTTGTGGTTGTTGGAAATGGGCCTCTATACACCTATGTAGACACAGTATTGCATTAAAAAACAGACGTTTACCACATTAACAGTGTATAGAGTGTATTTCTGATTAATTTAATGTTATCTTCATTGAAAAAAAATGTGCTTTTCTTTCAAAAATAAGGAAATTTCTAAGTGACCCCAAACTTTTTAACGGTAGTGTGTGTATATGTATGTATATTATTACAGCATAAATTAGTACACCCCTTATGAAAAGTGACAATTTCAACAATATCTCACTGAACACAACAATTTCCAAAAAACTGACAAGTATGGTACATCTTCAGTTTTACTCAAATTAGATGATACAAAAATGAGTACACCCAACATCAAAAACTACTACATCTGGTATCTTGTATGACCTCCATGATTTTTAAGGACAGCACCAAGTCTTCTAGGCATGAGATGAGATGAACAACTTGGCGACATATTACAACATCTATCTATGAAACAAGGAATACCGTGTGGTATGCATCTGGCATTCAGGGACAGGTGTTCTAATTTTGTCTAGTAATCCAAGAAAATGAAGAGAGGCGAGTCCAGCTTCTGGTATAATCAAAGTATGTTGATTTGCAAAGTGTTAAGCAATCCAGTAACATGGTACACTCCAAATAATAGCAATCATGCAAAAAAAGAGAACCACATATGACGTACAGGCAGCGCGTTTCGATTGCAACACGTCTTTTGTTAAGCCAATGTCAACATCTACTGTATTTTTTTCCATTTTTCAAAAACGAGCTCTTTTAGAGCTTGGATGCTGGATGGAAAGTGATGACAACTGGTATCTTCAGAATTCCCCATAGTGTTCGGTTGGGGTCAGATCAGGAGATACTTGGCCACTGAACCACTGCCATCCTGTTCTTCTTCAGAATTACCACAGATGTTGGTTTTGGATCATTAACATGTTGTCAAAGTGCACATCTATCAAGGCCATGAAATGATAGGAGCATCTTCTCCCTCTATTTAGTGTAGGACATCTCTGAAGTCATGATATCCCTGACACCAGCAGCGCTCATATACCCCACATACGGACACCAGCACCACTAGGTCCTACTGTTGGTACTAGGCATTTTTCTAAATGCATGATGCCATATATATTATTGAAAATCACATTAAAAATAATATAAAAATGTAGGAAATAAATGACACCAATCTGCTGAAGGCTTTTCAAAGATGTAACTATATTTTCCCAACAATAGGAAATATATATATAAAAAAAAATACATCATCATAATGTAAAGGGGCTGTCTCAATTTTTATAATGGGTTAGATTGCAAAGTGATTGTAGATGCTGGTAACTAAAAATAAAAATCTCTGCTCTCAAAAATGGAGGGATTTTTATTGTTCTAGTTTGCTGCTCCTTGCACACTGTAGTTAATGCACAGCTCTGCTGTCTATCTGTTACGCCCAAAGGCTGTGGAGATGTTAAGTGGCTCACAGAACCATTGGTGGAGCAGTGGTAACTGAATACCTAATACTCAAGAGACTGGAGAGTAACTTCAGTAAAACCAAGGACATTTATTAAAAGAAGGTTAACAAATGGAAAGGTGTCTGAGTGGAGGACCCTCTGAATCGCAGCACCAAACTCTCGTTGTGGAGCACCAGCGAGGGAAGTCCTGAACAGGGATACACCTGCTACAGCACCAGGAGGTCTAAATGCCACGAATCCTGGACGAGCAACTTATACAGTCTGAACAGAAGACAGGAGAAGACTGTGTAGCACTGGCTCTGTCAGTAGGATGAATCCTGGGAGCTCCGTACAATCCCAAAAAGGCTCTTCCAGCCAGCACAGGAATCTGGACAGTTCTGTGCGCTTCAGGAGAGGCTTGGCCAGCCCGGGATGGAGTCCGGAGCATCCAGAGAGAGAAATCCAGGATAATGAATTGCCAGTAGAGGATTCTGTGGAGACAGAGGTGTTATAATGCAAAAATATAATGCAAAAAGCAAGGCAACAGTCAACCTGGTGCAGGAGTGTGACCTGGACAGAGGCAATGTTATTAGAGAATGAACAAGTTGCCCAGGCACCTCCCTTAGGGGAAGGATGCCTTTTTGTACACAGGACAACTCAACACTCAGGCTGAGAGCCCTAATAGGAAAGGGAACAGGTGTACTGTTGCTTTAAGTCTGTGCAGGATGTGCATCCTAAGAACATTCCCAGGAGACCTGCAAAGGGGACACAGCTTCCTTGAAGAGAAGGAACCAGATGGCCGCATGGAACCACCGACAGGGTGAACAGAACTAGCGGAGCTGCATAGTGGGCATGAGAGACCACCCCCCGGATGAGGGCATGACACTATCATTGTTGGCCGGTTTCTTAGGCATGGAATGTGGCATTTTCAAGCCTTTTGCTATTGAGCTTTGAAGTGTTGCTCAAAAACTGGCCTGTTTCGATGCCGCTATGGACTCGCCCCTGCCGGGGACTGTGGGGTACTTTGAACCGGGCCCTCTCGTCGTCGTCGGGGGCTGAAGGATGTCACGGTGGTGTGACCCGATCCATGATCCCCTCGTCGGGCGATCAGTTAAAAAGGAGATTTGAAAAATGGATAAAAATAAAATAAAAGCAAAAATAAAAAAGCGTTGTGACGCCACCTGTGGAATGCGGCCGATATAGCCGCTGCTGCAGTCGGGACCTCTGGGGATGATGGGAGTAGCAGCTAGGATGGTTCAGCTCTCCACGGGAAGAGCAGGTCTCCAGGGCTGCCGTAAATTCTATGGAGATGATACATTCGTTGGGGGTGCAAGGACTTAGTGTACGGAATAACTGACAGACACAGGGGTAACAGTCTCCTTTACCGAAGTCAGAAGCAGGTTTATCCAGGGCACAGTTTACAAGTGGTGTTAGGGGAACTAAAGCTTGGAAGCAAGTTCAGGTTTTCCACACCTGGCAAGGTCTGAGGCCCCCCTATTGTGCTACACTCTGTGGGCCCTAGCTGCTTGAAGCTGTGCTTCACCTCTCCTCTCTTGTCTGTCTTGGCAGTGTGACAGGCAGCTTGAGCCCTTTCGTGCCAACCTCCTTTGCTGCATCTCCTGAGCTCTGTGGTGCGGCTGTGTCTCCTGATTTTTCTGGTGCGAGAGCAACTTGGAATTACCCGCCCTCCGGTGTTGTTTGCTGGGCATAAAGTCCCTTGCGACCTCTGCGCACAGTGCTGGGGCGAGCTGGCTCTACTCCACTCCCCTTACCTTTTCTCCACTCCCCTCAGACCCTCACCTACGTTTCCCTCACACTGGCTAGTCAGTTTCCTCAGGCGGGTCTGGCACGGCACCCGACCGTAGGATGCTTCCACAGTCCTCCTCGGAACTGAACTGCTTGACCCCGCCCCCAGACCAGAGTTTATGGGGGACCCACCCTGAACTTGGGCTTTAGAGCTTCCCCTTCTGGCCGGAGCTTAGAAGGTGTTATGCGTGTGTTTCGCCTGAAGTGGGTACCTTTCCTTGCTTCCAAGCTTAATATTGTGGCAACCAGACCCTGGGGCGCCACACTATGCTCTTCCAACTTAGACTTGTATCCAGGAAAGGGCTGCTAGGAAAAAAATGGGGGAAGTCAATGTATATTAGACAACTAGCCTGTTTACAATTCCTTAAAGGGAACCTGTTAGTTCCTTAATGCAATCTAACCCAGCTGTTTTCACATTTGCATGTCAAAATTCCCTTCCTAAAAAGCCCTGTATGACATCATTCTCTAAAATCAATGTATAAAAATGTATTACCTCTATTTTCTGTATGTAAAATAGTCCTTTGACTATTCGATGGCCGTTGTTTCCTTTTTTCCATGTTATTATCTTCTGTGGGTGTAATAACATGATTTTCATGAGCCCAGTATCATTGTGGCTCCTGGAAATCTTGCGCATGCGCGCAGCTCATTTCAGCAATGTCAGTGCGCCTCTGAAGTCGGGTGTACACATCCCAGCTTCAGAAAGGTGCACTGTGCATGACCGGAAAAACAGCTTCTGCAGTTTCAATCATATGCAGTGCACCTCTTTGAAACCGAGATGCGTACACCCGACTTCAGAGGTGCACTGACGCTGCTGACATGAACCGCATGCATGCGCGGGATTATCAACAGCTGCAATTACTCTGGTTAGCGGAAATCCTTTTATCTCACCCACAGGGACATAACATGGAAAGAAGGAAACAATGACCCATTGAGACCTAATTTGCATGCGAAAAATGGAGGTAATACATTCTTACACATTGATTTTACAGAATGATGTTTTACAACAAGGCTGGCTAGAAAGGATATTTGGACGTGCAAATGTGACTGGGGTTATCCCAGGTTGGCATCTATTACCCATCATCTATTTCCAACACTTACATAGCCCATGGCGTGTATGTGCAGCCATCGCTCTATTCAAACACAGCATTTCAGAACCAGATTTTCAGGGTTAGGGCAGAGATACACTAGGCAAGGTGCATACGAGTATCTTGCATGCATCTCGCATGACTCACCCGGCCCGGCCGCTGGCTCTCCGGACAGGAGCATGGAACTGCAGAGAAACACAATCCGCTCCACACTCCAGTCCAGAGAAGCAGAGGCCTTTCCGGGTGAATCATGCAAGGTGCATGCGAGACACATGCAGGTCACATAGTGTTTCTCTGCCCTTAGCAGGAATTCAGATGATGGGACCCCAGCAATGTGCAAGCTGTAGCCTGTCCTGTAGATAAGCGATAACTTGCTGGCGTTAGAATAACACCTTTAATCCATCCTTGGGGTTATAGTTCAGGTACGCAACTGTTTTTAATGTTTTGTTTTCTTTCTGTTCTTCAGTTACTGTCCATCTAAAAAAAAAATTCTAGTTCATCATCCTACTATATAAAGATGTATTTAAGCCTGAGATATTTAATTTCTGTAATGCATTGTGTCATGTGAAATGGTTGGCTTACTCCAGGTTGAAGCGGCCATTACTGTCAAAATGTATTATCTAGGAGATAAGTAACTTTTATTTCCAATGAGAGCTCATGGAATGATGCCATTATAAATCAAAGGAAAGATGAATGGAGAATGTGACCTTTATGATGTTATTCTACTTTACTGCATTAATGCAATCCGTAAATTGCCACATCATCATCCTGCGACACTCATTTTCCCATCGTGCTCTCCGGTCGGACAGTACTTAGTCATTAAAGCGTCTAGGCAAAACTACAAATAAGTAGTAAATAAGAGCTTTGCTTTGTGACAGTGTCATTTAAGGCATGTTTGCTGGAATATACAGGTGCATCTCAATGAATTAGAATATCATCAATATTGATATCATATCATAAATGTTGATGATTATGGCTTACAGTCAATGAAAATTCAAAGGTCATTATTTTAGAAAATTAAAATAGGGAGGATGTAGCATTAAAAGCTACACTGCCATATTCCAGGAGCCATCAAAGGGTGAATATAATATTGATTTATTAGTCAACACGTTTCGGGGCTCCCAGAAACATTCTGAAACATGGCAATATGGAAGGGGCCAAGGAGCCCTGAAACACGTTGGCTAAAAAAATCAATATTATATTCATACCGGTACTTTAATGTCTTTTGGAATATGGCAGCGCGGTTTTTAACCCTTCATACTCCCTCCTCTATATGCACCACACTGGGGACTGCAGCAGCCGTGATCTGCTTTTATAGTGGTTGTAACTCTCACAACGACACAAGGTGAAGCTTCTGATACCTATTTAAGTCATATTTTATCTCTCAGACCCTTTACTTTCCTGAGATAATGACCTTTAGGTTGATATTGGCTGTAAACCATAATCATCAACATTACCAGAAATAAAGACTTGAAATAGATCACTCTATGTGTAATGACTCTATATAATATTGGCTGTCCAATAGAGCACAGGCGCAAGACTTGGGGATGATGTGGATGGCATAGCAATGTCAAGTCTTGCACCTGCGCAGTGGCGCCTCACTGTACCCTATTGAACAACCAGTGATTGCACTACACAGGCACAAGACTTGAGGATCATGTGGATGGCTTAGCAGCGTCAAGTCTTGCGCCTGCGTAGCTGCGCCTCACTGTGTCCTTTTGAACAACCAGTGATTCAGCTGCCCAGATGCAAGACTTCAGTCTCACGTCAGCCGCACAGTGCCCAATGTCTTGTGCCTGTGCAGTGGAATCACTGGCTGCTCAATAGGACACAGTGAGGCGCCATGCGCAGGCACGAGACTTGGGAATCATGTAGATGGCATAGTGACATCATCCACTTGCATACAGTTAGGAGGGGCAGTGTTGGCATGGAGCCAACAATCTGTAGACACTTATATGACCAAAACAAGAAATCAGCATATGGCGCAGGACAAAATAAAATTTGTTTTCTGAGGTATGCAGGGGGACGTCTGGGGATATAAAGAGGTTACAGCAACCCCAATTACATCATGTTAAAGGTGGTGGGCAGGGTTTAAAACCCCCGAAACTGGTGACAGGTGCACTTTAAAACAGACCGCCACACAGAAAGTACCCGAAGCCATTATTGGCAATGTGCCAAACAAAGAGATGGCAGCATACTACTTGGGTTCCATTTATACACCAGACTAGTTCATATAGATAAGCCAGCTCCTGAATTTGTCCGTGATGTGGACGAGCGCAGGGAGCTAGTCATGTCCACAATTTGGTTGTCCAATCATATTGAAAGAGGATTTCTTTGAGAGCGCCTCATTAAAGGCCTGTTCCCTTCTTCTATGATGGGTAAGTTTATAAACTGCTTGCAAAAAGAGGCAATGTGCTAATTCAGTCCTCATAAGGCTATGTGCACACATGGAGTTTTAGGTGATCCTTTTTTTTTATTTCTGCAGCAAAACCAGATCACTCACAGTGTTTTCCATTAAACTCTATGACAATTAAATACTGTGAATTTTTAGGTGGTCTGTTTGTGCTGCAGAAAGCGGTTGCGCTGAAAAACGAGCAGGTGAATTACACGTACAGTTTTGAGCTGCGTTTTCCCCATTGACTCCCATTCTACTCCCCAAAAAAAGTATCCCAAATGTATTGGAATTCACACAGTCCATTTATGATGCAGACCACAAACGCTGTCATCCAATTTCTTACCTTTCCCGGCGATCCTGTGGCATGCTCGGCGATGTGTTCCTTTTAGGCACTGGTTAACAGGACCTGCAAGAAGTCAAAAGGACCTGTCTATTTGACGAGTCAGGTGACCTGTTACAGCCCGATACCCAGAAGTAGCTATCCCTGGACACGGCGGACCTTGTGGAAGGTAATAAAGTGTATGTGGGGTCTGTCTTTGCCTGTGTCAGCCCTACGTCTGCGAATGGAATAGTACTGTGTTTTTGCTTTGAAAAAAACCAGCACTAAAAAAACATAGCAAAAAAGCAACACAAATGGATGATGCATTTGTGACGCTTCTTTGCAAAAGAAAAGGATCCGTTTTGGCTGCTAAAAATACACAAAAACAGATCACCTAAAATGGAGCACAAACGGCCAATGGGTTTTTGTACAGTGGAGATGACACGCCCCCAGGGCCGTGGGATACTCGGAACCAGACTACAGTACTGCTAGGGAGTCACGGTGGTCCTGGCAGTGTCAATAAAAGTTCGGGGATTATGGTTTTGGGGAATTGTTGCCATGAAGCCACCCATGATGTTCGGCTATTGATCGCCGATGCTGCGGGACCTCTGGGGATGATGGAAGCGCAGCTTAGGGGGTTTCGCTCCCCATGGGTGGAGCAGTTTCCCAGGGCAACCAGTATAGTCTTTGGTGGTGGTAGGCCATCAGGGCTGTTCGGGCTGGAGAGGCGGATGGGGTGACACTGAGACATGTCCTTTGTGGCCTGCCCTGCTACTTGAAATGGAAAGAAACAGTCTCACACACAGCTTCTTGAGTTCTGTACCCAGTTTACTCACTGGTTACTTCAACAATGCTACCAAGTTCTGCTCTTTGCCAAGCCCCAGTCCAGATACTTCTCAAGGAACCGGGATAGCTTGTCCAAGACACCTCTTTATGTTCCTTTCTCTCACGGGTTGCTCTCCCAGCGCCAACTGTCCGCCTCTCTTACTCACGCCTCTGCACACAGAGCCCCAATCTGGCATCCACGGGTCCTGTCAGGTGACCAGTACCAAGTCCCCTAACCCTAGTATGGCTAGCTTCTCGGCAGATGTGTCAGATATCGAACACAGCTCATGTAGATCTCGTGGCCTCTGGTTCTGTGGTTGGAGCGTTGAGCCTCCTCACCACCTCAGGGTCAGTCCCTGGTTCCCAACCAGACCTTCCTTCCGACTCCGGTCGAACCTGGATTTGGGCGCATGGGTGGCTCTCACTGCCTCTGCCCACGCCCCTATGGCTCTCTCTGCCTGCCTGTCTGTTGTTCTCGCGACCCAGGACGAGCTTCTCACTGCTCAAGTCCTCTGGGTACTCTCTCTTCGTTGCTCTGCTCACTCCTCTCCACCTCCCACCCACACCTTTTCCCTTTCCCCCGTCCCCTGACTCTATCGGGACCACCCACTGTCCCCAGGACTGGGTTCTAAAGGTGTGTTGGGTGCTTAGTGGTTTTCTCAGACTTACCATCCTGTTTCTCTGAGAACAGGGATATCACACCCGTGGAGTGGGTGCAGTACCCCTTGTGGCGACTAGACCGGAGGGGTGCCACACTTACATGCTTTCTTACTGAGCCAAACATTTGCCAAAAATTATTATGTATAAATCATGAAAAATCTAGCGCACCTTGTTGATTTCGTCCTGCGTATAGATGACTGTAGGGTTGTGTTTTTGTACTTTGCATCAAGTCCACAGATGGGATCACAGCACAGAGCCAGGCTTGTTTCCTCCAGACTCTGCAGTAAATGAAGAACATAAGTCATTTGCAGTTTACAAGCTTAGGTGACATTTGGCGGAGTTCAATATCCACGCTCCGCCATTGCATATTTATATCCGTATTACCTAGATGGGAAAAGCTATTATGTTTCTTACGGTGTGATTCACAATGTATCTCATTTTTAATCTTTTAAGTCTGTTTTCTAATCGAGATGAAATATCAGACGATTGTGTGCAGTGTGTATTGTGTTCAAGTGGCAATCCAGATCCCATGGAAGACAGAGCAAGTATTTCTTTTGACACCTACATTTAATTATTTTAGAAAGGGAACTATTTTCTATTTAAAGAGGTTTATGAAATGACAGATTTTTCTGGCTGACTTTAAATGTCACCTAGACATCCGATGAGATAAAAATTCAAGATATACTCTACTTTTTGTTTAACTTGTTTTTTTTTTCTTGTATGGGCTTTAGATGTAATTATGTAGAATATAGTGAATCCTATCAGTTAAAATAAAGACATAATAGAGGTTGGTCAGATGTGGACCTTACTAATTGGGCCAATGGAGTTGAGAACATTTTTTTTTTAAATTGATATTCACCTTCCAGATCCCAACCACTCCACTGTAGTCAGTGTTACGTCCCCTGCTAGTCTGCTGGGATCAGGGGCAGATTGCAATGAGGTCAAAGTGGGCTACTGCCCAGGGCCTGGATCCCCAGGGGGGCCAGAATCCCAGAATCCAAAAAGTAAATAGCCCCCACTGCCCCCATTATAATCCGCAGCAGCCAGGATCGCGGCGCCGGCACTGATTTAAAAGATGCTGGGGGCAGCGGGGCCACCCGCTTCATGACGTGCAGCGATCATCAAAAGATGACCATGTGACATATCACATGGCACTTTGGGTTGGGGGGGCCCTCGCCTTGTAAACAACTCAGGGCCCTTGCTACCCTTAATCCACCCCAGCCTGGGATCAACATCCAGCAGTGGTGTTACGTGAGCGGTGTGAGAAGTGTGACTACTCTAACTGTAAAGAACCCTTGTCTGTGCAGATGTCTAAATCGCCTTTTATCCATATGTAATAAACGGCCTTTGATACTTTGTAAGATCTTCGGAAAAAATAATGTAAATGAGATCACCTCTAAGGTGCCTTTTTAAGTGAAACAAGCCCAAGTTTTTTAGCTTCTCACTATATGACCAAATTCACAAGCACATATAATTAAATCAAACAAGTTTCATCTTGGTTGTTTTTTCCTCATTTGTCATCTGTAAGCGTCTGTTTTTCTACATCAATGAGTATTAAAAATGTACAAGACAAAATAGTTTTTTATATTAAAGAATTGTAATGTATCTGTAAAAATCAGATGCTGTACGGTGCTCCATATGGAATCCATAGACTTGAAGAGGTGAATCTCATCTGACATATACAAGAAACTTTTGCATGCTGCAACTTTTTTTTCATGTAGATTGTCTATGAAAAAAATTACTGATCTGCACTGTCCACTGAATCACATTAGTCTGAGCTCTGCCCATTGAATCACATTAGTCTGAGTTCTGCCCATTGAATCACAGTCTGAGTTCTGTCCATTGAATCACATTACTCTGAGTTCTGCCCATTGAATCACAGTCTGAGTTCTGTCCATTGAATCACATTAGTCTGAGTTCTGTCCATTGAATCACTTTAGTCTGAGTTCTGCCCATTGAATCACATTAGTCTGAGTTCTGCCCATTGAATCACATTAGTCTGAGTTCTGTCCATTTTCTCACAGGCAGCATTTGGACCAAAAATATGGTTGTGTGAACTTGGCCTGTGAGAGATCTTCCTACTTATTTAGTAGTCTAGGCATATATTTTTATGGTAGGTGGATCCAAAAACTAAATTCCAATCCCATTAAAGCAGTTGTGGAGGACTTAATTCTTTGGTAGGTCAATACATTTTTATCGTTGGAGGCAGCACCGGACTGAAGTACCTTGGGCCCACCAGCGCCATGCAGTTATGTAAATTAATACAAGTCCACAAACTCTTGCAAAATTAGTCAATTTATACTATTTCTGATATATAATATTTATACCATATATTTATACTGAATCACTTACTGTAGTTCAGAAGAGAAACCGGGCACTGACCTTGTTGCATTGAAGTCCTGTGTGCAGAGACATTCGTGGATCTGGGTTGCTCAGCTGTAGATGCAGAGATCAATTAAGAACTTTAGGAAGAAAACAGCGTCACTCCAGGATCTTTTATTCCAAGAACAGCTTTATTCCAGAAAGTTTACATTAGTGGGTGCAGGGAAGGGAGGACGGAGGGACGACGGTGGTTGTTTTGCGTGCTTTGCACACTTCAGCGGGTCCTGTGTGGACCTGCTGATACATGCAAAGCACGCGAAACGGTCACCGTCGTCCCTCCGTCCTCTCTTCCCTGCACCCACTAATGTAAACTTTCTGGAATAAAGCTGTTCTTGGAATAAAGGATCCCGGAGTGCTGCTATTTTCTTCCTAAAGTTCTATATATTTATACTACATATACTGGACCTCACAGGATAGATCATCTATATACCAGTTAGTGCCAGTTAGCTGATCCATGTCACATATTCAATAGTGCATCTAGAACACGGAACAAGAAAAAATTACCGTAGTACCAACTTAATACATATCAAGGCAATATTAATAGCAAGCTAGATCAGTACAATATAGACAAAATCTCAAAAGTGATAGCAGATCAAGGGACTCTGATTTGATGCACCATCACATGTAAGGTGCCATAAGGAAAAACAGTATAGAAATGATCAAAGAATTGGTATAGTTCAATCTGTACATCTACATTGGAGTGTAATGTTTATCGAATTTATAAGTGGAACCACACAAGTCTATTATAAGATAACAGGAGGCTACGTCATACAAATGTAGGAACACATCTTCGAATCAATGAGAATGTGTATAGACAGTACAGATTAAAAACCTCAGACAGGATTAAGTGTCTAAAAAAGAGATTTACGTAAAGGTTTCATACTCGCGGTTCATACCTCGGGGTTCCAAGGTCTGGAGGGTATGGATCCAGTAGGCTTCCTGTTCTTTGAGCCTCTGGATCCTATTACCTCCGCGTCTTAATGGTGGTACGCTTTCCAAAACTTGGTAGCGTAACTGTGACACCGAATGATTACATTGCACAAAATGAAAAGGAATAGGTAGCAGTGTATTGCGACACCGTGTTCCGTGTTCTAGATGCACTATTGAATATGTGTCATGGATCAGTTAACTGGCACAATGAAATTGAGCACCACCACTGGAGCTCCCGGCACCCTGCAGCACTTTGTATTCAGAGCGTTTTCACTTATTTCACATCGCATGCGCTGCACAAAGCAATCTAGGGCGCATGCGCGAATGTGCATTCCACCTACACTTCCTTGCGGTCCATAGACCGGATACGCGTCATTTTAGACACGCACCCTCTCCTGTCATAACTAGACGCCGGTGTCACATTCCTTGCACACTGCCGCTTTGCAGCCATAAGCATCCATACAGGTACTGCCTCATTCCTTGGCCTCCTGGTTTCTACACACTACATATTCCTAACAAGCCTCCTTCTTTTTCTAGGTGCTTTCCCTGAGCCTTGCCTCATTCCCAAGGTAATATAGCCATTGAAACTAAGGGCTTGTTAATCACTGCTGATTTAAGCTCCCTATATATACCTCTTCCTATATATTACTCGGCTATCTCATTTGCCACCCTGTGAGACAGTTGATAACTGTAATATTCCTTATTTTTATCATTACTATGTTTCCTGTTCACAGATTTACTAGTGTCAAATACTGGTGTTTACCATGAGTTTGATCCTACTTTTGTTTGTATAATCAGTATGTATCTCTGTCCCTAGATTACCAAATACGGTTTCCACCTCGCTTTTCCCTTTGGTTACTGGACTTACAAGTCTCTTACACTTTGGCGCTTGGACATATTTTAACTATACAGGTATCTTCCTTTCTAGGTGACTACTGAAACCTTTCTGATTTTTCCATTCACTTATCACTGTCTAACACCCCTTTGGTTGTACCTAGGAGTATTTCTTGAGACGCACCAATCATCTTTTCTTTACACTAACACGTGTTGACCCCTTGTATATTTTCATAATACAGCTCAGAAACCTTGAGTGTCTAATTGCTGTCCTTTTTGTCCTAGAACTCCATAGGTGTGCCATCACGCTTGACGTGAATACATTTCCCTTTTATGGCCACTTTACACGCGGCAACAGGAAGATAGAAACCGGCAGGTGTCGGAGACAATTGTACCTTTTACCTTCAAAACATCTTGAAGTGGCTGCGTGTAATTCAGGTGTTTTGAAGGTAAAAGGTACAATTGTCTCCGACACCTGCCGGTTTCTATCTTCCTGTTGCCGCGTGTAAAGTGGCCATTAAGGTTCTCCTGTGAACCTCCACTAGTTCCAACACTGGTAATTCATTAATTTTCTTTATTTTTTCTTCATTTTTTCCTTAATTCCTTCCACTTTCTTCCAGTCTTAATCCCCGCTACACATTCCTTCAACCTGTCGCACATGGTATTTTTTCTATGTTCCCTTAGTATGTTCCATTGTAATATGATACTTTGGAAATCATTACCCCTCCTCACCCTATCAGCACTTTATAGGCCGACAGGCACTTTTGGATATATTGCAATTTTTCTCACGTTGCCACAGGCCACAGCTCGCCAGCAATTGATCTCGAGCACTAGGATTGACCATGATAACATTTTTTTCATATTTTGAATATTGTACTAATACATGCTATGTCACGTTTCTTATAATCAGAACCTTGAAAAAGGCCTGTATATGTGCCGAAACGTTGGTTGTTACGGTGTCTGGATACTGTGTGGCAATAAAGAGAAAAACGACATTGACCTTTAACACTTCGTGTGGTTTACCTTTTTTCAGAGAATTTAGGTGTGCCCAGATTATTCTTATTATACCTTTACACACTGAGACTTTCCAGCGATCCCACCAGCGATCCGACCTGGCCGGGATCGCTGGAAAGTCTCTCTGCAGTCAGCTGTCAAACTGGCAGACTCACCAGCGACCAGCCAGCAGCGACATCGTTGGTAACCAAGGTAAACACCAGGTAACTAAGCAGCACACGCTGCCTAGATACCCGTTTATCATGGTTACCAGCGTCCTCCCGCTTAGCGCAGCCTGTAAGTGGGAGGACGCTGTTAACCATGATAAACAACAGGTATCTAGGCAGCGCGCTCTGCTTAGTTACCCGGTGTTTATCATAGTTACCAGCCTGTGAGGTCGCTGATCACTGGTCTCTCACTGTCACATGCAGTGATGCGTGCTGACCAACGGGAGACCAAGGACCAAAAAATGGTTATGAACAACGTGCAGCGATCAGCGACCTCACAGCAGGGGACTGATTGCTGCTACGTGTCACACACTGTGACATCACTGGAGAGGTCGCTGTTACATCACAAAACCTGTGACGTTTGTGAAGTACCCCTTAGGGGCCCAGCAGCAAGTTATTTGATGCCTTCATCACAAACTGTGCAGGATATGACCAACCGTGTTGGAACGGCAGGGATGTTTTAACGTTGAGCATGTGCTTTTAACATTTTCAAATTAGACACCTTTGGAAATATGTGTGAAGAATTATGTTAAATTTGCCCTGGTTTCCATACTGACTTGATTTTGGCCACATTGAGGTTCACAAAATGTAATCACAGCCAGAGAGCCAAACCATTGTCACTTATCCTGGAAAAGCTGTGGGGAGTTGTCCAAAATTGAGGTCACAATGTCAGCATCCTGATATAACTACTCTAAGTCCGGTTCCCAGAGAATTCTCTCAGTCTAAGTAAAGAAATTGAGGCTTACGTTGTTGCATGTTGCTTTGGTTACATCCTAAATGTTTAATTTGACAAAGGTATTGATTCTGGTATTTTCTCATCTGAGGCATTGCCCGTGTTTTTGTCTTCTGTACAAAGATTTCCCTCCAGACTTGTTACTAAGTTTCGCCTTTTATACTGGTGTTAATATTTACATAGTCCTATTCGGAGTCTGATACATTCGGTGCTTACGTAATGATTCTGTTTGCACAAAGGATCGACTTAGTTTTCTCCAACAACCATTCAGTTGGACTTTTTCTCCTTCAAGTTTTCACCTATGTTCAAAGTTCTTTAATTGATAGATTTATCTATTTTAGTTGAACTGGAGCAATAAAAAATGGCTTTAAAGGGACTCATTAAAGGGGTTGTCCGGGCTTTTTGTATCTAGGCTGTAAAATGTTGACAGTTTGTAATTTACACCTTGTCAGCATTTTGCAGGGTTACCTAGATATCACATTTTTGTGTCTGGAGGAGCAGCCTCTGCCTCAAACATTTTGTCACTACTTGTCAATTATGTCCTGTTTCCTAGAAGCACACCCCAGACTCCTCAACAGGACCGCCCCCCAGACTACAGCATGCCCGGCCACCCCCAGATTCCTAAAGGTCCGCCCCCCTTTTGGAGGGCTTGTAGGAATCTGAGGTAGCTGGGTATGCAGGGTTACCTAGATATCACCTTTTTGCATCTGGAGGAGCAGCCTTGGCCACCGACCAGAGTCATGTTTGTTATGGAACCTGGGTGCAAACATCACCAATTATCATTTACGCCCAGTCTCCTAGAAACACGCGCCCAGATACCTACAGGCCCTTTCCTCCCCTAGACTCCAGCATGACCGGCCACTCCCAGACTCCTACAAGCCCTCCCCAGTCTGGGGGTATCCAGGCATGCTGGAGTCTAGGGGGGGCCCTGTAGGAGTCTGAGGCAGGCTTCTAGGATACTGGGCGTAAACGTTAAGTAGTTTCACCCAGGCTCTAAAACAAACACGCCTTGGTCGGTGGCAGAGGCTGCTCCTTCAGATGTGGAAAGGTGATATCTAAGTAATTCTGCAAAATGCTGACAGGATGTAAATTACAAACTGTCAGCATTTTTTTTGCCTAGATACACATAGAAACTATATAAAAAGCCTGGACAACCCCTATAAAGTGGTTGTCTACTACCTGGACGACCCCTTCTTGGGGAGTCCGAGCGCCAATATCTTTGGAACAGAGTTGTGCAAGAGGTGAAAACATTTGTTTTATATTTCACTGACTTGATTTATGGCGAGTTCCCAGGACTGATCACATGGTATGGTAGATGCACTCACTCCTATGATAAAACAGGCAGTGAACTATTACCTTAGAAAACAGCATCTGTAATCACCTGCTATTTAGTCTGTATACTCACTTATCTTATATGACTTATGCTTCCTCATCTGGCCAAGAGCTGTGGGACCTGCCGACCATGAACTGGAGCAGCCTTTTATGGTCAGACACATCCATTACACAGTATATAGCAGGGGTGCATTTATAAGATTATCTCAGCACCAGAGATGTGGTATTATCAGACCATGTCCCTGTATGGTCAGTCACATCCATTACACAGTACATTGCAGGGACACATATATAAGATTATCTCAGCACCGGAAATGTGGTATGATCAGACCATGTCCCTGTACGGTCAGACACATCCATTACACAGTACATAGCAGGGACACATATATAAGATTTTCTCAGTACAGGGGATGTGGTATGATCAGACCATGTCACTGTACGGTCAGACACATCCATTACACAGTACGTAGCAGGGACACATATATAAGGTTATCTCAGCACAGGAGATGTGGTATGATCAGACCATGTCCATGTATGGTCAGACACATCATTACACAGTACGTAGCAGGGACACATATATAAGGTTATCTCAGCACAGGAGATGTGGTATGATCAGACCATGTCCATGTATGGTCAGACACACCCATTACACAGTACATAGCAGGGACACATATATAAGATCATCTCAGCACAGGAGATGTGGTATGATCAGGCCATGTACCTGTACGGTCAGACACATTCATTACACAGTACATAGCAGGAACACATATATAAGATCATCTCAGCACAGGAGATGTGGTATGATCAGGCCATGTACCTGTACGGTCAGACACATCCATTACACAGTACACAGCAGGGGTGCATTTACAAGATTATCTCAGCACAAGAACATTGTTAAAGCATCCAATTATGAAGCATATTATTAAAAAATATAACTGCATTGTTATTTATTTTTTAAGAAAATGACGATTGATGAAAACACAGTATTTTTCCTGAAGTGTCTTTTTACATGCCGTTATGGATGTCTTTCACGCTGGTGTTTTTTTTTTTCCACATGGCATGTATTAATTATGAGCATTTTCCAAGCAGACAACGCTACAAGAATGTACTGGTTACTTCTTTTAACCGTATCACGACTTTGAAGATCTGAAGCACTTAAAGGAAGCTCACAAAGGACGGACATATGCCAAGCAATTCCTTTTTACACTGCAGTGCATATGTTCTTTCCTTTTTGATTTTGTTAAATCCCCTTTATTTCAGGTGTGTTCCAGGCAGAATATGCCTGAAAAGACATCAAGTCCAGTAAAAATAGAAAAGGTTGGGCACTACCTTATTGCACGCTCTTAATCCTCGGGATCAATAGATACCCCCCAGATTTAGCCTCCAGAAGTCGCTCCTATGTCTCCAGGTGCACATTCCTCGGTATAGGAGTCTTTAGTCAAATCCAGACTTTACAAATCTGTCATACCCAATGTGTTATACCCAAGTGAGGGAATGTTCAGTGTGCGGTGCAACACAGATGGAAACACCTGAGAAGATAATAGCGGAAGGCCCTGGCTTTGGGGTGAGGGGGCGAGGGGTCACTTCCTAACACTCACATGAGACTGAACCCGGCACCCCCCAAATGTCCCTATACAGGTCCATTCCCACGATGCCTAAGCTCTAACTGGCCCTGGACTTGCCATGACTAGTGTGCAGGCCGGCGAAGCACTACTCTGACTTCTACAATAAGGGCCACTTCACACGCTGAGAGATCTGAAACGATATTGTTAGCTATGTCACGTGACCGTGATCCTTCCAACATCGTTAATGCGTTGTCACACGCAAGGATATCGTTAACGATCTTAAATTTGGCAACGCTCCAGCTATTTGGAGAAGATCGTTTGAACAAAATATGAACGACATCGTTCAAGAAGGTTTCACACTGAACGATGCTGCTTCACAGATCCTTACTTGGACGATGAACGATGGATTTGAGGTCGGGAGCTCAAATTTACGATGAACGATCTAACGATTTTACCTTCAGATATCCGACGTTTACACGCAGCGATTCAAAAACGATATCGTTTGAACGATCCGAAAAGCGTGACGTTTCAACGATAACGTTTCAGATATCTGAGCGTGTGAAGCGGCCCTAATACAACACAAGGAAGGTAAGACAGACAGATAAGAAAATACATAACAAACAACAACCTTCAGATACTCTAGTAGGAGCTTTTCTGACGCTACAGCAATCAACGCAATGCTTCTCCAGAGACAGGCTCCTTCAAAGTGGTATGTACTGTAGAATATAACTGGCACTGGATGGCAGCAAGGAGTGCGAATATATAATGGAAGGGTGTGGGCCAAAAGTTCAACAGCTGAAATAGAGACTACATGTTCTCAGCCAGAAGGGAAGGAGTGCTTAACCCTCTCTGCACTAAAAGAAAATAAGACCACTCCAATACTTGATATTAGCCAAGCAGTCAGCAACGAGGATCTGTGATCATTAATACGTTGTGTAACCTTCTGATCTCAGATCCCCTAGGGGTGACATCAGCACATGACACACCCGTGACATCCTGCTCCTGGTTCCGAGAGTTCTGCATGATCCATGTCCCCTCTCTCACTGTTAGTGATCATAGCAGAAAGAGGAAACGGGCTGTAGACAAAGAGGAAAGCACATGGAGAGGACGTACAGTGTTGAAGCTGGGTGGATACATGAAAGCGAGCAAAGATAGTAGCACCCTGGATACACACAGATCTCACATCCAACCTATATTACAGGGAGGGACACTCATACACAACAACAATCTGAAGCTTGGATTAAACTGCAAACTGAATATAAGGGGGTGACTCACCGTAGCCGGGGTGTGCACATCTCGGGCTGTCGCTGCTCCCTGTCACGGTACCGCGCCCGAGGCTGTGTTGTCCCGGTGGTCCAGATCAATGATGTTGGCCGAACAAATAAGGGGTTAAATCTTGTCGTGACGCCACCTGCGGGAGTTCCAGTGATTTCACCGGCGCCGCTTGGGCCTCCGGGGATGGAATGCAGCAAGAAGGGACGCTCCCCACAGGACGAGCGGGAGTCCCCGGAGCCAGGAGCTGCACAAGATGTGAGGCAGCTCAGTTCTTTTCTGTATGCGGAGTGAAGCAATTCTTAAGAAACACGGACACCATTAGTCTCTGCAACGGGTACTTTACTGTAACCAGCAGGTGATACATGGTATACAGGTAACGGGTAACGGACTGGGTGGACTTGGCAATGACCGGTGTTTCTCAGAGCTCCGCGGTGTTCCTCCTTTCTAAGCTTGTTCTAGTTGAGCTGCCGATGTCGCCTTTGTGTGCCAAGGTCGGGTACAAGGGGTTACTTAAATTTCCCTGCCGGTGTGTACGTTCCGGTGTGAGGGGTAACTTGGGTCCTTTTGGTGGGTACTCCGCTGGCAAGACGGCTCTGTTTGCAGCGGCGGTGGGTTACTCCTGCAGAGCGGTCCCTACAGTCCTGGTTTGCATAGCAGTGATAAACAACTTGCTAGCTTAGGAACCAGTAATCTGGTTGTAGATGGGCAAGGGTATATTTTGACCCGTAGATGTTCGCCCAGGGTCCGGTTGTTAAGACACCGGGTAATGGCGCCAACCGGAGGTGGCCTAGGGGCTGCACGGGACTGTGCAGAGCCCCCCTCTCCTCCGTTCCTCCCGGCCACTTCTTCTTCCTCCTTCTCCTACATTCTCCTCTCACACACTACTCCTACACTCCGCCCACCAGGACCTTATTGGCCCTCTATTCTGATGTGCATGTAGGGTATGGAGCTCTGAGTTTTAACCATGTCATTGCTTAGTCAGAGACTATCGCAGCTGCAGTCTGGGCTGCAATACACTCCTGTGACGCACTCGTTGCGGGGCGCCACAGGGGCGTGTAAATGAATCAAGGAATTAAGATTGAAATATAGTGTCATTTTATTAACTAAAAGTAATTAACCTATGTAAGACTCATTTTGCCATGTTAAATCTTTTCCATAGAATTTTAGGTTCTCCATAAAATTTCTTTGTTTAGGGCAGGCAGTTAATTCCATTCAGTCCAACCTACATGTACAGTATACATATATATGACAGATTGTTCTATGTCAATTTGAATGAGAAATACACGCTGTAGGCTACATTTTGTGGGCAGTGCCGTGACCCGGCAGCTTCACCATTCACTGTCATCTCTTGAGCGTTGCACTGTCAGCTTGTGCTCAGTGAGAATGGAAGACCATCTTTCTAATTATATTTTACAGTTTGCTACTACTGCATATTCTTTCTTACAAGCAATTATAGGAAGGCTCTTAAAAACCGTAACATAACCATAGACTTGATTTTCAGCCATCCCCAACCCATTGATTTTCCAAGTAATGCAATCCATTTTAAGACTTATAAAGGCAGTTTTGGCAGCGACTCAGAAAGAACTCATTGATTCCTAATGGCTCTCGAGGCTATATATATATATATATATATATATATATATATATATATATATATATATATACACACACTGTTCAGAAAAATAAAGGGAACACTTAAACAACAGAATAGGAAACACAAAGGGTCACAACCTGGAGATCCTAAATGTGACAGGGGTGACCTACTCTATGCAATGCACCCGAATAGTAAGAGAGTGTACTACCGCCCATAACTGCACCAAGAGAAGTCTACACCAGTGTTCATAATGCAATAGAGATTTATTAACCCCTCACATCGTGGACAATACAATTTATAACTTGGTGACACATAGTAACAAAAAAAACAATGAAGCAGCTGACGCGAAACACGTGTCGAGGCCTTTCCTGACACGTATCCAGAGACGCACAGACTAGGTGGAAGAACGGATAAGCAGTAAACCTCTTGTATTTGGAACTTTCACTTACACCTTAGGGAGGGTCGGGGATTGAAACCCATAGGGAAATAGGGCTGGTACCCTAACTACACCCCAAATAACCCCTTCATTTTGTGATAGCTTTGTCCACAGTCACTTTATGTTGCTACCTTGTCTTGCTACCAAGTGCTATTTTCTCATATTTGGTACGTGTCTGTTATCTCCTCCTTTACCATCGTTCCTCCGTAATTGTTATTTTTGTTACTATGCGTCACCAAGTTATAAACTGCGTTGTCCTCGATGTGATGGGTTAATAAATTTCTATTGCATTATGAAAACTGGTATGGACTTCTCTTGGTGCAATTATTATGGGCAGTAGTACAGTCTCTTTTTTCTCTATCTGTGTTTAAACACAATGTGATTCCGAGTCAATCACACGAGTGAAATCATCTGTCCAGTTATGAAGCAACACTGTGAATCAATTTCTCCTGCTGTTTTGCAAATTAAACAGGCAACAGGTAGAAATGATCTGCAATTAGTAGGCCACCCCCTATAAAGTAGTGGTTCTGCAGGTGGTGACCACAGACCATTTCTCTGTTCTCATCCTTTTTGGATGTTGTTTTGAACACTTTTGCATGTTGTCATTGCTCTCACCCTTAGAGGTAGCATGAGGCAGTGTCTACAATCCACAAACGTTGCTCAGGTAGTGCAGCTCATCCAGGATGGCACATCGATGCGAGCTGTGGCAAGAAGGTTAGCTGTGTCTGTCAGCAGAGTGTCCGCAGCATGGAGCAGATATCAGGAGACAGGCCAGTACACCAGGAGACGTGGAGGGCGCCGTAGGAGGGCAACAACCCAGCAGTAGGATCGCTACCTCCTCCTCTGTGCAAGAAGGAACAGGAGGAGAAGTGCTGGAGCCCTGCAAAATGACCTCCAGCAGCATGGAGCAGATATCAGGAGACAGGCCAGTACACCAGGAGACGTGGAGGGCGCCGTAGGAGGGCAACAACCCAGCAGTAGGATCGCTACCTCCTCCTCTGTGCAAGAAGCAACAGGAGGAGAAGTGCTGGAGCCCTGCAAAATGACCTCCAGCAGCCACCAATATCCACGTGTCAGATGAAACTGTCAGAAACAGACTCCATGAAGGTGGTATGAGGGCCCAACATCCACAAATGGGTGTTGTGCTTACAGCCCAACACTATGCAGGGTGATGTCCTCACTGCCGTTAGGTACCAGGATGAGATCCTCAGACCCATTGTGAGACCATATGCAGGTGTAGTGGGCCCTGGGTTGCTTCTGATGCATGACAATTCTAGGCCTCATGTGGCTGAAGTGTGTCAGCTGTTCCTGCATGATGAAGGCATAATGCTATGGACTGGCCTGAGTCCAATCACGGACATCTGGGACATGATGTCTCATTCCATCCAACAATGCTACATTGCACCACAGACTGTCCAGGAATTGACTGATGCTTTAATCCAGGTCTGGGAGGAGATCCCTCAGAAGAACATCCACCACCTAATCAGGAGCATGCCCAGGAATTGTAGGGAGGTCATACAGTCATGTGGAGGCTACATACACTACTGAGCCTCATCAGGAGCATGCCAGGCATTGTAGGGAGGGCATACAGGCATGTAGAGGTCACACACAGTACTGACCCTCATCAGGAGCATGCCTAGGCGTTCTTGGGGTTTCATACAGGTATGTAGAGGTCAAACATACTACTGAGCCTCATCAGGAGCATGCCCAGGCATTGCAGGGAGGTCATACAGGCACGTGGAGGCCACACACACTACTGAGCCTCATTTCCTTGTCTTGAGGCATTTCCACTGAAGGTGGATCAGCCTATATTTTGATTTTCCTTTTTGAGTTCCCAATCCAGACCTTCATGGGATATTCATTTTGATTTAGACTGATCATTTTTATGTTATAGTTCTCTCTCAACATATTACACTATGTAATGAATAAAGATTTGCAACTGGAATATTTCATTCATTGAGCTCTAGGATGTGGTATTTTAGGCTATGTTCACACTGTGTGGTTTTTTTATCTGATTTTTTTTCTTATCCTGAAGTAAAAATACAGTGAACACATCACTTAAATGGAATCCCAGCAAAGTCAATGGCTTTTCCCGTTTTGCTGTTCAGTCTGTGCTTTCATAACCTGGTGTGATTTTCCCTTGAAAAGTGATCCACAAAAAAAATGAGCTGTCAATTATGGCTGCGTTTTTCTGATCCACTTTTCCCATTGAAACCATTGTCTATGGGCTAAAGAACGCAACAGAAAAAATGCAGCCAAAACGGGCTAAAAACAGATCCAAAACGGATGATCCATTTCTAATTCTTTTTTTTTTAAAAGTTGATGCAGATTTCCAGAGAAAAATGCACCAGAAAAAAACAGATCAAAAACGCGCAGTGTAAATAAAGCCTTATTGTTCCCTTTAAGTTTTTGAGCAGTGGATAGATATATATATGTGTGTGTGCATGTTTGTGTATATATATATATATATATATATATATATATATATATATATATTACAGTTGTGCTCAAAAGTTGACATACCCTTTTTTCAGAGAATACGACTGATAAGGCTATGTGCACACGGGGGCGGGTTAGGGGCGGCGGCGGCTGGGCGGACCCGACAGGAAGCTCCGGAGCCGTCCACCGGCTTCCTGTCGGGTCCGTGCTGCGGAAGACGGTCGGGTGTGCGGCGGTGCACAGCGGGTTAGTGGCGTCGGTTCTGCAGCGGCTGGAAGCAGCACATGATTCTGCTTGCAGCCGCTGCAGAACCGGCCTGTTTATAGGACATGCACATTCTTTGCTAACCCGCTGGGAACCCAGCGGGTTAGCAACGGATGAGCATGTGGAAACCGCCGGTGTGTGCACACCGGGTGTCGGTTTCCATAGGTTTCTATGTTGATCCAAAAGCCGCTTTTGGATTAACATAAATTTGCATAAACCTGATGGAAACCGACCGGCGGTTCCGCTCCTAAACCTTCACTAAACCTTCCTGTGTGCACATAGCCTAACACATAAACCTTTTTTACACTCACGGTTAGTGGTTGGGTGAAGCCATTGATTGTCAACCTACTGCGTTTTCATTGTTTAAATCATAATGACAACCAAAAACATCCAAATGACCCTGCTCAGAAGTTCACATACCCCAGTACCTAATACCATATACACTGTGTGCACAATTATTAGGCAAGTTGTATTGTAGAGGATTATTTTTATTATTGATCAACAACTATGTTCTCAATCAACCCAAAAGACTCAAAGCTTTTGGAAGTTGAAGTGAGTTTTTTAGATTTGGCTATCTTAGGAGGATATCTGTTTGTGCAGGTAACTATTACTGTACAGAATTATTAGGCAACTTAATAAAAACCTAAAATATTCCCATCTCACTGGTTTATTTTCACCAGGTAAACCAATATAACTGCACAAAATTTAGAAATAAACATTTCTGGCATGCAAAAATAAAACCTCCAAAAATTAGTGACCAATATAGCCACCTTTCTTTATGATGATACTCAGCAGCCTCCATCCGTAGAATCTGTCAGTTGCTTGATCTGTTTATGATCAACATTGCGTGCAGCAGCCACCACAGCCTCCCAGACACTGTTCCCAGAGGTGTACTGTTTTCCCTCCCTGTAGATCTCACATTTTAGGAGGGACCACAGGTTCTCTATGAGGTTCAGATCAGGTGAACAAGGGGACCATGTCATTGTTTTTTCTTCTTTTAGAACTTTACTGGCCAGCCACGCTGTGGGAGTAGTTGGATGCATGTGATGGAGCATTGTCCTGCATGAAAATCATATTTTTCTTGACCGATACCGACTTCTTCCTGTACCACTGCTTGAAGAAGTTGTGTTCCAGAAACTGGCAGTAGGTCTGGGAGTTGAGCTTCACTCCATCCTCAAACTGAAAAGGTCCCACAAGTTCATCTTTGATGATAGCAGCCCATACCAGTACCCCACCTCCACCTTGCTGGCATCTGAGTCGGAGTGGAGCTCTCTGCCCTTTACTGATCCAGCCTCTGGCCCATCCATCTGGCCCATCAAGAGTCACTCTCATTTCATCAGTCCATAAAACCTTTGAAAAATAAGTCTTAAGATATTTCTTGGTCCAGTCTTGACATTTTATATTATGTTTCTTGTTCAAAGGTGGTCGTTTTTCAGCCTTCCTTATCTTGGCCATGTTCCTGAGTATAGCACACCTTGTGCTTTTTGATACTCCAGTAACTTTGCAGCTCTGAAATATTGCAAAACTGATGGCAAATGTCATCTTGGCAGCTTCACGCTTGATTTTATTAAATTCATGGGCAGTTATTTTGCGCCTTTTTTGCCCAACACGCTTCTTGCGACCCTGTTGGCTATTTGCCATGAAACACTTAATTGTTCGGTGATCACGCTTCAAAAGTTTGGCAATTTCAAGACTTCTGCATCCCTCTGCAAGACATCTCACAATTTTGGACTTTTCAGAGCCCGTCAAATCTCTCTTCTGACCCATTTTGCCAAAGGAAAGGCAGTGGCCTAATAATTAAGCACACCTTATATAGGGTGTTGATGTCATTGGACCACACCCCTCTTCATTTCAGAGATGCACATCACCTGATTTACTTAATTGGTAGTTGGCTCTCTAGCCTATACAGCTTGGAGTAAGACAACATGTATAAAAAGTATCATGTGATCAAAAAAACTAATTTGCCTAATAATTCTGCACACAGTGTATTGCCCCCTCTAACATCAATGACAGCTTGAAGTCTTTTGTGGTAGTTGTGGGTGAGGCTCTTTATTTTCTCAGATGGTAAAGCTGCTCATTCTTCTTGGCAAAAAGCATCCAGTTCCTGTAAATTCCTGGGCTTTCTTGCATGATCTGAGCACCTGAATTCTCCCCAGAGTGGCTCAATGATATTGAAGTCAGGAGACTGAGATGGCCACTCCAGAACCTTCACTTTGTTCTGCTGTAGCCAATAACAGGTCGACTTGGCCTTGTGTTTTGTATCGTTGTTCTCATGGAACGTCCAAGAACGTCCCGTGCTCAGTTTCTGTGCTGATGAGTGCAAATTTGCCTCCAGTAGTTTCTGATAACGTGCTGCATTCATCTTTCCTTCAACTTTGACCAAGTGTCCTGTGCCTTTATAGCTCACACATCCCCACATCATCAGCGATCCACCTCCGTGCTTTACAGTAGGAATGGTGTTCCTTTCATCATATGCCTTGTTGACACATCTTCAAATGTAATGTTTATGATTGTGGCCAAAACATTCGATTTTGGTCTCATCACTCCAAATTACCTTGTTCCAGACGTTTGGAGGCTTATCTCTGTCCTGTTTGGCATATTGAAGGCGAGACACTTTGTGGCATTTGCTCAGTAATGGCTTTCTTCTGGCAGCTCGACCATGCACACCATTTTCTTCAAGTGTTTCCTAATTGCGCATCTTGAAACAACCGCACTGCTAGTTTTCAGTGAGTCCTGTATTTCTGCTGATGTTATTTGTGGTTTTTTCTTTGCCTCACGAACAATTTTCCTGGCAGTTGTGGTCAGACTGACCATATCAATTCCTTGAATATCTTTTTGTATCCCTTTCCTGTTTTATACTGTTTAACTATCTTTTCCCATAGATCCGTTGACAATTCTTTTACTTTCCTCATGACTCACAATCCAGAAACATCAGTGGCTGGATGATAGATGCAAGAGTCTGTCTGGATCACAGAAACTCACCCAGCTTTTATGCACACACACTGGTTACAAGCAAACAGGTCACAGGTGAGGCTGTTACCTTTTTTAGCCATTCAAACCCATTTGTGTCAATGTCTGTGCATGTTATCAGGCCAAAATCACCAGGGTATGTGAACTTTTGATCAGGTCATTTGGATGTTTTTGGTTGTCATTATGATTTAAAAAGAGAAAACACAGTAGTTTGACAATAAATGGTTTCACCCAACCACTAATCGTGAGTGGGAAAAAATGTTTTGTGTTATCACTCATATTCTCTGAAAAAAGGCCAAGAAAGCAAAACATCTGCTGAGGTATGTAAATGTGGAGCCCACTGGGATGGGGTACTCGGTACCGGACCGGGGTACTGCTGGGGATATCACAGCGGTCTTGGACCGGACCGTGTCCCTGGTTCCGCAAGTAAAAGGGGAGATATTTACAGGGGATTGTTTGTCATGACGCCACCCACGGGTTGTGGTCAACGAGGGAACCACCGATGTAGCGTAGCTCTGCCAGGAGGATGGATGGATGAGGCTGCAGCTAGATGGATGAGCCCGCCGCTAGTCGGGCTGCTCCTGACAGAGTGTAAGATGTAATAAAAGTTCTGTATACCTGGAATCATACACGGAAGACTGAAGCAGAGTTCACCGGGTTTTACTGTCACGTTCTTCAGTTTAAACAGTACCGACAGTTCTTAACACAGTCACTTTACACGGGTAACTCTGAACACCCTAAACCCTCTGCAGCCAGACTATCTTTCCGAGACCCTTCACTCTTTCTCTGTAACCTTTCCGGCTTATTCTTCCTCTGCTCTTCCTTGTGGATTGTATGACGGCAACTCGGTCCCTTTTATGTGGCTTCCCCCTTAAGTGTGTGGGCAGCAAGCCGGGTCCTCTTTAGTGTTGCCTAGCCTCCAATCCGTGTAGTAGGAACACTCACTTGGAATCAGTGTTCCCCGCCGGTTTGTCTGGGGAGCCGGCGTGTAGCAGCAGTCCCCCTCAGAGCCGACACTCTGGTCCCAGCCTAGCCTTGGGTAACCCTGTCTCTCAAGAGCTCACCGGGCTCCTTCCGAGTCATGTTGCTACCAGTTACTTTAAAGGGAACCTTTCCTGCCTGCAGTTGGTTGTCGCTGCCGTATTCCTCAGACCCGGTGGGACCGGTCCGGTCTGTGCCCTCACTTCTCTGTGGGCTGCGGGCTATGTTCGAGCTTTCTCTCCATGGATCTGTGTCGCTGTGGATTCTACGTCTCCAGGGAGCCCTATCCCTCCGGGAAGTGTCACTTTCTGTCTGCTGTTGTCTTTACCTCTCGGCACCCACTGGCCTACTGTGTCTTTGCTGCTCGGCTCTCACTGGCCTACCGGCTAATTCCTCCTAGTTCCTCCCTTTTGTACTGGTCTACCACCTGACATACCTTCCCACCCACTTTCCTCTAAGCCCCACCACCCCTTGCCCGCCTAAAGTCCCGGTCTCCGGGTTGGGTGTTGTGCTCCTGTGGGTGTGTGTGCTGAGGGTGTTTGTTGCACAAACCGTCTCCTATCTACCTGGCTGCAGTTCCTCATGTGGCCTCCTGGTCACAGGGGCGCCACATAAACTTTTGAGCACAACTATATATACTGTATATATGGTGCTACCTTGTGAAGCAAGCAGGCGATTAACCACCATCTCATACAGTGACTGAACTGTCAGACTGTCAGAGTATATATATATATATATATATATATTTAAGCAATTGCTTCTTAAACAAATCACAAAACTGTTACTTTAGTTTTTTTGGATGATCCATTTGGCATTAAGGTAATTGTATCAAATCTTTGCAAGAATCAGTGCCCAGAATAAACAGTATGCCCCTTTCACAATACGGCAGACAGGAATCGTCATTACCCCTGAAGGTGTCACTGAAATTATTTTACATTAAAATCTTGATTGCCGCAGTCTTGTATGATAAAAATAGACTGTAATAATTGGGCCAAACTGGCAATCATTAGCAGTCACAGTCATTAAATGGGAATACACCAATTTTTGCTTAGGCAAGAGATGCACCCTGTGAAGAAGGACTTTCTAAACGCCTCGGAGCAATGCAGATACAATATTTATACAAAGAGGAAGCCTCCTACAGCTCCGGCTGACCTACTTCTACTTGTAGGCTATGATACATATTACAGATTAATGAGTTTGTAGGGAAGAGTTGGGGAATAGCATCGGCTAGGATAGAAATTAATCTCTTGTCTGTGGGTGAAAACTTCATTGCTGCGGCAGATGAGCAGAATGACAGGGAGATTAATGGTTATCAGTATCAAAAGAAGTCAAGGGCGGCAAGACTGCAGGAGGAATACCGCAATGTTACATGTTCTGTATGACTTCTGTACCTGGAGACCCCCCGGGGACTCAGAAGTTGCAATCAATGAATTTGCAAAAGACATTCACTGACGCATTTCATGACATTACAGCTTCAACACAGAAAATCATGTTTTATTCTGAATCACATATGTCCAATGTTAATTGGGTCATAATATTGACTGGTTTCCATAGCCGTTTTAAATGTTTTAGCTCAAATCTGATTTCACGTGTAACTCCTTCCCGCAGCGGCCATTAAAAAAACTTTTGTCTTGTCCTCCCCTTCTCACAAGAGCCATATTTTTTTTTTCCATGAATATAGCAATATGACTGCTTGTATTTCTGAAGAAATTGCAGTTTTGAATACCAGTATTCCATTTACCATTAGAATACATGGGGAAAAATGGTGAAATGGTGAAAAAAATGCAATTCTGTCATAATAGTAGCAATAATAATATTTTTTACAGTGTGCATTGTGCTGTAAAATGACCAGGCAACAGGATTTTCAATGTCAGTACAAGTATAGAGATACTAAACTTGAAATTATTTTATAATAATAATTATTATTATTATTAGTAGTAGTAGTAGTACTAAAATGATGGAAAAAGTCTTAACTTTGTAGGAAAACAAAATTGATGTGTATGGTCACTTGGAGACACAACTTTTTTTGTTTATTATTTCTCCATCAATGGAGCTATATGAGGTCCTGCTGTCTTGTATGTCTAGTTGTAGTTTTTATTGACACCACTTAAAAGTAATTTAAAAAAAGGATTTAGGCCAGGTTCACCTTGTGCCTGTGTTGTCCGTTTAACGGATCTGTTTGGCCGCAGCACCAACACAATGTAACGGATCTGTAAAGGCATCCATAGGCCTCTATACGACAAATGCATACTAACCCATGCCACAATAGGCCTGTGTCTGCAAGTATGGGTTTTATGAAATGGACATGGAATTGTGGATGACCACCTTTTTTTGTCCAGTTGAGAAATAAATGCAACATAACGGCATGCAACAGATTTGTATGTATCTGCAGCATTGCATTATATTGTGTTTGCGATAAATGATAGCATAGATAGACAGATAGATGCCCTGTGGCCTAGCTTCTGCAGGGAGGGGATCCTGCTCTGCTTCAGTAGGTCAAAGTACATGTGTTGGCATTCATGGTTCCCTCAATGAACTGTAGCCCACCACAGCCGGCAGTACTCATGCAGCCCCAAACCATGATACTTCCACCACAATGCTTGACGGTAGACAGGACACACTTGTATTTGTTCTCCTCACCTCCTTACCGCTACACACTTATGATACCACTTGAACCAAATAAGTTTATCTTAGTCTCATCACAGACGACAGACGAATGTGATGCAGCATGCAACTTATGATCTGAACACATACAGGCAAACCCCTCACCCCTGTAACCTCTGTAGCAATGCTGGCAGCACTCGTATGTCTATTTTGAAAAGGCAACCTCTGGATATGACGCTGAGCTCGTGCACCAAACTTCTTTGGTCAACCATGAGACCTTTTCTGAGTAGAACCTGTCTTGTTAAACCTCTGCATGGTCTTGGACACTGTTCTACAGCTCAGATTCAGGGTCTTGGTAATCTTCTCATAGTCCAGTCCATCTTTATATAAAGCAACAATTCTTTTTTTTTCAGATCTTCAGAGAATTCTTTGCCATGAGGCGCCATGTTGAACTTCGAGTGACCAGTATGAAAGAGTCTGTGAACGATAACACCAAATGTAACACTCAGAGTCCGGCCCCCCATTCATACCTGAGATCTTGTCATACTAATGAGTCACATGACACCAGGGAGTGAAAATGGCTAATTGGCACAACTTGGGAATTTTCATTTAGGAGTGTACTCACTTTTGTTGCCAGCGGTTTTGACAGTAATGGCTGTGCGTTGAAATATTAGGAGGTCACACCAAATTTACACTTATCCAAGCTGTACAGTGACTACTGTACATTGTATCAAAGTGTCTTATCTTCAATGATGTCCCATGAAAATATATAATGAAATATTTACAAAAATGTGAAGGGTGTACTCACTTCTGTGATATAGTGTATGTGTAATAATGTATTGTACTCAGGGATCAATGGAATGGAAGCATGACACACTGAGACCTAGTTTTTAAAAGGTGAACAAGTCTGTATTGAACACATGTGGCAGAAAATAAACTTGAGATGCAGTAAAGTGAGCAAATTCTTTCAAAGTATAGCCAAAAGGAGATGTCTCTCAGAAGCAGTGCACATAGGTAACTGCAAAAAGCAGAAGCAGTTTAATTACACACAGGAAGACCTGGGGAATGGTAGTTACAGAGAAACAAGTTCTGAACTTGAAGCAGTGCAGTGTAGTTAAAGAGAGTCCAGCACAGTCCAGAGAACTACTGCACAATATAAACTAAGAAGCTGCAAAAGCTAATAAGCACACAGGGCTTGCATATCACTTGAAGCAAAGTCAGAGACAACAGCACTACAAGAGAGTTTGCAGGAAAAACACTGAAGCAGGTGTGGTAGCAGGAGCTGAAACTGCAGACACTGGGAAAGCCAGAGTGGATTTGCAGGAGGAGTAACTCTTGAGAAACACAGCATACAGGAAGCCAGGAATTTAAACTGAATAATCAAGATTTGCTAGAAGGTAGACAAAGATTAATAAAAGCAGGGAAGGAGGATCACATGAACAGAAGCAGTGGAAGCCATCTTGGAAAGGGGCAATGATGCACAAATCAATAGAATATTGTCAATAGAAGATCCAGAATCCTGACAGTATGCATATATTTACAGGTGTATCTCAATAATTTAGAAATTCACTCAGAACAAGAAACAGCTGGGAAACACAGGGTACTGATGTGTAGTAGAGGGTACGGCACCACACCTGTGGTTTATTGGGTACGCTTACTCCCAGGTTGCACACTTAACAGTCAATCAGACATGGAATTCCGTTTAGAAAGGAATGAAAAAGCAGCACACACCAGGAGAAGGTGGAAGTCTTCTTTATTGTGATTCACCGACCTCAAGACCTGTGAAAGTGCCACCTGGTGCAAAACAGTTTGCCGTTGTCCGCTCTTTCCCCTCTCCTCCCTGTACTACATGAAATCAGTGAACTACAATAAAGAAGACTTCTACCGTCTCCCAGTGAGTGACGCTTTTTCATTCAGATCTCAACAGATCTCATTAAATTACAATATCATCAAAAAGTTAATTTATTTCAGTAATTCAATACAAAAAGTGAAACACATATACCGTGTATTATGCAGAGTCATTGCAGACAGAGTGAACTATTTCAAGTGTTTATTTATGTTAATGTTGATGATTATTGCTTACAGCCAATGAAAACCCAAAGGTCATTATCTCAGAAAATTAAAGTCGGGAAGATGAAGGGTCTGAGAGATAAAATATGACCTAAATAGGTATCGGAGGCTTCACCTTGTGTGGTTGTGAGAGTCACAACCACAATAAAAGCATAACATGGCTGCTGCAGTCCCCAGCGTGGTGCATATGGAGTAGGGAGGATGAAGGGTTAAAAACCGCACTGCCATATTCCACGAGACTTCAAAGGGTGAATATAATATTGATTTATTAGTCAATATGTTTTAGCGCTCCCTGGCACAAATCAATATCATATGGCCATGTTTCTGGGAGCCCTGAAACGCATTGACTACTAAATCAATAGTCTATTCACCCTTTAACGTCTCATGGAATACGGCAGCATGGTTTTTAACCCTTCATCCTCCCTATTTTAATTTTTTTAGATAAATGACCTTTGGGTTTTCATTGGCTGTAATCATAATCATCAGCATTAACAGAAATAAACACTTGAAATAGATTACTCAGTAATGACTCTATCTAATATATAAAGTTGAGTGTGTGTATGTATGTGTGTATGTGGAAAGCCCTGCCTACTCCACATGGCCCCACCCAGTCAACACAGCGCCACTTCACATAGCCCACCCCATATAGTCATACCAACTCCACAATAATTACTTCATGTAGCCATGCGCACTACACATAGCCACTCTCTTAGCTACATTCACTACACATAGCCACGCCCCTCCATTGTGATGTCACAATAGAACGTAGAATATTAGTTTATAAAATTCTGGGTCATGTCACTGCCTGATCATTCTGATCTTATGACTCATAAGAAAAAGAATGTGACTGGATGATTGTTATAACACGTTAAGAGAAAAGCTGGATTATGCCTCAATGAGCAAGACATACAGAAATGGAAGAAAGGGAGGCAAGAGTTACAGAAATGGAAGAAAGGGAGACAAAAATTACAGAAATGAGTTCAGTAATGGAAGAAAGGGAGGCAAGAGCATGGGTTGATGAGGCAGGTTGGGGGGAGGTGTGGGGGGGGCAGAATTGATGCATATAGTGGACATACAGTTGTGGCCAAAAGTATTGACACCCCTGCAATTCTGTCAGATAATACTCAGGTTTTTTTCTGAAAATGATTGCAATCACAAATTCTTTGGTATTATTATCTTCATTTAATTTGTCTTCAATGAAAAAACACAAAAGAGAATGAAGCAAAAAGCAAAACATTGATCATTTCACACAAAACTCCAAAAATGGGCCAGACAAAAGTATTGGCACCCTCAGCCTAATACTTGGTTGCACAACCTTTAGCCAAAATAACTGTGATCAACCGCTTCCGGTAACCATCAATGAGTTTCTTACAATGCTCTGCTGGAATTTTAGACCATTCTTTTTTGGCACACTGCTCCAGGTCCCTGATATTTGAAGGGTGCCTTCTCCAAACTGCCATTTTTAGATCTCTCCACAGGTGTTCTATGGGATTCAGGTCTGGACTCATTGCTGGCCACCTTAGAAGTCTCCAGTGCTTTCTCTCAAACCATTTTCTAGTGCTTTTTGAAGTGTGTTTTGGGTCATTGTCCTGCTGGAAGACCCATGACCTCTGAGGGAGACCCAGCTTTCTCACACTGAGCCCTACATTATGCTGCAAAATTTGTTGGTAGTCTTCAGACTTCATAATGCCATACACACGGTCAAGCAGTCCAGTACCAGAGGCAGCAAAGCACCCCCAAAACATCAGGGAACCTCCACCATGTTTGACTGTAGGGACCGTGTTCTTTTCTTTGAATGCCTCTTTTTTTCTCCTGTAAACTCTATGTTGATGCCTTTGCCCAAAAAGCTCTACTTTTGTCTCATCTAACCAGAGAACATTCTTCCAAAACGTTGTAGGCTTTCTCAGGTAAGTTTTGGCAAACTCCAGCCTGGCTTTTTAATGTCTCGGGGTAAGAAGTGGGGTCTTCCTGGGTCTCCTACCATACAGTCCCTTTTCATTCAGATGCCGACGGATAGTACGGGTTGACACTGTTGTACCCTCGGACTGCAGGGCAACTTGAACTTGTTGATGTTAGTCGAGGTTGTTTATCCACCATCCGCACAATCTTGCGTTGAAATCTCTCGTCAATTTTTCTTTTCCGTCCTCATCTAGGGAGGTTAGCCACAGTGCCATGGGCTTTAAACTTCTTGATGACACTGCGCACGGTAGACACAGGAACATTCAGGTCTTTGGAGATGGACTTGTAGCCTTGAGATTGCTCATGCTTCCTTACAATTTGGTTTCCCAAGTCCTCAGACAGATCTTTGGTCTTCTTTCTTTTCTCCATGCTCAATGTGGTACACACAAGGACACAGGACAGAGGTTGAGTCAACTTTAATCCATGTCAACTGGCTGCAAGTGTGATTTAGTTATTGCCAACACCTGTTAGGTGCCACAGGTAAGTTACAGGTGATGTTAATTACACAAATTAGATAAGCATCACATGATTTTTCTAACAGTGCCAATACTTTTGTCCACCCGCTTTTTTATGTTTGGTGTGGAATTATATCCGATTTGGCTTTAGGACAATTCTTTTTGTGGTTTTTCATTGAAGACAAATTAAATGATAATAATACCAAAGAATTTGTGATTGCAATCATTTTCAGGAAGAAACTGAGTATTACCTGACAGAATTGCAGGGGTGTCAATACTTTTGGCCACAACTGTACATACACACACACACAGGGCCGCCACTAGAAATTTTGGGGCCCCTTACTAGCAAAATTTTGGGGCCCCCCTGAGACTCCACCCCAACTCCGCCTCCACCAAGCTCCGCCTCCATCCAGGTTCCGCCTCCACCCACGCTCCGCCTCCACCCATCAAACCTTCCATAGTTTCACCACCCACTATTGGAAAAACTCCCTTTCTGCACCACGTCCTCGCCAATCACTCATTAATCTCTTTCTATACATTGTTCTTTATCAGAGCTGTGGAGGGATGTGAACAATAAATGCCACTTGAGGCAGAATAACACTGATGCTGTTATTCATCACCTTGTACAGGGGTGGGGAACCTTTTTGCTGCTGGAGGGACATTTGGAAATTTCTACCATCATTTAGGGGCCGCACATCACAATGAAAATTACCGGCTACATTAAATTAATTACCTCACCTAATTTGCTGGCTGCAGCTGCTTCTCTGTGTCCTGCGATGTTCGGTGATATCTGATCTTCCAGGTTTGCGTTGGTCTGGAGCGCAGTCGACTCTGTGACAATAAGTTTTGTAAATCAAATACATCACATAGGAAATTGTTACATATACAATATACAGGACAAAGAGTATATACAGCACTGCAGAGGGCTGGGGGACACAGACTGGGGGTGAGCTGAGCTCTGCAGGAGCCACAGAGATGTATGGTCTCTCCCCGGGCCCCCACCCATTGAGGGGGTGAAGTGAGCTCTGGAGCCAGGGGTCACAAGCTTCCAGAAAATGGCAGCGGATCTCGATTACTTATTATTATCAGAGACTCTGGAGAAGAATGCTACCGGCAAAGGCAGCCGAGACTATAAGAGTGGGAGCGGCATCCGCTGGGGGTTACCACTGGTACACATACACCTCGTACGCACGTGGCTCCATTCCGTACACCTTGTACACATGCAAATCAGCTCCGTACACCTCATACGCACGCGGCTCAGCTCCGTACACCTCATACGCACGCAGCTCAGCTCCGTACACCTCGTACGCACGCAGCTCAGCTCCGTACACCTCGTACGCACGCAACTCAGCTCCGTACACCTCGTACGCACGCGGTTCAGCTCCGTGCACCTCGTACACGCGGCTCAGCTTCGTACACCTCATACGCATGCAACTCAGCTCCGTACACCTCGTATGCATGCAACTCAGCTCCGTACACCTCGTACGCACGCGGCTCAGCTTCGTACATCTCATACGCACGTAGCTCAGCTCCGTACACCTCATACGCACGTGGCTCAGCTCCGTACACCTCATACACACGTGGCTCAGCTCTGTACACCTCATACGCACGCAGCTCCGTACACCTCGTACGCACGCGGCTCAGCTCAATGCACCTCGTACACGCGGCTCAGCTTCGTACACCTCATACACATGCAACTCAGCTCCGTACACCTCGTATGCATGCAACTCAGCTCCGTACACCTCGTACGCACGCGGCTCAGCTTCGTACACCTCATACGCACGTAGCTCAGCTTTGTACACCTCATACGCACGTGGCTCAGCTCCGTACACCTCATACACACGTGGCTCAGCTCTGTACACCTCATACGCACGCAGCTCCGTACACCTCGTATGCATGCAACTCAGCTCCGTACACCTCGTACGCACGCGGCTCAGCTCCGTACACCTCGTACGCACGCGGCTCAGCTCCGTGCACCTCGTACACCTCATACGCATGCAACTCAGCTCCGTACACCTCGTACGCATGCAAATCAGCTCCGTACACCTCGTATGCATGCAACTCAGCTCCGTACACCTCGTACGCACGCGGCTCAGCTTCGTACATCTCATACGCACGTAGCTCAGCTCCGTACACCTCATACGCACGTGGCTCAGCTCCGTACACCTCATACACACGTGGCTCAGCTCTGTACACCTCATACGCACGCAGCTCCGTACACCTCGTACGCACGCGGCTCAGCTCCGTACACCTCGTACGCACGCGGCTCAGCTCCGTGCACCTCGTACACGCGGCTCAGCTTCGTACACCTCATACGCATGCAACTCAGCTCCGTACACCTCGTACGCATGCAACTCAGCTCCGTACACCTCGTATGCATGCAACTCAGCTCCGTACACCTCGTACGCACGCGGCTCAGCTTCGTACATCTCATACGCACGTAGCTCAGCTCCATACACCTCATACGCACGTGGCTCAGCTCCGTACACCTCATACACACGTGGCTCAGCTCTGTACACCTCATACGCACGCGGCTCAGCTCCGTACACCTTGTACGCACGCGGCTCAGCTCCGTGCACCTCGTACGCACGCAGCTCAGCTCCGTACACCTCGTACGCACGCGGCTCAGCTCCGTACACCTCGTATGCATGCAACTCAGCTCCGTACACCTCGTACGCACGCGGCTCAGCTTTGTACATCTCATACGCACGTAGCTCAGCTCCGTACACCTCATACGCACGTGGCTCAGCTTCGTACATCTCATACGCACGTAGCTCAGCTCCGTACACCTCATACGCACGTGGCTCAGCTCCGTACACCTCATACACACGTGGCTCAGCTCTGTACACCTCATACGCACGCAGCTCAGCTCCGTACACCTTGTACGCACGCGGCTCAGCTCCGTGCACCTCGTACGCACGCAGCTCAGCTCCGTACACCTCATACGCACGCAGCTCAGCTCCGTACACCTCATACACGTTGTTCCACTTCGTACACCTTGTACACATGTGGCTCTGCTCCGTACACCTTGTACACATGTGGCTCCGCTCCATACACCTCATACGCACACGGATCCACTCCGTACACCTCATACATACGTGGCTCCGCTTCATACACCTTGTATACATTCGGCTCTGCTACATCCACACTGTAAATCCATCCTGACCAGATACACTTTACCTCATCCAGCACCAGGACAACTGAGGAGCTGATCATGTGACCCCTGACTCCTCCCCTCCAAGTGACGTCATCACAGGTCCTGTAAGAACACAGCAGCTATGTAGCGTGCTGCTCTGCAGGTGGAGAACAATGGGGGGGATCCCGGGCCCCCACAGGCTAATAGAGGCTGGGCAGTTCCCTGGGCCCTGTGCATTGAGGCCTGGGATGGGTGTGCCGGGCCCCCACAGGCTAATAGAGGCTGGGCGAGCCCTCTGTGCTTCAAGGCATGGTGTGGGCGGCTGGGCGGGCCCGGGCGGCGGCTGGGCGGTTCCCTGGGCCCTGTGCATTGAGGCCTCTGGGCCCGGGGGCGGGGTGAGCGTGGATGGGCGGGCCGCCGGGCTTCCACAGGATAACAGTGGCTGGGCGGGCCCGGGCGGCGGCTGGGCGGTTCCCTGGGCTCTGTGCATTGAGGCCTCCGGGGGCGGGGTGAGCGTGGATGGGCGGGCCGTCGGGCGGCGGCTGGGCGGTTCCCTGTGCTTGCTGGCCTGCCCAGCCTGTGTGTGTTTGAGTATGACGGACGGCCGCGCCCCGCCCCTGGCTGGTGTGATGCTGATGACGACGCCCCGACGAGACTCGTCAGGTCAGCTGCGCAGCGCAGGCAGCGGCGCGCCGGCGCGTATGAACTACTGTGTAGTCACTGTCTAGTGACTGTGCCACTGCTGCTGCTGGCCAAATGGGCGGGCCTCATTGCTCCAACTGGCCCCGCCCACAGCCAGCGCGCCCGGGCCCCCCCTGCTGTTTGTATATGGCCACGCCCCCTCCACGTTTCTTCCGGCCCCATACAGCTGTATGGCCTTTAAGGCCCTATTGGCGGGCCTGCACACACAGATACATAAACTCAGGTTATAACTAAGAACAATTTATATGCCCGGGCAACACCGGGCTCTACAGCTAGTATAATATATGTGTTTTCACTTTCTGTATTGAATTACTTAAATAAATTAACTTTTTGATGATATTCTAATTCATTGAGATGCCCCTGCTTATAATGTTCTATGTTATATTGTGTGTTTATGCGTGTGTACTTCATTGGGGACTTAAACCTGCTATCGCTTGTTGTGCATACATACGGGAAGTGGTTTGTTATTCGCATCTCATAAAGTGATGGTGTATGGCTAGAGATAGAGTATGCCACCACTTAATGACATGGGGATACCACTTTATATTTACGTCTTATGGTTATATTACAACTCCATATGGCACTCAGATTAACCTGGGGCCTAATCTTCCCACTCCAACTGTGACACAACAAATTTATTATTTCAATCCAAATTATCCAATACATTTTATTTCCTGGCTTCATGACCAATTAAAATGCATAAAACGTAATAATGCAAGCGCACGTTCTAATACATTGGCCAGAACAAAAATCAGTATGACATGCCAGTCTTCACAAATTTTTGGACAGCGGGGATGTGAAGTCGGCACTCTGAAAGCTCGGCTGACTTATGAATTATTTCTCTCCCGTAATCAGGTCAGGACAGAATAGCACAAGATTTATCTTTTGGAGATAACCTAGTTGATTTCCAGAAAGCTCAGCATGATTGACACATTGTTCACGGCACAATTATTGCTAGCAAAAACCAAACATAACCGCTGTTACTAAATCCAACAGAATGTACTGTGTTAATTACAACTATTTCTGTCATCCTTATTAATCTGGTTTATCTAGCCTGTGGTATATTGGCCAGTTAGATCTATTTATGGTTTATTTCCCTAATAAATTACCGTTAACCTAGATTCTGAGCTGATACACTGAAGCTTAAGACCCCCATACATGTTCAACTCATCCAATCCAATATCGGTGGGCTCAGCCAACAATCTAATACGTATGGGGGCCTCCTGACTCTCCCCAAGAGATGAAGCCGGAGAAATGAGTATCCACCATCTCCGATATCAAACCTGCTGATCCTTCGTTGTTCTTCACAAGATAAGCCACCGGCTGAGATGTCTGGCAGCGGCTTACTCATGAAAAATACAGGTGGACTCAGCAGGGCGAGTGCTTCTGTATATGGGGGAGTCAGGAGAGAGAGTGTTCAGACCAAATAATTGGCTAAGCCAGGGGTGGGCACTTAATTTTCCTGACAGGCTACATGCTTGTGACTTTTGTGGAGGGTCGAATCAATAGGCTTAAATTCATCCTGTTCAATATTAATATTGACATAATTATAATTTTATTGTAGTTTTACATGTATAACTTAATAATAAGCAGCACTAAGTATGCAGACATCCCACTATATACCGTATGAGCCCACACACAACCCTCCTATATTCTGTATGAGCCCTCACATAGCCCCTCTATATACAGTGTGAGCCCCCACATAGCCCCTCTATATACAGTGTGAGCCCCCACTTATCCCCTATATATACAGTGTGATCTCCCACATAGCCCCTCTATATACAGTGTGAGCCCACACATAGCCACTCTATATACAGCGTGAGCTCCCACAAAGACCTTCTATATACAGTGTGCGCCCCCACATAGCCCTTCTATATACAGTGTGAGCCCCCACATAGCCCCTCTATATACAGTGTTAACCCCCACATAGCCCCTCTATATACAGTGTGAGCCCACACATAGCCCCTCTATATACAGTATGAGTCCCCACATAGTCCCTCTATAGAGAGTGTGAGCCCCTACATAGCCCCTCTATATACAGTGTGAGCCCTCACATAGCCCCTGTATATCCAGTGTGAGCCCCCACATAGCCCTACTATATACAGTGTGAGCCCCACATAGCCCCTCAATATACAGTGTGATCTCCCACATAGCCCCTCTATATACAGTGTAAACCCCTACATAGCCCCTCTATATACAGTGTGAGCTCGCACATAGCCCCTCTATATAAAGTGTGAGCCTCCACATAGCCCCTCTATATAAGTGTGAGCCCCCACATAGCCCCTCTATAGAGAGTGTGAGCCCCCATATAGCCCCTCTACAGACAGTGTGAGCTCCAACACAGACTCTAAATTCCGCATGAGCTCCCACATAGTTTCTAATACACAATATTAGTCTGAAACTTGAAAATGTTACAAATCTTAATATTATATCGCACTCTGATATATTGACATTGTATATCCATAGTTTTAGATTACATAATCTCTTCATAGAATACAGAATATGTAGTTTCTGTAAATATAACTTGCTAATGTATAAGTGAAAAAGAAACAACTCACCAAATTTGGCCTCTTACAAATAACATTGCATTCAGCAGGCTACTATCAGCCATCTCAGAAGCAACCCATATCTCTCAACACCGATGCTCCATCCCCTACAACCCTGACACGGGGGCGATTGTGGCATCTGCGTCCAGCCATGCCACAAGGAGGAGACAGGTGGTATCACTGGACATGAGATCACTAGTGCTACAGATCCTTTCTTCCCTTGGCATCAAAGACCTTGCCCTGTCCTGGATCGCCTCATACCTTTCCGACCTCATATTTAGCGTTTCCCACTCCCGCATGACCTCCTCATCCCTCTCTCTGTTCTCTGTTGGAGTCCCACAAGGCTTTGTTCTAGGGCCCCTACTTTTCTGTATCTATACCCTTGGCCTAGGACACCTCATACACCTGTACACCGACGACACTCAGATCTATCTCTCTGGCCTAGATGTCAACTCTCTGCTGTCCAGAATCCCGGAGTGTCTGTCAGCCATATCCTCCTTCTGCACCTCTCATTTCCTAAAACTCAATGTAGACAAAACCGAATTCATCATCTTTCCTCCATCCCATCTTTCATCTTCACTACCTGATCTATTATGGTAAATGGCATCATGCTCTCCCATACCTAAAATTCACTGCCTCGAGGTAACTCTCCACTCTGCCCTGTCCTTCAAACCGCACATCCAAACTGTCACCACCTGTCACCTCCAGCTCAAAAATATTTCTAGAATCCGTCCTTTCCACAGCCCTCAATCTACTAAAATTCTTGTACATGCCCTCACCATTTCCCGTCTCGACTACTGCAACATCTCCTCTGTGGCCTTCCTGCTAACGCTCTTGCACCTCTCCAGTCTGTCCTCAACTCTGCTGCCCGACTAATCCACCTCTCTCCTCACTACTCCCCTGTTCTCCCCTCTGCAAATCTCTCTACTGGCTCCCAATTCTTTAATGAATCCAATTAAAGCTAATAACACAGACCTACAAAGCTGTCCCCTCCCTATATCTCTGAACTAATCTCCCACTATCTTCCCTCATGTAATTTTCGATCTTTCCAAGACCTCCTCCTCTTCTCCACACTTATCCGTTCCGCACACAACCGCCTCCAAGATTTCTCCTGAATGTTCCCCATCCTCTGGAATTCTGCGCCCCAAAATGTCCGATTATTCACCAGGCTCGGATCCTTCAGACGGAACCTGAAAACCCATCTCTTCAGGAAAGCTTACAGCCTGCAATGACCGAGCCACCGCTCCACCACCACCAGATCTGCTGCACCCCTGACCTACTGTCTTCTCCCCGTTATCCTGTACAATGTAAACCCACAAGGATAGGGTCCTCTCCCCTCTGTACCAGTCTGTCACTGTTAATTTGTTTACTATAAACTATGTCTATAATTTTGTATGTAACCCCGTCTCATGTACAGCACCATGGAATTAATGGTGCTATATAAATAATGATACATTGGGAAGAATAGGCAGTGATGTTCGTAGACAGGAGAACCTGGGAGGTGCCACTCATTACGACCAGAAAAATAGTTTAAGATGCATTTTGGGGGTGACAAACTCCCTTTAATTCCATCAAGAGACCATCTCTCCACTAAAATGTTTTTCATTTTGGGAATTAGCAACTTGTTAATGGATTTCCATTACTTTGTCAACAGTAAATCGTATTGCCTCAGGTTGCCTCATTATATTCACACCATCTGGTAAGATTATGGGAATGTGACAAATCGCTGTGGGACCCTTCTTAAGAAAAGCAGAAATTAAATGTAATGTGAACATCTTGTGGACAAGCTCTTGACTGCGGTGCGTTCTTCTCGGTGAACTATTATTATATCATTATATTACATCATTGTTTAGAAACAGTATAAATATAATAGGGCTCTGTTAACATCTGATTGGGGGTCGTTCCCCAAAAGTACATAATATATTACAGAATCTGAGCTATTATGTCTAGTAAAATGTTGGACACCATGATGGAAAACCAACAGATCTCATTGTAGCCAGTGGGGTCTGAGCGCCAATGCTTTCCGGCACGTGTGTCAACATTGCAGTTTTCATACAGTATTTGGCTTAGGTTGATCGCACATGCTGAGTTACACAATTCAGCCGTCAAATGATTTAAATATAATGATCCTAATTCATCATAGTTTTTGCACCTGCTTTTGCCATAAACTATAATAGATGCTTGCTCTATGTAAGAAAAACAAAAGTCTGTATGAGGCCTTAAGTGTCATGAGTGTGTACCGTCCTGGTGAGATCTCTGGCGAATCTCGGATCAGTAGAGTTTAGCGCCTTATGGATCACAGGTCTATAACTTGTATTGGTGTGAATCTGCTTTCTTTCAGTGATGAAAGGGTTAAGGAATCTTTCCTATCTGACTGTTCTTTTTAGTCGGAATCTCATGTGTAGAGTTTTGTGACCACTCCCCGCCACTATAAATAGTCACGTGTCTTACCATCTGACGCCAATCTATTTCTATGCTGACCACTTCAGAAAGAGCCTGTCTCTGAATAAAGCTGAGGCGTCATGAAAGTTGCAGATGTGGTGATTAGCAGCATTGGAAGAGTTGGAGTGTTCTTCCCTTTTGTGTCTATTTCCCTCTTTCTGTCTGCCTTACTGTGTGTTTAATTATTGCAGTGATTAGACTAGTGTCTTTTCTGGCCTTCAGACTAGCCAGGGCAGTGAGGGCTTAGGCACGTGATGTTAATGGGGGGTAGGACCCGTATAGAGACATTAGGAAGTGAAGGGTACAGACTCAGCTGAGTGTCAGGAGGTGACCCTTCTGTCCACTCCCAATTGCCAGGTCCTGCCTTCTTTACCATCCCCATTGTCTTATGTTGTGCCACATGCTTGGTGTCCACATGCCCTGGCTGGACACTAGGCTGTATGGAGACGCCAAGGGTGTGAACACGGGATCTATAACTACCGCACACAATGCTATTTTATAGGGTTATTCTCACCTATCAGCATCATCATGATATGAGTATTATCATTATATACAGCTCTAAATGCTGTAATTCTTGACAATTCTTATTATATGCATAAAATACACTATGAATTTATATATCGCTTCACAAATGAATAGTGAAGCCGTCAGAAATATAGCTTCATGTAGCGCTGTAATAAAAAGCAACGACACACTTGATAATACATTTCATATTTATTGTGGAAATATCACTGTATAATCTTGCAAAATTGACTTATTGTACATCCAGGCATATCTTCTATTATTTGGAGGCTGTAGGGTAACTGACTTGCCAGTTTCAGCATTGGCTATATATTTTAGTTACTTAGATCTAGGACAACCCCGGTCATGACAACGCCGATGATGACAAGGCCAATCATGACTACCTTGGTTATGACAAGCCTGGTCATGACATCCCCGGTCATGACAACGCCGGTCATGACAACGCCGGTCATGACAACACCGGTCATGACAACACCGTTCATGACAACCCCAGTTATGCCAACCCTGGTCATGACAACCCTGGTCATGACAACGCCGGTCATGACCCCGGTCATGACAACCCTGGTCATGACAACGCCAATCATGAAAAAGCAGAGATGACAACCCTGGTTATGAAAACCCTGGTCATGACAATCTGCTTCCAGTAAACCCTCAAGATTTCTAAAGCACTGGTTTAAAGAGAATTTGTCAGCACAAATTTGCAAGTTAAAGTAAAGGCATGGCTGTAATGGCACTGAAACACAGATTAAAGCATTATATTTAGTGCAGAAATCTGCTTTCCATTTCTTCTTTAATCCATATTTGGAGTTTTGGGGTAATGAGATTTAGGTGCATTGGGCTGGGACTGTGCACTGGGTATTTTGCTCCTGTCCAGGCCCCTCCGCCTGCCACTGAATGACTGGTCATTGACCTGTCTCCTGCCGGAAAGTTTGTGTTTGTGCTCTCCTCGCCACGGGTGGCGCATGTGCAGATTGATTTCCTGGCTGGTCTTTCATAAAATGGTGTAGGGGGCAGCTCATGTGCTGATTCAGATCTTGGCTCTAACATTTCTAAAAGACATCCTTGGGACAAGACGTAAAAAAATCTAAATAAAAAAATATAAAATGTACGCATGTGCCACCTCAGCATAATTAGGCTTTCCTGGTGAGATGGATCTTCCAAGGCCAATGCTCATGTGAGGCCACGGGTGTCGGTGCAGCAGGCAGGTGAGGCATGCAGGAGACAGGTAGCAAAGGTACTGGAAACTGCAGGCAGACAGGAGACATCCTGGAGACCTCAGATAGGTAGCAGAGGTACTGGAAGCTGCTGGCAGACAGGAGATTTCCTGGAAACCACGAACAGGTAGTAAAGGTCCTAGAGACTGCAGACAGGTAGCAAAGGTCCTGGGAGCTTCAGAAAGGTAGCAGAGGTATTGGAAGCCGCAGGCTGACGGGAGATCTTCAAGAAAATGCAGACAGGTAGAAGATGTCCTGGAAGCCACAGAAAGATGATGTCCTGGAGACTACAGACAGGTAGCAGAGGCACTGGAAACTGCAGGCAGACAAGAGACGTTCTGAAGATCGCAGACAGTTAGCAGAGGTTCTGGAGACCGCATTCAGATAGTGAAGGTCCTGGGAGCTGCAGATAAACTGGACTCAGGAACTGTAAAATCTGCGCCTTTTTTAAACTGGGGTAGACGATCACATAAGATAATGCGGGGCCATCTGCAAAGCCTGACATGGAAAATAACACAGTTTAGCGGTAAACAAAATACGGATCCACGATAGGTGCAAACAGGAACATAACAAAGGTCGTATGTTCGGGATTATGGCCCTTATCTGTCATTGTCGCATGTAAAAAGAAGATTAGGCAACCCCTTATTTGTGCGCTGTGAGGTAGCGCCCTAGGGAACCCACTTGGCAACGGAACTGACATGGACAACCATGTTTTAACGTAATACCACACGGCTGCAGTTTATTTGAGGTGTCACAAACTTCAGGCAACACACAATATTTTGACATTTCACATATAATACTGACATATCACATTACAGGACATACATCACAGTACACATTATATACACTATACACTTGCAGAAATCAATGGGACCATAACCTGACCTAGGATCTGTCCCAATGGCGGTTATGGCCGCCTGGCCTTCCGCCAGGGATCATTCCCCATCCTATCACAGGGATCCTCCACGTACTGTAGGGAGAATCAACCTCGTACCACACACATCTATTTTATCACGCAGGGTAATTTTCCATACGCCCTGGTGATACATACGCCCCGATGAGACATTCACACTTCAACGGGTCCTTCAGTCGGACCCAATGGTTGCTATGCCTGCCTGGCACACGTAGGGCTATACGTCAACACATCAACATGTATGCCTCTCGTAGGGCTATTCACATAAACATATCACATATTTGTCTCCCGTAGGACTATTTACATTAACACAACACATTCACCTCCCATAGGGCTATTCACATAAACACATTATGGCGGCTATGCCCGCTGGGCACACATATACTTAGCACACTTAGTCCACCCTAACATCCGTGGACTAAGTCCTTACCGGCACAGAACCGGTCTAGCAACCTGAGTTACCGGGTTCACCAGGCGTACCCCCAAGGTGTCCTCCAGCACGTGTTTCGCCCCATGCCTGAACAAGCGCCCTACAGGGTCAGCCACGGTTCCCCAACTCCAGGAGCCATCACAACCCGTTCATGGCCACCGGCTCGCACACAAGCAACAGAGGGATAAGGGATCTGCATGGATAAGGGCCGGTCTCCTCCAGCACGTGTTTCACCCCACGCCTGAACAAGCACCCTCCCATCTCAGTGGTCTGGACTGTTCTGATTCCCATCCTCCTCCTCACACAGACACCTGGCAGTTTAAGACCTGCTTACCACACCCATCTGACACACGCACACCTAGGACTGGTATCAATTAGCACACACTACTCTTTTAGTTGCCGCTCATTAGTCTCTTATATGTTAACCCTCTGTGCACTGGTTCAGTCTTACAGCAATCACACCCAGTGAAACAGGGTCATGTGAACAGGCACCTGTGCTGCAAGCCCATGTGATGCACCCTGGCCATGGGACCACGCTGACTGCCTCACAGCGCTTATAATGCCAAACTGCAAAAACGTATATTCTCCTATCCAAATCACACCTCACCACCTGTGCACTTGCCCCATCCCTTCCCACCTCCTCCCCAACCTCACTGACACGCTCATCGCAGCCCTAACCCACCTCTTCAATCCATCGCTATCTTCTGGGACCTTCCCCTCGGCTTTCAAACATGCCACCATCACGCCCATCCTCAAAAAGCCAAACCTTGACCTGACTGCTAGGACGAGCTACAGCCCAATATCGCTGCTCCTGTTTGCTTCCAAACTTTTTGAGCAACACGTCCATGCTCAACTTTCCTCCCACCTCTCATCTAACTCTCTTCTTGACAATCTATAATCCCGTTTCCAGCCCCACCACTCCACCGAAACTGCCCTAACCAAAACTACCAATGACTTACTCACAGCCAAAGCTAACAGACAATTCTCCATCCTCCTCCTTCTAGACATGTCCTCTGCCTTTGACACAGTCGACCACTCCCTCCTACTTCAGATTCTTTCTTCCCTTGGCATCAAAGACCTGGCCCTGTCCTGGGTTGCCTCATACGTTTCCCACTCCCACACTACCCCATCTTCCCGCTTCTGTTGGAGTCCCACAAGGCACTGTCCTGGGGCCCATACTTTTCTCCATCTATACCCTTGGCCTAGGACAACTCATACAGTCCCATGGCTTCCAGTACCACCTGTACACCGACGACACTCAGATCTACCTCTCTGGCCCAGCTGTCAACTCCCTGCTGTCCAGAATCCCAGAGTGTCTGTCAGCCGTATCCTCCTTCTTCTCCTCTCGCTTCCTGAAACTCAATGTAGACAAAACCAAACTCATCATCTTTTCTCCCTCCCCTCTTTCATCTTCACTACCTAATCTATCTATTATGGTAAATGGCATCATGCTCTCTCCCACACCTCAAATTCGCTGCCTAGGAGTAACTCTCTACTCTGCCCTGTCTTTCAAACCACACATCCAAACTCTCGCCACCTCCTGTCGCCTCCAGTTTAAGGATATTTCCAGAATCTTTCCTTTCCTCATCCCTCAATCTACTAAAATTCTTGTACATGCCCTCATCATCTCCCGCCTTGACTACTGCAACATTCTCCTCTGTGGCCTTCCTGCTAACACTCTTGCACTGCTCCAGTCTGTCCTCAACTCTGCTGCCCGACTAATCCACCTCTCTCCTCGCTACTCCCCTGTTTCTCCCCTCTGCAAATCCCTCCACTGGCTCCCAACTCCCCAACGAATCCAGTTCAAGCTACTAACACTGACCTACAAATCCATCCATAACCTGTCTCCTCCCTATATCTTTAAACTAATCTCCCACTATCTTCCCTCATGTAATCTTTGATTCTGCCAAGACCTCCTTCTCTCCTCCACACTTATTTGTTCCTCACACAACCACCTCCAAGATTTCTCGCGAATATCCCCCATCCTCTGTAATTCTGCACCCAACACTTCAGATTATCTACCACGTTCGAATCCTTCAGATGGAACCTGAAAACCCATCTCTTCAGGAAAGCTTACAGCCTGCAATGCCTGAACTGCCGCCCCATCGCCACCGGAGCTGCCGCCTCTCCACCACCAGATCTTCTGCATGCCTGACCTACTACTGTCTTCTCCCCATTATCCTGTAGAGTGTAAGTCCGCAAGGGCAGCGTCCTCTCCCTTCTGTACCAGTCTGACATTGGTAATTTGTTTACTGTAAACCAAATCTATAATTTTGTATGTAACCCCTCTCATGTACAGCACCATGGATTTAATGGTGCTATATAACTAAATAATAATAATAGTTATTCTGGATCTTGAGCCTGAAAAATCAATCAGACATTCATTGTACCCACCGCCTTCTCATGTCTGTGCTGAACAAAATAGCACAGGCTCCGAGGGAAGGTGATGTCACTGGGGGCACCAGGGTTAGGGAGCAGTATGGGTTCCAGTCTTTGGTCCTCTTTAGTGATTTTCAGTACATTTTAAAGCTCATTTGTCAATAAATAGGAAACGTCTTTCTTTTGTCACAGCCATGGGGCATTTATTGAATATTTTAGGTTATGTGCTGATGTCTATTAAAAATTATCTTTACTGGAGAAATACAATGCATGAGTATGCAGCATTAGTAGAAGAATCATTTTTGCAATACTCATTAATTTCCAGCTTTAAAAAGGAGGAAACACATATAATATTACTAAAAGAGAATTTAATTAAATAGACAATGCTTTATAAAAACTGGTAGCTACAAGAAAACTGATGTGTCTGTGTTCTCATCCGGGGGAGGGTGAAAGTGAGATCTAATGTATCCAACTTAAAGGGAATCTGTCAGCACAGCAGGCTTTTTACTATGTAATCTAGAATATGCAAATAGAGTCTGTGGAGCCTCGTTTAGGAGTCTCAACACAGGACTAGCCAGATCTTCCTCTAGTGAAGGACCTAGCCATGATAACCACCATATTAAGTGGCCCTTTGAGTCAATATCCAGCTCTTTACAAGCTTAAAGATATGACAAGGGAATACCAAGGCAAGGTATCCATCCACAGACAGCTGTTTCGGGGTGTTGCCCCTCATCAGTGTGGAGTAGGATTCTGGCTAGGGGGGAGCAATGCCTAGTAGACCAACAAAACAAAGTATTCACTGATCTCAGGGAGACCAGTTCAAGAAAACACTGCGGGCAGCCGGCTAAAGCGCTCAACACAGTGAATTCCTAGGCCCATTGCCCCCTGGGAATTTAGAATATGCAAATAGAGTCTGTGGAGCCTCATTTAGGAGTCTCAACACAGGACTAGCCAGATCTTCCTCTAGTGAAGGACCTAGCCATTACTATGTAATCTAAAAACAGCATACAGCGGGTACGGAAAGTATTCAGACCCACTTTACATTTTTCAATCTTTGTGTCATTGCAGCCATTTGGTAAATTCTAATTAGTTCATTTTTCATATGACAGTGATTTCTCCTATAGATTCCCACTGAATTCAGAATATCGCCATGTGGTGAAAAGGTATACACTGTGTTCCAAATTGTTATGCAAATTGGTTTTAAGCGGCTATAGGGTTTTTTTTTCAATGAAACCCATTGATGGTATTGTGTCTCAGGGTTCTTTGTATCACTGAAATCAATTTCAGATACCTGTGATAATTAGTTTGGCAGGTGAGCCCAATAAAAGGAAAACTGGGTGTTCCACAATATTATGCAGGTCACAATTTTCAGGTCCTATATCTAAAAAATGAGAATGCGCATAGGGTCTTATCCTTAATACAAAACGAATCCCATACAGTGTGAAAACTGCTCACCTGATATGGTTGTGAAGCCCACAACCAGCTTGATCACTCAAACACAGCAGCCGCAGCCGGGACCGCACTTCCACAATCGTGGGGGTGAAACTCTATCCGGGACCGAGTGTCTTTCGGTCCGCACCGCTGCTCCAATAAGTATTAGAAACACTGGAGTGTTTTAAATAAAATATCTTCAGCTTTATTTCCGACGCGTTTCGGAGCTAAACACCCAGCTCCTTCCTCAGGAATGACTAAATCCCTGAGGAAGGAGCTGGGTGTTTAGCTCCGAAACGCGTCGGAAATAAAGCTGAAGATCTTTTATTTAAAACACTCCAGTGTTTCTAATACTTATTGGAGCAGCGGCGCGGACCGAAAGACACTTGGTCCCGGATACAGTTTTCAAGTGACATGGGAAAGAAAAAGGATCTCTGCTGCCGAAAAGCAACAAATAGTGCAAGGCCTTCGACAATGGATGAAAACATTAGATATTTCATGAAAACATAAGCGTGATCATTGTACTGTGAAGAGATTTGTGGCTGATTCTGAGCACAGACATGTTCATGCAGATAAAGGCAGAATGAGGACGGTTTCTACCACGCAAGTTCATCGGATTAAGAGAGCCGCTGCTAAAAAGCCATTACAAACCAGCAAACAGATATTTGAAGCTGCTGGTGCCTCTGGAGTCCCTTGAACCTCTAGGTGTAGGTACCTTCAAAGGCTTGCTGTGGTGCATAAACCTGCTTTTCGGCCACCCCCAAACAGTGCTCACAAGCAGAAACGGTTGCAGTGGGCACATACATACATGAAGACTAATTTTCAAACAGTCTTGTTTACTGATGAGTGCCGAGCAACCCTGGATGGTCCAGACGGATGGAGTAGTGGATGGTTGGTGGATGGCAACAAGGCTGCAACGTCAGCAAGGAGGTAGAGGAGTCATGTTTTGGGCTGGAATCATTGGGAAACAGCTGGTAGTCCCCTTTAAGGTTCCTGAAGGGGTGAAAATGACCTCTGCAAAGAATATAGAGTTTCTGACTGAGAACTTTCTTCCATGGTACAAAAAACAGAAATGTGCCTTCAACAGCAAAATCATCTTCATGCATGACAATGCACCATCTCATGCTGGAAAGCATGAGCTGCAAAGCATCTCATGCTACCTGTGTCATTGGCTGCTATAGGCATAAAAGGAGATAAACACATGGTGTGGCCACCATCTTCCCTGACCTCAACCCTATAGAGAAGCTTTGGAGTATAATCAAGCAAAAGAACTATCAGAGTGGGAGGCAGTTCACATCAAAACAGCAGCTCTGGGACATCATGCAAAGAAACACAAGCAGAAACTCTCCAGAAACTCTCCAGTTCAATGGATGCAAGAATTGTGAAGGTGATATCAAAGTAGGGTTCCTATGTTAACATGTAACTTGGCCTGTTAGGATGTTTTGGAGTTAAATAGCTTTTTATTTCAGTGAATGTGACCTGTAATGCTGCAAATTCAACAAATGACCAATTTCAGTTCTTTAAAACATCAAATGTTTACAAACTCTACTGTGCCTAATAATTTGGAACAGTGCATTTAGAGTTTTTTTAATTTTGGAGATTATACTGTTATCATTGTGAGGTTTCTTCTATAAAATTTGATGTATACTCGAATGGGTGATGACTTTTATTACACTGACGGTCATTTGCACCGACCATTTAGGAAAATCAGAGAAAAAGAACATTTGCATAATAATTTGGAACACACTGTAAATGCTCCGCTAAAGTGAGCACAAACAGGTTTAATGTTCTTTGTGTTCTTACTGAAGAGAACAACAAGTTATCATATGGTGATGCAAAACAACATTGGTAAATTGCAGTTACATTTACGGTCACGCACAACCTAAAAATCAGTTTCAAATAAATGACAACAAAAAGCATACAATTCACTTTTCAACCAAATAGGAAATAAATCAGATGTTCAAGCTAATAAACCACAATACATCTTCAAGAAAAAAGAGAGGAGACCTCAAAAGGACATCCCCTTGGTAAAGAAGAGAATAATAAGATGTAGAATAGAAGGAAATAAGAAAGGGAAGAGGTGAAGGGTAAAGAGAAAGACATATTATCTTATATATTCCGGCACAAACCCATCACCACCAATTCAGGTCTACTCCAACATAATCTCCAAATTTTCAGAACAATTCATTAAAATCTGGTGAGTTTTGAAATAAAATCCAAGCACTCCAAATCCTTGTAAACATGTCGGAGGTACCAGTATTATCAGCAGAGTTTCTCCATCCTGCAAATAGAAACAGATTTTAGACATTAGTTTAGATATTATCCATAGGCGAGTTCGCACTGCCTAGAGCACCATACCTTTCGACAATTTCACCAGTGATCCTTGCGTCACCTCCCTTCTTCAGATTGCTTGGCAGAATTGGTTTCACCTGAACCAGTGATGTCTCCCGCAAAACCCTGCACATGTGGCGACTACCACATTCTCTGTGCATGCACAGAAAAGCCTTTTTTTAGAAACTTGACAATGCCATATTCTGCGCATGCGCAAAGAATGCAACAATAGGCTGATTGGTAGGGTTGCAGAGGAGAAGGCGCTGGCTCATGTGAAGCCTACGCATTGGGCAGCGGAGATACCTGGCAAAGCTGTTGGAAGAAGGAGTTCCCAGACCATGTGGCTCCGCCTGCACCTTATTTTCATATGGACAGAAAAAAAAACTTTTTTCCATGGATTATTAAAAGACGGTATGGTGCTACTTAATGCAAGGACCTGTATTATGTCAATAGGATTTCAGAGATGACAGACTCTCTTTAAGCACTTGAGAATATCATTTCCATCTGTGGTTACCTACTTATAGCTATCACCATCATCTCCAATACCTTTCCCCCATTTTCAGTAGCTTTCACAATCATCTCCAATACCTTTCCCCCATTTTCAGTGGCTTTCACCATCATCTCCAATAACATTCCCCCATTTTCGGTAGCTTTTGCCATCTTCAATCATTTTCCCCTATTTTCAGTAGCTTTCCCATCATCTCCATAACTTTCCCGTGTTTTCAGTAGCTTTCGCCATAATCTCCAATAACATTCCCCCATTTTCAGTAGCTACCACCATCTCCAATCACTTTCCTCCATTTCAAGTAGCATGTTGGTAAGGTTAATGTTTTCTGATGTTACAAGAAATCCGGTGCAATGTCTTAGTCTGGCCACTAAAGGCCACCATGCAACAAGAGAAGAAAGCCAGGGAATCTGTTGATAAAGAAAGCAAGTGGAAAAACGAAAGTAAAGAGACAGATGAGCTTTATGCAGAAGAAGGGAGCTGAGAGAAGATGTGGAGTGAAGACCAGTCTTGCCTGAGAAACAGAAGTGCTGAGAGCCTTGGGAGACCCAAAGTGAATGGTGTGATCAAGAGGAGCAGTTTTCTATGAGTTAACCTGGATGTGTGACTGGTCACTGACTGTTTAGTTAGCTAGAGAGAGTTAGCTAGAATTTGCAGCATCTCTAACAACATCCCTTTTGCAAAGACTGCAGATGGAGTGATAGAGACTGTGTGAGCTCCTGTATACTGAGACTGGTGAACGTGGGTGCTATAGGAGAGCTCCATGTAATACTACTGCATTGAGACTGAGACTGATCCTGGATCTTTACCTGCACCCGGATGTATCAGAGAATTTCGTGACCTAGAAAGCTGATTAAACCTTGTGGCCGGGCATCAGAGTAACAAGTTCAGTTCTTTCTGTTTGCGGTTACTCAGGGCGTCCATTCTGAGTGCTCACAACGAGAAAGACAGTGCACTGTATAATTATTGTGTTGGTTCAAGTGATAAGTTGTGTATATATAAGGGGTAAATAGGGTACCCAGAATCTATTATAAGGCGGGAGGCAATGTAAGACTTTATACCTGAGCAGTAGCGGACCTTCAGCCTGGCGGGCCCTGGTGCAGCTTTAGGTGAGGACCTTTTGGGGTGCTAGCAGCGTCAGGTGAGGAGCGGGAGGGGGAGATGACGGGGAGGTGCTAACAGCGTCAGGTGAGGAGTGGGGGGGTGGGTGTTAGCAGGTGGGAATTGCATGCGGCTCTCACCTGCGCCGAGCCGCGCATTGTAGATCTGGGAGCCGGGGCTGGAGAGGAGAGGAGAGGTGGGAACGGCCAAGGGAGGCAGGAAGCTTCCCTCAGTTAACCTCCTCTCCTCTGACATAGGGTCACGGGGGGCCCCCTATAGGTGCTTGAGGGGCCCCCTACCCGGTCGGGGCCCTGGTGCAGCTGAACCAGCTGCACCACGGTAGGTCCGCCCCTGTACCTGAGAGAACCACATGTCACAGTAATTATAGAGACCTGGATAGGCCCTGTATTGGATAAGGTAGGAGTAGCATAGCCTGGGGTGGTCCTGCTCCTGTCTGTGAGGCTGACACTTGGGGTCTATCAGGCTGCATAATTTGTATACTGTGGTTTGTGGCTGTTGTGGCCCATATTTTGTTGAAAAGAGAAATACTGTTATTTATTGCAAGTTATATAGAGAAGTTAGATTGGTATCATGTTGTGGTTGGAGTCCTTCATAGCAGAGTAGTATCTCACACTCACATTGACCGGTGTCCGGTCGTTACATATCTTCAGTTCATTTGCTTGTATTGCAGTGTTGCGCAATAGGTTTGTATCCCAATAAGTCCAAATCCACTGTTATATTATTGTGCGACATTTCATCCAGAGCACTCACTGACGCCTAATAAGTGGCTGTAAACAGATTAATACATGTTCATATCTGTTACCGCATTGGGGTATATCGAAGATGACTCCAGCTCTTATTGCAGTGGTGATTAACAGAAAATATTGCTGCAATTACATTTACTGGACATACGAGCAGATTTGTTCTCTCTTTTAGGAAAGAAATGGTGTTTTTAAACAACACAATCCTCATACAATACTGTAATTGCAGGGAAATCAGTGGGCAAATTGTAACTGTGATGCCCAAGTCGGAAGGTTCAGATGGTAAAACAAAGACAATATTTGATACGGCACAGTCACAAAATGAAAGAGCTATAAAATTAAGGAGTTGTCTGACCATGACAATATCTTGAGTGTGAAGCTGAACCAGCTTAGACCACGTTCACACGTTGAGTATTTGGTCAGTATTTTACATCAGTATTTACAAGCCGAACCCAGGAGTGGAACACAGGAAAAGTAATAGAAAGACGTCACCACTTCTTTATTTATCATCATAGAAATAATCAGCAAAAAAACTTTAAAAATTCTAGATCATAGAGGGTTTGAACTCATTCATCGAGTGATTATCCTGTAGGAATTTAATATTAAATGATAGAGTTGGAGAGATGTGTGCCCATCTCTCAGCTATAATAGCTTGATAGTATCCCATCTGACTGGGTAGTCTGGTGGAAATGCCATTGTTCCTACAAGATAATCACCCGATGAATGAGTTCAAACCCTCTATGATCTAGAATTTTGTAAGTTTTTTTGCTGATTATTTCTATGATGATAAATCAACTGTAAAGAGTTTTTAAAGGGAACCTGTCACCCCAAATCACCCTTGTAAGCTGTAAATACATGTCCCTGAAGCATTACACTACAGTCCTACACATCCCTTTGTGGTGTTTTAGTTCAATATGAAAGTGCACTTTAGTCGTTTGCAAACTTACTAAATCCATGCCAGTGGGGCGTTCCCAAGCCTCCTTGTCTGCGAGGCGGTTCCCCTGTGTGCCGCTGTATTACGCCCTAATGGGCGTTTTTTCAAACTTTCTAGCGCGGGCACGATTCATAATCTCGTGCCCGCATCGTCACGGTCATGTGATGCCGTGACGCGTCATTTCCGGGCGGCTGGGTCGCTGCTGTCTGACGCGCACTGGCCAACTTCAGCGCATGCGCAGATCGCTTGCTGAAGTCGGCCGGTGCGCGTCAGACAGCAGCGACCCAGCCGCCCGGAAATGACGCGTCACGGCATCACATGACCGTGACGATGCGGGCACGAGATTATGAATCGTGCCCGCGCTAGAAAGTTTGAAAAAACGCCCATTAGGGCGTAATACAGCGGCACACAGGGGAACCGCCTCGCAGACAAGGAGGCTTGGGAACGCCCCACTGGCATGGATTTAGTAAGTTTGCAAACGACTAAAGTGCACTTTCATATTGAACTAAAACACCACAAAAAGATGTGTAGGACTGTAGTGCAATGCTTCAGGGACATGTATTTACAGCTTACAAGGGTGATTTGGGGTGACAGGTTCCCTTTAAATGTTTTAACGTGACTGTTTTCATTTCTGTTTTTAGACTCAATTGAAGTGATTTCTGGACTGTAAATTATTTTTGTTATTTAACGATTAATTTCAACCAATGTGGGCGTTTTCACCGACTCTGATGTTCGAGCAGACTTTTTTCCATGACATCAATAAGGCATATATAAACTGTGTATGTGCCTTTACCTGTAAGAATGTTGCCCTGATGAAGTAGCCAGAAAGCTATGAAAAGTGTTGGCGAGTTGTGGTTCTGTGTGTTGTGAATGAATAAAGAAAACTCCAAAATCTTGGTCTTTGTGGTCAGTGCGCATAAATCCCGGTTCTCCATTCCTCTTCGTGTTTGCCTAATTAGGGATGAGCAGACCAATGGAAGCTCTACACATACTAGTTTTGGTTGTGGAGAGTTTTTAACCCAATGATTTAGAGCACAAGTTTAACTGCTTTTTAACAAGATGCTTTTATTGAATCATCAAGGAGATTAAAATGCAGATACAAAATGCTCAAAGATATAAAAGATAAATTACAGTTGGATCTGGTTTACAGAGGACACTAAGGGGTTAAGATCTTTTTGTCTCCCACTTCAGGACATATTCATGGTAGCATGTTCTAACATAACCCATTGTGCATTTCCAGTATAAAATAAGGCAGAGAGCTGCAGCTTATAGTGTATAGAGGGTTCAATGAAATACCGCCCTACTAATACAACAACCACTGACTAATGCCTCCAACTCATTACACAAAATACTTAGCAACATAGGAATTTGAGCAAAGCTTACCCATGTCAGTGCCAGATGTGGAGATGACCTCTAGGGGACGCCCCGACGCGTTTCCCTGATGCTTCCTCAGGGGGCATGTTTGGCCATGTCTCCCCGTCCTTATATACCCCCCACCACCCCCCTCGCCACCTGCCTCCAGTTCGCGCTGCTCTGATGCCGCAGATGAGCGGCCGCGGCGTCCCGGGCAGCGGCTTCCGGCCTTCACACACCGGAAGTGCGTCATTTGACGCTCCTTCCTGTGTTACTGAAGCCTTACACCGCCGCCCGAGGACGCGCGACCACGCATGCGCGGACCGCGAGCGCCATTTTGGAAGAGGGCAGCGATGCCCTGCACCCAAACCTGCACTCACCAGATTAGATAGGAGGGTCACCATGTACTTAGGGCTTCACTTGGTGACCCGGACAGCATAATCCAGTGGACCCATTAGGCTATATCAGCACCTAGTGACCCGGATACAACCCCATAGAAAACTACTATGTATATATACAGGGAGAACTATATGGGCATAACATCTTAATGTGCACAGAGTCATACATATATACAAACAATATGTTCACATATGACGCTCCCATTATCCATATCTTCTATTGTCCTCCTTCACACAGCAATCCATAGAAGTGATACAGGTTACAAAATCCTGGTGCCACAATAGGGGTCCCTTAAATCCAGAAAGTGCACGCACGGGCGCAGAATGGGGGAGGGAGAGGATACAGAACAGCTAAAAAACACAGACAAACAATAAAAAACAGTTAAAACCATATTATGAAAATACCATAAGGAACCCTCAGAAAAAACTGGGGGTCCACAGCATAGTCAGCGGTTCAGATCCTACAGAAACAGTCAATCAAAAGACAAGAATATCCATCCTCATTATGGATAGGATATAAGTCCCCCTCCAAATTTAAGAGGAAGCTCACATCCACATCCATCTATCAAGTAACTTGATAGTCAAATTCAAAAATCAGAGATATGACACAAAACTTAGTTTTTCATTAAGACCATCTGGGGACTGAGTCCCCAGACGGACTATCCATTGGCATTCCCTTCTTGCAAGAGCTTTTTTGTAGTCTCCCCCTCTCGCTCCCAAATGGCACACGTCTATAGCTTTAAATTTTAAGTTGGTTGGGTCGCAACCGTGTTTAGATTTAAAATGGCGGGGTAGGGTTTTCAAATTGGGATCACCAGGTTCCAACTTTTTAGCCGCCTCTATGTCCCTGATGTGCTCCCTTACCCTAACACGGAACTCCCGTGAGGTAAGGCCGATGTAAATTAGGCCACAGGGACACGTGGCGTGGTATATCACATTCTTTGTGGTACATGTCAGGTAGTGTCGAATATCATATAGCCGATCACTATTGGCTGCTCTAAAAGTCTTTGTCCTTTCCATATTACGACACCCCAGACATGAACCACATGGATAGAATCCCACAGTCCTCCTTACTCCACTCACTACTGGTTTTGATTCCCTCACATAGTGACTATGTACCAACATGTCTTTGAGACTGTTACTCCTTCTCGCAGTCAATAACGGTTTTTCCGTGACCACGTCACTTAGTCCAGGTACCAGTTTCAGGATCCCCCAGTGTCTCTTTAGGATTCCCCTAATCCTGTTCCATTTGTCATTATAGGTTGTTATAAAACGAACCAACTGATTTCCTTGATTTTCCCTCCTCTCCTTATGTCGGTCACTTCCCAACAGAAGGGTATTTCTATCCCTCCTCCGGGCCTCTGTATACCCCCGCTTTATGCACCGCTTACTGTAGCCCCTCGCCAAAAATCGATCTCTCAGATCTTTAGCTTGTCCCTCAAAAAAACCCTCCGTTGAGCATACTCTCCTGGCTCTCAGGTATTGACCTACAGGGATGGCCGAGATCGTTGCTGGAGTATGGGCTGAAGAGGCGTGCAGTACTGCGTTTACCGATGTAGCTTTTCTGTGCATGTCAGTTTGTATAGACCCGTCGGGGTGGATGTAGAGTTTAATATCTAAAAAATCCACCGATGATGTGTGATGTGTGTAGGTTAATCTTATGTTATATTCATTAGAATTTAAGTACTCCAAAAAGGTCTCCAATTGGGATACTGGTCCTTTCCACAACATCAACACATCATCGATGTATCTCATCCATGAAAGCACCTGGGTGGCGGCCTGGGCGCCCCCCCCGAAAATCTCTCTCTCCCAATAACCGAGAAAGAGATTTGCGTAGGAGGGCGCGCAGGCCGCCCCCATTGCTGTCCCCCGCTGTTGAAGAAAAAACCGATCTTTAAAGAGGAAAAAATTATGTGTCAGGATATACTCTAGGAGATCCAGAATCAAGACCCTGAGGGATTCTTCCATACTACTACTTTCCAGATAGAAGGCTACAGCCCTAAGTCCATCATGATGGCAGATTGATGAATATAGAGATTCAACATCTGCTGTGACTAGACGTGTGTCAAAATCCACAAAGATCCCATCAACTTGCCTCAGGACGTCCGATGTGTCACGGACATAGGAGGGCAGCGTTTCCACAAGTGGATGCAGGTAAAACTCAATGAACCTGCACACTGGGTCACACAGCCCCCCTATCCCGGACACAATCGGACGCCCCGGGGGGTTGAGGGGATCTTTGTGGATCTTTGGGAGAAGATAGAAGGTCGGGACTATAGGCTCCTGAATCAAGAGTCCTTCCCAAATCTTTTTTGGGATTATACCTTCCTGATATGCCTTATCCACAATCTCAAAAAGTTGAGACATGAAACTTTTCAGAGGATTATAAGACAAACCTGAATAATTTTCTTTATTTTTTAACTGTTTGAAGGCTTCACGTTCATACATTTGCACAGGCCAGATAACCACATTCCCCCCCTTGTCCGCCGGTTTTATAACTACATCTTTTAATGCCCTCAGCTCTCCCACAGCTACTCTTTGATGATATGATAAATTGTCGGCTCCTTCACGGTGACCAGACAATTTTTTTAAATCTTGTGCCACTAATCTGTGGAAGGTCTCTATTTCTGGGCACGTGGACAGGGGGGGGAATGTGGCTGATCGTGGGTACAGTGACCTAGGAAAACAATGGGAATTACCTTCTACATTGTCCTCCTCTCCTTCTTCTAAATCCTCCAAGATCCCGATGATATCCTGCTCCTCTCCTTTCACATCCACATCTGTTTTTTCTCCTTTATTATGAAGTTTTTTAAGGATTAATTTGCGGGTAAAGAGATGTAGGTCTTTTAAAGCTATAAAAAAGTCAAAATTATTCACAGGTACAAAAGATAATCCCAAACTCAGCACTTCCAACTGGTGCGGTGTAAGTACATGTGAGGAAAGATTAACTACCTGTAAGTTACTGCCCCGGCTCTTCTTGCCCTGTGATTCTGGAGGTGTTATAACTCGTTTGCCTTTCTCTTTACCCCAATGGAAGCTCTGCAGGTTCATCTGAACTTTTTATAAAGTTCTGTTCTGGACCCAAAATGAACCCGAACTTCATTGGAAATCACTGATTGGGCGGTTCTGCTCTAAGTCCTCTGTCCACGGTACTTTTTTGCTTCCTCCCCTGCCCAGGAGATATGGTATGATCAAACCATGTCCCTATATGTTCAGACACATCCATTACACAGTACATAGCAGGGACACATGTATAAGATTATCTCAGCACTGGAGATGTGATATGGTCAGACCATGTCGCTGTACGGTCAGACACATCCATTACACAGTACATAGCAGGGACACATATATAGGATTATCTCAGCACAGGAGATGTTATATGATCAGACCATGTGCCTGTACGGTCAGACGCATCCATTCAACAGTACATAGCAGGGACACATATATAAGATTATCTCAGCACTGGAGATGTGATATGATCAGACCATGTCCCTGTACAGTCAGACACATCCATTACACAGTACATAGCAGGGACACATATATAAGATTATTTCAGCACTGGAGATGTGGTATGATCAGACCATGTCCCTGTATGGTCAGACACATCCATTACACAGTACATAGCAGGGCCACATATATAAGATTATCTCAGCACAGGAGATGTGGTATGATCAGACCATGTCCCTGTACAGTAAGACACATCCTTTACACAGTAAATAGCAGGGACACTCTTAAAATATATTTGTCACCTATTGATTCCTTTTTTTGAATGACTCGTTGTAAATGTTTAATATTTTATACATTTTTTTTTAACTTTTCATCTTGTGCTTTCAGATTATAGAGGCAGCAAGAAGTCACCCATGGATGACGAAGGGGCCTTCTACACATCTCTGACGTCAGATGAGCATTACATATCTCAGCCGGACTCCAACTACTTCACCGGGATTCTTACAAAGGGAAATGTTGGCACAAGCTTAGACGACGAGGAGCAACTCAGTCCTGGTTCTCGGTCTCCACAAGACATGCCCGCCTTTCAGTCTCGAGGGTTGTTTAGTTCAGATTCGGGTATTGGGATGACACCAGCTGAAAGCAAAGATGTGATCAAAACATTGTCTGATCCCATGGAAGATGATAAATTAGAAGCTTACAAGTATATTGACATCAGCAGGTCCCCAGAGAGCAACCCCAAGCATTCTCCAGAGAGGGCTGAGAAGACGCCCAGCCCTATGGGATATGATTACTCTTATGAGAATGCTGCAAAAACTCTGCACAAAGACCAACATAGTGGAAAAGTAACTGAAGATCTGATATTTGCACCTTACATGGAGGAACCTGGTAACAGTATGGGACTGTATAGTGACACGGGAACCAGAAATGCTAAAATGTCTCCAGTAAAAATCACTCTTACTGAATCTTCGATCGATAATGACTTTGATGAAAGCAGTGAGGATCTGTCTGACACAGGTTTAAAGCCAAGTTCTGACATAGTCCCAACAGTTATGGTGTCTGAACCAGAGGATGACAGTCCAGAGTCACTTACACCACCATCTGTAGAAGGAGGTAAGATCATAATAACCTTATATGCTAAATATTACATAATCAAGTCTTCTTGTTACTTTAGGTAACACTATTTCTGATCATATTACTCTATCCTGCATTTTTTTTTTTACTAGTTTTCCTCTGCAGAGTTTATATCTAGTTTTCAGTTGCCTCTGAGCTAGTGGGTGGAAGATGATGGAGAAACACTATGGGAGAAAACTGGAGAGACAAAAGAAGCCCAGATAGGGTCTTTTCCGAGACTAGAAATGAGCAACCTCAATAGTATAAAAAGGCTCAACTTTAGTAGTTGTGAAAGTCACAACTACTGTAAAAGCAAGTAACACGTCTGCCGTGGCCCCACTGTGGGAGATAATCAGCGCAGGTAGATGAAAGGGTTAAAAAGCTGCACTGCTGTGGGAGTAAATAGCAAGTCCAGGCTCATAAGGATGGTGATCTTCATTTGTCGACACGTTTCAGAGATAACTGTGAAGATCTGAAATTGTGGGTTGTAATAATCACCAAGACAGGTTAACAATGCAACATGTTTTATTGTATCCATCAGGGTATTTCAACAAATCCAGGTTGGTGACCATGCAATGTCTCCAGTCCACAAAATCAGAAACAAGCCAGCAAAATAGTCCATAAGAGAATTCTGAAATCCAGATCTCACGCCCGTATCATGTGAATTAAGTTGCAAGTTCTATAGTCCATCCATGGGTTTCTGCATCGGCCTTAACTCTAATCCTATGGCTTCCAAATCACAACACTCACTGACTTCCCCCCACACGTGTGTTCTTCTATTCTCGTTCCAGCCCCCTAGAAAAGACAGACACACCCAACCACCTCAACCATCAGGTACATTGAACTCAAAAGCAGTGAAGTCTCCAGCCAGTGTCCATGGTGTGTATCCAGGTAGCCCCACCTACTGAGAGAAAGAAATGCACAGATCCCCCCACCCATTGCAAGACAATAAATGTACATGTAGGCCTGATTGAGTTATGGCATATTAACACAGGCTTGAAAGAGACATTCTGGTACATCCCCTTCAACCTTCAACTTGTGAATAATAAAATTGATGTAACTAGTCATCCATGCTGGAAAAAGTCTGATAACTCCTCACAATAACATTTCTTCTTCAGGACAAAATCATAGCCATTATGATTGTGATTTTCGTCCTGAAGAAGGAATGTTATCTCTGAAATGCATCACCAAATAAAGATCAGGATCCTTATCAACCTGCACTTGGTATTTATTCCCACGGCAGTGCATTTTTTTTCCATCTACCTACACTGAAGATGTCTCACACAGCACACACGAGGGATTCCTCCTCTTTGAAATATATATTCAGAAACAGCAGTAACATGGAGGACATTGTACAGCATTACTGAGCAGTGTAGCTGTGCATCCAGCTATGAGGGCGAGATGAAACACTTACTAGAAAGAAGTTGTAAAGTTTCTTATATGCTCTTATACTATTTATTTACTTGTAACATTGACCATCAATGCAACTTTATCTAATAGTTTAGCTACATACAGCACAATTTTATCACAGTATAATGAAGTAACATCCAATCTAATGGCATTTAATATTTCACCTATAGTGAAGGGTTGTTGTGTAATCATTACCATAGAGATGTCCACAAATGTCCAAAAATACAACACAGAGCAGGAGCACGGACGGCAGACATACTACAGCGCACACAGATCGATGGTATCAGACCTAGCCAAGTTCCTTTCAATTAACTATATTGGGAGCTGTAAGCTGTGGCACACAATAAAATATTGTGCAGCCGCCGTTCTCAGTGTCCTTGGCAAACGCCGCAGTGCAATGTATTGGGTGCAATTGGAAAGGTACGATCAACAAACATAGAGGTAATTCTTTTTTGGGGAGCTAATAGGATAATGAAAAAATAGCATATGCCTTTATTAGTTGAAGTAGTGGTCCAGAATAAAAAAACAAAAAAAAACAAAACATGGCCGCTCACTTCCATGCACTTCAATGGAGCTAAGCTACAATGACAGATGTAACCAAAAGGCTGGTTCATAACTGTTTTTTGAAATAAAGAAGAAAGACAGCCATATCTTTCTAATCCTGGACAACCCCTTTAAAAGAAATCTCTACTTTTAGGCCAGTAGTTATTTGCTTTCATATCCTCATAAATGGCGCCAATCTGCAGATATAGGACACATTTACTGATCCTTTCCAAACTTAAAGGGAACCTGTCACCAGGTTTTTGCAACCTAATCTGAGAATAGCATGATATAGGACCTGAGATCCTGATTCCAGCGATGTGTCACTTACAGGGCTAATCAGTGTAGTTTTGATAAAATCCCTGCTCAATCATCAGAAGACTACTTGGCCTGCTGCCAGGTAGTCTGGTTTATTCACAAACTGCTAAATCTGCAGCAGAGAAAACACTAATTTTATCAAAATGACAGCAAGCAGCTCAGTAAGTGACACATCGCTGGAATCAGGCTCTCTGTTTCTACATTATGCTTCTCTCAATTGGGGTGGCAAAAAGCTGGTGACAGGTTCCCTTTAAAGGGGATGTGCACATAAATGCTTTGCCGAGCTTTCATGTGTTTCAATGTGGAGAGGAGAGAAAACCTCTACCAGACACCTCTGGTGACAGCTAATCCTTCCCTACCGAAATAAAGGAAGTTAACCTGCCAGATCCTTATCCCCTCAGACAAATGATGTGAGAATCACTAGGCCACCATACACATTAGATGAGCGCGTGTTGCAGGGAACCTCTACCGTCTCAAATCTAATGTGTATGGGGGCTTTAATACTGGATAGCCTGAATATGTTCCAAATTTATAACAGTGGCTTATGCTGGGTCTTTAGACAATTTTGCCTAACTTTACACCGCCTGATAGGCTCACTTTGCAACTAGAATCTGGTGCATTTTTAGCCATACACCTTGTTAAACAAGTGTCTAAAATCCATAACAATATCTAAATACAACATTGTGTGCTAAATCCTACAATGTTGATGTGAATGTACTCCCTAGGGCATTAAAGGGAAACAGTCAGCAGGCTTTTACTATTTTGACTGAGAGCAGCATAAAGTAGGAGCAGAGAATCTGATTCCGACAATGTTTTACTTATTAGGTTGTGTGTTGTAGTTTCAATACAAACAGTGTTTTATTAGCAGGAGATTATCACTGCAGGACTAGGTCTCATGTACAAGCTAGTCCAGCCTGTGTAACCCTGCCTCCACCGCTGATTGGCAGCTTACTGACTGTGTATACAGGAAGTTACCAATCAGTGGTGTAGGCGGAGTCATACGCAGCCACATTCTGAGCTCTGCTATATCGACTGCAGAGAAAACATGGGATTATATTAAAACTGTACAAAGTAGTCCAGTAAGTGACACATCGCTGAAAGAAGGTTCTCTGAACCTACATCATGATGCTCTCAGATTACATTGCATAAACACACATTATACCTTTCTATCCTCTGTCCTATGATGATATGGCCTAAATGGGGACTTTCAAATAGGGAAAAACATGTTGAGAAAAAACACTAGAAATTGATTGAAGATCTGGTGATACATTTCTAAATCATTGGTCACTATGTAACCATCAGTGCAGATTATGGTTCATCAAATCTTTGCATTAGGCACATGACTGCATATAACGAGGCCTTTTCTGTCTGCGGGTTTTGCAATTTTTAAATGGCTCTGATTGAATAATTTATGGAAGAACTCACTACATATTGCAGCAATGATGCTGTCAACATGAGCAGCAGTCTGTCAATGCTGACAACGGCATACGTGTACAAAATGATAATACAGGCGATCGCTATAAATTAATACAGGCGAGCACAGTGATCAATATAATCACCAAACGCTAATGAAGCTGTCACATATAACATAGGACGCTCACCGCCAAAAGAAAGAGGATCGCTAATAACATATGCAAAAACACATCGACCGGGCAATAATGCTAATGTGAATTAATATAACAGTATAACTGCCTTAAAGGGAACCTTTCATCAACTTGTCAGATGTTATTTTCTTTATCACCTCTTGCATTCTGTTCTATGAAAATGGTGAACAACCTGGAGAGAGAACCTGCATTGACCTACACTTAATACATAAAATTCTAGCTGCCTGTAGACACCACCAGAGGGAGCCAAGGAGCTAACTGCATACTGCGTTATCATTGAGTTCAATGTATAAAGTGTATGCAGTAACCTCCTGAGCTCCCCTTAGAGGCAGACATAATTGTTGCATCCCTGATGAAGAGGTCAGGATGATCTCAAAATGTGTTGGAATAAAGAACCATTGTTTTAAGCACAGAGGAAGTTCATCATTATAGACAGCAGCGCGGATCTAAAAATCTTGTTCTCCGTTTCTGGAGTTACTGAGGATCATCCATGAAGTGGGGGATCCTGCTGCAGCTGTGATGCTTTAAAACCAGTTGTGGGTCACACAACTGACTAAGGTGAGCAGTTCTTACACTGCAAACAGTTTAGACCCATTGCGCCCATGTCTATCCCTTTTCTTTTAGATATCACTTCGGCAGTGACAGCACTAAAGGGTCAGGAGTTTGGATAGCTGAGTAATACATTTTTCTTAAAGATCCAGATCCACTTTGTCACATGTTCACTGCTTTGCAGTCCATGTGTTTTGCTGCTGTGATTTAAGTCTGAATTTTTTGGCACATCTAGAGTTAACACCAGAAAGCTGTTGTGTGCGGCTCTGCAGGTGGAGGTGGAAATGGAAGCCTGTGTCATTTCATTCAGATCTCCACTCCCTCAGCCTTGAAATAGTTCCACTCCCCTTCACCGGGCGTTGCAGATAGAGTTCAGACTCTACTTGGACCTCGTGCAGTGAGGACGTGCTGTGCTGTGTTGTTGCTTCTGTTCCCTTCCATATGAGCAGCTGGGTTTTCCCGGTCCGTGGGTGGAGGTAGGGGCTGTCAGCCTAGGGCTGACCAGACCAAGGGTGTTGGCCTGGACATCCTCACCTTCAGAGGTAATTAATTCCAGGATCAGGGTGAGCCAGGGACCCCCAATCAAAGAGTCAAGACTAGTTCCCCAGTTTGCCTTTGCCCATCTTACCATCTTGCCTCCTGATTCCCTATTCGCTATACCACCCCATGACACACTTCAAAAAGTTGGTAAGCCTCTTAAACTTTTTTTTCTTTTAGATGCCAATATGAATCCAAGTGGGTTACTTAATACATGATGGTCAGTGGAATCTCAAAAATGTTTAGTATTTATCTTTATTGAAAAACAGAGGTTAAAGCGGAAGGAAGTTTAATTTACATAGTATTGTGATAGAAGTCTCCGAGGAATTGTTCTCACCATGTTTTTTTTGTTTCTGTTATTATTTGCATCCAGATGGATATACAGGACCATCTGGCTCAGAGAAACAGAGTAAATTCCGAATATCTGAAGATGAACTGATCAGCGCCATGAAAGCAAAGGAGGCAACAAAAGGCTTTCCTTGTGAAGCAGCTGAAGAGCAGAAACCTCACAGTGTATACTCCGAAAAACAAGATTACAAAAGCATCCCTGTGCTAGCAGCTGTCCCGTCCTCGCTAGACAACGAGGCTTCGAGCACTGAATCTGGTGACTCTGAGATAGAGCTGGTTTCCGAAGACCAGCTGGCAGGAGAAGAGGCCATGCAGTCTGCTTACATGACATTCAGTCACATCGGTGGCCCTCCACCATCACCTGCCTCCCCATCCATACAATACAGCATACTCCGGGAGGAACGTGAAGCCGAACTGGACAGCGAGCTCATTATTGAGTCATGTGATGGTTCCTCTGCTTCTGAAGAGAGTCCAAAGAGAGACCAAGACTCCCCAATGATGAAACCAATGATGGACATTATCGAAGAAGAAAACGGTTCAAGAACCGAAAGTTTTGATGCCTCGGACTTCGACTCTTATAGCTCTACAGAAAGGAAGCTTAATATGGAGAATCTGGCGGAATCAGCTGCTTATATGAAAAGCTCCTATGCTGACGGAAGATCAGATTTGTTGATGATCAAAAAAGATGAAGGACTGCACCAAAGAAAGGTGACAGAATCGGTGGTTTACCAAAGTAGAGTCTCTGCAAAAGCGAACACGGGGAAACCAGTCCGGGGACATTACTCAGTAAGAAGAAAGGTAATTTTGTCATTTTTTTATCTTTACCACAGATTAATAGCATTTGATGAAGATCTTATATCTGGATATAATGACTGGGTCACCATATATATATATATTGTGTAGTAGTGTTATGGGTCTCCGCACTTAAATGGAGTCTATCAGTATTTCTGAACATACAAAACTGTTGACAGCCCTAAAAAAGAGACCTCTAGAGGTGTCAAAAACCTTTTTGGGCATTGGTAGATTCTACATGGGGTCTCAAGGGGGTCAAGGTCAGGGGCAAAAAAAAAACAAAAACGGTCCTATCCCTCCTTTTGTGTTATCTTTTCAGTGCCGATTTAGGTTCTTATAGCTACCTCAGTTATTGCTACCATCTCTATATTCTGTTGTTACATCCCTGCCTGTGCTGTCTGCTCTCCAGTTTGGGTTGATATTGTGGGAGTAATAGTGCCATCCAGGTAGGTTGCATGGGAGTTAACTCCTAAACTTGGTCATCTAATTAACTACCTTTTTTTTGCCTAGAGTGAAGCTCATACTATTTTAGCCTCTTGCTTCCTACTTCTAGTTGCCAATTACTGTGGTTAATTCTTTGGTTCTCTACCACTGCCAAGTGTTACTTTGATTTCTGTTTTAATAACGTTGCTGACTATTCTTCTCCATTTTGTGATCTCTTGGTATTGGCTCAGCTTTCTGCCATTCTGATTCCCACCGGCCAGCAGCCACTCCGTAGACTCAACCCAGGGCCCCCTGTAAAAGCAAAATCCCTGTATTGGGGTTGAAGGCTGCGTTTAGGCTAACTCCTTGGATCTCCTAATTACATAGTTTTTTTAGTAACATAGTAACATAGTTTTTAAGGTTGAAGGAAGACTTTAAGTCCATCTAGTTCAACCCATAGCCTAACATGTTGATCCAGAGGAAGGCAAAAGAAAACCCATGTGGCAACACTAAGCTCCACATTGGGGGAAAAAATTCCTTCCTGACTCCAGATATGGCAATCAGACTAATTCCCTGGATCAACGCCCTATCAAAGAATCTAGTATGTATAACTGGTAATATTATAGTTTTCAAGAAAGGCATCCAGGCCCTTCTTAAATGTTAGTAGTGAGTCACTCATTACAACAGCATGTGGCAGAGAGTTCCATAGTCTCACTGCTCTTACAGTAAAGAATCCGCGTCTGTGATTATGATTAAACCTTCTTTCCTCCAGACGTAGAGGATGCCCCCTTGTCCCAGTCTCAGGCCTAAGAGTAAAGAGATCATTAGAAAGGTCTCTGTACTGTCCCCTCATATATTTATACATTAATATAAGATCACCCCTAAGCCTTCGTTTTTCCAAGCTAAATAACCCCAAGTTTAAAGGGAACCAACCACCCCCAATGACCCCCCCGGACTAATAATATGGTTCCCTACTTGCAGCACATACATGTGCTGCAAGGTTTTTTGCTACAAAAACTGCTTTTTATAACTTAAGATAATGCTTTATAAACTTTATACCGAAGGGACGGGTGGGCGTAACTTACATGGTGCTAAAGCTGGGTTGCAGCTGCCATTCATCCTGCTGTGCTCGTCACATCAGTAACGGCCAGCCCTTTTTGCAGCGTCCCAGGCTGGTGCACGGGATGTCATGCCCGTGCACACGTCATCAGCTACAGCCGGGAAGCGAGCGCGCGCTCTGACTTCCTGCGCTCGGCTGTGGAAGTCAGAGCGCGCGCTCGCTTCCCGGCTGTAGCTGATGACGTGTGCACGGGCATGACATCCCGTGCACCAGCCTGGGACGCTGCAAAAAGGGCTGGCCGTTACTGATGTGACGAGCACAGCAGGATGAATGGCAGCTACAACCCGGCTTTAGCACCATGTAAGTTACGCCCACCCGTCCCTTCGGTATAAAGTTTATAAAGCATTATCTTAAGTTATAAAAAGCAGTTTTTGTAGCAAAAAACCTTGCAGCACATGTATGTGCTGCAAGTAGGGAACCATATTATTAGTCCGGGGGGGTCATTGGGGGTGTTGGTTCCCTTTAATAACCTGTCTTGGTATTGCAGACCCTTTAGTCCTCTAATGACTTTTGTCGCTCTTCTCTGGACCCGCTCTAGTTCAGCTATGTCTTTCTTATACACTGGAGACCAGAATTGTACACAGTATTCTAAGTGTGGTCGCACTAGTGACTTGTATAGAGGTAAAATTATGTTCTCCTCATGAGCATCTATGCCTCTTTTAATGCATCCCATTATTTTATTTGCCTTTGCAGTAGCTGCCTGACACTGGCCACTAAATGTGAGTTTGTCATCTACCCATACACCCAGGTCTTTTTCAGTGACAGTTTTGCCCAGTGTTTTACAATTAAGCACATAATTATACCTTTTGTTTCCTCTGCCCAAGTGCATGACTTTACATTTATCCCCATTAAAGCGCATTTGCCATTTAGCAGCCCAAGCTTCTAGTTTACATAAATCCTCCTGTAATATAAAATTGTCCTCGTCTGTATTGATTACCCTGCAGAGTTTAGTGTCATCTGCAAATATTGAGATTCCACTCTGTATGCCCCCTACAAGGTCATTAATAAATATATTAAATAGAAGCAGGCCCAACACTGACCCCTGTGGTACCCCACTGTTAACTGTGACCCATTCTGAGTGTGTTCCATTAATAACCACCCTTTGTTTCCTATCACTAAGCCAGTTCTTAACCCACTTACACATATTTTCCCCTATCCCCATTGCCCTCATTTTATGTATCAACCTTTTGTGTGGCACCGTATCAAAAGCTTTTGAAAAGTCCATATACACCACATCCACTGCATTTCCTTGGTCCAGTCCAGAACTTACTATTTCATAGAAGCTTATCAGATTAGTTTGACAGGAACGGTCCCTCGTAAAACCATGTTGATAATGGGTCATGAGGTTATTTTTGTTCAGATACTCCAGTATAGCATCTCTTAGAAAACCCTCTAGGATTTTACCCACAGTAGAGGTTAAGCTTACTGGCCTATAATTTCCAAGTTCAGTTTTTGTCCCCTTTTTGAATATTGGCACCACATTTGCTATACGCCAGTCCTGTGGTACAGACCCTGTTATTATGGAATCTTTAAATATTAAAAATAATGGTCTATCTATGACAGTACTTAATTCCTGCAGCACTCTGGGATGTATCCCATCCGGGCCCGGTGATTTGTCAATTTTAGTGATTTTTAGACGATGCCGTACTTCCTCTTGGGTTAAGCAGGTGACATTTAATTGAGACTTTTTGTTATCACTGATCATATTGTCTGTCATGGGATTTTCTTGTGTAAATACTGTTGAAAAAAAGTCATTTAGCATATTGGCTTTTTCCTCATCCTCATCCACCATTTCACCCAGACTATTTGTAAAGGGGCCAACACCATCATTTTTTAGTTTCTTACTATTTATGTAGTTAAAAAATATTTTGGGATTCTTCTTACTTTCTTTGGCAATGAGTCTCTCTGTTTCAATCTTTGCTGCCTTGATTTGCTTCTTACAAATGTTATTTAATTTTCTGTATTTATTTAATGCTTCATCACTACCTACTTGCTTTAATTCCCTAAATGCTTTCTTTTTGTCACATATTGCACTTCTTACCGCTTTATTTAGCCATAGTGGTTTCCTCCTATTTCTAGCATGCTTATTCCCATAGGGTATATATTGTGCACAGGTCCTATTCAGGATGCTAATAAACATCTCCCATTTGTGTTGTGTACTTTTATGTCTCAGGACATCGTCCCAGTTTATTGCACTAAGATCATCTCTCAACCGTTGGAAATTTGCCTTCCTGAAGTTTAGTGTCCTTGTGGCCCCTCTACTACACGTCTTAGTAAAGGATACTTGAAAGCTTATTAAGTTATGATCACTGTTACCCAAGTGACCTCCAACCCGTATATTTGATATGCGGTCCGGCCTGTTGGTTAATATTAGGTCCAGCAGTGCCCCCCTTCTTGTTGGGTCCTGAACCAGTTGTGAAAGGTAATTGTCTCTCATAGTTTTCAAAAACTTATTACCTTTGCTGGAACTGCAGGTTTCTGATCCCCAATGTATTTCAGGGTAGTTGAAGTCCCCCATAATAATGACTTCTCCCTGAGTCGGTGCTTCATCTATTTGCTTTATGAGGATATTCTCCTCCACTTCCATTATTGTTGGAGACTTATAACAAACCCCTATCAGTAATTTATTATTTTTTCCCCCTCCCCTTATCTCCACCCACAGGGACTCTACATTTCCATTAGATTCACCTATATTATCACGCAGGATGGGTTTTAAGGATGATTTTACGTATAAACATACACCTCCTCCACGCCTATTTGTACGGTCATTTCTGAACAGACAATAGCCCTGTAAATTAACAGCCCAGTCATGGCTCTCGTCCAGCCAAGTCTCCGAAATCCCCACCATGTCATAATTATTTTACAACAAAATCAATTCTAATTCCTCCATTTTGTTGGTGAGGCTTCTGGCATTAGTGAACATGCACTTTATGTATCTCTCTTTACCTCTCTTCCTTCCTACTAGATTGACTGTTCTAACCCCACCCCCCATGCCACCCCCAATTTTATTACTTGTGCCCAGGTTACTGTTTACACTATCTTCCCCTCCTATACAATGAATACCCTCCCCCCCAATCCCTAGTTTAAACACTCCTCCAACCTTCTAGCCATTTTCTCCCCCAGCACAGCTGCACCCTCCCCATTGAGGTGCAGCCCGTCCCTAGCATAGAACCTGTAGCCAACAGAGAAGTCGTCCCAGTTCTCCAGGAATTGGGTGGCCAGCGTAAAGCCTGACCGTAGACGCCCTATTAAGTGCTGCTAGGCCTCCAGAACAGAACACCCTGATAATTGTCCAGCTTCAGACCATCGGTCAAGGCAAGTAAGGGGGGTGGGTAAGGGAGACACAAGGCATGGTAAATAGGTGGGAAAAAAGAGAAGGTGCTTGTACTATTGAATAACGCCAAATTACATACTGTTATGTCATGGAACGACCCTAATAGGCTTCTAGTTGGACTCGGCAGCCACTACCCAAAATCAGAGAGGAGCAGCTGTGGATGCAGAAAGCGAAGAGCTGGCCGACCTCAATCAGCGCAGGGCAATTAATTTGTTACTTTGTCATCTATGGTGCTGTTAAAGCTTTGCCCCAGAGTATGATTTAATAGATCTACACACATTTCTAGAGCAGGGAACAATTTTGCAAGGTCAAAGCTGGTGACGGATTTCCTTTTTAAGAAACCTAAAAACATTAGATCAGTGATTCCCAGCCAGATATTAAACGTTGTGTGTTCAGGACTAAGGGCAGTACACAGAGTTATGAGAAAAGATGCCCCAGAATTTGGTATTTCATGGAGAATACAAGTATTCAGTATATCAGGAGATCTAGTAGGTCCTCTTTGCCTTTACAGAAAACTCGTCCCCAGACATATCTTGTTGTAAAGAAAAAAAATGCTTTATTCCCCCTTCCCAGGTCCGAAGGTGCGTTTCCACCGCTGCTCCCTTTGCTGTCTATTATCGTCTGCTGTGCTGACATCACATCTACACCTCTACAGCCAATGGGTGGGCCAGCAGATTAAGTGGAGCTCCGTTATAGTCTGCAGCGCTGACATCACATCTACACTCTTACAGCCAATCGGTGGGCTGGCAGATTAAGTTGAGCTCTGTTATTGTGTGCAGCGCTGACATCACATCTACTCCTCTACAGCCAATCAGTGGGCCAGCAGATTAAGTTGAGCTCCGTTATTGTCTGCAGCGCTGACATTACATCTACACCTCTACAGTCAATCTGTGGGCCAGCAGATTAAGTTGAGCTCCGTTATTGTCTGCAGCGCTGACATCACATCTACACCTCTGCACCCAATCGGTGGGCCAGCAGATTAAGTTGAGCTCCGTTATTGTCTGCAGCGCTGACATCACATCTACACCTCTGCACCCAATCGGTGGGCCAGCAGATTAAGTTGAGCTCCGTTATTGTCTGCAGCGCTGACATCACATCTACACCTCTGCAGCCAATCAGTGGGCCAGCAGATTAAGTTGAGCTCCGTTATTTTCTGCAGCGCTGTCAACACCGGGAGAGCAGCGGGAGCAGCGGCGGGGAGAGTCCGTGATGGAACCTGGAACGGGTGAGGAAAGCACAGTATGTTTTTTTGAACGCCAACTTTCCAAAAATGGGAAATCCCTTTAAGGGTAAGGACACACTGGCATGAAAAAAATTGGTCCGTTTCTCGTCCAGGAGAGTCGGATGAGTGTCATCCGTTTTTTGATCCGTGTGGCATGCAGCTGCTATGCGAGTGTCCGACATTTTTCTCAGATAACATCTGAGTGGTGTCCGTGTGACATCCGTGTGCAATCCATTTTTTTTTCTCAGCAGCTATTTACTGTATAATCATTTACAGGAACATTTTGCAGTGTTCTCAGCTACAGAATGATAATGCATCAGGTTAAAAAAAAAACAGATGCCACTAGGATGGTCTGTGTGCTGTACATGATTTTGTCGGACTCATAGACTTGCATTGGTGACTCTGTCGCAGAATGTTGCAACTTTTTTCTCATCCAGAATCTGGATGAGAAAAAAGCGTCTGACACACGCTAGTCTGTTATATACCATTAGCTAACATGGGTCCGACTGCAATGCGACAAAGTCACGCATTGCAGCAGTCCGTTTTTCACACCGTACCCCAAAGTGATCACTTGGGTGTAACATCTATAGAAGTAAAAGTGTTAGAAATAAGAACCACAGTCATCATACTATTCTTTTAAAGGGAATCTGTCACCAGGTTTTTGTCATCTTATCTGAGAGAAGCATAATGTAGAGACAGAGACCCTGATTCCAGCCATGTGTCACGTACTGAGCTGCTTGCTGTCATTTAGATAAAATTAGTGCTTTCTCTGCTGCAGATTGAGCAGTTCATGAATATGCTGGACCACCTGGCAGCAGGCCAAGTAGTCCTCTAATGATAATCTCCTGCCCATTAAACAGTGATTTTATCAAAACTACATCGAGCAGCCCAGTAAGTGACACATCGCTCCCTTTAATGAGTTTCTGCCTGAAAACATGGCTTCCAACACATACTGTATTATGATGCTTTTATATAGAATAGCGACTTCCAACCTGTCACCCTCCCAACAACTGAGGAGCTGCACAATGGAGACCACTGCATTAGGAGATATACTGTGAAAAAAAAGGGATATAAGAGAGGTGAGGAGCTACATTTATATATGGGATGGGATGGCTCTGAGATCGTCCTTACATGTGAAGAAAAATCAATTTCCAATTTTTTTTGTAGAGCAGTGAAACATTAACATCCTCTACACCGAGAGGTGGTGACACTGGATATTCTCCCAGCATTTACAAAAGAGCTAGACGTTTATTGCGCTACTAATGGCAGCCATGGAGAGTAATGAGCGATATAACGATGAACGATGTCTATATAATGTATGGATATTACTCCGCTCCCATGTAGGGGTCAGAAAGGAATATTTTTATTCGTTAGATCATACAAATGCGGTCACCTTCCCTGGAGACAATGCAAGATGGAAACTATGAAGAAGAGACTTTTCCCCAGATTGTGGTTCTTATACATGAGACCTAGTGTGTGTGTGTAATATGTATACATGTATGTGATTATATGTGAAAATATATATATATATAATACTTACCCAAAAATCGGACAGCACTCCAATTAGCAAAATATACGTATTTTTATTGGTCCATACTGACCGAATGTTTCGGTTCACTCAGAACCTTCCTCCAGCAGTGTACAGGTACACTGTTGGAGGAAGGTTCTGAGTGAACCGAAACATTTGGTCAGTATGGACCAATAAAAACACGCATATTTTGCTAATTGGAGTGCTGTCCGATTTTTGGGTAAACATTAACAGTTGAATACTGCTTGGACGTTGCACCAGAAGTGATCATTGTTCCTAGTGCTGCTCTTGCCTTTTTTCTTTATATATATTATTATTTATTTATATTGCGCCATTAGGTTCCATGGTGCTTTACATGAGGAGAGGGCAGACGAGGACAAGTACAATAGATGTGGACAATCAGGTCATACAGGTACAAGAGGGAAGAGAATACATATATATGTTAGCTGTAGAACCCGGCATTGCCCAGGATAGCAGATAACTGTTCTCAACGAATCATCTCCTACATTACAAAACTGAAGAAGAAAACAACCGGGTCCCTCTCGTAGTCACCTACAATCCAAATCTGGAGATGTTAAGAGGAGCAACACGAAAACTACACCCACTACTACAAAAAGATGCCCCGACTAAAATCTATGTTACAAGACCCCATGCTTCTGTGTATTAGACAACCCCTGAATCTAAAAAGCATCATTGCAAGAAGCTCCCTGTCCTCTCCAACAACAGGAACTTTTCTCTCCAACCAGAGAAAGTGCAAAACCTGTCCATTTATAATGACAACAGACAAGATAAAGCTTCCCAGCAGAGATCAGGACAACAAGATCCCAGGCACCTTCAGCTGCACCACAACCAATGTGGTGTATTTATTTATATGTACCAAATGTACAACGGGGGGTATATATGTAGGGTAGACAGGGCTGAAACTTAGAACAAGAATGAATTCTCATCGCCACACAATAAAAGAAAGATGTATGAATCTGCCTGTAGCTAAACATTTTTGTAGCTCTGACCACAGTACAATAGACATGAGGCTGCTGGTGTTAAAAAGTAATTTCAAGTCTCAGAAAGAGAGAATTTGTTAATTCAGATTTATGATGACCTTTAACACAGAGCAGAAATTAACATTTCACATGGATTCCTGTCCTTTTACATCAATTGAAAGGGCATCCTTGAGCAGACCCCAATTAGAGGTCAATAACACTCTGACACTTCTTATGAGTGAACTGTTCCAATATTTACTGCCATAACCATTTCATCCTATCTCACATGTCATAAGAACTGCTGTATTCCGTGTCATGTTTTTATATGTATATATATATATATATATATAATATATATATACGTATATATATATATATATATAAATTTTGTGGCACATCATATTTTGTCTTATACTACCCTGAAGAAAAGACCTGAGCGTCTCAAGTCTTGCTATTTGTTACCATCTTTTCAATTAGCCATTAAAAGGTATCCATCACTGAGGAATCTCAGATTTTAATATTTTTCAAAGTGTCAAACTGTTCGTAGTTATAACAAAATAAATGATTATTTTGCACGTAAAAGTCACAAAGTAAATAGCATTTATCAGGTGAACTATAACTTTACATATATGGAAGAGAACAAAACAGTGATGTCACAATAGAATGTTAGTCTATCACATTCCGTGTGATGTCACTGCCTGATCATTCTTGGTATTTGTGTCTCCTGAGAGCACATTTACCTAGAGTTCTACTTGTGGATTTGTGTTTGATCCGTTCTATTGTGACATCACTGTTATGTCCTCTTTCATATATGAAAGACTGTATACTGGGGACTGTGTGCGACCTACTGCTGTATACTAGGGGCTGTGTGTGCCTCCTGCGGTATACTTAGGGTTGTGTGAAGTCTCCTGCGGTATACTAGGGGTTGTGTACGACCATCTGCAGTGTACTGTGGGCTGTGTGCGGCCTCCCGTGGTATACTGGGGACTGTGTGCGGCCTCCTGCAATATACTGGGGGCTGAGTGCGGCCTCCTGCTGAGCGAAGTCATATGCATTCGGAACATTATGAAGATGGCAGAGCTATGTGAAGTGGGCATGGCTATGTGGAGTGGACACGGCTATGTGGAGTGGATGTGGCTACTGGAAGTGGGCAGGTCATTTGGAGTGGGCTGTGGCAGTCATACATTCATACACACACCTACACACACTCAACTTTAGATAGAAGATATATGCTGTACTTGGTGTACAGTTATTTGCATATAAATAAAAAAAAAAAGACAACAAGTTAGTGAAAGAGTGCAGCAAATGCTATGCATTAATCAAATTTGACCAATTCACCTGGAAAAAACAGATATGATACATTTGCTTGCTATAGGTAACTGCTCTGCCAGAAAACACGGTATAACATGCTCTGTTAAGAGATGTTGCTTGTAAAAAGGGCATGGCAGCTTAAAGGGCATATGTCAACAGGTTTTTGATAGGTGATCTGGCAGCAGCATGATGTAGGGGAAGATAACCTGATTACAGCAATCCAGTTTTCTCTGCTTCAGATCTAGCAGAACGTGGAATGTTGAGCTGTGTATAACCCCGCCCACACCACTGATTGGCAGCTTTCTGTCACATTGTATATAACTGCCAATCAGTGTTTGGGCGTGAATGTTGACTAAGAGGCATGAGACAACTAGTCTTATAGTGATAATCTCCAATATAGTGTCTATATTGTGATAAATCTGATGGAGTATCAACTCCGAAATGCGTTTAATTGAATAATTTCCCTGGGAATCAGCATCATCCTTTTGTGATACGGCACCACGGCTTTTAACCCTTTCATCTATACTGACTATTGCTGACTGCAGAATGCGATAACTGAGAATTCATTAGTGAGGTAATTCAGGATGAATGATAGAAAGTTTGTATCTTTTTTATCCGCCTGTTTTTCAGCTCCTATCGGCTGATTTATGTCCACAAACCACATAATTTCTGAATGTGTAGGAAAAAAGTGCCTGTAAAGACCAAAAGGTGCAACATTATTAATGCAACCCATTGCAAAAGTGATTTTTACATGCATTTAAGTAAAAAATAATGGTGGATAACTCCTTTAATTATAAGAATTTTATGTGCAATGATAAACCTATGATACAAAAGTGGACGTGCATTTGTTTTGTAGAGATTTTTTGGGGGGTTGCCACGAGGTATTAAGGAATGACAGGGGGACCGAGTCTCTTAGAATGACCATCCCTAGCTGTCCCTTATCCCAGAGTTACCTTTCATGGTGAGGATGACTGAGCTGCCCCCCTTGCCCTGGTCTAACTCCCTCTCCCAGAGGGGGCCAGGACAAAAGTGGTAAAATAAATACTCACTCACGCCAATACATACAGAGGAATAAGGCAATACGTGTACAGGAGGAAATAGAGCTGGGAGGAAAACCAGATGACAAAAGGATTTTCACAGCAAACCAAACAGCATTTCAATAGATCAACAGCAACTGGAACACAACAGCACATGGACCAGTGTTGCAAAAGCTGAAGAGAAGACAGATTCCATTCTTAAAGAGGCAGGGAGCAACTGTAATTGGTGTCACAGAACATGTGATACTAGAGGTAATCAGGAGTCATTAACTCCTGCTAGCCCAATCACTGAGAACACAACGGTTTGATGCCTGAGCCTACCAGTGCAACTAAGAAGCATCAGAGATACCATAGTGTAGAGGGTCAGAATCTGTAGTGTGAACAGTGCCCGATGCCGCCATGACTCTCTGTAAGTTTTGAGCCAATCGCTGTGTGACAAGGAATGGGGCACATGCAGCAGATGACACAACTCTACAGACCACCAGGTGGTCTGTCCTGATAGAATCCAGTGGGTTCGAAAGCGTTGACCTAATAACCCACATGTCTTTTAACTCCAGTCTTCTGGGCATTGGATTACATCTACTTGGCCCCTTTTTACAAAATGAAACATCGTGGGTACATTTAGTGGTGGATCCTCCGGAGTTGTAGAACTTAATGAGTACATTTTATTTTTCTACAATAAGTGCTGATTTTCTTCTCCCCCTCTATACATGTTAGGCGGATTAGGCTTGAGGATTGCTAATTGACTAATAAATCTTTCTGGCATCACTTTATGCTGACCCAAAGTCTACATTATTATTGTTCCGCTCGGCTCCATGTCACAGCCATTAATATGTTTTGCTGCAATGCGTGCTTTCCATTGTCATACATTTCAGCTATGAGAAGTATTATAAATAGCTCTGGAGATATTTATATCTGGAAGTTTATTCTGCTCGGGTTTCTCGTTTTTCTTGACACATCATTTACACTTTTTATATTTAGCACTTTAATTAGAGGCAGAAATATATGTTTTACCTAGTTGATACTTACAATTGTAGCAGCCTAGCAATGTACTTACTGAACTGTTACTATCACAGGTGATGGATAAAGACATTTTTAGAAGTATTTATCTGATTTGTAGTGTGTCCCCTTTAGGGTAGAGAGAGCGCTCAACTGGGCTAGATAGACTTAGCAATGCTTCATGGGAAAAAAAGGTATGCAAATTAGATCTCATTCAAGAGAAAGAAAGCGGGCTCTACAGGTACCCTGTAATCGGTGTCAGACGCTTTAAAGAGTATCTGTCAGAAGGATTAACCTTTCTAAAGGTTGGATCTAATTGGATCTAATCTGAGAGTCTGTAACCAGAATTTATTTTATATGATGGTGGCATTACCAGTGTGAGCAGTGGCGTAACTTCAGGCCCAAGGGCCCCGATGCGAAAGCTCCAACAGGGCCCCCAATTATTGCAAATCTTTAATAGTATTAGTCTTTTTCTATAGGCCACAGGGACCTTTGGGGCCCCCCAGGCTGCAGGGCCGGGTGTGATCACAACCCCAGCACCTATTGTAGTTACGCCCCTGAGTGTGAGACATGTAGATCAGGAAAGCTGACTGTCGGTTATTACATGTCTCACTCTCTTAACATCCTCTTTTCATGTAAAATAAGCTCTGGACACAGATTCTAAGGGAGATCTGTGTCCGGACCATAAATCATAGCAGCTTTTTTATAGGGATTAGCGAACCCAAAACCCAAAATTTTCAGGGTTCAGAGTGGGTGCTTTACACATGCAAACTACTGAAGCGAGCATCCCTGTGCTCAGGTACACTTGATGCTCAGCCGCTTCCAGTGTTTGATCGGCTGCACTGGGGGAAAATCAGTGGATGTAGGGTGTGCAAAAAAAGAAAAAAGAAAATGACAAAACCCTGTACTCCCTTCCCTGGAAGTTCTTTGTTTATGGCTGATTGTATGTGGGTGGAGAGCAGAACTGCCCAATCAGTGACTTCCAATGAGGTTCTGTCATGTGTGTCATGCGCTAACCTTGCTGAATGCTGCTGTGTGTGTTGTGTTTGCATTTCTGCAATACCTGCATGAGTACAGATGTGAAGGTCTTGTATTCAGCTGCTTTCCCCCTCCTCTGTTAGACGCCGCTGATAGAGTTAGTTTACTCTTGGTCATTGTGCTGTGCAGATGCTTGCTGCTGGGCTGAAGTCTTTGCGTTGGGAGTGGCTGTGATTCCGGATCCGTGAGTGGAGGTAGGGGCTCTCAGCCTAGGGTTTATCAGGAGCTCAGGAAAATAGGGTGGAGACTCGAACCTCCTTACCATCAGAGGTATTTCCAAGAGCAGGTCGAGCCAGGGATCCCCAGTGTAAGGGTCAGTTTAGCTCCCCCTGAATCCCTTCACCCATCACACCATTCAGCTACTTGATTCCCTCTCCTCCTAAGCGTAACAGGTTCAGGTCAAGTTTGAGTAGAGTACAGAACTTTATAGAAAGTCTGGCTGAACCTCCAGAACCCGAACTTCCATGGGTCCAGTCATGTCTACTCTTTTACATAGTAAGAAAAATATAGAATTTTCTGAAACAAAACAACGGGTCACTGAAATCAAGGTATCATTTTACTCAGCTTTCTATAATCTGTGGGTTCCTGTAGATGTCTTAGAAGGCCTTTAGACATCACTCAATAGCCTCTCACCTTGCCAACCAGTTCAACACTGTAAGAATATGGACAGACTGCCGCATTCCCCCTTAAAGACCAAAGTATTGTTTTGGTGTTAAATCTGACATGCATTATTAGTGATAGATTGTATATTGTCCGACAGTAGTGAGAGTTAGGGTTAATGTTTGGGACAATCCCTATAGTGGGAGGGGCTAAACTGAAGGGATAGAAACAATTTCCTGTCAGGAGGGCAGATAGGGCTCAGCAAGCCGTAGTGATGGACCTACAGTCTGACTAATGAACAGAGAAGCATATTATGGGTGTCCCTGATGTGAGAGGAGAACAAGATAGAAGATAGTGAGATCCTAAAGAGGGAAAAAGAGAGAGAGAATTGACTGAAGGACAGAATCGAATGGAAACGGTCTGGGAATAAGATGCCTAGCAGTAAGGCCCTGAGGTCAAAACTCCGAGAGGTAACGGGCCAAGAGGAAACAGAGACAAGAGATGAAGAGAGTGCCCCAGGCGGGAGTTCCCAAAATGTCACACCTAGAGAAGCTAAGTATTGTCATTTTCACAAACTAATTCCTTTAGAAGGAAAGAAGGAACTGCAGGTTGAGAAAAGGACTCTCTCTAAAGGTAGCGTCACACGTGGCGATGTCGCCCACGACATCGCCGATAAGTGATGTAACAGCGATGTCGCGGGCGATATCACAAGTGCGTCGCGCTGTGTGACAGCGCGACGCAACTGCAAATTATCGCTGGTCGCAGGTTGACAGGTTTATGAACATGTTCATAAACCTGTCAACCTGTGACCAGCGATTAGGCTGGATCGCGCCGTCTGACACTGTTGGCGGCGCGATCCAGCCTATATCGCAGCGTTGCTGAGGATCGCTCGCTGGGCTGAGCACAGCCCAGCGAGCGACGGCTCCGCCCGCATCGCCGCCGCGTCACCAGCAACGTCGTGCCGTGTGACAGCTGGCCTGCGATGTTGGAAGCGAGCGTGCACCTGCACATCGCTTCCGACATCGCAGGCCAGAATCGCCACGTGAGACACCACCTTAACTGGACTGTACTACTTAGCTGGGTTGTTGTGAATACAGGCAAACCAGTGAAAAGAGAGTTCAAGCGAGTTAAGAGAAAGGAATTGACACTGTGCGTGGAAGTGCTCTATATTGTGAAACATTCATTAAATTGTGTACCCCACTGTCTACTGTACATATTCCCTACCAAGGTACTGTTTAGCAAAAAGTTTACTTTTGACTGGTGATTAGTGATGCCCTGGTTTGACAAATGGAGCTGGACGTTTTTAAAGTTCGAGTTCGGGACCAAACGAGACTCGAACTTGAGTCCAAACTTGGACTGTAAAGTTATGAGATGGGGCTGGGGGTCTGTAAAAAAAAAAAGAAAACATTGATTAAACATCAGCTAAATATGTGTCCCTGCACGGTAAGTGCTAGAATGTATGGGCTGTTTCCAGGTTACTCCAACAGCCAATAACAAACACCCAGACTCTGTGACAACGGCTGAGATTGGCTGTTGTACTCCTCACCAGTGAATAATCCAGAAGTTAATGAGCGGCCCGGAAGTACAAGAACGCAGACATGGTAAGTATCAGTTGATGTTTAATCACTATTTTGTTTAATTTTACAGCTCCACACCGAATGCGAGCCTGAACTGTAAAACGGACTTCCCAGTGAAGTCCGCATTTGGGGTCTGTGCCCGAACACTAGATGTTTGTTATGGACAGCAAACTTTACAGTACGCGTTCGCCCATCCCTAGTGGTGATCTCTGTCTTTGAAATGTTCAACTTCTGATCCTAGCCAGCTGAAGTCACCAACATCATGTGGTCTGCAAGGGCGTACCACCCCCATAGCACAAATCCACACCCAGCAGGAACCCAAACTTCATGTAACATGCCGGGACGTAAGAGACAACTACCTCACTCGCATCTACTGCTTCACACCACGTTATACCACTGTACATAGACAAGAGGAAAAAATTGCGATACAGCTGTCTGCAGCTCCTTTTGGAGAAGACCCTAGCTCATGAAGTCTTGTAGCAAAGTTTGTTAACAATGACTTATAAAATGGCTACCTCCAGTAAGTGCATCTAGAGACTAGAGAGTCATCCTTCTTCTTCTTGGGTTAGAGCTAATTTGCATACCTGTTGGGTACATGTATTACCCCTGCTGGACTCAGTTAGAAGAGGGTTGCTGTGCAAGAACAGTATATGGGCCCTTTGCAGTTTAATAACTCATCCTAATGCACAATTCCTCCTGTTTTGGAGGTAGCACCAATGGCGTGTCTGCCCCTGTATACCACACCATATAATACCAGAAAACCAACAGAACATGTGGATCTCCTCCTATAGGGTACATCCACACCACATCTTTTCAGTGCCGGTGTACACACTAAGTTTGGACTCTCCTTCTGTGAAGTGTCTATGGCAGAGGTCCCCAACTCCAGGCCTCAAGGGCCGCCAACAGTGCAGGTTTTCAGGATTTCCTTAGTATTGCACTGGTGCTAATGTGATCTCCAGCACAGTTAAAGATTCCAAGCCCTGTGCAGTACTAAGGAAATCCTGAAAACCTGCACTGTTGGCGGCCCTTGAGGCCTGGATTTGGGGACCTCTGGTCTATGGGATACTTCAATATAAAGTTTGGAGAAGAATGATCGGGTCACTTCTTTAGCGGCTTCATGGCTTTCAAAGCGTGAAGTGGTTAAAAGAAACTCAAAAATCACTCAACATGTCCACATTACTGTGCATATGTTCTTCTTTTTTAGTACTTTTTAGCACTTTTTTAAAGCAAATTTTAAGTGTATATGGTGCACATACTTTTATTTGGTCATGATGTTATTTTCTTGTGGTGTATATAGAATATTGGGTTCCTCCCCCTATACTGGATCGAGCTCAGTCTTCCTTTATAGCGTGGGGTTTTTCCATTCAGAGCTGAATATATTGGTGATTGTTTTGCTTTCCACCCACTTTTTGAATTCATCAAACACCGAGCGCTCAGATAAGACAAAAAAATGATGAATGAGGCCTTTGTGTTTAGTGATTGCAGAGACAAGTAATGATGTCTGCCATTGTAATATAACTCCGATCAGTCCTGTTCCCAGCCTCGGTGCCCATCGCGTATCTCCGCCATAAATGAAACACAAGTGATTATGGCTTGAAGATAAAGCAATAAAAAAATGGATGTTCTGCAAATTACTATTCCAGGGCGCTCATTCACCTTCTCAAATCCAGATCACATGTCATGTGCGGAGCAAGAAAAACAAAACACCGGCAGCAACAGTTGTCAAGTAAGTCTGTCAATGAGTATATATAATACTTCAAGTATAAGTAGTTATATTTCTTGGTTAGCGCATTCTTATTTACTGTAATAGGAGGTGAGCTGCAGTACCTGGCGCGGCCACCAAACTTGGTTCCTTTGTCCATGGCTTATATCAGCCAACTGCTGATCAATGGGGATACCAGTTGTTGGACCCCCAGAGATCTAAATTGATAGAAATGTCATCAGTAAAAGTCCTATACAACCCCTTTAAAGAGAATCTGTAGGCAGGGTTTTGCTTTGTAATCTGACAGCAGCAGGATATAGGGGCAGATACCCTGATTCCAACAATATGTCACTTAGTTTACTAGGTGTAACAGTTGTAATAGACCCTGATTTCAGCAATATGTCACTTAGTTTCCTGGATATAACAGTTGTAATAGAATCACAGTTTTCTCTGGTGCAGAGCTGGGAATCCTGAGCTCTATGCCTTACTAGGGTGTTTGTTGCTGTTTCAATATAATCAGTGTTTTATCAACTGGAGATTATCACCACTATCTCGTGCCTCCTAGTCCTCCTGTTTTGTGTAACTTCACCCACACCACTGAAAAGCAGCTTTTTCTCAATGTAGAATGTACTCAGAGTGTCATGTTGCCGTTGGACTTGAGGGCTGGTGTTCCCGCCCCGGCCTCTGGGAGGCGCCGGAGTCCTTCAGCTCGTGGTGCCGGTGATAGGAGGGCCATGTCTTCATGTGGACCTGACCCTTTGACACCTGTCTCTGGTCATCGCCGTGTTTCTCCTGTGTTTGATGTTGGTTACAGAAGGGAGGTTCCTGCAGAGGCGTCGGGTAAGCGCAGGCTTCGCTCTTCTATCAGTAGTGGGGTGGTTGGTACCAGTCGTGCATCACCATCTGTCCTGGTTCTAGGGGCGGTCCGGATGAGGTCATCAGGCTGTGAGCTCCAGCCTATGAGAGAGAACCGCGCCCTTCAAAATACCTAGGAGCCTGTCCTGCCGGCTGCCAGTAATCTAGTGTGTGTTTTGTATTTTGACTCTGACATTTGCCTGGATTTTTGACTCTTCTACAGCCTGATGATTTTGTACCTTTGCTGCCCTCCCAGTTTCGACTCTGATTCCTGACTACGCTTTCGGGCCCTGATTTAATATTCCCATCCTGGCGACCTTCCTGCTCCAGTCCGCTGCTCATTATAGGCAGCTATCTCCTGGGCCCCGCTGTAATTCTAGATCCCTGTATAGGGAGTAAAGGGTCTTTGGGTTTCTTGGGGTGCTGCCTTACCAGCAGCTCAGACTCACAATGGATGGTCGTCACAGAGAGCTTCCAGTCGGCGATGTGGGTTATACACAGCTCAGCATTCTGGGTTCTGCTAGATCTGCAGCAGGGAAAACATTGATTGTGTCATAATGACAGCAAGCAGCCCACTAACTGACACATCGCTATAATCAGGGTTTCATCCCCTACATCATGCTGCTCTCCGATTACATAGCCAAAATCCAGTGACAAATTCCTTTGACTTTAATAGAATTCATGAAATTCATGAAGGACTCTTCAAAGTTGAAGAACTGCAGTGCACTATGGTAGACATTTATACATATAATTCCATCAGTGTGCATGTGTTATGCTGTAAGGAAAAACAGTATGTGGCACAGATGTATTTATGCCAGTCTAAAGTTACTTTTACTTTACCTAAAGCAAAGCTTTGGACTGCTGCCCTAACTGTGTATTTTAATTACCCTGGTCAAAACTTTGGGGCTCTTTAGAGCCATGGTTGGCAGACAGGACCTGAGCTGCAAGTCCCACACACCTAGGGATCTCTGTACCCAAGAAAGGGGATGGGACTTTGCAACAAATTTACCTTGCTTTGGCATAAATTGTAAAATCATTACAACACATTTCGGCCATAACAAATGACCTTCTTCAGGTATAAAAATACATGTATGAGTTGCTCAGTCTTGGCTAAAATTTAAATGGTAGGGTAGCTTGCAAATCCACACAGCTGATGTCAATTTGTAATTATTTGCGGCTGCACTTTGGAGGTGTGGAATTGCAAGTTTCCCTACCATTTAAATTTTAGCCTAGACAGAGTAACTCATACATGTATTCTTATTCCTGAAGAAGGTCATTTGTTAAGGCCGAAACGTGTTGAAATGATTTTACAATTTAATAAAACATTGCAATCAGTTTTTTTACTGTAGTGACGCAGATACCGACTCTCTTATTCAGAGATACTATTTTGTTAACTGAGTAAAGAAGACTAGCTGTGGCCACGTTTTTCTGGCCTTAAGGTATCGTCACACCTGGCGACAGGCTGGAGATGTCAGCAGCGACTGGCTGGAGCGTGCACGTATTTGGCGCCCCGCCAGCGTCGCCGTCCCCCATTTACATGGGGCGACACCTCCAGCGCCGCGTCGGCGATCTGACAGGCGGCATCGCCGCCGAGGTGTCTCGAAACCCCAGCGGCGATGCAGGACAATGGGAGCCTATGGCTCCCATTGCCTGTCAGGTTGCCGGCTGCCGTTTACATGGGGCGATATGTGCACATCGCCCCAGATCGGCCGCCTAGTTTCAGAGCGACAAGTAAATGACGTCGCCCTCACCCCTTTACATTAGGCGACGCTGCCGAGAGGCCACGCGATGTCGCCACGTGTGACGTGGCCTTTAGACCTGTCGGATGTGGGTCCATCAGCTGTCAGCTGGCTGTCAACAGATTCACTGTATCAATTAACGTTGATCAAAGAGCGCAAAAGCCATCCAATCAAGTCATGGAATACCTTTTAATATGGATGGATCCTAATCACTAAATGCCAAACCAGCCTTATCTAAATGGGTGGTGAAAACTCACAATTACAACCTTGTGGGGGAAAGATGGGTGGATAAGGATGAGCCACACACACCAATATGTATTATAGTAAAAAAATAGAGCTTGCACACCTTTAGTGTTTAATATACAGTGTACAAATCCGCTATGTTGCCAATATACAGATGTATACAAACACAGTGCGTCGGCACACTGCAGTTAAGTAATACATTAACTTTGTGAATAATGCCTAATATCTAGTCATAGCCATGAGTGCTGCGGCATCATATGCTTTCAGCTATCATTAAAGAGTCTGTATAATTCCCTATATAAGCAATGCCGGTGTAACAGGCCAGATTAACCCCCGACCAGAATATACCCCGGGGTATAAACTGGGCTAGGCCAGATTATACCCCTCCATAAACCACAGCAGCTGTAGATCAGGGGCCCAAGCCGTGCACAGGGCCCCAAGCAATGCATGGGGGGCCCGAGGCTGCACAAAGGGGCCTCAGGCAGTGCTAGGGCCCCAGGCAGTGTTAGGGGCCCTAGGCAGTGCATGGGGGCCCGAGGCAGCATACAGGGGCCCCAGGCTACACACAGGATCCCAGGCTACACACAGGGGCTCGAGCCAGCATACCTCAGGCAGTGCTAGGGCCCCAGGCAGTGTTAGGGGCCCTAGGCAGTGCATGGGGGCCCGAGGCAGCATACAGGGGCCCCAGGCTACACACAGGATCCCAGGCTACACACAGGGGCTCGAGCCAGCATACAAGGGCCCCAGGCAGTGCACGGGGCCCCAGGCGGTGCACAAGGCCCCAGGCAGCACAAAGTGGCCCCAGGCAACATACAGGGGCACCAGGCAGTACTAGGGGCCCCAGGCTACACACAGGATCCCAGGCTACACACAGGGGCCCCATGCAGCATACAAGGGCCCCAAGTAGCACAAAGGAGCCCCAGGCAACATACAGGGGCCCCAGGCAGTACTAGGGGCCCCAGGCTACACACAGGATCCCAGGCTACACACAAGGGCCAAATGCAGCATACAGGGGCCCCAGGCAGCACAATGTGGTCCCAGGCAGCACAATGTGGCCCCAGGCAACATGCAGGGGCCCCAGGCAGTACTAGGGGCCCCAGGCTACACACAGGATCCCAGGCTACACACAGGGGCCCCATGCAGCATACAAGAGCCCCAGGCAGCACAAAGGGGCCCCAGGCAACATACAGGGGCCCCAGGCAGTACTAGGGGCCCCAGGCTACACACAGGATCCCAGGCTACACACAGGGGCCCCATGCAGCATACAAGAGCCCCAGGCAGCACAAAGGGGCCCCAGGCAACATACAGGGGCCTTAGGCAGTACTAGGGGCCCCAGGCTACACACAGGATCCCAGGCTACACACAGGGGCCCCATGCAGCATACAAGAGCCCCAGGCAGCACAAAGGGGCCCCAGGCAACATACAGGGGCCCCAGGCAGTACTAGGGGCCCCAGGCTACACACAGGATCCCAGGCTACACACAGGGGCCCCATGCAGCATACAAGAGCCCCAGGCAGCACAAAGGGGCCCCAGGCAACATACAGGGGCCCCAGGAAGTACTAGGGGCCCCAGGCTACACACAGGATCCCAGGCTACACACAGGGGCCCCATGCAGCATACAAGAGCCCCAGGCAGCACAAAGGGGCCCCAGGCAACATACAGGGGCCCCAGGCAGTACTAGGGGCCCCAGGCTACACACAGGATCCCAGGCTACACACAGGGGCCCCAGACAGCACAATGTGGCCCCAGGGAGCACAATGTGGCCCCAGACAACATACAGGGGCCCCAGGCAGTATTAGGGGCCCCAGGCTACACACAGAATCCCAGGCTACACACAGGGGCCCCATGCAGCATACAAGAGCCCCAGGCAGCACAATGTGGCCCCAGACAACATACAGGGGCCCCAGGCAGTACTAGGGGCTCCAGGCTACACACAGGATCCCAGGCTACACACAGGGACCCCAGCCAGCATACAAGCAGTGCACGGGGCCCCAGGCGGTGCACAAGGCCCCAGGCAGCACAAAGTGGCCCCAGGCAGCACTAGGGGCCCCAGGCAACATACAGGGGACCCAGGCAGTACTAGGGGCCCCAGGCTACACACAGGATCCCAGGCTACACACAGGATCCCAGGTTACACACAGGATCCCAGGCTACACACAGGATCCCAGGCTACACACAGGGGCCCCAGGCAGCATACAAGGGGCGCAGGCAGTGCACAGGGCCCTAGGCAGTACAATGTCGCCCCAGACAACACAAAGTGTCCCCAGGCAACAGAAAGTGGCCCCAGTCAGCAGAAAGTGGCCCCAGGCAGCACACAGGGGACCCAGGAAGCACACTGGGTCAGAGGCAGCACAAGGGTGGGGGAGAGACAGCGCGCAAGGGGGCAAGAGACAGCGTTCAGGGCCCCTTTGTGCTGCCTGTGATCCTGTGCGTAGCTTGGGGCCCCTGTGTGCTGCCAGGGGCACCTTTGTGCTGCCTGAGGCCAATTTGTGCTGCCTGGGGCCCCTAACACTGCCTGGGGTCATTGTATACTGGCTGGGGACTCTGTATGTGGCCTGGAACCCTTTTGTACTGCGTGGAGTCACTTTGTGCTGCCTGGGGCCCCGTGCACTGCCTGGGGCCCTTATATGCTGGCTGGGGCCCCTGTGTGTAGCCTGGGATCCTGTGTGTAGCCTGGGGCCCCTAGTACTGCCTGGGGCCCCTGTATGTTGCCTGGGGCCACATTGTGCTGCTTGGGACCACATTGTGCTGCCTGGGGCCCCTGTATGCTGCATTTGGCCCTTGTGTGTAGCCTGGGATCCTGTGTGTAGCCTGGGGCCCCTAGTACTGCCTGGGGCCCCTGTATGTTGCCTGGGGCTCCTTTGTGCTACTTGGGGCCCTTGTATGCTGCATGGGGCCCCTGTGTGTAGCCTGAGATCCTGTGTGTAGCCTGGGGCCCCTAGTACTGCCTGGTGCCCCTGTATGTTGCCTGGGGCCACTTTGTGCTGCCTGGGGCCTTGTGCACCGCTTGGGGCCCCGTGCACTGCCTGGGGCCCTTGTATGCTGGCTCGGGCCCCTGTGTGTAGCCTGGGATCCTGTGTGTAGCCTGGGGCCCCTGTATGCTGCCTCGGGCCCCCATGCACTGCCTAGGGCCCCTAACACTGCCTGGGGCCCTAGCACTGCCTGAGGCCCCTTTGTGCAGCCTCGGGCCCCCATGCATTGCTTGGGGCCCTGTGCACGGCTTGGGCCCCTGATCTACAGCTGCTGTGGTTTATGGAGGGGTATAATCTGGCCTAGCCCAGTTTATACCCCGGGGTATAGTTTGGGCTAGGCCAGAATATACCCGGGGTATATTCTGGCCCAGGGGGGTATATTCTGGCCTAGCCCAAACTATACCCCGGGGTATAAACTGGGCTAGGCCAGAATATACCCGGGGTATAATCTGGGCTAGGCCACTTTAACCCCGGGTATATTCTGGTCGGGGGGTTAATCTGGCCTGTTACACCGGGTATACAGCAATGTAAATATCTAACTGTTAGCAGAGTGCTGGTGGGCACACATGGTCATTCAGCCATTCCTGACCCTTTTGTCAGGAAAGTAGCAAATCCTCTCCAGTAACATAGCAATATAGCTGAAAATACTCCTTTTGACTGCTATACCAGATACAGTCATATCAGGCCGGTTTCACACCTGCATTCTTTTGTCCAGTGTTGTAATCCATTCAAAACCTGATGCCAGCTGATCAGGCCTGTCTCCATTGACTCAGAATGGGAATGCAGGCACATCAAGTGGCATCAGGTTTACACCGGATCCTTACAAATGCGACCTTTTGACTTCCTCCCTGGACGTTAAAAAGTGTGATGTTACCAGATGTGGTGGACTGCAGGCAAAAATAGAATGGGTCTCAATGGAGCCATCCTGGCTGGATCCTGCTTTCACACTAAGCATGCCAGAGCCCTTTCCAACAGCCTCCTATCACGGGTAATGGTAGGGGGTTGAGGGAATGAGTAGAAGGAAGAATAAAGGGTAGTGTACCTGGGTAGCTTGCCTGACCCTGTGAACTGGGGTCCCTAGCTGCCCCTGCTTCCGAAGGTACCTCTGACGGTGAGGAGGTTCAGGCCAATACCCTTTCCCTGCTCCTCACCTCAACCCACGAACTGGGACAGAAACAGCAAAATCACAAAGAGAATCCTAGGATAGCAATAGCGGAGCTTCAGCAATAAACAGGAGCATCCAACTACAAAGTCGGTAAGAAACAAAGTGAACTCTGTCGTCGACACCTCCTGGTGAGGGAAGAGGTTATTGAAAGTTTGGGGGCATGGTCAACTGACAAACTACAACTCTCCACCTGCAGAGCCGCACACATCTACTGCAGCATCAGCAACAAACACTAAATATCAAAGGGCATTTAACTCTAAAGACTCCAGAGAGTCTTACATATAGACTGCAGCAGTCAACACTGATACCTCCCATTAGGCGTGTCCTATGTAAAGTTTCAACCTTATGACGGATCAGGCAAAAAATGGATGCCACCGTAGTGTTTTTTTGCTGATCCGGCACTCGAATAAGGCATAACACGGCTGTGGTTGCATACTGTTACACAAACCTGTATGCAGTTGGATGCGTTTTCAGCCTGATCACAGCTGAACGCCAGTGTGAAACCAGCCTTAGTGAGATCTATCTGTTCCCTATGTCTTCCATTTGCATAGACAGAAAGATGTATTATCTGAAATGAAAGAATAAAGGTTTCTTCAGATAATATCTTTACAACTGTCTTTGTTATGTGCGAGATTAGCGGGATTTTATGGCCTTTCCCACTCCAGAGATTAGTGCGGTTTTACCATAAATCGAATTCACACTCATTAGTGGAGGCGAACAAGAAGTGCGAGACCAGATACGTTACGTGGAGTAATTTCAGGCAATTCTCTGTGTTTGGCCTGGGCTCAGCGTGAGCAGCTCGGAAAATCACAAGCCTCTAATTACACATAAAGCAATGTAAATTGTTTTGGTATCATGTGGAAGCAGGCGAGACACTGAACAGATTTCACCATGCTCTTGAGTGGGCTGCCGGGGACTGCCTTGGCATCCTGATCTGTAAATTAGGGTGAAATGTGTGGGATCATTGTAAACACAAGCTGGGAAGAACAGAACGCTGAATTCACTTCAATAGTTTCTATGGATGCAAAATTCAAGCTGAATAGGGTCTTCAAGGGGTCGTCAATACTCAGAAACCCTTTCTTAATTGCAATATCCCCCCACGTACAATAAAAACACCGTTATACATTACTGGTGCAGACATAGTTCCACCAACGTTATCACCGGGTCTTCCAGGCCTCGTGTGACATTATGTCTCTTTAGCCCTGCAGCCAATTAGCAGCCGGCAATGGGCCTTTTTTTTTTTTAGATAGGGGCTTTATTTCCTATAATGATATGTGCTTAGTTTATACTGTAAGTTTGGTTTGACTGAACCCTATAAATGAATGCACAAGATGTACACATTTACCATCAGGAAGCAAAATTGAGTAAAATATGAAAGTTTTATCATTGTTTGTCAGCCTTCAGCTTGATCTCGAGCCATGGCGACTTCATGGATGAATGCTCTGTAGGAATGATCGATCTTGCCCAGCCTAGATAGTTCCACCAGGGTCTTCTCCAAGCTGAGATAGGTCAACCAGGTCTTCTCCAAGCCTAGATAGTTCCACCAGGGTCTTCTCCAAGCTGAGATAGGTCAACCAGGTCTTCTCCAAGCCTAGATAGCTCCACCAGGGTCTTCTCCAAGCTGAGATAGGTAAACCAGGTCTTCTCCAAGCCTAGATAGTCCCACCAGGGTCTTCTCCAAGCCTAAATAGGTCTGCCAGAGTCCTCTTCAATCCTAGATATATCCATCAGCGTCTTCTCCAAGCCTACATAAGTCCACCAGGGTCTTCTCCAAGCCTACATAAGTCCACCAGGGTCTTCTCCAAGCCTAGATAGGTCCACCAGGATCTTCTCCAAGCCTACATAGGTCCACCAGGGGCTTCTCCAAGCCTAGATTGTCTACCAGGGTCTTCTCCATTATTATTTTGGATGTAACAAGCCATTAGGTTGCTTACCTTATTCTTCGCCTTGCTACTTCTATTCTTCCGACCACGATGTCCTTCTACAGAGATTTCTCTCTTCGTTTGATGTGTAGACAAGTCATAGCTTGGTGATTCTTCCTTCCAGTGACATGTCCGGCTTAATGTGTTTCTTCACCTTGCCATCCATGGTATTGGTAACATCCTTCTCCAGCTTCACATTTTATTAAATCGCATAAGCGTCCAAAGGAAAAAAAAAGTTTTTTTTTACTTAAGCACAAACCATCTGGAAATAAAAACTTCACTGTATTTGGAAATCATTAAGAACATGAAGGCTAAATACAATATATATATATATATATATAAAAAAACTGCCTCCTTTTCCTTTTCTTTGGATAGATGTGTTTACCACCGTTTTTTGGTTATTGTTCACCCACCGGTGACAGACCTCCTCATTATAACAATAAGTGATGTGAGTTTATAATTTATTGCTTTGGTTCACATAAAATTCTGTTAAAAAAAAAATAAATGTAGAAAAACACAGTCATTAGGAGACGACAGGCTGGATATCCTAATTTGCTGCCCTGTGCAGTGAATACAGAAGGGGGTGAGGACAGAGTAATTACACATATACAGCAGGTACATAGAAGTTAGAAGAGATGGTAGGAAGTAGAGATGAATGGATACATAATGTGTGGGGGATAAGTTGGTTAGGGGTGCAACCCCCCACTGAATGCACCTCAACAATCCTGAATTGTGCAGTAGCATAGAAATGTCCTAAAACATCACTGCACTCTACGATTGAATCTCATCACATGCAAGTTATGTTTAGTTTTAAAGGCTTCATCAGGTCTCTTTTCTGACTCATAGGGAGACATTCATTGGGGGTTTGTACCTGGGTCATTTGTGCCCCTTTCCAACTTATACCCCTTTTTGGTCCAATTGGTGGCACACTTCGATTTCCTACAATTCATGGGGTCATCAGTATACTTGCTGTGCATTATTGCTGCATCATCTCCCCTCTTGTCTTGTATCTAGGGATAAGAGACTTGGACTTTAAAATTTGGAGTTCATACCAAACACAGACTTTTAAACATTTTTCAGGGTTTGGAGTTCGGGTGTTTTACGTACGCAAATCACCGGAGCGATCATCACTGTGCTCCAGTACACTCGGTGCTCAGTGTGACTGGCTGCACTGGGAGTAAAATCAGCATTATTGGATGTAGTGTGTGCAGAAAAAAAAGATTACAAAACCCCGTGCCCTGGAAGTGCTTTGTTTATGGCTGTGTGTGAGCGGAGAGCAGAACTGTCCAATCAGTGACTTCCATTGAGGTTCAGGTCAAGTTTGGGTCCAGAACAAAATTTTATATAAAGTCTGGTGGAACACCCATAACCCAAACTTCCACAGGATTATCTCTAGTTGTATTCACTACAAAGTGCAGCAATCTGTTAGGAAATCTAGGCTGTCCCACCTTGTCGTAATCCTTCTAATTATTAATTATTATTATTATTATTTACCGGCCTTCAGCTGGATCTCGAGCCATGTTAACTTCACAGATTAATGCTCTGTAGGAGGTTCAATCTTCAATGCAGCCTAGATAAGTCCACCATGGTTTTCTCCAAGCCTAGATAGGTCCACCAGGGTCTTCTGCTAGCCTAGATAGGTCCACAAGGGTCCAGCCTTAATAGGTCCACCAGAGTCTTCTCCAAGCTTAGATAGATCCACCAGGGTCTCCTCCAAGCCTAGGTAGGTCTGCCAGGGTCTCCTCCAAGCCTATATAGGTCCACCTGGGTCTTCTCCAAGCTAATTAGGTTCCCCAGTGTCTTCTCCAAGCCTAGATAGGTCCATCAGGGTCTTCTCCAAGCCTATATAGGTGCACCAGGTTATTTTCTAAGCCTAGATAGGTCCACCAGGGTTTTCTCCAAGCCTAGATAGCTCATCCAGGGTCTTCTCCGCCATTATCCTGATTGCATCAAGCCATTTGGTTGCTGGTGGTCAGCCTTTTTGCCTTGCTTCTTCTTTTCTTTCTACCATAATGTCCTTCGCCAGTGATTTCTTTCTTCGTTTGATGTGACCAAAGCAGGCAATACACATAACATATGAAAAAATGCAGAAATTGTAAATAAAAAAAAAATATATAAAAAGGGGGAGGGGCATTTCTTGCGGCATGCAGATGTTTTTAAAGATATCATTTGGTACTAACAACTCTTTCAACACTTTCTGTTACATTATTTTGGTGAAGGTGTAATGACATGAAAAAAAAAACTATATCATATATATATATATATATATATATATATATATATATATATATGTATATATATGCAAATTTGCACTTCACTAAGGAAGTAGAGAAACTCCAGTGCCACATTTAAGCAGCTTCCTCAAAGTCATAATCGCTTTCCAACAAGCTTTTAATATAACTAAGGGATTTGTGCCAGATCAGAACCCCAAACTACAGACGCTGCGTTTCGGGGTACCTGCCCCTCATCAGTGTAGTGTGTGGGATATTCTGATCTGGCTGAGTGAGTGGGCTAAGACAAGGTCTACTTCGCTGTCTCCATAAGGTTGATAGCAAGCTCCCAGACATATATATTATATATATATATATATACACACAGGGGTTGAGACCCGGCTCTGTGACCCTAGAGCTGTCAATCAATAGGGGAAGGGGATTCTCTTTGGGTATCGGTGAAAAGAGAAGGTAGCTTCGGGGACAGGGGTACTAGACTTGGGCCGCAGGCTGCGGCTAGTAATGGCCACCGCTTCTACACAGTTCCACTGGGAATTGGTGACAAGGCAGCTTGGTTGGTAAGCTCTCCACGGGTAAGGCTGACCCTCAGGGCAGCAGATGTTACTTAGTGAGTTTGTGCTGATGTTACAGCACAGGGGTGCATCAAGACAGTCACGATCCCAGCGGGGTGCAGTCTCAAGATGTTTACTCACAGCTTTGTCGTTCTGGGTTACAGCAGTAGTCACCGTTGCTGAGTCATTGGAGGTGGAGGAGGGGATCCAGCTGACTCCTGGGTAACATGGTAGTCCTTCACCGATACCCCTGTCACTGTCCTTTCACGGCTGACTCTTCTTCTGCACTTGTTTCGCCCTCCTGCCCTGCGCTTGCTCACACAGTGCCCCGGGATCCTTCCTAGGGTAATTACTTCTGTCCCTGAACCCTGTGTGTCCACCTTTTCAGTGGATGTGCGCGGTATTGGCTGCAGCATCTTGGAGATACCACAGCCTCCGGGTTGTTAGCTGAGCCTGGTCTTCTCCACTAGTCTTGGGGTCCCGGTGCCCCTACTCTGCGGTCTGGTCCCTCCATGCGAATTCAAGTCTGTGTGAATGCGGGCATACCCGGGTGGATTGCTCACTAAAACTCCCAAAGCACTCACACACCACCTGAACTCTAACCAGAGTGCTAGGCACAGGAGGCCTGTTTTGGGCTGTATAAATATAAAAAGCAGGAAGGCGCTCCTGGGGTTATACCCGATGGTATATTATTTCATTCCTGAGTGTTTAGACTGTAAAGGGTTAAGATTAACTTATGATGTTAGCATCTGCCCCATTAAAAATCCCACAATGCCAGTGAGCTTCCATCACCTGATGAAGGCGGAGTATTCTGCTGAAACGCGTTGTGATTGGCTAAAGGAATAAACTAAAGTAAGATATACTAAACCCCATTGCCTCCCCTCCTTCGTTAGCGCTCTCTGAGGCCGCTTTCTCTTTCCACTTTCTGTTTTGGGCTTTGACAGACTCTGGTTGGAGGGAGGAGTTAGCTGTAGTGGGTAGTAGGGAGGGGTAGCCAAAGGGGAAGTCAGTCTGTGTCGGGCCGTGAGGCCGAGAGGATGACAAGCTGCGAGCAGGACACCAGATCTTAGGTGTATCAAAAAAGACAGCGCTTCACTTGTTGGTAGTATTCAAAACTTCGTCTTATTCTGCCCCCATGCGACGTTTCGATCTATAAGAGATCTTGTTTGATCAAGATCTCTGATAGATCGAAACGTTGCATGGGGGCAGAATAAATACTACCAACCGGTGAGGCGCTGTCTTTTTTGATACTTATGTCTACATGATTCCCAAATTGGACTCCTTGGGAGGTGACTTGCACCCTGAATGTGGGTAATTGATGTACCCTTCTAAGCCGAGGTGCTGTGACTCATTACTGCTTACCAGATCCTAGGTGGTCAGGGATTCTATTCTCTGGCTGCAGAAACTGGAGGATGCTGAGTTTCATGCCGTCCGATGCACAGCAGTACGGAGGGCTAGAGAGCTTGTGGGAACAGAGTCCGCACTGCCTACTGGCTGGAGGTCACCCACAAGGGAGGTAAGGAGGAACAGGATAGCTACAGGCATCTACAACCTCACCCTAAAGAGAAGTCAGCTGGTAGGCTAAATACCTGTCTGGCAGAGCGGTTCCTAATTCTTAGACTGGCCAGACCCAAAGACCTGGTGAACCAGTACCCTGGACTTTCTGCTGGACTTCAACTGCACAGTAAAAGATAAAGAACTGAGAGACTGACTCCTGTGTCTGATTTTCTTCTGCACCTTCCATCTATCTCCCTCGACTATTACTACCATCATCCACAATCCATCTACAACTTCGGAGCCTGCCTCTGCTGGGGGAAGTAATACCACCACACTGCAATGCCATCTATCCCTGGTGGGTACCTATGCAGTGGTGGCTACTTAGTGGCCACAATATCCTCGGCTGGTGTCACAAACACTTTTATTTTTATTTTCATTTCTTCTATTTTTCCTTTTCCCCCTTTTCATGTGGACCAGGGCTACAGCACTGGCTCAGCAACCTTGATACATACTGACTGACCGGACCCTGATGCGGAGTACCCCGGTCCTGCGACCTCCACGTTCCCATTCAGAGAGGCAGGGGCCAGGTTGGGTGACTCATGTGAGATGCATGTGAGCTGCTCGCATACAGCTCACGTAAGTGTGTCTTTGCCCTAAGACTAAGTTCATATGTCCAGTAATTAGTTTAGTTGGCAAATTGATTTTTGCAGAATCCATTTTTTTGACATTGAAGTCTATGCAAAACGAAATATTAACTAACTGCTATTTATCTAGTAATCCAGTAAGCAAAACACATAGGAAAGAAAGATGGGTGGCTAAACAGCGATCAGTAACTGGGTCCGTTTTCCATAGACTCCAAAAAATACAGATCCTGTAAATATTAATTTTTCAAAACGTACAATAAAGTTGTGTTTGTACAGTGGAACGTGCTGGATCCCTTATGATTGATGATTACTGGGCTTGTGAGCTCTGGCTGAACTATATAACACTGACCAGCAGATGTTGGGACAGAGTGAACTTAAATTCATTTCCAGCAAGGGGTGTAACTACAATAGGTGCAGGGTTCGCAATTGCACCCGGGCCCTGGAGTCTAGGGGGCCCCCAAAATTTCTTTAGCCTATAGAAAAGACCAATGCTATTAAAGGCTTGCAATAATTGGGGGCCTGGTTGGAGTTCTTGCATTGGGGCCCCTGAGCCTCAAACTACGTCACAGTTCCAGCTCAGCCTTTCATGATGGGGTGCACTTGCAGTAGCAAATCTGCTGCGCTGTGTTCTGTATTTCAGGGCCTTTAGTGTGCTTGATCTTCTGTGTTTTGGGCCCCGCTCCCTTTCAGGTTCATATTGTTATAGTTCACAGCTCTAGCACACATGTAGTTTTATGCAGGGGTGTACATATCATTTGTGCAGCCACACAGGGGCCCAAGAGGTAAGTGGACCCATTTCTACCTCCACAGCAGGTGGAAATGTGCATTTTGATGAACAGTGGTTTTATGCGTTCTCACATCCAGTGGCAAAACATAAAGCTCATGGGCCCCCGATGCGAAAACTCTAACGGGGCCCCCATCTATTGCAAATCTTTAATAGCATATTAGTCTCTTTTCTATAGGCCAAAAGGACTTTTGGGGCCCCCTAGGCTCCGGAGCCTGTGTGCGATTACAACCCCTGCATCTATTGAAGTTACACCCCTGCTCCCATCCCTGTAGTGTCAGTGATCTTGCATGATATTGCACTAAGGTGGTGGCTGCAGAACTTACTAATATTCCCCGTAAGTGCTGCCATCTGCTGGTGACACGAGTGTAAACTCCAACAAATTGAAGAACATAACAATAACAGAAATGTAATGTAATCCTTAATAATCCTGATGATCAGGGTTGTAACTACAATAAGTGCAGGGGTTGTAATTGCACCCAGGCCCTGGAGCCTAGGGGTTCTGCATGAAAAGACCAATACTATTGAAGATTTGCAATAATTGGAGGCCCCGTTGGAGCTTTTGCATTGGGGCCCATCTTGAAGTTACACCGCTGCTGATCCTTATGGTGTTCTACACTATTTGCGTTTAAGCAGAACATTTCTAGAAGGGAATAAAACATACAATCTCTTGCAGTCAATGTTCTCTATGGTCTTTTTGGAACTTGCACAGCATCTGTTCATATTTGAGCAATAGACGGCTCGGTGCTTCACTGGGGAAATATCCCATGTAATGGTCTAATTGGCTTATTCCATCATTGAGACAGTAATTTGTGACGCCTGTTATGCAGTATTACTTATACTATTTAGTGCAATGTTTTATTGGAGCAATATGATAAATCTTATTTACTATTACCCTCTAGTGGCAAATAATAATAGTACAATGTCTATTTATACGCCCATACAGTACATACTGCCGGGCAGAGGTATAACTTGAAGCTCATGGGCCCTGATGCGAAAACTCCAACGGTGCCCCCAATGATTGGAAATAACTAAAAGCATTAATCTTTTTCTATAGGCAAAAGAGACTTTTGGGGCCCCCTAGGCTACAGGGCCCGAGTGTGATTGCAACCCCAGCACCTATTGTAGTTACGTCCCTGCTGCCGGTTATACATCCATGTAATGATGGAGGCTGGAATAATTTAGAATAAAACCGATGATGATTTAGATACATTTTGCTTACAACATGTTGCTGAATGTTTTACAATAATAATAATAGTAATAATAATAATGGACCTGTCTTCTTAGGGTTTCCTCCACAGGATTAGGTAAGTATCAGACAAAGCTTATTTTTTAAAGTTTTATATGTGTGCTTTTTTATGGTGTCATGTACCCACTTCTCAGCATGTGAGTTGGGGTTGCGCCTGCAAGGGTTAATCTATCTCCTCTCTCTCAATCCAATCCAGCAGTCAACATCTGTTCTAGGCTGTAAAGTGAGAATAAATCACACCCCTACACAGACCACGCACCCCCCAGCTTCACAACACGCTTCCACTACCCATCGAACATATAGAGCAATGAGTCCCTCAACTAATATTGCCAGAGAATCAACAGGATCACACACTTCATAGGGCTATGAATTTGTTTAGAGATTACAAGGTTCCAGTTTATTAAAGTTTTATGTTTTAATATAAAAAGTTACAGTGCTTACAATAAATAGATATAAAAGATAAAAAATAAAATGGACATATTATGCAAAACAGTTATCAAATAAGATGTATAAGCCTACAGAAATATCTACTTACTTGATTTAGAGGCCGGGCACCGCTGCAATCCTGTACCTTATTAGGAGATCTTCGCTCAGGTTTATGGTGCCATAAACCTGGTGAAGCGCCCGTGAGAGGCGTGAAACGCTCCGTCGTTTCTCATCCTCCCCCCTGCACCCCCTAACAATGGATCTGCTGTGCCTGCTGTAAATATGCTGTCGCTTTAATAAAGGATTCCTCTGGAGATCAGTGAATGCTGCCGCTATTACTTCATTAAGCTACAGAAATATCTAAACTTTACAGTCTAATGTCTTCTTTCTGTGTCCTATGTGGAAGGAGGAATGAAAATATGGATCACATCAGCTCGGCTGACCCCAATCTGGAAACAAACTTTCTTTGTGGAGGGCTCAATTTATAGCTTCAGACTGGAGATTGAATTTCTAGCACAGTCTTCCAATTTCAGTATTCTAATCCCAGACCTGTGAATGGACCATGGCTAATTTAGCAATGAATACTTTCTTTTCAAATGTCTTTTGTCTCACTACATTTTCCTTCCCTACCATAGTAGATAGAAAATGTCAGGCTGTCACCAGGCTCCATTTGGTTGATTACTTTGAAGGCATCAGAAGTGTGAAGTATCCACTTTGTCAGGAGGGCCCAATGGGGCTTCAGATCCTGAGCACAAAAAGACTACAAGTCCTGCTCAAGATAACATAGGTTATGACCTCTGGCAAATGTCAATTAACTGTTGCTGTATTAATTCCCCCTACAAATAGATATTTTCCTCTGCACATGGTCATACCTTATCCTTGCAGTTGAAAATATATTTATGTTTGTTGCATCCTGGCACAATTTTGAATCGTTAACAGAAAAAAATAAAAATTCAGCAAGATTTATTTAGATTATTGGTTGTCAAACAGAATAAATAATCAGACGTCCGTTGTATCTTCCCGCATCCTGACTTGTGCCTGTGCCATCACCTCCTGGAGGACGGCTATACTTGGCATCCGCCAACTCCAAAAAACTAATTTGGGCAACTTACCCTCTGTCATTGCCAAGGATGACTTTTTATACTATCAGCATATGGCCAAATCACGTTCTTCAATCCTTATAGTCCTATGTAATGCAATATAATATAGAATCTATATAGTCGTATACTAGAACAATTTAAAAAAATAAAGTTCCCAATTTGTTAAAAATATTGACACAAAGAAAAAAGTACAGCAAACTAAGAGGTCGTTAATCACTTATTAAATAAAAATGTAAATAGCTGCTACCCATAACTAAAACACCTATGGAAATGCCGCCTGATCGTATTATTGCCTATCCCCTCTCTCAATATAACTAGATCAATAACTGAATGACCAAGTAAAATAATCATAGGCCAGTCAAAGAAAACAAAAAACAACAAAGAGAATATGTCAGCAGGTTTTTGTACGTGATCTGAAAAAAGTATAATGTAGGGGCTGAGAGCCTGAATCTAGTGATGTCACTTACTAGGTTGTGTTTTGCAGTTTGAAAATAAATTTGTGTTTTATTAGCAGGAGATTATCACTACAGGACTAGGTGTCTTATGCCTCTTGGTCCAACTCAGCCCAGCACTGATTGGCAGCTTTCTGGCAATGTACACAGGAAGCAGCCAATCAGTGGTGTGGGTGGGATTATACACAGTGCTGTGGGCATGGTTATAAACAGTGGAATGGGCGTGGTTATACACAGGGGTGTGGGTGAGGTTATACACAGGGGTGTGGGTGAGGTTATACACAGGGGTGTGGGTGGGGTTATACACAGGAGTTAGTGGGGTTACACACAGGGGTGTGGGCGGGGTTTTACACAGTGGTGTGGCCAGAGTTATACCCAGTGGTGTGGGCGAGGTTATACATAGTAGTGTGGGCAGGGTTATACACAGGGGTGTGGGTGGGGTTATACACAGGGGTGTGGGCACAGTTATACACAGGTGTGGGTGGGGTTATACACAGTGGTGTGGGCGGGGTTATATGACATGTCCTGTGGGGTACTCGGAGACATAGGGGTTATAGGGATTTAAGGGTGGTTGACGTGGTGTTCAGCTATTAATGGGCGACGCTGCAGGACCTCTAGGGACGATGGGCTGGCAGCTGTGATGCTTTTGCTCCCCAAGGGTGGATCGGTTCCTAAGGGCAACTGGTGAGTTTTTCGGAGATGGAGGGCCAACAGGGTCGTTTCTGGCTAGGTAAGGGAGTTGGAGCGGTTTTCTGGCGGGCTTCCTGTGGCCTGTGAGTGTTATCAGTCTACAGCTCCGCAGGTGGGAAATTAAGTCTCACACACAGGTCGGAGTTCTAAACCTGGTTTACTTAGCTTCTCACTTGGTGGTGTTACAGGGTACTGTCCTTGCACAATCTCAGTCCAGATAGTCCTCAGCAACCAGGATTGCTCATCCAAGACACCCCTTTATGTTCTTTTTTTCTCGAGTTGCTCTCTCTCAGCGCTGCCTATCCACCTCCTCCTTGCTTTCGCCCCTGCACACAGTGCCCCAATCCAGCAGCCACAGGTCCTGTCGGACGACCAGCCGTGTCCCCTGGCCATAGAACGGCTACCTTCTCGGCGGATGTGTCGGGAGTTGGCCACAGCTCCTCTAGATCTAGTGGTCTCTGGTTCCGTGGTTGGAGCGTAGAGTCTCCTCACCACCTTCAGCTCTTCCGCTTCATTTAGATTCGGGTACACGGGTGGATTGCTTACTGCCCGTGCCCCTAGGTCTCCCTTTGCCTCTCTGCAGTCTGCGGTTCTGGGACCCAGGACGAGTCTCATCTCCGCTCAAGTTCTCCTTTCGCTGCTCCCCTATTCTGCTCTCCCTTCATCCTACTGTCTGACTGACTGACTACTTCCTGTTGTCTTTTTCCTTTTCTACTTCCTGACTGCTCTCCTAACTTCACACCCTTCACCTTTCTCCCCTCCGTCCCACTGACTACCTGGGCCCTCCCTCTATCAGGTCCGCCCGCCGTCCCTGGGACCGAGTGTGTTGGGTGCTTTTGTGGGTGTCCGGACTTACCATCCTGTTTACTGAGAACAGGAATACCACACCCATGGATTGGGTGCGGTACCCCTCTGTGGCGACCAGACCGCAAGGGCGCCACAATCCCCCTTAGCAAAGATTAGCATGTCCTCTTTCGGCTACACAAATTAAATACCGTATATACTCGTGTATAAGCCGACCCGTGTATAAGCCGACCCCCCTACTTTTGCCCCCAAAACCTGGGAAAACCTAATGACTTGTGTATAAGCCGAGGGTGGACCCCAGCACAGGTATACAGCCCCCAGCAGAGTGGTATACAGCAGCCCCAGAGGTATATACAGCCCCAGTGGTAGTATACAGCAGCCCCAGAGGTATATACAGCCCCAGTGGTAGTATACAGCAGCCCCAGAGGTATATACAGCCCCAGTGGTAGTATATAGCAGCCCCAGAGGTATATACAGCCCCAGTGGTAGTATCCAGCAGCCCCAGAGGTATATACAGCCCCAGTGGTAGTATACAGCAGCCCCAGAGGTATTATACAGCAGCCCCAATGGTATATACAGCCCCAGTGGTAGTATCCAGCAGCCCCAGAGGTATATACAGCCCCAGTGGTAGTATACAGCAGCCCCAGAGGTATATACAGACCCAGTGGTAGTATCCAGCAGCCCCAGAGGTATATACAGCCCCAGTGGTAGTAAACAGGCCCCCCAGTGGTGGTATACTGGCCCCCACCAGTAACACACAGCCCCCCTCCTTAGTATGTCCCCCCCCAGGCTGCGGCAGCTGTCAAAATAACAAACACTTTATACATCACCTTCCGGCACAGCTCCTCCGCTCCTCCGGTCCCCCGCTCCTCCGCTCGCCGGCTTCTTCTTCCTTCTTGTGCCGGCTTCTGTGACCGCGCGCAGGAAATGACGTCATCTCCTGCGCCCGGTCACATGACACCGGCACAAGAAGGAAGAAGAAGCCGGCGAGCGGAGGACCGGAGGAGCGGAGGAGCTGCGCCGGAAGGTGATGTATAAAGTGTTTGTTATTTTGACAGCTGCCGCAGCCTGGGGGGGGGACATACTAAGGGGGTGGCTGTTTATTACTGCTGGGGGACCCATAATAAGGAGGGGGGGCTGTGTAGTGCAATATGCACGGCATCCCCCCGCCGCTGATGGACGGGGGGATGCCGTGCATATTCATTGCACTAATGAGGCGGCCCCACGTGACCGCCTGCGTTCACCGCGGCCCCCTCCAGCCACCGGTGCGGCCTCCCCCCACAGCATACCGTATGACCCGTGTATAAGCCGAGGGGGGGACTTTTCAGCCCAATTTTTGGGCTGAAAAACTCGGCTTATACACGAGTATATACGGTAGATGTTTCTAATAGAACTCACATTTTTAGCATGCATGCATAACAACAATAAACTTAACAAGAGTGCTTCATCCCGATCGGAGGTTTCTTTGCTTGAACGTTACCTAACAAAAAAACACACTATGAGTATATAAAAAGGGTATAGGTATAAAAATAGAAAAAGGAAAGTGCAAAAAGGTTAATCCAGCGAGCGTCACTCACCGGTTGTCTCAATAATTGTTTGTTTCAGTTCTGTTCTTTTCTTCATGGGGGACCCACCACCAATAAACCCCAACGTAGGTCCTGGGTGGGCGACAGGACGATAGACCAACGTTTTTCAGCCACACTGAGTGGGTTTTTCTTCGTGGTCAACAGGTTAATTTAGACATGATGAAAAGCAAAAGTCTAAAACCAACAGGGTGCACACTGTAATGTGCCAACTATATACAACTAGTCCAGATCATTCACTGTCCATGATCGAGTATGTCCATCAAACAATCAACATTCACACATAATGCAGGTTTAACTACTGTATGTACAAACACGCTGCCTACCATCTTTACTTTCTCTTCCATGGCAGTTCAACCAGTTTCGCTGCTCGCTCTCCCAGTGGCACCGGGTGCAGGTCCCCTACTACAGGGGTCTGAGTTCCCTGCTCCTGCAGTTTAGGCTGAGCGCACCTCTCCGGGGCAGGCTCTGTCACTGTGATAGCCTCGGAGTGCACCCGCTTTACTCGAAGGGCATATGGCCTCCATACATCTTCCTGCCAGTCAAACGTGACCTTGTTTCCGGGGTGCAGACCCCTGTCCGGGTGGCCCCTGGGCAGATGCTCCTCAACGTCTCAGCGGGATACGAAGGGTTCCTTAGCTGCCTCTGGTACCCTGAGGAACGCCCAGCCTCTCTGGAGGTCAAAGGTGGTCACTGTACCCTGCCACTGCGGGTCTCTATCAGCGGACCGGGTTTTGCGGGCCTCAGCCTTCGCCTGCATGTTGTGCTCTTTCAAAGCTCTCTGCTTGGCCCTCTGGTTTTCCTCCTTCGCCTCCCACTAGGCGACCCGCTGTCGGACATGCTCTGCCCAGCTCAGGGTCTCTACCTCGGCCTTGTTCGCCTTCACCTCACCCGGGAACCCCATCAAGTGCCCCACCCAGGTTCTCCCACCAAAATAGTATCGGCTTCCCGCGGACTTCTTGGGACAGGGGTTATCGGGTTATTGGAATGGCTAGTCCTTCTTCTGTGAAGGGGGCTTCCTCCCTAGCCAGACTCGGCAGTGCCTGACCAGGGTCTACAATACAAGGGGGCTAGATAGGCCCTAGCAAGGTCTCCTCGGCAACTGGGGCAGTGTTCATACCTTGCTCAACGTCCTTCCGGGCACCGGGTTCTTTTCCTTCGCCCTCTGCATCGAAGGTTGGGGAGATGGGGGGTGAAGCAGCCCACCGTGCTGTCGCCTTTTCCATCAGGGCCTTCCTCCATCGCCCCACAGTGTTTAACTGTGTGTGCACGAACTGGCGTGCTCAGCTCATGCACCTCATCCCACAGAAAGTCTGAGTTCAGTACGGGCGGCTTGCTCAAGCCCTTCTCTGGTCGACTGGGGGAGTCTTCCTCTGCTACCCCAGGCTCTGGGTTATCCTGGATTTTTTCCGCCTTCGCGCCAACCGGGCCCAATCCTGCGTTGTTCACGCCACTCCCTGCTGCTCTGCTCCCGCCAGATCTTTCTAGTTCCTACTCCTTTTGTGGGTGTGTTTCTTCTCCTTTGCTGTCAGCCACACCTCTGCGTGGAGTAACACCCGCTCGCCTTCCCGACTCTTGGAGAGTGAAGGCGGTGTAGGCCATTTCTCCCGCTCTGTACTAGCCTGGCCCATGATGGGGGACTGCATCACGCCACCCAGCCAGCACATGGTTTCAATCTATTGTGGCCGCCATTACTCTGGCCTCAAATGTACAGTCTTTCAATACAGTCTTGAAGGCGCACGGGACCCGGTAACATTGGATCTGTTCATCCTGTTCATGATGCCAAGTTCATGCGCCCCGTGGGGGCCATGGGGTACCCGGAGCCGGGCCTAACGAGGTCGTCGGGGACTGGGATGTCACGGTGGCGTGACTCTGTCCTTGGCCCAGGAACGGTCAATTAAAGGGCAGTGGTTAGAGGTTCATGAAATAGGGGTTATAGGGATGTAAGGGTGGTTGTCGTGACGCCACCCATGGTGTACGACTGGCTATTGATGGGCAACGCTGTGGTGCAGGAACTCTGAGAATGATGGGACGGCAGCTCTGATGGTTTCACTCCCCACGGGTGGATCAATTCCCCAGGGCAATCGGTGAGTTGTTCGTTGATAGAGGGCCAGCAGGGTCGTTTCTGGCAGGTAGGGGAGTTGGAGCGGTTCTCTGGCAGGCCTCCTGTGGCCTGCGCGTGTTATGATTCTACCGCTCCGCAGGCGGGAAATGAACAGTCTCACACATAGGTCTGAGTTCTAAACCCAGTTAACTTAGCTTCTCACTTGGTGGTGTTACAGGGTATGTCCTTGCACAATTTCAGTGTGGATAGTCCTCCGCAACCGTGATAGCTCGTCCAAGACATCCCGTTTATGTTCCTTTCTTCTTGGGTTGCTCTCTCTCTCAGCGCTGCCTATCCGCCTCCTCCTTGCTCTCGCCTCCGCACACAGTGCCCCAATCCAGCAGCCACGGGTCCTGTCTCTTGACCCTAGTACGGCTACCTTCTCAGCGGATGTGTCAGGAGTTGGCCACAGCTCCTCTAGATCTAGTGGTCTCCGGTTCCGTGGTTCAAGCATAGTCTCCTCGCCACCTTCAGGGCTGGTCCCCTGGTTGTCAGCCTGCCCTTAGGCTTCACTTCAGATTTGGGCGCACGGGTGGATTGCTCACTGCCCGTGCCCCTAGTGCTCCATCTGCCTCTCTGCAGTCTGCTGTTCCGGGTCACGGGACGAGCCTCATCTCCACTGAAGTCCTCCGGGATCTTCTCCTTTCACTGCTCCCACATTCTGCTCTCTCTCCATCCTACTGTCTGACTGACTCCCTAAACTTATCTCCTTAAACTACAGACTTAGGCTTTTATTTACAACCCTGCAGAGGGATAATCATGTCGGACAATATTCTGCTGAGAACAATGATTTTTGAGCAAGTTTAAAAGATTTTTTACTCAAAGAATAAGCGTTTTCCTTATTGGTTGTGTGACTGGCAGCCTGTTTACACTGCCCATTCATGGAAACGCACATTCGCAATGATCTGTGTATACTGTATGCACCCGAAATAGCTGCCAAATTTTTGTTGCATTACCTGTTACATCTACTTTCTAACTTTTTGCTGTCTAGTTTGTCATATAATCATGGGCATAACTACACCAAGTGCAGGGGTTGCAATTGTGTCAGGGCTCTGGAGCCTTTGGGGCTCCAAAATTTCCTTTCGCCTATAGAAAAAGACTAATGCTATTAAAGATTTGCCTTAATTGGGGGTCCTGTTGGAGCTTTGACATTGGGGCCCATGAGCTTGAAGTTACACCACTGCTTATAATATACAGTACTGCCTTTACATATGAATTGCATCTCTCCTGACCAGTTGGAAGTTGAGAAACACCTGTTTATCCAATGGTTTTGCTGTTTCTTATTGGAATGTGCATATTGTACATTCAGACTCAAGGTAGCAAAACCATGAAGGGTCAAATCAGAAATCAAGGAGTATAGAAACACATGTGAAACAAACTAGTATGTGTGTTAAGCCTTAAAGCGAACCTGTCACCCCCCGGGCATCAAAAGCTCTAATAGCCACCTTCTGCAGCACTAAGGGTGCCTTCACATTAGCGTTTGCGCCGCAGCGTATGCTGCGTTGCCATACGCATTCAAACGCATGCGCACTGCGTTCCTATGTTTAACATAGGAACGCATGGTGCCTGCGTTTGCTGCGTTCGGGTGCGGATGCGGACGATATCTGCTCCTTCCGGTGTCCAGCATCCGCAACCGGGACGCAGCATGTTGCATTTTTTGTGCGCTCGGGGAGCTTGGAAAATCGGCAAGCGTCCCCAAGCGCACAAAACATGCATTGTCTTCAATGGGTCCGCAGTGTTCAGCGCTTGACAGCGCGGGAGAACGCTGCGGACCCATTGAAAAATCTCCCGGTGGCCGACGGTGATGTCACAGGAGCTCACCGACGGCCACCGGGAGATCAGCTGACGCTCTGCTGTTCTCCTTCTCCCCGCCGCCTGTAATTTCATAGCGATGTCGGCGGGGAGAACAGCTGATCTGAAAGCTGTTTGAATCTTCCCGCGCCGACATCTCCTCTCGGTGTCGGCGCGGGAAGATTCAAACAGCTGTCAGATCAGCTGTTCTCCCCGCCGACACGTCCCGGTGCTTACCGGCGGCCGGGGGGCGGGGATCTCCGGCGCTGATCTCCACCCCCGGCCCGCCCCCGGACAGCGCCGATTGGCTGCCGGGCTCCATGGTGATGTGTCCGCAGGCGGACATTATCCGCTGCGGACACATCATTTGGACCCTGCTTTTGACAGCGTTTGTGTCTGCATGCCATCAGCATGCAGACACAAACGCTAATGTGAAGGCAGCCTTAGGCTGCATTCTGAGAAGGTGCCTATAGGCTTTTGATGCCCTTTATAGTATGAAATATTAAGTTAGGTAAATGCTCACTCTTCTGAAGATCGAAGACCGGGAGGCGGGGTTTCACGCTCCTCCGGCCCGCCCCCTCTTGTCAATCATTGTGCGCGCCTGCTGCTGTCTCCCCTCAGTGTGGAAAATGAACGCACGTCTCCATTCTCCTGTATGGAGCCGCGCATGCGCTGTGCGCCCGGTGTCCAGGAAGTCGACACCGGGCGCACAGCGCATGCGCGGCTCCGTGCATGAGACGGAGACGCGCGTTCATTTTCCACACTGAGGGGAGACAGCAGCAGGCGCGCACAATGATTGACAAGAGGGGCGGGCCGGAGGAGCGTGAAACCCCGCCTCCCGGTCTTCGATCTTCAGAAGAGTGAGCATTTACCTAACTTAATATTTCATACTATAAAGGGCATCAAAAGCCTATAGGCACCTTCTCAGAATGCAGCCTTAGTGCTGCAGAAGTGGCTATTAGAGATTTTGATGCCCGGGGGGGGGTGACAGGTTCGCTTTAAGGCCCCGTTACACACAACTATGTCGTGAACGATATCATTGCAACGTCACTGGTTTGATGACGTTGCAACGATGTCGAAACAACATCGCTGTGTGTGACACGTATCAACGATCAACGATGAGTCGTTGATTTATGGTCCTGTCCATAAATCTATTGTTGGTCTCCCACTGGGCGCCCAGCATCTGCCCGTGTGACAGCGGGAGACCAACAATGGATGAGCTCCCAGCGCTGCACAATTCATGGTAGTCAGCGGATATCTAGGCAGCGCGCAGTGCCTAGTTACCCGATGTATACCCTGGTTACCAGCCTTCTCCGCTTACAGGCCTGTGTCCAAGGTACACACTGAGTAACTAGGGACAGCGATGTCCCTAGTTACCCGCTGTGTACCTTGGATACCAACCTGTAAGCGGAGAAAGCTGGTAACCAGGGTATACATTGGGTAACGGCGCTGCGTGCTGCCTAGATACCCACAGTTTACCATGGTTACCAGCCTGATCTCACTTACCGCAGCCTGGCAGTGTGAGCAAGACAGCAGACTGCAGAGATTTTCTCGAGTGGTATTTGACCGATGCTGACTTCTAGTAAATACTTGCACTTCCAGTGAAATAAGTACTGTATAAGTTGTGGATGGTCCTAATTTATTGGGGTAGAGCATTCCAGAAAATTGGTGCAGCTCGGGAGAATTCGTGGAGCTGGCAGTGGGAGTTTCGGATTAGTAGGGATGTTAGTCAATCTCATGATCAATGGAGGTCACAGAGATGGGACTTCAGCCATCATACATTATCACCTATACCATGCATAGTATTATATGTTAACCCCATTAAATAACGAGTGTCATATTAAGTGCTGTATAGGGTGTGTTATGTCTAGTGTCCATATGCTGCACTCTTCTTAATATTGTGTATTCTGGGTTCCAGACATTATTTTCCTCCCAACCCTTTAAAATACCGATCTGGAGCTCCTACATATGTCTAGAAGAATAAGCTCCATCTTGGAGATTCTCCCATTGTAACAATATACTAAGCTGTTGGGATGTGACGGTGCCCCATGGCACTGCCATCTGTACCCATCTCCACATTGTAGATGACAGATGTATTGCTCTAGCGCAGTCCTGCAAGTGTTAATCACAAAGTCGTCTTAGTCGGAATTCTCCCTCCGGCTGGATAAATGCCTCTGTTTCCATGGAGACAGTCTCCTCCTGCTCTAAATCAATAATTTTGCTTTGCCCTGGATCTTGGATGCTAAAAATAATCCTCTCCGTCTTAATGTTTTTTTTTTTTGCACAGAAATATGTATGTGCCAGAAAAACACCAGGACACGACACAATACAACTGCGTTCTGTGTTAGCTGGAGGATGCAAATTCAATGGAGAAATGCAGGAGCTGAAGTGCGAAGAACATTAATGCAATCATTACTAAGAATATAGAACATCCGCTCCTGCTTTATTATCTGCCCGGCATTGAGGAGCGAGGCCTGGAGGGGATTCTCCAGTGAAAACTGGATTTTCCCTTTTGGACATATTCATTAACAAGTCCATCAGTCCATCCATAATGCAAACCCTTTCCAGGCACAGGAAGCACCCAGTCTAGTCTGCAGGCAGGGCGTAACTACAACAAGTACAGGGAATGCCATCGCATCGGGGCCCTGGAGCCCTGGAGGCCCCAAAAGTCCCATTGGCCTATAGAAAAAGTCTATTGCTAATAAGGTTTTGCAATAATTGGGGGCCCCATTGGAGCTTTCGCATCAGGGCCCATGAGCTTCAAGTTACGCCACTGCTAGTTTGGGTAGTGATTCACCCAAGGCCCTATGGGGACTTGGTACCCGGGTGTGGAGTCGCAGGGATGTCACCGGTGGCCCGCCCGGACCCGTGGCCCTAGTGGTCAGCCTAAAAATTGGGGGAGTTGTGGAAAAGGAATAAAAGTTTAAAGTTTGTCGTGACGCCACCTCCGGGGATGATGGTCCGGCAGCTGGGTGGTATAGCTCCCCACAGGCGGAGCGTGGTCCCCAGGGCTGTTGTGAGGTGACAGGGATTGATGCAGGGTATTGGGTGCGCTGCCAGGCAGCTGGGGCAGTCTATGTAGCAGACAGGGTCAGGGACTGAGGAATCGACACACACACTGCAAGTTGTTTCTGTACCTTTACTGGTAGAATTGCAGGTAATGTCCAGGGTACTCTCCGGTGGTAGGGAAACACTTCTGGATCTCCACGGTGAGTGAGTTTAAGGCCTCCTTGTCACTTTTCCCTTGTTGAAGCCCCTGCCTTGTGTAAACCTAGGTCTGGCCTCCTCTGCTGTTATGTCACCTGTGTGTTGTAGTGGGAAACCTTCGTGTGGACTACCGCTATATCTTCTCCTGCGGTACCTGGCTCCCTTCTTGATTGCTACACAAATGCCCGGGAGACTGGAGTCTCCTCGGTGGACCGGTTTCTCTGCTGGGCTAGATGCTCTCCCGCAGACTTGGACTCCGGTGTCCGGTTGGCTTTCTGGTATGAGCCGATACGGCCCCTCTGTCCCCAGTCTGCTCTCACTTCGTTCCTCACGCCTTGCCTTCAACCTCACTCCTAGGTCCCTGCACTGGCTAGGCTGTTAACTGCTTGGTCATCAACTGGCTCGGGCCTAGCACGGCTCCGACACACCAAGACTTCTTCACAGTTCTCCCAGCGACTGCACACTCCGACTAACTCCGCCCCCAGCACCAGTATTTATAGGGGATCTTGCTTAAGGCAGCAAGTGGGGCTCCCCCTACAGGTCTGGGGTGGAAAGTGTTGTATGTGTTTGGGGTACTCACTGTGGATATCCATCCATGTTTTAGGTAGGTCTGCGGTTACCTGTACTGGGAGGGCGCCACAGTAGCAGACTAGCAAAATGGAGGGAGGGTTCAGCCCTTAACAAGATTTATTGACCCTGTGAGGGTCTGTCAGGGGCCCACTTCTGAAAGTTACAAACAAACATAGATAAAAGGAATTGTTGCGTAATCAACTGGCATGATGGTAACACTGGTCTCAAAATAGGCAACGGGCATGAAAGCTTACTTCTATTTCATAGAGGGAATGGGCTTTACAGATGAGGGGATTCATCAGCATATTTGGACCAAAAAATGTTTCACTTAACAATATTTCACTTAGTTTACTGGGTGCATTAGTTATAATAGAGTCCGTTTCCTGTGGGGCAGATCTAGCAGAGCTTTGTGGAGTTGTGTAATAATAGTAATAATAATTATATAGTGCTAACATATTCAGTTGATAACTCCACCCATACAACTGATCTCTGTGCATACTGTATAGTGCTGAAGGCAGCTTGCTCTTTAATGATAATCTCCTGCTGATAAAACACTGATTTCATTGAAACTGTACAGTAAGTGACACATCACTGTAATCACGGTCTATGCTCCCACATTACTGTGCTCTCAAATTATTTACTGGTCTTTAGCTCGTTCTTGAGCCATGGCAACTTGATGAGTGAATGCTCTGTAGGAAGATCGATCTTGCGCTGTCTAGATAGGTCCAACAGGCTCTTCTCCAAGCCTAGATAGGTCCACCAGGGTTTTCTCCAAGCCTAGATAGGTTCACCAGGGTTTTCTCCAAACCTAGATAGGTTCACTAGGCTCTCTTCCAAGCGTAGATAGGTCCACTACGGTCTTCTCCAAGCCTAGATAGGTCCACCTGGGTCTTCTCTGTGATAGATTTCCTTTAATAGTGAGGTAGCCCAGAAAGGGTAGTAAAGAGCCTCCACTCTCTCATTTTGAGTGATCTTTGCATTACAGTAACATCTCTCTCAGATGTCTCACTGCTTTGCATGGCTGTCTTGGCCATCGCCTCCCCTAGAGGGCTCACTCCTTTACGGTTACCATCTCGCATTGCCCGATTCACGATTGGCTATTGGTGACAACTATAACTCTACTTTGTGCTTCGTCTCCCCCTTTCATGACAGGGCAATCAGTTAAAATACAACCTCATGCCCTGATTCATTATGACTGCCTGTAGCAGATTTCCATCTTTTTATATCACCCAAAAGCATATTGACTGGAGGTGAGTGCTTAACACACCACAACTACCACCCCCATCCTATGATCTACAGTCCTTCCTATTAGACTGCCCCTTCCTATTCCGCCTAGACACAGTCTTAATAAAGGGATTGCTGGAGTAAGATGTGCCAAATTCATTAAGAGATGTACAGCACTCAGATTTGCCCAAGCTTCATTCAAGTTTCATGGTTTTTAAGGTTGAAGGTACACTATAAATTCATGTAGTTCAACCCAGAATATACCGTGTAAAAATAGCCAAAATTTAGCAACCATTCAAGAAGTTTTACTCCGGAATTCTGATGAAAACTGCTTAAAGGGAAACTGTCATGTGAAAAAATGCTATTCACCTGGAGATATGGGGTTAATCTGCAGGTAAATATAGTTTGGAACCTGCCTCCCGCCTACACATTGCACCCTGCTAACTGGAGGAGGATAAACTTTATTCCTCCCGGTAGCGCTTCGGTTTCAGTTATCGGGGCAGTGCCAGCTCGGGCTCAGTTACCGTGCACGGAGAGCAGCGGCTGTAACTGCACCCCCCCCGCACTGACAGACAGCTAATACTAATGCTCCACCTGCTGTCAGTCAGTACAGGGGCGGTTAGAGATGTTGTTTTCCATATACAGAGTGGTGACTGAACTCCCCCCCACCAACACAACCCCCATGACTGAAACCCAAACACTGCCTGAAGGAATAAGGTTCAATGTACAGGTGTTGGGTAGGTTCCATATCCACAATACCCCATATCTGCAGGTAAATAAGATTTTAGCATATAACAGGTTCCCTTTAAAGAATCAGGCCCTTATTGTCTCACCTGGAGTCGGCTTTAGGGCACACACTGGATACCATTGTTATTTCATGGCCACTACTTTATACATACACAGGATAGTGTTATTGATCTTCTTGTCAAGACTGTCTACAGCAGAGCTCCCTCACATTAGTGACACCCAGAGGTCCCATTAGCAGTATAATGACAGCCAAAGCTTTTCCAGAAAAATCACACTGAAGCAGTAACCAAGATCCAAGGGTCATACCTTATCCCATTCAGATCTGCTCTTCTATCTGGAGCTTCTCACAAAAGTCACCATCTGCAGACCTGCTATTCATATCTGTTTGCTAGACCTGGCGCCAATGCACCAAGCTGGAAGACAATAGTGAGCCTCACATCACTTGCCCACAAGCCACATGGTTCCTGAGCCTCAGGTTGGGGACCCCTGATCTACAGTCACAGGATGCAATAATTTTTTTCTGTATGTACATGACTTTTATAAGACTATTTACCTTTATTTATAGGGGCCACACAGTCATCTTCCACCCAACTTTACTGGACTAGGCAAACTTTAAGTCTCTATACTGCTGTTATTTGGGTAGTACATACCTTTTCTTTGCTACTGTCATGTGTAGCCTGTGCTCTAGTCTTCTTGAACTGCTCTGCAATGATTAAATGCATTTATTCCTGTGGGTTCCTTCAGAGTTAATGTCAGTAGATTAGTTGCTATCCATGGTATTAGCTGTCTGTGGCTCTTCAGGTTACAAGCTGCTGCTGTGTGTGTCAGATGACATTGTTACCAATGTCCTCGACCATTTCTCTCGCATGGCTGCCGCATTTCATGTCCTCAGAATTACCAACCATTATTCTGGGAGACTTCAACATCCCCACAAACAGCCCCATCTCCTCATCTGCATTTCAGCTCCTATCTCTAACCACATCTCTTGGCCTCTCTCAGCTCTCAACCTCGATGACACACAAGGATGGCAACACCCTTGACCTGATCTTTGTCCGGCTCTGCTCAACCTCCTCCTTAGATAATTCAGAACTTCCCCTCTCTGACCACAACATTCTCTCCTTCACACTTACTAACCCTCGCCCACCCCAGCACATTCCTACATATCACACATTCAGAAATCTACAGGCCATAAACCCTCACACATTCTCAGACTCTCTACACTCATCACTGTCCCCTATCTCCTCATTTTCCTGTCCCAATCTGGCAGTCAATCACTTAAATGACTCTCTCAGAAGGACCCTGGACCAAGTAGCGCCCCTCACCCTCAAAACCTCCAAACACAGAGCAAAACAGCCCTGGCTCACATCACAAACTCGATTCCTCCAGCAATGCTCTAGGAGTGCTGAACGTCTATGGATGAAAAAGTCGCACTCCAGAAAACTTCATTCACTACAAATTTATGCTGAGAACTTACAATTCTGCCCTTCACCTTGCCAAACAAACCTACTTCACCACTTTGATCTCCTCACTATCCAACAACCCAAAAAAACTCTTTGACACCTTTCACTCTCTCCTCAGTCCTAAAGTGCAGGCCCCCATCACTGACCTCTGTGCTGATGACCTGGCTTCCCACTTCATAGAGAAAATAGAAAACATCCGTCAGGAAATCAACTCCCAACCTCAAATTGCTGTTACCCCTACCTCTCCCCACATTTCCTGCGGCTCACTCACTACTTTTAACCCGGTCACAGAAGATGAAGTCTCCAGGCTCCTCTCTTCCTCTCGTCCCACGACATGCACTGCTGACCCCATCCCCTCACACCTACTCCAGTCTCTCTCTCCGGTGGTCACCTCTCACTTAACCAAAATCTTCAATCTCTCCCTCTCTTCTGGCGTCTTCCCCTCCTCCTTTAAACACTCTATCATCACTCCTTTATTAAAGAAATCTTCTCTCGACCCTTCCTGCACAAACAACTACAGACCAGTTTCCAATCTCCCCTTCATCTCTAAACTCCTGGAGCACCTGGTCTACACCCGCCTCACTCATTACCTCTCCACTCACTCCCTTCTAGACCCATTACAGTCTGGTTTCCGCCCCCTACATTCTACAGAAACTGCTCTCACCAAGGTGACCAATGACCTTCTGACGGCAAAACGTAATGGTCACCACTCTCTGCTTATCCTTCTTGATCTCTCTGCAGCCTTTGACACTGTTGACCTTTATCTCCTACCCTCCATGCTGCACTCCATCGGCATCAAGGACACTGCTCTCTCCTGGTTCTCTTCCTATCTCTCTGACCGCTCTTTCAGTGTATCATTTGCTGGCTCCACTTCCTCCCCTCTTCCTCTCACTATTGGAGTCCCTCAGGGTTCAGTCCTTGGACCTCTTCTCTTCTCACTCTACACAGCCCCGATTGGACAGACCATCAGCAGATATGGTTTCCAGTACCATCTTTATGCTGATGACACACAACTATACACTTCTTCCCCGACCTTACTCCCGCTCTAATAAAGAACACCAATGACTGTCTAACCGCAGTTTCCAATATCATGTCCGCTCTCTACCTGAAACTTAATCTTTCCAAAACTGAACTACTCCTGGTCCCACCCTCCACTAATCTCCCTAAATATGACATCTCTCTCTCAGTGTGTGGCACCACAATAGTGCCGAGTCAGCAGGCTCGCTGTCTGGGTGTTATGTTTGACTCTGATCTTTCCTTCACCCCATATATACAATCTCTCGCCCGCTCTTGCCGCTTGCATCTCCAGAATTCGCCCCTTTCTCACCTTGGAAACCACAAAAACCCTCACTGTTGCCCTGATTCACTCCCGCCTTGATTATTGTAATTCTCTCTTAGTTGGCCTCCCCTGCACTAGACTGTCCCCTCTCCAGTCCATCCTTAATGCAGCAGCCAGGATTACCTATCTTGCTAATCGTTACTCAGACGCTTCTGCTCTATGCCAGTCATTACACTGGCTGCCTATATACTATAGGATCCATTTCAAACTGCTTGTTCTCACCCACAAAGCTCTTCACAGTGCAGCACCCCCATACATCTCCTCCCTCATCTCTGTCTATCACCCCAGCAGTTCTCTTTGCTCTAGAAGTGACTTTAGACTCACTTCTGCAATAATCCGAACCTCCCACTCCCGGCTCCAAGACTTCTCCCGAGCCGCACCAATTCTTTGGAATGCTCTACCCCAAAAAATTAGATGTATCCACAACTTAAATAGTTTTAGGCGATCCCTAAAAACACATCTCTTTAGGGAGGCCTATCATGATCCCTAGTCAGTCATCTAGACATAGCCTATCTGCTCCACCTCAAGTGGATCACATATAACTGGTTGTGGCCACTTATTCTGCTCCTATCTGTTCCCCATCTCCTCAAGTTGACTATACTATCATTGCAAATGAGCACCTATACCTTGTCACCCCCACCTTATTGTTAGATTGTAAGCTCTTATGAGCAGGGTTGCCATTTTTTTGCTCCAATTATCGTATTATGTTATGCTTTGTATTGTATTGTTTTTGGCATTGTATTGTATTTTCTAATTGTTTCTTATGATTGTTTAAATGTGAACTTTGTATTGTGAATGTGAAGCGCTGCGGAATATGTTGGCGCTATATAAATAAAAAATTATTATTATTATTATTATTACCACTCCCCTAGTCTTTAAATAATTTCATTACCCTTTAGGTGGTGACCTTGAAAAAGTTTAGGCTCTACTCTGACCTTGTGCTCTGTGGACGCAGAGCTGTGGTGCACAAGGTAAACCTTTGTGAAAGCTATTGTGTGGGAGTTGCTGTTCTTTTCCCTGGATGGATAGGAGGGGCTTATAGCCAGCGCAGGGTTGGATAGGAGCAGGGCAAGGTTGGGAGCCCAGACATCTCCACCTTTTAGGGGTAATTCTGGGATCAGGGTCAGCTAGGGAACCCCAGTCTCCAGGGTCATACTTGCTACCATGATTCTCTCAGCCCATTTCTGCCTTCCTGCTACTACTCCGTTCAAGCACTATTATAACCCTGTGACAGCTACTCTAACCTGAGAGATGTACGCCGATTAGTGAGCTGTTCTGTTCACTTACCTAGCTCTGAACAGCACCCACTCCACCCCAGGTGTGTCCTTGCCTTGGTTATACTCAGGTGAGAGTGGGAAGAGATCCTCCTAACCCTTCTGACTCTTGGGCATGAAAAAGGAAAAAAAAGACAGTAATGATCAAGAAAGAAAGAGTTCATACCCCAAATCTGTAATGTTATCTGCTTCTTAGTTTGAGACAAATCTGCATATAAAATATGTTTGATTAATAATTCAAAAGTCTATTTGCCTTTGGAAGAATTACAAAGTCATTTCCGTCCTTTCTCCCTATTTTATCATTTATCATGTGCAGCACTTTTGCAGGCACGAAAAATAAAAAAAACGAAAATTGCAAGGAAAGTGCAACTATCAAAATGTCATGGTGAAGTGTAGTGCTCCAAAGATCAGCTTGACACACTGCCAGGAAGGACTTCCATTAGTTCATAAGTCTTCTCTATGATTGTGTCAAAAATCTACAAATATGTGAATTGTAATTTTCAATAAAGGTTTTTTATGCTTTGCAACATTATTTTTAAGCAGAAGTCACCAACCAGTTACAATGTGGCTCAAGGGCCACTGATATGTTGGTTGCAGCTGTCTGCTGCCTCCCTCCACTGTATCAGCGTCCACAGGGGGCATTGTTAATATTTGAGGGACACGATCACTCCTTATGAGAGCACTTATGGGGCATAATTACTTTATAAGAAACACTTAGGCCATTATTGCTTTGTAAGGCGGCACTCCGGCCATTATTACTTTTTTAGGCGGCACTCCGGCCATTATTACTTTGTAAGGCGGCACTACAGCCATTATTACTTTATAAGGAGGCACTCCGGCCATTATTACTTTTTAAGGCGGCACTCCAGCCATTATTACTTTATACGGAGGCACTCCAGCCATTATTACTTTATAAGGAGGCACTCCGGCCATTATTACTTTATAAGAAACACTTAGGCCATTATTGCTTTGTAAGGCGGCACTCCGGCCATTATTACTTTTTTAGGCGGCACTCCGGCCATTATTACTTTGTAAGGCGGCACTACAGCCATTATTACTTTATAAGGAGGCACTCCGGCCATTATTACTTTTTAAGGCGGCACTCCGGCCATTATTACTTTATACGGAGGCACTCCAGCCATTATTACTTTATAAGGAGGCACTCCGGCCATTATTACTTTATAAGGAGGCACTCCGGCCATTATTACTTTGTAAGGCGGCACTCTGGCCATTATTACTTTATAAGGCAGCACTCTGGCCATTATTACTTTGTAAGGCGGCACTCCGGCCATTGTTACTTTATAAGGGGGCACTCCAGCCATTATTGCTTCATAAGGAGGCACTCTGGCCATTATTTCTGTATTAGGGAACATTCAGGCCATTATTACTTTATAAGGAGGCACTCTGGCCATTATTACTTTATAAGGAGGCACTCTGGCTATTATTTCTTTATAAGGGGCACTCCGGATATAATTTCTTTGTAAGGGGCACTCCGGATATAATTTCTTTATAAGGGGCACTCCGTATATAATTTCTTTATAAAGGGCACTACGGATATAATTTCTTTATAAGGGGCACTACGGATATAATTTCTTTATAAGGGGCACTCCGGCTATTATTTCTTTATAAGGGGCACTCCGGCTATTATTTCTTTATAAGGGGCACTCCGGCTAATATTACTTTATAAAGGGGCACGCTGACCATTATTACTTTAGAAAGGGGAAACTGAGGTTATTTAGACTTTTAGAGGGGCACATATCAGAGTCTTCTTAGATTTATTGCCTAGAATGTGGCTCGTACCTATCTCTCAAAGCTGAATGTTACTTTCAAGGTAAGAAAGGTTTAGAGACTCCTGTGTTAAAGGGAATCTGTCACCAGATACACTAAGACTGCTGTATATACGTCCCACAGAATACACTGAGACTGCTGTATATAGTCACATAGCATACACTGAGACTGCTGTAAATATATCTAATAGGATATACAGAGACTGCTGTATATAACCACATAGGATATAATGAGACTGTACTATGTACATCACATAGGATACACTAAGACTGATGTACATACGTCACATAGGATACACTGAAACTATAAACATCACATGGGATACACCAACACTGCTTTATATACGTCATATAAAATACACTGCTGTATATACGTACCATAGAATACACTGAGACCGTTTTATATACGTAAAATTAGATACACTGAGACTGCTGTATATATGTCACATAAGCTACACTGAGACTACTGTATATATATGTCTTATAAGATACACTGAGACTTGTATTTATTTGTCACATAGGATACACTGAAACTGCTGTATATGCGTTGCATAGGATGCACTGAGACTGCTGTATATACTTCACATAAGATTCACTGAGACTGCCGGTGACCAGTTCCATTTAACGAATTAAATTATTAAATGATGTCCCTTAAAGGAGTTGGTCACTTCTAGGACAACCCTTTCTCATTCGCAGTGTTTGGCTCAATTAAAATAGAAAAGCCTTTTTTCCCCTCCCATTCTGGCGCTTGTGTCTGTGATGCCCACCAGGGCCGGAGTTTACTCAGTAACAGGGCCAGTCGGTGCTTGGGAGGTCACGGTGGCGGTGACCTCGCTTCGTGGCCCTGGGCGTGCAGTAAAGGGGTATATTTACAGGGGAAAGTTTGTGATGCCACCTGTGGTACTCGGCCAGGAGTGGCCGATGCTGCAGAATATGACTGCTGGGGCAGATGGTAGTGCAGCCGGGATTGTATAGCTCCCCACAGGTGGAGCAGGGCCCCAGGGATCGTGTGAACAGTCTATAGCAGGGATGGGGCTCTGACGGTGTAGAGGGCCGCAGGGTTCAAATGGAGCTGACACACACGGTTCATGAAGTTCTTTACCTTTTACTTGCTGATCGGGCAAGGTCACCCAGCTGGGTGCTGTGCTTCTCCAAAGTGCAGCCAGTTTAGTTCCCAGTAGATCAGGATCACTCTGCCGGGACACCATTCGTGGCCTTCCCGAGTTGCTCTCTTCCTGCGCTGGATTATTGCCTCACCTGCCCTGCGCCTTCGTGAACAGAGTCCCAGGCTGATGTCTGTGGGCCTTGTCGGGCGACTTCAGCGGCACAACCCCTGACGCTAGTTCTAGCCACCATCCTGCAGATTATTCATGGGTTGCGGCCACTACTCCTGAAGACGCAGTGTCCTCCAGTTTTCCTAGTTGGGACTTGGAGTATCCACACCAGATCGGGGCCGGTCCCCTCTCGCAACCAGTCCCTTTGCCCGACTCTGGCCGGTACCGGGTTCATGGCACACGGGTGGATCCCCCACTCCAGTGTCCCCTAGGACTCTCTCCATCCTGCATCCGCTCCGGACGCCTTCCTCCTCTTGACTCTTGTCTAACCTTCTGCTAACCCCTCCTCCTAGCCAGAAGATGGGGCCCTCCCTAATCAGGGTCCGCCCGAATCCCCTAGCTCGGAATTGGGATGGTGTTGTGTGCAAACTATGTGTCTTGGGTTTGTAATCCCTCTCCCCTGGGAACGGTGACACCACACCTATGGAGTAGGTGCAGCGTCACTGTGGCGACCAGTCTGCAGGGGTGCCACATGTCCCTGGGGCTTATATGAGGTTGGTGAGGCCACACAAGCCGCTCGTCCAATTTTGGCTTTTCTCTCCCCGCCTTCTGACATATGAGTAAGTATTACAGAAAGTGAGTGGCAGGTGCCTCTCTTTCTCCCTGTTGATTACTCATATGTCAGAAGACAGGGAGAGAAAAGCCAAAATTGGACGAGGGGCTTGCGTGACCTCACAACCTCATATAAGCTCCAGGGACACGAGTACCGACACCACAGGAATGACGCCGTAATGGGAGGAGAGTATAAGTCTTGTTATTACAATTGTGCCATACACTGGGTATAAGAAGGGGGTTGTCCTAGTAGTGGATAACCCTTTTAATATTTTACTAAGGGACCCCCTGTATTGTATCCTTATATTTATAGCATAGCATAGTATAGCATTGATGTGGATTGACAGTGATCTGGGCTTCTAGGCAATAAAGGTGACGGATCATTTACCAAACATTTTATATAATGGCTTAATTAAATACATTTAAGGAACACTTATTTATTTGATTGAGTTCTGTGCTTTTTTAATGATTAATCTCATCCTATTGCCATAGCTCTGCTGATTCTGGAAACGTTTTTCTTCTTTTGTGCCCCTCCGTTCCAGGCTTATCCCCCCCTGAAATTAATATGCGAATGGTCCCTTCAACCAACTGGGCGTGTACAACAGAACTTCTATGTAGGAGTTTCCTTTTCCTTTTCTGATGCTAGCCAATCCAATCAAGGCCACACCCACAGAGCAGTAGTACACGCCCTGTTGTTCGAAGGGAAAATTTGTACTCTTTTTGGCAGGAGTCATAACTTTGGAACAGAGGGGTACAGAAGAAAAAGGAAAATTGTTCCAGAATCATTGAAGCAGAATCAATAGGAAGAGGCGCCTCCTTCCCTAGGAAACTCTATAAATGGTTGGAATCCTAGGCTACAAGAATTACATTAAAAATACCTCCATCTTTAAAAACGGAGAGGATGTTTAATAAGAGGTGAATTGCAAAGTTTCTTGTTTTTACAAGCACCTTGCAAATGCACCCTTTAGTGTACGAGTACAATATTCATAGTTTAGTAGTTTTTAAGATTGAAAGTAGACATAAGTCCTAACCTAATATTTGGCATGAAAGGGAACCAACCAGCAGGATATAGGGCTATAAAGTGAAACCAGTGCCTTACAGGCACTGACATGCTGAATGTAATTATACTGTACCTTTACTTGAATGTTTCCATGTTTGATTGCAGAGAAAGGTGTCATAAAACTCTTGGAAAACAGGGCAGCAGGTGATTGATGTGTGCAACACTGCGTCACTATTTAAGGTTGTTTTTTCCCTCCCCTGTGGGCATGCCTTTCAGCTGTAAGCCAACCCCAACCCCACCCCCCCTTCTGATCTGTACTTTCAGTTTCAGTATTTTAAAATGAGAGGGGGGTTTGGCTTACAGCTGAAAGGCATGCCCACAGGGGAGAAAAAAAACAACAACCCCAAATAGTGATGCAGTGCTGCACACATCAATCATCTGCTGCCGTGTTTTCCAAGAGTTTTATGACACTTTTCTCTGCAATCAAACCTTAAATCATTCAAGTAAAGGCATGATTGCCTGTAAGGCGCTAGCTTTACTTTATAGCCCTAGATCCTGCTGGTTGGTTCCCTTTAAATGTTGCCTTTGTTCTGAAGTAATCGATATTTGGATATTCTGACTATTCTTCTATTGAATTTCATTCCTGTATAAATCTATCACAATATTCTTTTTCATGTAAGCATATAGAGAGTTCAGTAATAATTTTTGCAGCCAGCAGGAACAGATTCAGGACTTGGCCACAAGGCAGCAGCACGCATCTGTGAGAGCCTCCCAGAAACAATGAGTGGGAATGTAAAGTGTATATTACTTTTTCTTCCAATGCAGACAACGATTTTTGCAAAACCTTTTGAGACTTTGTCTTCATGCATTCTGTTCTGCTTCAGGACAGAGCCATATTAATTGGTAAGTCATTTGTACAGAAAATTGATTCTGTACGGCCACCACATCTACCTCAATGTGCCAAATATAAATATAGCATTGTAATGTGTCATTCAAGTAAAGTATTTAGACTGCCATTTCATTCTCCAGTCTACAAATTCCCACTGGAGACTGATGTGCCAACTTTATCAAAGTGAATCTGTCAACTGATTTTAGCTATGGAATCTGGTTATACAGACTAGCTGGACTGCCTGGCAGGAGACACCTAGTCCTGCAGTGATAATCTCCTGCTGATAAAACACTGATTGTATTGGAACTACGGCAAGCTGCTGAGCAAATGACACATCCCAGGAATCAGGGTCTGTACCCCTACATTATACTGCTCTCAGATTGAACAGGAGAAACAGATTGCCTTAAATAAGCACATCTTACTCTAGCTATGACCTGATATGGATTTAAAAGACAATTTATGCTTTTTGGTGTAAAGTTTAGTAAATCTATTGTGCTACAGTGGCCATACACTGCTTGCTAAGCCCCATACACTTTTTTTTTTGCAAATGTGGTGAAGCCTTTGCACAATGTAAAAAAGGATAAATGATCTTTTGGCTGTGACGACCATCCGCCGTGAGGCTGAGCTGCTGGTACGGCAGCACCCCGAGAAACTCTGAGACCCTTTACCCCTATACAGGGATCTGGAATTACAGCGGAGCCCAGGGGGTAGCTGCCTATTATGAGCAGCGGAGCAGGAAGATCGCCAGGAAGGGAAAAATCAGGACCCGAAAAACTTAGGAGTCCGAGTCAAAACCAAGAGGGCAGTTAAGGTACAAAAATGTCAGGCTGTAGCAGAGTCGAATATCCAGGCAAAGGTCAAAGTCAAAACCAAGGGGGCAGCTAAGGTACAAAATCATCAGGCTGTAGCAGGGTCAAATATCCAGGCAAAGGTCAGAGTCAAAACCAAGGGGGCAGCTAAGGTACAAAATCATCAGGCTGTGGCAGAGTCAAATATCCAGGCAAAGGTCAGAGTCAAAACCAAACACACACTATATCACTGGGGAACCAAGACTATATCTGGCGGCCTGCAAGACAGGCTCCAAGGTATTTAAAGGCCGCGATAACTCCCATAGGCTGGAGCTCACAGCCTGATGATGTCATCCGGACCGCCCCTAGAACCAGGCCAGTTGGTGATGCACGATTGGCACCAACCACCCCACTTCTGATAGAAGAACGAAGGCTGCGAATATCAGACACCTCTGCAAGACCCGCTCTTCTGCAACCAACATCACTCACAGGAGAAACACGGCGGCGTTCAGCGATCGAGGCAGATGTCGAAGGAGCAGGTCTCTATGAGGACATGGCCCTCCTATTACCGGCACCATCAGCTGAAGGAATCCGACGCCTCCCAGTGGCCGAGGCGGGAACACCAGCCACCGAGTCCAACGACAACGTGACATTGTCTTGATTAATTCATTCTCGGCAGCACTTTGCAGTGTGTAAACAGGACATGTGCTGTCGAGAATAGCAGCAGTTTATGCACGCAGAATAATGTATTGCTGATCATTCAGTGCACCTCTGAAGCACACTCTGCCTGCCAAACAAGGCTATTGGATGATCGCTGATTAGCACGTATGTTGTTGATTGGCGTTGTTTAAAGGTACCTTTACACGCGGCAACTTTTCTAGGAATTTCACTGGCGACTTACTGGTTGCAGTGAAATCATGGAGACATTGTTCCATTTGTACACAGCAACAAGATAGAACAATGTGTCCATGATTTCACTGCAATCAGTAAGTTGCCAGTGAAATTCCTAGAAAAGTTGCCGCGTGTAAAGGTACCCTAACACTGCTCGTCATCTGGTGTAAAACCAGCCTAAAAGTGTACAGGGACACGCCACCAACTGAATACACCTAATTATCAAGTTATTCATACATTTTTATGAGCAATAAGAGGAACATCATAAAGTAACATTTTCAGAAAAGGTGATAAGATTTAATATTATGTGAGGGCATCCTTGTGCCGTCCCCACAGCCTGCCCCACATATGTCCCCACAGCAAGCCCCTTGTATATGTCCTCACAGCCAGCTTCACATAAATCTACATAACAAGACACATATACAGTTGTGGACAAAATTATTGACACCCCTGCAATTCCGTCAGATATTACTCAGTTTCTTCCTGAAAATGATTGCAATCACAAATTCTTTGGTATTATTATCTTCATTTAATTTGTCTTCAATGAAAAAACACAAAATAGAATGAAGCAAAAAGCAAAACATCGATCATTTCACACAAAACTCCAAAAATGGGCCAGACAAAAGTATTGGCACCCTCAGCCTAATACTTGGTTGCACAACCTTTATCCAAAATAATTGCGATCAACCGCTTCCGGTAACCATCAATGAGTTTCTTACAATGCTCTGCTGGAATTTTAGACCATTCTTCTTTGGCAAACTGCTCCAGGTCCCTGATATTTGAAGGGTGCTTTCTCCAAACTGCCATTTTTAGATCTCTCCACAGGTGTTCTATGGGATTCAGGTCTGGACTCATTGCTGGCCACCTTAGAAGTCTCCAGTGCTTTCTCTCAAACCATTTTCTAGTGCTTTTTGAAGTGTGTTTTGGGTCATTGTCCTGCTGGAAGACCCATGACCTCTGAGGGAGACCCAGCTTTCTCACACTGGGCCCTACATTGTCCTGCAAAATTTGTTGGTAGTCTTCAGACTTCATAATGGCATGCACACGGTCAAGCAGTCCAGTGCCAGAGGCAGCAAAGCAACACCAAAACATCAGGGAACCTCCGCCATGTTTGACTGTAGGGACCGTGTTCTTTTCTTTGAATGCCTCTTTTTTTTCTCCTGTAAACTCTATGTTGATGCCTTTGCCCAAAAAAGCTCTACTATTGTCTCATCTGACCAGAGAACATTCTTCCAAAACGTTTTAGGCTTTCTCAGGAAAGTTTTGGCAAACTCCAGCCTGGCTTTTTTATGTCTCGAGGTAAGAAGTGGGGTCTTCCTGGGTCTCCTACCATACAATCCCTTTTCATTCAGACGCCGACGGATAGTACGGGTTGACACTGTTGTACCCCCGGACTGCAGGGCAGCTTGAACTTGTTTGGATGTTAGTCGAGGTTCTTTATCCACCATCCGCACAATCTTGCGTTGAAATCTCTCGTCAATTTTTCTTTTCCGTCCACATCTAGGGAGGTTAGCCACAGTGCCATGGGCTTTAACCTTCTTGATGACACTGCGCACGGTAGACACAGGAACATTCAGGTCTTTGGAGATGGACTTGTAGCCTTGAGATTGCTCATGCTTCCTAACAATTTGGTTTTCTCAGACAGTTCTTTGGTCTTCTTTCTTTTCTCCATGCTCAATGTGGTACACACAAGGACACAGGACAGAGGTTGAGTCAACTTTAATCCATGTCAACTGGCTGCAAGTGTGATTTAGTTATTGCCAACACCTGTTAGGTGCCACAGGTAAGTTACAGGTGCTGTTAATTACACAAATTAGAGAAGCATCACATGATTTTTCTAACAGTGCCAATACTTTTGTCCACCCCCTCTTTTATGTTTGGTGTGGAATTAGATCCAATTTGGCTTTAGGACAATTCTTTTTGTGTTTTTTCATTGAAGACAAATTAAATGAAGATGATACCAAAGAATTTGTGATTGCAATCATTTTCAGGAAGAAACTGAGTATTATAGTTACCATAAAAGTAGGTGGAGAGGGGCCCGGCAAAATTTCTTGCACAGAGGCCCTGAGCTGTTAGTGTCTGCCCCTGCTAGCATTACATGGTTCCAGTATTCTCAATTTTAATTCATCTGTATTTGCCGATCCATTTTTTAACATAGCCTGTCTCATCTAAGGAGACACCATCTTACTGTATCAGTTAATTGCAGGCTTTCTTTTATGTCTGAAATCTTTTTGGAAGAACGTCGTCTTCTCACAAGTAGATGTAATGTGACATTCAGCCTTTTGAAGCTTTGCCTGTTCAATAATACATTTTCCCTTAAAAAAAAGAATAGTTTTAATATATTTTAGCAGCTTCTTCCAAATCACATTACCGTATATACTCGTGTAAAAGCCGAGTTTTTCAGCCCAAAATTTGGGCTGAAAAGTCTCCCCTCGGCTTATACACGAGTCACTACGGTTGGAGGGGGCTGTGGAGGCTGGAGGAGGCGGGGGGAGGCTGCTGTATGAGCGGCCCGTCACGTGGGGCCGCTCATTATATATGCACTGCTTCCCCTGTCAATCAGCGGCAGGGGGAAGCAGTTCATATATGCCCCAAATGCTGCCACTCACCCCCCCTCCTTGTAAGGGGCCCCCCTTCCCCGCTGCTTATATTACCATCCCGGTCTTCTGCTCAGCGCCGCTCCTCGGTGCTCCGTTCTTCATCCTCCCGTCCAGCTACATCCGGGATCCCCGGCCGTCGCAGGCATATGACGTCATCGTGCGACGGCCGGAGATCCCGGATGCAGCGAGGACGGAGCATGAAGAACGGAGCACCAAGGAGCGGTGCTGAGCAGAAGACTGGGATGGTAAGATAAGCAGGAGGGGGGGTGAGTGCCAGCATTTGGGGGCTGCTGGGTACCCCCTGGGGGCTGCTGGGTACCCCCAGGGGGCTGCTGGGTACCCCCAGGGGGCTGCTGGGTACCCCCTGGGGGCTGCTGGGTACCCCCAGGGGGCTGCTGGGTACCCCCAGGGGGCTGCTGGATACCCCCTGGGGGCTGCTGGATACCTCCTGGGGGCTGATGGGTACCCCCAGGGGGATGCTGGGTACCCCTTGGGGGCTGCTGGATACCCCCTGGGGGCTGCTGGGTACCCCCTGGGGGCTGCTGTATTACCCCTGGGGGCTGCTGTATTACCCCCTGGGGGCCGCTGTATTACCCCTGGGGGCCGCTGTATTACCCCTGGGGGCTGCTGTATAACCCCTGGGGGCTGCTGTATACCCCAGGGCTGCTGTATATACTGCTGGGGCCTGTATACCACTGAGGCTGCTGTATATACCACTGGGGCTGCTGTATATACCACTGGGGCTGCTGTATATACCACTGGGGCTGCTGTATATACTGGTGGGGTCTGTATATACCACTGGGAGGCTGCTGTATACCACTGGGGTTGCTGTATATACTACTGGGGCCTGTATATGCCACTGGGGAGGCTGCTGTATACTACCATTGGGGGGCCTGTATACCACACTGCTGGAGGCTGTATACCTGTGCTGGGGTCCACCCTCGGCTTATACAAGGGTCAATAGGTTTTCCCAGGATTTGGGGGCAAAAGTAGGGGGGTCGGCTTATACACGGGTCGGCTTATACACGAGTATATACGGTAGGTTGGAATCTGAGCAAGATGAACTCTCCTAATACTGGGTGGAAATTGCTATCTTTACATAGATGATTATTTCTCTGATCTGCAATTTATACAAAATACATGAGAATAGCATTATATAAATCATAAACCTTTGTGTTTTGCTGTCCCAAATATTGATTGAATTCTAAAAGACTGGAGAGTGCAGGTCGGCAGTGTATATACAGTGCTCAGCATAAATGAGTACACCCCCTTTGAAAAATAAGAGTTTAATCAATGTCTCACTGAACATACGAACAAAGGCTTCAACAAAGGGTTCTATAGAATAAGTTTTTAACCTATCTATTATATAATTGCCGTAGCGACTTCCGTCGGAGCGGCGCTGCTTCCGGTGGCTTGGTTAGCGAGTCCGAGCTGCTTCTCCTGGACTCTCCCCGTGGCCGCGTAGCGGCCAAGGCGACTCACGAAGCAATGCCCGCAAAGCGGGCATTGCGAGTCGTTGCAGCCTAGCGAAGCAATGCCCGCGAAGCGGGCATTGCGAGTCGCTACACCGCTAACCAAGCCACCGAAGCCCATACTCCTGTAGTGTACACCGCTATACTATACTACAGTCCCATGCCCATAAGCGCCATGGGACTGTAGTATAACCATCGCGCTGTACACTACAGCCCCCTGCCGCTCTAAGCCACTACGCGCTGCTGTACTGTACACGCTATAGTATACTACAGTCCCATGCCCATAAGCGCCATGGGACTGTAGTATACCATCGCGCTGTACACTACAGCCCCCTGCCGCTCTAAGCCACTACGCGCTGCTGTACTGTACACCGCTATAGTATACTACAGTCCCATGCCCATAAGCGCCATGGGACTGTAGTATACCATCGCGCTCTACACTACAGCCCCTGCCGCTCTAAGCCACTACGCGCTGCTGTACTGTACACCGCTATAGTATACTACAGTCCCATGCCCATAAGCGCCATGGGACTGTAGTATACCATCGCGCTGTACACTACAGCCCCCTGCCGCTCTAAGCCTACCCCTAAGGCACCGCCGCCCCTAACCCCCTACCCCCTAAGCCCCGCAGCAGCCCCGACCACCTAACCCCCGACCCGCACCATCCAAAGCCGCCGCCGATACCCCCTAAGCCCCGCCGTCTACCCCCTAAGCCATCGCCGCCCCTACCTAAGCCCTACCCCCTAAGCACCGCAGCAGCCCCGACCACCTAACCCCGACCCGCAGCATCCAAACCCGCCCCCGATACCCCCTAAGCCCCGCCGTCTACCCCTAAGCCATCGCCGCCCCTACCCCTAGGCCCCCGCCGATACCCCCTAAGCCATGCCGCCTACCCCCTAAGGCACCGCCGCCCCTAACCCCTACCCCCTAGACCCCCGACGATACCCCCTAAGCCATGCCGCCTACCCCCTAAGGCACCGCCGCCCCTAACCCCCTAAACCCCGCAGCAGCCCCGACCACCTAACCCCCGACTCCCACCATCCAAACCCGCCGCCGAAACCCCGCAGCAGCCCCGACCACCTAACCCCGACTCGCACATCCAAACCCGCCGCCGATACACCCCCAAGCCCGACTACCTAACCCCCGACTCGCACCATCCAAAGCCGCCGCCGATACCCCCTAAGCCCCGCCGTCTACCCCCTAAGCCATCGCCGCCCCTACCTAAGCTCCTACCCCCTAGGCCCCCGCCGATACCCCCTAAGCTCCCGCCGCTGTCCCCTGCCCCTGTCGCTAAAGCCCTACACCCTAACCCCCCGCCGTCCCTAACCTAACGCCGCTCTCACCTAAGGCCCTACACCCGAAGCCCCCGTCCATCACTTACATGTCTTCAAGTCATCTGATCGTCCGTCCGATCGTCCGTCCGATCCTCCGTCCGGCCAGGCGTCCTCTTCCTCCGGCCCCGGGGGTCTTCTCTCTTCTTTCCGCCATCTCCGCCTCTTCGTCCGGCCCCGGGGATCTTCTGTCTTCTTTTCCGAAAATTCCACCTCCGACGTCCTCTTCCTTCTCATTAAGATAGAATGGAGGAAAAATCCCCCATTCTACCTCAATGAAATCTCACGCCGTCTTCTGATTGGTTGCTGGATAATGCCCTCAGCCAATCAGAAGAGCTCCTCATTCAGTTTTCATTCAGGTCCGCCTTTTTTCCCCATTGACATACATTACCGGTGTGTCGGCGATTTTATGGCCGCCCCCCTGGTTTATTTGTCGGCCCTAAAATCGCGGACACACCGCTAATGCATCTCTATGGGCAGTCAGCTCGACTTCTGATTGGTTGCCGTTCAATCCGAAATCGGGCTGACTGCCCATAGAGATGCATTAGCGGTGTGTCCGCGATTTTAGGGCCGACAAATAGAACCAGGTGGGCGGCCATAAAATCGCTGACACACCGGTAATGTATGTCAATGGGCAAAAAAAAGGCGGACCTCAATGAGAACTGCGTCTCAGTCAAACTTAAAAAAATAAATAAATTAAATAATAAAAAAAATAATTAAAAAAGAATTAAAAAATAATAAAAATATTAATTAAAAATAATAAACAATTCAATAAAAATAATAATAAAAAAATAAAATATATGCTAATAAGATCAGCCCTTTGCGGACCTCAATGAGAACTGCGTCTCAGCCTAAATAATAATTAAATAATAAAAAAAATAATTAAAAAGAATTAAAAAATAATAAAAAAAAATAATTAAAATAATAAAAAATTCAATAAAAATAATAATAAAAAAATAAAATATATGCTAATAAGATCAGCCCTTTGCGGACCTGAATGAGAACTGCCTCTCAGCCTAAATAATAAATTAAATAATTAAAAAAATAATTAAAAAAGAATTAAAAAAATAATAAAAAAAAATAATTAAAAATAATAAAAAATTCAATAAAAATAATAATAAAAAAATAAAATATATGCTAATAAGATCAGCCCTTTGCGGACCTGAATGAGAACTGCGTCTCAGCCTAAATAATAAATTAAATAATAAAAAAAATAATTAAAAAAGAATTAAAAAATAATAAAAAAAATAATTAAAAATAATAAAAAATTCAATAAAAATAATAATAAAAAAATAAAATATATGCTAATAAGATCAGCCCTTTGCGGACCTGAATGAGAACTGCGTCTCAGCCTAAATAATAAATTAAATAATAAAAAAAATAATTAAAAAATAAAAAAAAAAAAATAATTAAAAATAATAAAAAATTCAATAAAAATAATAATATAAAAATAAAATATATGCTAATAAGATCAGCCCTTTGCGGACCTGAATGAGAACTGCCTCTCAGCCTAAATAATAAATTAAATAATAAAAAAAATAATTAAAAAAGAATTAAAAAATAATAAAAAAATTAATTAAAAATAATAATAAATTCAATAAAAATAATAATAAAAAAAAAAAAAAATATGCTCATAAGATCAGCCCTTTAGCGCACCTGAATGACAACTGCCTCTCAGCCTAAATAATAAATTTAATAATAAAAAAAAATTAAAAAATAATTAAAAAATTATAAAAAAATAAATAAAACATAATTAAAAAATAAATAACAAATAATAAATAATAATTAAAAAAAAAATGCTAATAATAATATTACTGCTAATAATAATGCTATTAATGCTAATAATTATGTTATTAATGCTATTATTAATGCTAATAATGCTATTATTAATTCTATTAATGCTAATAATAATGCTATTAATGCTATTAATAATGTTATTAATGCTATTATTAATGCTAATAATCCTATTATTAATGCTATTTATGCTAATAATAATGATATTAATGCTATTAATAATGTTATTAATGCTATTAATAATGCTAATAATGCTATTATTAATGCTATTAATGCTCATAATAATGCTATTAATGCTATTAATAATGTTATTAATGCTATTAATAATGCTAATAATGCTATTATTAATGCTATTAATGCTAATAATAATCCTATTAATGCTATTAATAATGCTATTCATGCTATTAATAATACTATTAATGCTAATAATAATGCTATTAATGCTATTAATAATGTTATTAATGCTATTATTAATGCTAATAATGCTATTATTAATTCTATTAATTTTAATAATAATGCTATTAATGCTATTAATAATGTTATTAATACTATTAATAATGCTAATAATCCTATTATTAATGCTATTTATGCTAATAATAATGCTATTAATGCTATTAATAATGTTATTAATGCTATTAATAATGCTAATAATGCTATTATTAATGCTATTAATGCTAATAATAATGCTATTAATGCTATTAATAATTTTAAATTAATGCTATTATTAATGCTAATAATGCTATTATTAATTCTATTAATGCTAATAATAATGCTATTAATGCTATTAATAATGTTATTAATGCTATTATTAATGCTAATAATGCTATTATTAATGCTATTAATGTCAATATTTATCCTATTAATGGTATTATTAATGCTATTAATGCTAATAATAATGCTATTAATGCTATTAATGCTAAATAATAATGCTATTAATGCTATTAATAATGTTATTAATGCTATTATTAATGCTAATAATGCTATTATTAATGCTATTTATGCTAATAATAATGCTATTAATAATGCTATTAATGCTATTAATAATGCTATTAATCCTATTATTTATGCTATTAATGCTATTAATGCTAATATTTATCCTATTGATGATATTATTAATGCTATTAATGCTAATAATAATGCTATTAATGCTAATAATAATGCTATTAATGCTATTAATAATGTTATTAATGCTATTATTAATGCTAATAATGCTATTATTAATTCTATTAATGCTAATAATAATGCTATTAATGCTATTAATAATGTTATTAATGCTATTATTAATGCTAATAATCCTATTATTAATGCTATTTATGCTAATAATAATGCTATTAATGCTATTAATAATGTTATTAATGCTATTATTAATGCTAATAATCCTATTATTAATGCTATTTATGCTAATAATAATGATATTAATGCTATTAATAATGTTATTAATGCTATTAATAATGCTAATAATGCTATTATTAATGCTATTAATGCTCATAATAATGCTATTAATGCTATTAATAATGTTATTAATGCTATTAATAATGCTAATAATGCTATTATTAATGCTATTAATGCTAATAATAATCCTATTAATGCTATTAATAATGCTATTCATGCTATTAATAATACTATTAATGCTATTAATGCTAATAATAATGCTATTAATGCTATTAATAATGTTATTAATGCTATTATTAATGCTAATAATGCTATTATTAATTCTATTAATTTTAATAATAATGCTATTAATGCTATTAATAATGTTATTAATACTATTAATAATGCTAATAATCCTATTATTAATGCTATTTATGCTAATAATAATGCTATTAATGCTATTAATAATGTTATTAATGCTATTAATAATGCTAATAATGCTATTATTAATGCTATTAATGCAAATAATAATGCTATTAATGCTATTAATAATGTTATTAATGCTATTATTAATGCTAATAATGCTATTATTAATTCTATTAATGCTAATAATAATGATAATATTTATCCTATTAATGGTATTATTAATGCTATTAATGCTAATAATAATGCTATTAATGCTATTAATGCTAATAATAATGCTATTAATGCTATTAATAATGTTATTAATGCTATTATTAATGCTAATAATGCTATTATTAATGCTATTTATGCTAATAATAATGCTATTAATGCTATTAATAATGCTATTAATGCTATTAATAATGCTATTAATCCTATTATTTATGCTATTAATGCTATTAATGCTAATATTTATCCTATTGATGATATTATTAATGCTATTAATGCTAATAATAATGCTATTAATGCTAATAATAATGCTATTAATGCTATTAATAATGTTATTAATGCTATTATTAATGCTAATAATGCTATTATTAATTCTATTAATGCTAATAATAATGCTATTAATGCTATTAATAATGTTATTAATGCTATTATTAATGCTAATAATCCTATTATTAATGCTATTTATGCTAATAATAATGCTATTAATGCTATTAATAATGCTATTAATGCTATTAATAATGCTATTAATCCTATTATTTATGCTATTATGCTATTAATGCTAATATTTATCCTATTAATGGTATTATAAATGCTGTTAATGCTAATAATAATGCTAATAATGCTAATAATAATGCTATTAATGCTATTAATAATGTTATTAATGCTATTATTAATGCTAATAATGCTATTATTAATTCTATTAATGCTAATAATAATGCTATTAATGCTATTAATAATGTTATTAATGCTATTATTAATGCTAATAATCCTATTATTAATGCTATTTATGCTAATAATAATGCTATTTATGCTATTAATAATGTTATTAATGCTATTAATAATGCTAATAATGCTATTATTAATGCTATTAATGCTAATAATAATGCTATTAATGCTATTAATAATGTTATTAATGCTATTAATAATGCTAATAATGCTATTATTAATGCTATTAATGCTAATAATAAATCTATTAATGGTATTAATCATGCTATTAATAATACTATTAATGCTATTAATGCTAATAATAATGCTATTAATGCTATTAATAATGTTATTAATGCTATTATTTATGCTAATAATGCTATTATTAATTCTATTAATTTTAATAATAATGCTATTAATGCTATTAATAATGTTATTAATGCTATTATTAATGCTAATAATGCTATTTATGCTAATAATAATGCTATTAATGCTATTAATAATGCTATTAATGCTCTTATTTATGCTATTAATGCTATTAATGCTAATGTTTATCCTATTAATGGTATTATTAATGCTATTAATGCTAATAATAATGCTATTAATGCTATTAATGCTAATAATAATGCTATTAATGCTATTAATAATGTTATTAATGCTATTATTAATGCTAATAATGCTATTATTAATCCTATTAATGCTAATAATAATGCTATTAATGCTATTAATAATGCTATTAATGCTATTAATAATGTTATTAATGCTATTATTAATACTAATAATGCTATTATTAATGCTATTAATGCTAATAATAATGCTATTAATGCTATTAATAATGCTATTAATGCTATTAATTATGCTATTAATGCTATTAATGCTAATATTTATCCTATTAATGCTATTAATGCTAATAATAATTCTATTAATGCTAATAATAATGCTATTAATGCTATTAATGCTATTAATTATGCTATTAATGCTATTAATGCTAATAATAATGCTATTAATGCTATTAATAATGTTATTAATGCTATTATTAATGCTAATAATGCCAATAATAATGCTAATAATAATGCTATTAATGCTATTAATGCTAATATTTATCCTATTAATGCTAATAATAATGCTATTAATGCTATTAATAATGCTATTAATGCTATTAATTACTGCGGGGTAATCGGCTTATACAAGGTCAATATTTTCCTAGTTTGGGCATAAAGTATGTCCTATTAACTGCTATAACGAGTAATATACGTAGATTAATCTGCAAGAGAATTCTAATACTGTGTGAAATGCTACTTTAATAATGTTATTATCTCTGAATCTGCAATTTATACTAAATACTGGAATAGCATTAATAAATCATATAATTTGTGTTTTGTGTGCCAATTATTGATTAAATTCTAAAAGAACATGGACAGTTGTCAGGTCGGCATGATTTGCTCAGGCATAAAGCTAAACTACTGAAAAATAAATTAATCAATGTCTCATGAATCCGATAAAGGCTTCAACGGGTCTATAGCATAGTTTAATATAACATAAAAGGTTAATAGTATAATTTTCATTCTAAAATCTTCAGTCAAAAATGAGTACACCCCACATCAAAAACTACTACTTCTAGTATCTTGTATAACCTCCATGATTTTTAAAAACTGCACCCAGTCTTCTTGGCATGAGATGGGATTAACAAGTTGGCGACTTATTACACCATCTATCTTTTCCGTTAAAGAATGAGCTTTTTTAGAGTCTCTTCAGAATTCCCCATAGGTATTTGATTGGGTTCAGATCAAGAGACACTTGGCCCAGTTCTTCTTCAGAAATTTAATAGACATGCGTTTTGGATCATTGTCATGTTGGAAAAGTGCACGTCTACCAAGGGCATGGAGTCTTCTCGTTCATTATAGAGCAGTACATCTGTGAATTCATGATACCATCAATGAAATGTAGCTCCTGATCCCAGCAGCGCTCATGTTCCCCAAATAAAGACACCGACACCACCATAATTCACTGTAGGCATCAAAACGTGAGAAAAAAAAAATTAGGCTAGCTTCACACCACGGTTTTTTGCAGATCCCCCGGACAGAACCTGACAGGACAGGATGTGCACAAAGTGTGGTCAAATATGGTCTGCTGCTGTCCATGGTGCTGAAGTCTGCTTGTGTCTGCTCTGCCGCTGTCCAAGGTGCTGAATTAAAAGCCTTTGCATGAAACACTGCTGTCCTTGGTGCTCAAGATAGAAGGCAGGATTTCTGAGCATGCTGTCTTGAAAAAAAATCGGATCCGGGAAACGATCCGATTTTTTTCACGGATTTGTCGCCCATAGACTCCCATGTTATGGGCGCTGGATTGTGCCACATCCGGTTCTGTCTGATTTTTGCATCGAGACAAAAAATGCTGTAGGCTTCGATTTGGGGATGGTGAAAAACCTGACAAAACCAGATCAGGCACAGAATACACAAAACCTGATGGCCAAATATGACCAATCCGGCACCATAGGGATACATGGGAGGCAAGACCGGATCAGATTCTGTCCGGTTCAAACCGGATAGAACCTGATGCATAAAACCGTAGTGTGAAGCCAACCTTAAGAGTATGGAGTAATAGTAGCACCTTTTTTTTTATCATAGAGCAGTATACCTGTGAATTCATGATACTATTAGTGAAATATAGCTCCCAACACCAGCAGCACTCATGTGCCCCAAATAAGGACACTGGCACAACCATAATTCATCCTGGCACCAAAAATGTAAAAAAAATGACATCTTACCATGGACAGGGTGCTATGGTAGCGTCTTTTATCACGGAGCAATACACCAATTGATTCATGATACCATCATTGAAATCTAACTTCCACACCAAGCAGCTCTCATGTAGCTGAACATAAAGGCACTGTCACCACCATGATTCACTGTAGGGACCAACAAAATATAGAAAAACTGCACGTCTACCATGGCCAAGGTATATGGTAGCAGTATTTTATTACAGTGCAGTACACCTGTGAATACATGATACCATCAGTATAATGTAGCCCTGACCCAGTAGTGCTCTTGCAGCCCCACATAAGGGCTTGTGTGCCGCCCCTGCGGACTGGTTGCCACAGTGATGCTGCACCTACTCCATAGCTGTGGTGTCACCATTTCCAGTGAGAGGGGTCGTAAACCCGAGACACACTGAATTGCATACATCATCCCCATTCCAGGTTAGGGGATTCGGGTGGAGCCTTTGAGAGAGAGGGCCCCATCTTTAGTCAGGAGGAGGGATTAGCAGTAGGTTAGAGAGGAGAGAGAACGTCGGAGGAAGGCGTCCAGAGTGGACACAGGACGGAGGAAGTGCTAGGGGACATGGGAGTGGGGGATCCACCCGTGTGCCCCGAATCCGGTCCTGACCTGAGTTGGGCGGAGCGACCGGTTGCCAGAGGGGAATGGCCCTGATCTGATTTGGTGTGCTCCAGGCCCCGACCAGGAAAACCAGAGGCCACTGGCTTTGCAAGAGCAGTGGCCCCAAACCATCGATAATCCGCAGGATGGTGGCTAGAACTAGGGCCAGGGCACATGTCACTGCAGTCGACCAAAGGCCCAGTGCCAGGGCTGCACTAGGAATTTCGGGGCCCCCGTAAGGGGCAAAATTTTGGAGCCCCCTGAGACTCCACCCAATCTCCACCTCCACCAATCTCCACCCAGGCCCCACCTCCATCCAGGTTTCACCTCCACCCCTCGAACCTTCCATTATTTCACCGCCCACTATTGGAAAAACTCCCCTTCTGCACCATGTCCTCCCCAGTCACACATTAATCTCTTTCTATACATTGCTCTTTATGTGAGCTGAGGGATGTGAACAATAAATGCCACATGAGGCAGAATAATACTGGTGTGTTATTTATCACCCTGTACAGGGGTGGGGGACATTTGGAAATTCCTACCATCATTCAGGGGCTGCACATCACCATAAAAATTACCCGGCTACATTTCATGAATTAATTACCTCACCTAATTTGATGGCTGCAGCTTGCTTGTCTGTGTCCTGCGATGTACGGTGATATCTGATCTTCCAGGTTTGTGTTGGTCTGGAGCGCAGTCGAGTCTGTGACAATAACTTTTGTAAATCAAATACATTCAATAGGAGACTGTTATATATACATCATATAGGAGAAACTGAGGGCATATACAGCACTGTAGAGGGCTAGGGGCACACAGACTGGGACTTGAGCTGAGCTCTGCAGTAGCCACAGGGATATATGATCTCTCCCCGGGCCCGACCCATTGAGGGGGTGAGCTGAGCTCTGGAAGCAGGGGCCACAAGCTTCCAGAAAATGGCCGCGGATTTTGATCTGCATATGCACCGCCTCAGCGGTCATTTACTGGAAGTCTGGACAATAGAGGCCGAGTCACAGCTTGGCAATGCCCCTCTCTGTGCATGTCTCTCCCCGATGTGTGCAGTCGCTCCCCTCTCTGTACCTGTCACCCCCCTTTGTGCAGCCTCTGTCCCTCCTGTTTGCTGTCTCTCCCCTGTGCCTGTCTCCAACCTGTGCACTGTGTCCCACCTGCCTGCTGTGTCTCTCTCCTGCACCTGTCTCCCCACTGTGCCCTGTCTGTCCCCACTGCACTTGTCTCCTTCCTATGTGCTGTGTCCCCGTGACGGATGACAGACACACACACGCACCACACGGATGACAGACACACACTGCACTCGGATGAGAGACACCCATACAGTACACAGATGACAGACACACATACAGTACACATGACAGACACACATACAGCACAGCACACAGATGACAGAGACAAAGCACACAGATGACAAAGACACAGCACACAGATGACAGACAGCACACAGATGACGGAGACAGCACACGGACGACAGAGACACAGCACACCGACGACAGACACACAGCACACGAATGACAGACAAACAGTACACATGACAGACACACGACAGATGACAGAACACACAGCACAAGGATGACAGAGACACAGCACACGGATGAGAAACACAGCACACGGATGACAGAGACACAGCACACGGATGACAGAGACACATACAGTACACATGACAGACACACGACAGATGACAGACACACACAGCACACGGATGACAGAGACACAGCACACGGATGACAGAGACACAGCACACGGATGACAGAGACACAGCACACGGATAACAGAGACACAGCACACGGATGACAGAGACACAGCACACGGATGACAGACACAGCACACGGATGATGACAGAGACACAGCACACGGATGATGACAGAGACACAGCACACGGATGACAGAGACACAGCACACAGATGACAGAGACACAGCACACGGATGACAGAGACACAGCACACAGATGACAGAGACACAGATGACAAACAGCACACAGATGAGAGACACAGCACACAGATGAGACACAGCACACAGATGAGAGACACAGCACACGGATGACAGAGACACAGCACACGGACGACAGAGACACAGCACACGGACGACAGAGACACAGCACACGGACGACAGAGACACAGCACACGGACGACAGAGACACAGCACACGGACGACAGACACAAATACAGTACACATGTCAGACACACGACAGATGACAGACACACATACAGCAAACGGATGACAGAGACACAGCACACGGACGACAGACACAGCACACGGACGACAGAGACACAGCACACGGACGACAGAGACACACATCGCACAGATGACAGACACACACACAGCACACAGATGACAGACACACATACAGTACACATGACAGACAACGACAGATGACAGACACACACAGCACACGGATGACAGAGACACAGCACACGGATGACAGAGACACAGATGACCGAGACGCAGCACACAGATGACCGAGACACAGCACACGGATGACAGAGACACAGCACACGGATGACAGAGACACAGATGACAGACACAGCACACAGATGAGAGACACAGCACACAGATGACAGACACACACAGCACACAGATGACAGAGACACAGCACACGGACGACAGAGACACAGCACACGGACGACAGAGACACAGCACACGGACGACAGACACAGCACACGGACGACAGACACAGCACACGGACGACAGACACGCATACAGTACACATGTCAGACACACGACAGATGACAGACACACATACAGCAAACGGATGACAGAGACACAGCACACGGACGACAGACAGCACACGGACGACAGAGACACAGCACACGGACGACAGAGACACACAGCGCACAGATGACAGACACACACACAGCACACAGATGACAGACACAGCACACAGATGAGAGACACAGCACACAGATGACAGACACACACAGCACACAGATGACAGAGACACAGCACACGGACGACAGAGACACAGCACACGGACGACAGAGACACAGCACACGGACGACAGACACAGCACACGGACGACAGACACAGCACACGGACGACAGACACGCATACAGTACACATGTCAGACACACGACAGATGACAGACACACATATAGCAAACGGATGACAGAGACACAGCACACGGACGACAGACACAGCACACGGACGACAGAGACACAGCACACGGACGACAGAGACACACAGTGCACAGATGACAGACACACACACAGCACACAGATGACAGACACACATACAGTACACATAACAGACACACGACAGATGACACACACACAGCACACGGATGATAGAGACACAGCACACGGATGACAGAGACACAGCACACAGATGACCGAGACACAGCACACGGACGACAGAGACACAGCACACGGACGACAGAGACACAGCACACGGACGACAGAGACACAGCACACGGACGACAGAGACACAGCACACGGACGACAGAGACACACAGCACACAGATGACAGACACACACAGCACACAGATGACAGACACACACACAGCACAAAGATGACAGAGACACACACAGCACACGGATGACAGAGAAACAGCATACGGTTGACAGACACATACATACAGCAAACGGATGACAGACACACACAGCACCTGATTCACACATCACACTCATACATGATATCTGTATGACACACACACATATATATACTCACTCTCTTCTTCATATTCATCCTGTACCCAGTGAGGGAGAGGCCTGTAGTTGGAATCAGCAGATGATGTCTGTACACACATTGTGGAGGATCCTGTCAGCCTCCTTCTCTCCCCCTCCCCTACTCCCGACTGCTGAGCTGGTGGTGACATTATAGGAGGAGGAGGAGGGGTGCTCCTGTGGCTGCTCACTTCACTCCCCTCTCCTCATGCTTTCTGCAAGCTCTTGTCGTCCCCCCACTTGGCTCCGCCTACCCAATTGATGCTGTGCAGGATAGATGAGGCGGAAGAGGAGACCAGAGGAGCAGATGAGGAGGTGCATCATCCATCATACAACATAGCGGTAGAGCCGTGGCCTCCTCCCCTAGTAACCAGGCGCCATCTATGGACTCTCTCCTCCAGCGGGGCTTCTCCCCCTGCGGCCCCACCTCCAGTCCTTTCTGTTCAACAAGGAGGTGCTCGGTGATGTGCACTTCCTGGTCGGGAAGGGACTGGGCAGCTAGCTGATCCCTGCACACAGGTACTCGGCAGTGGGGGGAGCGATCAGGCAGCTCAGGGGGCCCTCTGGCCGAGAAGGGGGGTGGGCCTCTTTGCTCCAATAGCCACGCCTTCCATCAGAATGGCCGGGCCCTTCCTGCCCCTGTCTAATGGCCACGCCCCCTGCAGTCAGGCCCCGGGCCCCTCACTGCAGTAAGGGTTGTAACCCCCTAGTGGCGGCCCTGGCCAGCGCAGAGAAGAGGAATCTGGTAAGGACCATGAATGGTGTATCAGCAGAGCGATTCTAATCTCCTGGGGACTATCCTGGCTGCACTTTGGACAGCACCCAGCCGGGTGACCTTACCCAAACAGCAAGTAAAGGTAAAGAACTGTGTGAACTGTCTGTGTCTCCTCCTTTCACACCCTGCGACCCTCTTCATCACCACCGCCCCATCCCTGCTATAGACTGGGGCTCCGCTCCACATGTGGGGAGCAATACCATCCAGGCTGCCCTCCCATCTACCCCAGCGGTCTGAAACTGCAGCGTCGGCCATCCCTGGCCGAACACCACAGGTGGCGTCACGAACTTACCCTGTAAATATCCCCTTTACTGCACACCCAGGGTCATGAAGCCTGGTCACCGCCAGCATGATCACCCCAAAGAACTTACCGCCCCGATCCCGAGTACCCCACGGCCCTGGTGGGCGTCGCACTTGCCACCACCATGATTCACGGTAGGGACTAAAAATTTTGAAAAAGTGCATGTCTACCAAGGACATAGAGTGATGGGGGTATCTTGTTTTATTACAGAGCATTCATAATACCAGCAATGATATGTAGCTCCCTGACACCAGCAGCTCTCAAGCAGCCCCACATAAGGGCACGGCTACCACCATGATTCACTGTAGGGACCCAAAAGTATAGAAAAAATGCATGTCTACCATGGGCAGGGCGTTATAGTAGCAGTATTTTATTTTATTACAGAGCAGTACACCTGTGAATTCATGATACCATCAGTGAAATGTAGCACGACCAAGTAGCGCTCATGCAGCCCCACATAAGGGGACTACCACCATCATGAATCACTGTAGGGACTTAAAATTTTGAAAAAGTGCATATCTGCCAAGGACATGAAAGGATGGAAGCATATTCTTTTATCACAGAGCAGTACACCTGTGAATTTGTGATACTATCAATAATATGTAGCTCCTGACACCAGCAGTACTCTTGCAGCACCGCATAAGGACACTGATACCACCATGATTCACTGTAGGCACCAAAAATGTAGAAAAAGTGCATGTCTACCAAGGACATAGAGTGATGGGGGCATCTTATTTTATTACAAAGCAGTACACCAGTGAATTCATAATACCAGCAATGATATGTAGCTCCCTGACACCAGCGGCTCTCATGCTGCCCCACATAAGGGTATTGACACCAACATGATTCACTGTAGTCACCAAAAATGTACAAAAACTGCCATCTAACATGGGCAGGGTGTTATGGTAGCATCTTATTTTATTAAAGAGCAGTACACCTCTGAATTCAGGATGCTATCAGTGAATTGTACACAGGGGCACGGCCGCCATCATGATTTACTATAGGGACTAAAAATTTTGAAAAAGTGCACGTGTGCCAAGGACATGGAGTGATGGGAGCATTTTCTTTTTCAACAGAGCAGTACACCTATGTATTCATGATACCAGCAATGACCTATAGCTTCCCGACACCAGCAGCACTCATGTGTCTGACCTTAGGACATGGCCACCACAATGATTCACTGTAGGTACCAGGCATTTTTCCAAATGTATTTTTTTAATACATAGCGCCTGCATAAATAGATGATGTAATTGTGAATAGTCATCCCCATTCTTGTGTCTGACCTCATATACAGTGTGATATCAGGTAATATTGGCCTGTCACCATGCAGTCAGCTCTGCCCTTAGGGAGCTGACTCAGGGGCTCTTCCAGTACATTTGTTAAACTGGAAATTAATCCCAGTGAAAGTTACTCAATTTGATACGAATGTTCATAGCACAGAACATGACTCAGAAATTGCCTGCAATTATATTAATACCCATAGCTAAAGACGGCAAGCCGGCTTACAGAATATTCTGCGTGCAGGCATCCCTCATTTATAAGAGCTGTAAGAATAGAGAATATCCATGTCACTCGTTATATGCATCTCTTTTAGGGAGGCTTGACTTGTTATACCACTCTTTATATGCGTTCGATTGATACTTGGACCCTAAGCTCTTATCCAGAAACTATGGTGTCTCTTCAGCACCAAGAACATAAAATGGGGGGCGAAGAGTTAACAGTCACCTGAAAGGGAATCTGTCACCCAGTTTTTTCTACCTAATCTGTGAGCAGCAGCGGCGGACTGGGGTGTCTGGGGCCCACCAGGGAAATTGACTCCAGGGGCCCACCCACCCAGGACCACCCACCAGGACCACCCACCCGGGCCCACCCATTCTTCAGCTATATGCAAATACCTGTTATCCGTTATACCTATTATAGTTTAGCGTGGACTGTAAAACACAGGTGGCTCCTGCACATCACTGTGTGCTCACCATTACTGCAATGTACAATTACTGTAGTTTGCAAAACAGGTTATCAGTGATGCACAGGTTAGGAAGGATCACTTATTTATTGGTGGAATCCGCACCATCAGAAGAATGTGGAGCTTTGAGTATTTGGTCAGTTTTGTACCTCAGTATTTGTAAGGCCAACTTCACACCACGTTGTGATCAGGTCCGAGGCTGTCCGATGTGAATCTGACAGCCCCGGACCCGATTTTGACATAATGCAGCCCTATGGTGCTGGACAGGGCCGGATGGCAGCTATTTGCCATCCGGTTTTGTCCCTGTCTGGCAGCATCAGGCTGCAAATGTTTTTTGCCCAGGACCAAAAACGGAGCTTGCATCATTTTTATGTTCGGGGCGAAAAATTTAAGCAAACCAAATCCTACCGGATTCTCCTGGTTCCAGCACGATCCGGCACCCCCTAACATGAGAGTCTATGGGGCGTCGAATCGTGCCGGACCTGACAGAGAGTCTGACAGGTTCCCAGACGCCGGCTGCAGCAGTTCAGCACCATTTCAGTAGGGGACAGCTCCTGAAGCTGCGCTCTGCAGAATCTGGCTACAAACAGGACCGGAGGGCATATTAACCCTCCAGTTCAAATTGTCCAGACCTGTTAGGCTGTGTCCGGTGCCTCCTGCAAAGCACTGGACACAGCCTGACAGGGGAAAAAATGTGGTGTGAAGCCAGCCTAAGACAAAGCCAGGAGTGAAGCAATCAGATGTTATTTTTTATGCATTTCTCACTCATTCCTGGTTTTGTCTCATAAATACTGAGGTTTGTCTTATAAATACTGCTTTCTCTGGCAAACCTCTGTATCTCTGCTGCTGTGTCATAGGACAGGGAGGGGTTAAACATCCAAGTATTTAATATCTATTGGAAATAAAATAGTTTCCACTTATTGATATTAGATAAAACAAATGACTGACCAAAATCCACTCTACCAAGAGCAATATTACCAGATAGAAGTGAAAAATACCACCACACCGTGACCAGATCACATATTACCATGACATAGTGCCCAAATAATGCCATATACCAGACAAATACCGCCACTCCATGACGAAAGCACATAATACCACCACATAGTGATTAAATACTACCACATACAAGGTATAAATACTGCCACATCATGAGACCACATATTACCACCACATAGTGACCGAATAATACAGTATACAAGGGACAAATACCGTCATGTCATGACCAAAGCACATAATGCCACCACATATAATACTAAATTAATAGAAATGTAAAAAAGCTTTGTATATTGGGTCAGTGTACAGGTAATACAGTGATCACCAGTGACATTATACACAGGAGTTCAGTATATAGTGTCAGTGTACAGGTAATGCAATGATCACCATTGACATTATACGCATGAACTCTGTATATAGTGTCAGTGTGTGTGTATAGGTAATACATGTAGCTTCTCCCCCCACGTTCAATGTAGCTTCTCCTCCCCATCCATCCATGTTCCTTCTCCCTCTATTCCCCATCCATCCATGTACATTTTCCCCCATCCACCAAACCATCCATGTACCTTCTTCCCCATCCATCCATCCCATTCTCCCCCCTTTTCCATGTCGCCCCCCCCATCCATCCCATTCTGCCCCCTCTTCCAGGCCGCCCCATCCATCCATCCCATTCTGCCCCCTCTTCCAGCCCGACCTATCCATCCATCCATTCATCCATCCCACTCTGTCCCCCCCGGCTTCTATCTTTGACTGTAACAGCGCCTTACCTGACTCCACACTCCTGATCCCGGCAGCTTCTTCCTCTGCGGCTCCCGGTCTCCCGCTTGCCGGCATCAGGCACCCGGCACCAGGCAGCTTCTTCCTCTGCGGCTCCCAGTCTCCCGCTCACCAGCACCAGGCAGTTTCTTCCTCTGCGGCTCTCGGTCTCCAGCACAAGGTACCCGGCACCCGGCAGCTTCTTCCTCCGCGGCTCCCAGTCTCCGGTACCAGGCAGCCGACACCCGGCAGATTCCTCATTTGCGGCTGCCACTCTCCGGCATAGGCACCTGCAGCTTCTTCTCTGCAGCTGCCGGTCTCTGGCACCAGGTACCCGGCATCTTCTTCCTCTGCGGCTCCCAGTCTCTGGCACCAGGTACCCGGCAGCTTCGTCCTCTGAAGCTCCCAGTCTCTGGCACCCGGCAGCACCAGGCACCCGGCAGCACCGCCAGGCACCCCGCAGCACCACCAGGCAGCACCAGGCACCACCAGGGGCCTGGCAGCACCAGACACCACCAGGGGCCTGGTAGCAGCAGGAACCACCAGGCCAGCACCAGCTACCACCAGGGGCCCGGCAGCACCAGGCACCACCAGGGAGTTCTGGCAGCACCAAGCACCACAAGGCACCCACGGGCTCGGCAGCACAGGCACTCAGGGGCCCGGCGGCACCAACCATCACCAGACACCCAGGGGCCCGACACCATCAGGCACCACCAGGCACCCAGGGGGCCGGCAGCACCAGGCACTCTGGGGTCTAGCACCATCAGGCACCCTGGGGGCCCGGCACTATCAGGCACCCTGGGGACCCCCCACAGCACCAGGCATCACCAGGGGCCCAGCACCATTAGGCACCCTGGGGGGCTCGGCAGCACCAGGGGCCAGACACCATCAGGCACCCTGGGGGCCTGGCAGCACCAGGCACCACCAGGGGTCCGGCAACACCCTGGGGGCCTGGCACCATCAGGCACCCTGGGGGCCCGGCAGCACCAGGGGCCCGGCACCATTAGGCATCCTGGGGGCCCTGCACCATTAGGTACCCTGGGGGCCTGGCAGCCCCAGGCACCCAGGGGGCCCAGCAGCACCAGGCACCCAGGGGGCCCAGCAGCACCAGGTACACAGGGGGCCCGGCAGCACCAGGCACCCAGGGGGCCTGGCGGCACAAGGAACCACTAGGGGCCCGACACCATTAGGTGCTTTGTGCACTCTGGGTGTGGTCTGTAGGCTCATTGCATCATCTGCTCACTTGTTTTGAATACCCCACCTCCCTCACTGGTTATTGACAGTACTGGTTTACCTGCAGCAAGCACAGTCTATAGAGAAAGCTCAGGCAGGATGACAGTGCAGGCTTACCTGCAGCAAGTACAATCTATAGAAAAAGCTCAGGCAGGATGACAGTGCTGACTTTCCTGCAGCAAGCACAGTCTATAGAGAAAGCTCAGGCAGGATGACAATGCTGGCTTACCTGTAGCAAGCACAGCCTATAGAGAAAGCTCAGGCAGGATGACAATGCTGGCTTACCTGTAGCAAGCACAGTCTATAGAGAAAGCTCAGGCAGGATGACAGTGCTGGCTTACCTGCAGCAAGCACAGTGTATAGAAAAAGCTCAGGCAGGATGACAGTGCTGGCTTACCTGCAGCAAGCACAGTGTATAGAAAAAGCTCAGGCAGGATGAAGGTGCTGGCTTACCTGCAGCAAGTACAGTCTATACAGAAAGCTCAGGCAGGATGACAGTGCAGGCTTACCTGCAGCAAGTATAATCTATAGAGAAAGCTCAGGCAAGATGACAGTGCTGGTTTACCTGTAGCAAGCACAGTCTATAGAGAAAGCTCAGGCAGGATGACAGTGCAGGCTTACCTGCAGCAAGTATAATCTATAGAGAAAGCTCAGGCAAGATGACAGTGCTGGCTTACCTGCAGCAAGCACAGTCTATAGAAAAAGCTCAGGCAGGATGAAGGTGCTGGCTTACCTGCAGCAAGTATAATCTATAGAGAAAGCTCAGGCAAGATGACAATGCTGGCTTACCTGCAGCAAGCAAGGTATGCGGCAGGTGCTCGACTGTTCAGTAGACTCTCCTCTACAGCTCCACTTGATGGGAAGCCTTAACAATGAACTGTTGTGTTGTTACAGTGTGAAATGGATCCCTGAGCAGATGGTCGGTCATTGTGATTTAAGCAATGTACTGTCATTGAATTCTTGACAGCAGAAAGTGTGACCCCAAGGAAATTCATCAGAAATACAAGCGTTTATGGTGATTCTTGATGTGAGCATTGTGCGACATTGGGCTATAAAGTTTAAAGATGGTGAGTCCATGAAATATCGACACAAAGACTCACCCCAGAAAAAGATATTCAAGACACAGTCCTCAGCCGGAAAAATCATGGCATCAGTGTTTTGGAATGCAGATAGTGTTTTCCAAGTTGTTTTCCTTGAACGTGGAAGAACAATCAAGTCAGAGCGTTACAACACAATGCTGCGAACTTTTAAACGACGACTAACAAGGGTCTGAAAGGGAAATGTTTTCCTGCAGCAATGCCAGACCCCATACTTCATGTGGCGCCCCACTGGGTGAGCCGCCACCAGAGGTACTGCACTCCTGCAGTTAGGGAGTTTAGTGCCCCTGTTCTCCAAGTGCTGGGATGGTGCAGTTGAGCCCAAAAAGCGCACACACACAGTACGCAACCCTTAGGCCCTGGGATGGTGGGTGGACCCTAAGGGAGGACCCAGTTTCACATAAGGGAACAGGGAAGTGTCAGAGTAGGCAGTAGACAGTAGAAGGAGACTGGAGGAGTAACACTGACTGTCGAGGAGTGGTAGTCGGGAGTGTAGAGGCGGTGTGGTGCCGACTCCCGTGGGCTGGAGCACCACCACGCTCGCCCACTGGAGGGAAAGACTGACCGACAGAGGAAGAGAAGAGCCCTTGGGGTGCGGAAGAGACAGCGATTCCCCGTACGCCCGAATCTGACTAGACAGAGGGGCTGGTGGACGACACAGGGACCCGGCCCTGAACACGGCGCGTATACTGCAAGCCCGAGTCGTTGAACCAGATGCCCCAGGCTTCTAATGGGAGCTGTGGCTGAACACCCGACACAACTTGGGGAACTAGAGAGCAGTGCCCTTGGAGTCTCTGACAACACTTCACTTTTGACAGCAATTAGAGCACTATAGCTGTGATTTATTTCATGCGGCTATATACAGTGCCTACAAGTATATATATAATTGACCCACACTTTTATGTTTAAAATTTATTAAAATTCAACTGAGCAACATAACTTTTTGGTTTGTAAGATTTATGCTTCTGTTAATAAATCCTACTCTCGTTTGCAGTTTGAAGGCTCTAACTTATTTGCATCTTATCAAACCACCTAAATCTGCAGGGGGTTGAATACTACTTGTAGGCACTGTACCCTATAAGGATATGTGCTTAATATATAGTCAGTTTGGACTGTGAGACTCCCTTGAAAAAATATCTAAAAATCTATCTATCTTATTTATGTACTTATTTATAAGTACCGTATGTATAATATTTAGAATTATTTAGTTCTATTAACACAACAAAAACTCATATACTTAAAGGGACTCTGTCACCAGGTTTTTCCTATGTAATTTGAAAGTAGCATGATGTTGGGGCAGAGAGGCTGATTCCAGCGATGTGTCCCTTACTAGGCTGTTGGTTGCTGTTTCAATAAAATCAGTGTTTTATCAGCAAGAGAGCATAATGATGTACGGGTAGAGAGCCTGATTCCAGTGATGTGCCACTTGCTAAACTGTGTGCTGCTGTTTCAAAAAAATCTGTGTTTTATCGGCAAGAGAGCAGCATGATGTAGGGGTAAGGAACCTGATTCCAGTGATATGTCACTTAGTAAGTTGTGTGGTGTTGTTTTAATAAAATCAGTGTTTTATCAGCAGGAGAATAGCATGATGTATGGGGTAGAGACCCTGATTCTAGTGATAGGTCACTTACTAGACTGTGTATTGATGTTTCAATAAAATCAGTGTTTTATCAGCAGGAGAGCTTAATAATGTAGGGATGGAGAGCCTGATTCCAGTGACGTGCCACTTACTAGATTGTGTGCTGCTGTTTAAAAAAAAAATCAGTGTTTTATCAGCAGGAGAATAGCATGATATAGGGGGTAGAGAGCCTGATTCCAGCAATATCACTTACTGAGCTGTGTGTCGTTGTGTGTAAAATTAGTGTTTTATCAGCAGGAGAGTAGCATGATGTAGGGGTAGAGAGCCTGATTCCAGTGATGTGTCACTTACTGACTTGTGTTGTGTTGTTTTAATAAAATCAGTGTTTTATGAGCAAAAGATTATCACTACAGGACTAGGTGTCTCATGCCTTGTTGTCCTACCCCATCCCAACTACTGATTGGCAGTTTTATGTCCATATACAGTGAACAGAAAAAGCTGTCAATCAGTGGTGTGGATGGGGTTATACACATCAGCATTCTGAGCTCTGCTAGATCTGCAGCGGAGAGAACTAGCATTGTGTCAAAATAACAGCAAGTGACACATCATTGGAATCAGGGTCTCTGCCCCTACATCATGCTGTTCTCAGATTACATAGCAAAAACCTGGTGGCTGATTCCTTTCAAGAAGTGTTATAACAAGAGTGCTATAAATATAATTTTGGGGCTGCAAATATTTTGGTAGCTCCTCCCCCCTCAAAAAAAGGTAGGGTCTTCAAACCACTATATGTGCAAAGTCACTTACTGAGCTGTGTGTTGTTTTAATAAAATTAGTGTTTTATCAGCAAGAGAGTAGCATGATGTAGGGGTAGAGAGCCTGATCCCAGTAATGTGTCACTTACTGAGTTGCGTTGTGTTGTTTTAATAAAATCAGTGTTTTATGAGAAGGAGATTATCACTACAGGACTAGGTGTCTCATGCCTTGTTGTCCAACCCCGTCCCGACCACTGATTAGCAGTTTTATGTCCATATACAATGAACAGAAAAAGCTGTTAATCAGTGTTGTGGGCGGGGTTATACATAGCTCAGCATTCTGAGCTCTGCTAGATCTAAGATTGTATAAAAATTACAGCAAGTGACACATCATTCTGGTTTCCTCCCACATTTGAAAGACATACTGATAGGACGTTTAGATTGTGAGCCCCAATGGGGACAGTGTTTCAAATGCATGTAAAGTGCTATGGAATTAATAGTGCTGTATAAATGAATAAATATTATCTATTATATAATCACGAATGGGTTTTTTGCCCCTTTTGAGTCCGCTCACGCTGCGAGTCAGTGTGGTCATGTGGATACGACCGAAGCATTGGCCGCGCAGCGGCCACTGCGAGCAGTTCTAAGGCGACTCGCTATGCCGCGCAGCGGGCATGGCGAGTCGCCTTAGCAGCGCGAAGCATTGGCCGCGAAGCGGCCATTGCGAGTCAGAGACTCGCTCTGCTAGAATCCCGATGCATGTGCATCGGGCACCCAGCTAGTTATCTTAATAATTGTTGCAAAAAATCCAAATCTAAATATTTACTATAAAGATCATCATCTGTCAGTTCGTAGAATTAATGATATTTATCATTTATTATTGGAAATCATCAAACCGTTAGAGGTTAGAGAAAATATATCTAAAAACAAACAAACATAAAACATCAATGATGTCAAATGTGGAAAACAAAGAGCAGAACCCGGAGTGTTCCATGTCTGTATCAATTCCAGAAAGGGATAGAATGGAGACATTGTCCCTTCCGTGATGTAAAAACTGTTTTATGATGGATATTTGATGCCGTAAAGCTCCTAAGCAAATGCTTTTCAGTTCAAAGGCAACTGTGCATCCCTCTTCTAATGATACATCCCCAAGGCGATCACATCACCATGCTGATTTGCTGCAGTGGAGACTGCAGCGTCTACAGTCTGCCCTCCCCCTTCTCCTGGTTCTGCTTAGAGCATCAGTCTGTAGCTAGTGCATGTAGGCGCCTCTGATACCTTCACCTATACATGCTTTGGAATGCTGTAGCGACAATACATCGCCTGTGAAGAAAGCCCTAGTGTGATCCTACAAGCCCCACAGCCATGCAGGCCAGCGCCGACTCCACCCGGATGGAATGTTTTTGGAGCAACTGGAAATGCCAGGGTAATGATGCCAGCATCCTCAGTCGTGCATGGTACACACAATGACACGTCTCAGCCACATCTACATCCATTTTGTTCCATTCATCCCTTTTTTGTATTAGTATTATTTTGTATCCTTCTCCATTTTTACATTCTGCCTCCATCACTTTACATTACATTTTAGCACATTTGCTATATCTTGTCCTGATCCGTTATGGCTGCCTGAGATGTCACGTTAGTTGTGGTCTGGGAAATACTAGGTATTTGTAGAAACAATGGCCTGGGATTATATTTAAAGGGACTCCCTTTTGGGAAGGGGGCACGCCCATTGTAATATCTGTGTCTGCCGGCTACACAAAGAAAACCTACATGTTGTGGGTATATGTGATATCATAATTCTGTACAGAATAGGAGGTTAAATGATGTCTTGCAATGGTAGAGTATAGGGGTTAATAGCGTGAGGATGATGGGAATCAGGTTTAATGATTTTAAGGATTTAATGATTCTTAATATTAGGTCTGGGTGTGGCTTGGGAAGCTTCCCCTCTCTGTCTGCCGATCAGCCATATTTTTTTCTTTTTTTTTTTTACTATCACGTCTTTGCATCCTTTGTTGTTCTGGATAATCTGTGCCTAGCTCTGCTGGCAGCCTGGCAGTGAATGTTTAATTCATTACCGGGAACTGAACATTGTGTATTATTAACCTGTCAATGTAATGATATAGATTCCCCGGGTCAAATAGGTCATGAAAAAATCATGCATTATGCACGTATCCATCAGAAAAAGAAGCATCTAATGTGATTATTGACACTATATTGCATTGATGTTGTAATAATAACCTGTTTTTTACGCCCGGTATGCTCGGCATCATGGCATCGAGTCCTCGGTAGCATTGGTTATGGCACTCATTCTCATTTATGTCATGTAGTGATAATGCAAATTTACCCTTTACCTGCTGCAGAGGCCTAACCCAAAGCCATAATGCTGCCTACAAGGCCCTCGCCGGCTATATATACAAGCAATATAAATATGTGTGTATATCATGTTAATCTTCTATATTGATTACTGCTTTTTCCATATTTACAGATTTTTTTACTATTATTTGGCCTCTGCTTTTCTAGAATGTCATCGAGCTCCACTCCTACTCATAGACTCACTCCCAGGGTCTCTGGCTCCTCATATATAAAATGAAGATAATACATATCCATCACTAATAAATGTCATTATATGATCTATTTTAGCATATTCCACTACTCATGAATGTCATTTATTCATGTTGGTATATTTGAGGATGTTTATGTGGCGATTTGTATTAGACTATGCACAGTCCTGGTGGCATTGCCATTTATTGGAGGACTGGTGCCCAAAGGGAGGACCACCTGGTGCCTAAAGGAAGGTCCACCTGATGCCCAAAGAGTAGATCACCTGGTGCCCAAAGTGAAGCCCCCCTGGTGCCCAAAGGGGGGACCACCTGGTGCCTAAAGGAAGGCCCACCTGGTGCTCAAAGTCAGGGACTACCTGATGCCAAAGAGTAGATCACCTGGTGCCCAAAGTGAAGCCCCCCTGGTGCCCAAAGGGAGGACCACCTAGTGCCCAAAGAGTGGATCACCTGGTGCCCAAAGTGAAGCCCCCCTGATGCCGAAAGGGATAACCACCTGGTGCCCAAAGAGTGGATCACCTGGTGCCCAAAGTGAAACCCCCTGGTGCCCAAAGGGAGAACCAATTGGTGCCCAATGAGAGGACTACGTGGTGCCCAAAGTGAGGAGCACCTGGTGCCCAAACTGACGACCACCTCGTGTCCACAGGCAGGACCACTTGGTATCCAAAGTGAGGACCACTTAAAGTCCAAAGGGAGAACGACCTGTTGTCCAAATGGAGGACCACCAGGTTATCATGCATTGGCCAGGAGAGCTAGATGCTGAATATTTGCCTCACTTGAAGGAAAGACAAGTTATGACTGTAAAATCCATGAAGAATAATCACTCAACATTCTACATTAAATTGAATGGATGTTTAGCCCGCAAGCCTTGAGGAGATATGATGTATTATATAGTTTGTATTGTTCTTTCTCCTTATTTTATTAAAAATGTTGCCTGTTAGTACAAGCTCAAAAAAAGATCTTTTTAGAAGTATAAACTATAGAGTTCTGTGCCCAAGGCCAACCTTTTTGAATGCCCCCGTCCTCCCTGAGAGACAGTGCACATTTAGGAATAATTGCTCCTGAATTTTGTTTTCCGGACATTGTATGCGCCACGCCACACAGAGTCCTGATGTTGGCCGGTTTAGGACCTTTTTAGATAGGGCCCTAAATGTCCTGATGTGGCAAGGAGACTAGTTGACGCTCTTGGGCCTGGTAGATTATAAAGACCTCTTTAGAGTAATGCCACTACTGTGTTAAAAGAGCAGTCCTTAAATATCAATACTATCCTCATACACAGCTATAAGGCTTGTGCACTACAGGGCAACGGTGGTGGTCATTTGTATATTTGGGGCCACGGGTTCCGGACTTGTGCTAGCAACTTGAGACATGGGTCTTAGTATTGATGAATATATTCTGATATGTAGAAATAGATGTTGCATGCATCAAAAGATTATTTGGATATAGAGAGATTATTATTACGGTACTATTATTATTTATTTATATAGCACCATTAATTCCACGGTGCTGTACATGAGATAAAAACACTATTGTCGTGTAATTGTTTGCAAGAATCCTAAATCAGCGACCTGCCTTTTATTAATAGACCTGTTTTTTCTTATCAAGAGAGCAATTGTGATCAAATGGTATTAGGCTGGGTTCACATTTGCGTTTGCAGAGAATCTCCGCATGCGTTCACATCAGTAGGGTGCCCGGCCAGCCATTCAGTGATCTCGGCGGTGGCCAGGAGGCGGAGATCAGCGGCAGAGATCTCCTCCTCCCGGCTGACGCCGAGATCGCTGATTGGCCACCGGGAGAGATTTCAATGTGATCCACAGCGTTCTCCTGCGCTGTCATGCGGAGGACACTGCTGATCCATTGAGATCCATGCATTGTTTGTGTACTTGCGGGCACTTGCTGATAAAACAAGCGCCCACGAACGCACAAGAAATGCAACAGGCTGCGTTCAGAGGGCGCACAAATGATGGCATCCGAACGCAGCCAAATGCAGCTACTATGCGTTCCCATGTTAAGCATAGGAACGCAGTGCGCATGCGTTTGGCTGCGTTCTGTTACACTGCGTTCCGAACGCTAATGTGAAACCGGCCTTATATGGGCTTTCACAAATCAGCACATTAGCTAGGTCATTCCATGTGACATCACTTACTGCTACAGGTACACCAATATGCAAGATCATATGCCATGACTGCCTGTAAGGAACAGTCTATATCGTTTATGACCAGCACTCAGTAGTGGAAGGTTGATGGTGCTATGTAGGAAAGGATCAGGTGATCTCTATCGTAGTTATAATAGAATCCAAGCACTCATCTGGTTTAAAGATGAGTGCTTGGATTCTATTATAACTGCCTGTAAGGAACAGTACCCAAACATCACTGCCTGTAAGGAACAGTACCCAGACACCACTGCCTGTAGGGCACAGTACCCAGACATCACTGCCTGTAGGGCACAGTACCCAGACACCACTGCCTGTAGGGCACAGTACCTAGACATCACTGCCTGTAGGGCACAGTACCCAGACACCACTGCTTGTAGGGCACAGTACCCATACATCACTGCCTGTAGGGCACAGTACCCAGACATCACTGCCTGTAGGGCACAGTACCCAGACACCACTGCCTGTAGGGCACAGAACCCAGACACCACTGCCTGTAAGGCACAGTACCCAGACACCACTTTATGTAGGGAACAGTACCCAGACACCACTGCACTGCCTGTAAGGAACAGTACCCAGACATCACTGCCTGTAAGGAACAGTACCCAGACACCACTGCCTGTAGGGCACAGAACCCAGACACCACTGCCTGTAGGGCACAGTACCCAGACATCACTGTCTGTAGGGAACAGTACCCAGATACCACTGCACTGCCTGTAAGGAACAGTACCCAGGCATCACTGTCTGTAAGGAACAGTACCCAGACATCACTGTCTGTAAGGATCAGTACCCAGACATCACTGCCTGTAAGGAACAGTTCCCAGACACCACTGCCTGTAGGGCACAGTACCCAGACACCACTGCCTGTAGGGCACAGTACCCAGACACCACTCCCTGTAGTGCACAGTACCCAGACATCACTGCCTATAAGGAACAGTACCCAGACACCACTGCCTGTAAGGATCAGTACCCAGACACCACTGCCTGTAGGGCACAGAACACAGACACCACTGCCTGTAGGGCACAGAACCCAGACACCACTGCCTGTAGGGCACAGTACCCAAACATCACTGTCTGTAGGGAACAGTACCCAGACACCACTGCCTGTAAGGAACAGTACCCAGACATCACTGCCTGTAAGGAACAGTACCCAGGCATCACTGTCTGTAAGGAACAGTACCCAGACATCACTGTCTGTAAGGATCAGTACCCAGACATTACTGCCTGTAAGAAACAGTTCCCAGACACCACTGCCTGTAGGGCACAGTACCCAGACATCACTCCCTGTAGTGCACAGTACCCAGACATCACTGCCTATAAGGAACAGTACCCAGACACCACTGCCTGTAAGGATCAGTACCCAGACACCACTGCCTGTAGGGCACAGAACCCAGACACCACTGCCTGTAGGGCACAGTACCCAGACATCACTGTCTGTAGGGAACAGTACCCAGACATCACTGCCTGTAAGGAACAGTACCCAGACATCACTGCCTGTAGGGCACAGTACCCAGACATCATTGCCTGTAGGGCACAGTACCCAGACACCACTGTCTATAAGGAACAGTACCCAGACACCACTGCCTGTAAGGAACAGTACCCAGACACCACTGCCTGTAGGGCACAGTACCCAGACACCACTGCCTGTAGGTCACAGTACCCAGACATCACTGCCTGTAGGGAACAGTACCCAGACACCACTGCACTGCCTGTAAGGAACAGTACCGAGACATCACTGCCTGTAAGGAACAGTACCCAGGCATCACTGTCTGTAAGGAACAGTACCCAGGCATCACTGTCTGTAAGGAACAGTACCCAGACATCACTGCCTGTAAGGAACAGTACCCAGGCATCACTGTCTGTAAGGAACAGTACCCAGGCATCACTGTCTGTAAGGAACAGTACCCAGACATCACTGCCTGTAAGGAACAGTACCCAGACATCACTGCCTGTAAGGAACAGTACCCAGACATCACTGCCTGTAAGGAACAGTACCCAGACATCACTGCCTGTAGGGCACAGAACCCAGACATCACTGTCTGTAAGGAACAGTACCCAGACATCACTGCCTGTAAGGAACAGTACCCAGACATCACTGCCTGTAAGGAACAGTACCCAGACATCACTGCCTGTAGGGCACAGTACCCAGACATCACTGCCTGTAGGGCACAGTACCTAGACATCACTGCCTGTAAGGAACAGTACCCAGACATCACTGCCTGTAAGGAACAGTACCCAGACATCACTGTCTGTAAGGAACAGTACCCAGACATCACTGTCTGTAAGGAACAGTACCCAGGCATCACTGTCTGTAAGGAACAGTACCCAGACATCACTGTCTGTAAGGAACAGTACCCAGACATCACTGCCTGTAAGGAACAGTACCCAGACACCACTGTCTGTAGGAACAGTACCCAGACATCACTGTCTGTAATGGAACAGTACCCAGGCATCACTGTCTGTAATGGAACAGTACCAGACATCACTGCCGTAAGGAACTGTACCAGAATCACTGCTGTAGGGCACAGAACCCAGACATCACTGCCTGTAAGGAACAGTACCAGACATCACTGCCTGTAGGGCACAGTACCCAGGACACCACTGTCTGTAAGGAACAGTACCCTAGTAACCACTGCCTGTAGGGCACAGTACCCAGACACCATTGTCATTGAATATTGTGTTTTGATGTTTTATTAAAGATCAATTGAGTAATTTGATTGCGGCCGGACTCCTGGGAGTTTATTTACAAAACCACTGATGGGAGGTGCCTGATTATTGAGTTAGTAAGCTTCTGCTTCTCTGGTTGTTAGTCAGTCCCTCCTTGTGCTCTCCTCCGTTATACCCATTCCTGCTCTCCTAGCCTCGGGCTCTGATCCCTCGAATCCTCCTTAGGTATACCATAATATAGGCTAACCCTACGAGCCGCCCCCCTGGTACTAGCAGCTGTGGTGCTTAGACCACCTGGGCTTGCCCCTGACAATCGGGGTTGGTTAAACTAGGACCAGCTCACCCAGGGGAGTTCGGTACCACGGCCCAGTGGGTCTACTCTAAGGCGCCTTCCCCGGAAGCCTGACAGAATCTGACTGCAGGTTTTTGCTATTTAATCTGAAAACAGCATAATGCAGGGCAGAGAGTCCAATTCGAGCAACAGTATCAATTACTGAGTTGTGGTAGATCTAGCAGTGCTCATAAGGCTGACCTGTGTATAACCCCGTCTACAATACTGATTACAAGCTTCCTGTATATACTACTAGCTGCCAATCAATGGTATGGGCTGGGTTACAGAGTAGCTATCTGTCCTTACATTACGCTGCTCTCAGATTATATAGCAAAAACATGTTGGCAGAAAAAAAGCTATGTGTGTCCAGTTACAAGTAGGCAAGAGCTCACCATGTCTATGTTTACTTTTGTGCTATGCCATTGTCATTGGCAGGGCATGACTTGTCTGACTCCTGTGAGAGGCCCTGGGGTAATTACTTAACGCTTCATCAGCCCGACACCCGGGCCCCAGTCTATCCCCTTCTCCTTTCAATCACTACCATGGCCCACAGCCACCAAAGCAGAGGGGGTCTGATATATTTAGTGTTGTGTATTCAAGACATAGAGTCAGCAGCTGTCTATTGTGTATACAGCCCACAGCTGTCTATTGGGTATACTGTCAGCAATCGTCAATTGTCTGCTAGCCATATGCACAATAGACGGCTGCTGGCTGTATGCACATCTATTGTGTATATGGCAAGCAGACATCAATTGTGTATATGGCCAGCAGCCATCTATTGTGTATACGGCCAGCAGCTGTTTATTGTGCATACAGCCTGCAGCCATCTCCATTGTGTCTACAGCCTGCTGCTGTCTCCATATTGTGTACAACCCGCACTCGTCTCCATTGTGTATACAATCCGCAGCCATCTCCATTGTGTATTCAGCCCACAGCCATCTCCCTTGTATATACAGTTAGCAGCAGTCTCTATTGTGTATACAACCTGCAGTAGTCTCTATTGTGTATTCTCTGTTGTGTATATAGCCCGCAGCAGTCTTTGTTATGTATATAGCCAGAAGCATTCTCTCTTGTATGATGTGGGTAGAATATATATATATATGTATGTGGGAGTGGAGGTGGAGCTGGGATTGAGAATGGGCGGAGTGTCAGGAGGGCCCAAAATCTTGCCAATATGGGGACCCTGGAATTCCTAGTGGCAGCCCTGGTGATCAGCTGATTTCCCAGAAAGGTTGAGAGCAATGGATAAAGATTAGATCCTCGGGTTCGGATAGCGCTAACTGAATACTATGAACGAGTAATGAATCCAATGCATATCAATGGGTAACTCACTCGAATACTGAAACAGTTCAAAGTATTCGGTTAGAGCTATCCAAACCCAAATATCTTAGTACTCGCCCATCACTAATAAAGATCCTTTTCCTATAAACTTCCAACAATCTGTTCTGGGCCAATACTGAGCTTATATAGCAGTATGAATAGTGACTATCTATGTGCAATTTATGGGCTGCCTTGCTGGGACTGTGCACAGAAAAGTATTGTAAACAAAGAAAGGATGTAATGAAAGCCATGTTACTTTTAGGTCTTACATGTAAAAGTACCAACTTTTACTGGCAAACGGGTAGACACAAAGGATGCCAACCAAGTGACGGGCATGGGCTAATAATAAAAAAAAGTCTAAATACAAAGGGTCCTTAGATGGTAATAATGCTAACGCCCTCTTGTTTTTTTCTTACACAATAAATTTTATAGTTTTTTTCTCTATTCTTGCAAAAATTGCCATATACATTTAGGGCCAGAAATATTTGGACAGTGACACAAGTTTTGTTATTTTAGCTGTTTACAAAAACATGTTCAGAAATACAATTATATATATAATATGGGCTGAAAGTGCACACTCCCAGCTGCAATATGAGAGTTTCCACATCCGAATCGGAGAAAGGGTTTAGGAATCATAGCTCTGTAATGCATAGCCTCCTCTTTTTCAAGGGACCAAAAGTAATTGGACAATGGACTCTAAGGGCTGCAATTAACTCTGAAGGCGTCTCCCTCGTTAAACTGTAATCAATGAAGTAGTTAAAAGGTCAGGGGTGGATTCCAGGTGTGTGGTTTTGCATTTGGAAGCTGTTGCTGTGACCAGACAACATGCGGTCAAAGGAACTCTCAATTGAGGTGAAGCAGAACATCCTGAGGCTGAAAAAAAAGAAAAAATCCATCAGAGAGATAGCAGACATGCTTGGAGTAGCAAAATCAACAGTTGGGTACATTCTGAGAAAAAAGGAATTGACTGGTGAGCTTGGGAACTGTAAAAGGCCTGGGCGTCCACGGATGACAACAGTGGTGGATGATCGCCGCATACTTTATTTGGGGAAGAAGAACTCGTTCACAACATCAACTGAAGTCCAGAACACTCTCAGTGAAGTAGGTGTATCTGTCTCTAAGTCAACAGTAAAGAGAAGACTCCATGACAGTAAATACAAAGGGTTCACATCTAGATGCAAACCATTCATCAATTCCAAAAATAGACAGGCCAGAGTTAAATTTGCTGAAAAACACCTCAAGAAGCCAGCCGAGTTCTGGAAAAGTATTCTATGGACAGATGAGACAAAGATCAACCTGTACCAGAATGATGGGAAGAAAAAAGTTTGGAGAAGAAAGGGAACGGCACATGATCCAAGGCACACCACATCATCTGTAAAACATGGTGGAGGCAACGTGATGGCATGGGCATGCATGGCTTTCAATGGCACTGGGTCACTTGTGTTTATTGATTACATAACAGCAGACAAGAGTAGCCGGATGAATTCTGAAGTGTACCGGGATATACTTTCAGCCTAGATTCAGCCAAATGCTGCAAAGTTGATTGGACGGCGCTTCATAATACAGATGGACAATGACCCCAAGCATACAGCCAAAGCTACCCAGGAGTTCATGAGTGCAAAAAAGTGGAACATTCTGCAATGGCCAAGTCAATCACCAGATCTTAACCCAATTGAGCATGCATTTCACTTGCTCAAATCCAGACTTAAGACGGAAAGACCCACAAACAAGCAAGACCTGAAGGCTGCGGCTGTAAAGGCCTGGCAAAGCATTAAGAAGGAGGAAACCCAGCGTTTGGTGATGTCCATGGGTTCCAGACTTAAGGCAGTGATTGCCTCCAAAGGATTCGCAACAAAATATTGAAAATAAAAATATTTTGTTTGGGTTATGTTTATTTGTCCAATTACTTTTGACCTCCTAAAATGTGGAGTGTTTGTAAAGAAATGTGTACAATTCCTACATTTTCTATCAGATATTTTTGTTCAAGCCTTCAAATTAAACGTTACAATCTGCACTTGAATTCTGTTGTAGAGGTTTCATTTCAAATCCAATGTGGTGGCATGTAGAGCCCAACTCGCCAAAATTGTGTCACTGTCCAAATATTTCTGGCCCTAACTGTATATGTGAGGATCATTTTATACAGTGAGCAACAAGGATCATTTTTTATAGTTGGATCATGTGAGGATTCAGTGATCAGCTACTCCTTCTTCATCAGAGCTTCCTTTTGGGAAAAAAAATGGAAAACCCTTTCAGCGTTTTATTTATAGATTATTGAATTTTCTAGCAAGACAACAAACATTTTAGGCCACTTTCACACTAGCATTTTTTTCAAATCTGCTGCCTACCAGCCGCACTTGCAGCAAACCCCGTGCATTGTCTATGGGGCTTGCGACAAGTGCTGTATAGCCGCGATTCCGGCACTTGCGGCCGCGAAAAAAATACTCTGCTGACCGCGGTTTTTTTTGCCACCGCAAGTGCTGAAACCACGACTATACCGCACTTGCCGCAAGCCCCATAGACAATGCATGGGGCTTGCCACAAGTGCGGCTGTTAGGCAGTAGATGCAGTAAATCTGCCGGATCTGCCACAATTTTAAAAAAATGCTAGTTTGAAAGGGGCCTTAGAAGGATTATTCCAGCCAGGAACATTTATCCCATATCCACTGTTTATTATTTTATTTAGCGGCCTTCAGCTCGATTTCGAACCATGTTGACTTGATGGGTGAATGTTCTGTAGGAAGATCGATCCAGTGCAGCCTACATAGATTCACCAAGGTCTTCTACAAGCCTAGATAGGTCCACCAGGGTCTTCTCCAAACATAGATAGGTCCACCAGGGTCTTCTCCAAGCATAGATAGGTCCACCAGGATCTCCAAGCTTAGATGAGTCCACCAGGGTCTTCTCCTAACTTAGATGAATCCATCAGGGTCTTCTCCAAGCCTAGATAGATCCACCAGGTTCTTCTCCAGGCCTAGAAAGGTCCCCCAGGGCCTTCTCCAAGCCTTGATAGGTCCATTGGGGTCTTCTCCAAGCCTTCATATGTCCACCAGGATCTCCAAGCCTAGATATGTCCACTAGTATCTTCTCCAAGCTTAGAAGAGTTCACCTGAGTCTTCTCCTAGTTTAGATGAGTCCACAAGGGTCTTCTCCAAGCCTAGATAGATCCCCCAGGGTCTTCTCCATGCCTAGAAAGATCCCCCAGGGTCTTTTCCAAGCCTAGATAGGTCCCCCAGGGTCTTCCCTATGCCTAGGTACGTCCACCAGGGTCTTCTCCAAGCCTAGATAGGTCCAACAGGGTCTTCTCTGTCATTATCTTGATAGTATCAAGCCAGCGGGTTGCTGGTCTTCCTCTTCACATTGTTCCTTCTATTCTTCCTACCATGATGTCCTTCTCCAGTGATTGCTCTCTTCGTATGTCACAGTGTCTCATTCCTGTTTTGAGACTTAATTTTAAATGTGTTTCTGTCCTTTGGTAGTATAGGAGTTAATGTCAGTTTATGTTGCTGCAGTACATCTTAGTTCTCTTTCCAGGTGTGGCTACTTTGTGATCACTCCTATCTTCGTTATATGGTTACATGTTCCAGCATTCCTTGTGACTAGCCCAGGGTATGGGGACTCGGGTGTCTGGGCCCTCCGCTGCGGTAGGGATGTTACTGGTGGCCTACCCAAACCCGTGGCCCTGGTGGTCAACTAAAAAGGAGTAGTTGGAATAGGAATAAAAGTTTAAAAGTTTATCATGATGCCACTCGCAGATTCTGGTGATGTAGCACCAGCGCCACTTCAGACCTCTGGAAGGCGATGGTACAGCAGCCGAGATGGTACAGCTCCCTGCAGGTAGAGCCGGCCCTCCGGGGCAGGGATGCACCTGTAGTGATGGAGGTGCTGATGATGGAGAAATAGTTTTCAGTGCAGCAGTGAATAAGCACACAGAGACTCTGTCACTCTACCCGGGTTCTTTACTGGAGCGATGCAGATGGTAGTACAGTTCACAGAAAACAGCCGTTGTTAAGTAAAGATAGCCGGCCGGGTAGTCACAGTGGGCTGCAGGATCTTCTGGAGTCTTCTGTGGAATGCCTTCCTTGTTTCTAACCCGTGTCCTGCTGCTACTGCCTGTCCCGGAACAGCCCACTTAGTACCAGCCCTGTTGGGGCGAGCTCAAACCTCGGTGGGTTATCCTGGTGTGACTGGTTTCCTTTCTGACAGGGTGTTACGGCTCAGGGGCTGAACTCCCTGTGCCACGTCTTCGGAACCGGAGCTCCGGTGTATGGACCAGGGTTCCCTCCCTGAGTATGGATGCTCGGGGGTCCCCTCCTTCAGTCTGGGCTGCCTGTTCTCTCTCTCCAGACTCCCTCCCTGGAAGTCTCCTTTCTCTCTCTCCCCGTTCTCTGTCTTACCTCAGTGCTAACTAAAACTCACTGTGTGTCCTCCCTCCTCCCCTAATTCCCCCCTAGGGTATGGGCCCAAACCATCTGCCTAAGTGGGTGTGTGGGAATGCTAGGATGGGATCCTTCTATAAATCCTACATTCCACTGTGATAGGGATAACCGCACACTCATTTATGGGTGCAGTACCCCATCTGTGGCGCCTGAACAGTGCGGCACCACGCTTGCAGATGATTGAACTCCATTCCTAGCCTAGCTACCTGAGGTACCGTCTGCTGCCTAGGAGAGTGGCAGCAGGTGTGAAGTTGTTTTCGTTGGTTCCCTGTCTGTCTCTCCTTCCACTCCTGTTGTTATTAGTGCAGCAGTTGGGACTAGTGATCCCGCCAGCCATTTCCCCATTGAGGTTCTAACATCAGGTCCAGCAAGGGACTAGTTATCCTGCTTGACGACAGGGTTAAAGGACCTATATAGGGACGGCAGGGAGATCAGGGCACAGTGGCAGGTGAGTGCAGGAGGTCCCCTTTCCCCCATTCCCCATTTAATTACAAATTAAAAGTAAAGTTAAAATAGTTCTGGATTACATACTCTGGGTAATGGAACCCCAGGCAAGGAACATTAACATGATTAAAAAAACTTAAAAAAAAAAAAATTCTACGATAATATTAATGCTGTGAACGTAGGTTGCTTCCGGATACGAGGGTCCGATGTTGCTGGAACCTGCTCGGGACACTTATGGTTCGCTCCCTGGTATCCTAAAGATAATGACAATACCCTGGATCAGTATTGATCATGTGTTCTCCGGTTTTATTTGTATGGGTATTTTCCCCTAATTTTTACTGTATGTTTTTCTGTGTGGTCGACTTTATGGTTTGTTTCGAACTGGTTGAGCTTCAATATCAGTGTGGATCGTAGTAGAGACGTACTAGAAAATGGAATAAAATCTTTTAGTATAAAAGTTTGGTAGTTGTCCCATATACCACTGTGGGAAGTTGGGTTACCTTTATCAATGGATCAGGCTTCGACTTTTGATTTGTGCAGTTCTGGGTAATTGTGAGAAAAATCAACCAATACCTTTTACTATAATGCTACAGTGGTGGCTCTTTCAAGCTACTATGGAATAATGTGTTTACCTTTATAGTTAGGACAGATTTTAAATCTTGATCCTGTTTTAGAGCAAGGTATTAACAGAAATCCCACCAGCAAAAAGACACCAATACAAGACCCACTCAGAAGATCAGCGGTGATCCACATAACATCTAAGAATCAACAGTCCCAAGATTATTCCATAGTAGCTTGAAAGAGCCACCACTGTAGCATTATAATAAAAGGTATTGGTTAATTTTGCTCACAATTACCCAGAACTGCGCAAATGAAAAGTCCAAGCCTGATCTACCGATAAAGGTAACCCAACATCCCACAGTGGTATATGGGACGACTAACAAACTTTTATACTAAAAGATTTTATTCCATTTTCTAGTACGTCCCTACAGTGGCGTAATTTGAAGCTCATGGACCCCGATGCGAAAGCTTCAACGGGGCCCCCAATTATTACATATCTTTAACAATAGTCCCATAGGCTCCGGGGCACGGGTGCGATCGCAGCCCCTGCACCTGTTGTAGTTAAGACCCTGCGTCTCTACTATGATACACACTGATAATGAAACTCAACCAGTTCGACATAAACCATCAAGTCGACCACACAGAAAAAGTAAGGTTAAAATTAGGGGAAAATACCCATCCAAATAGAACCAGAGCACACATGATCAATACTGATCCAGAGTATTGTCTTTATATTTAGGATACCAAGGAGCGAACCACAAGTGTCCCCAGCAGGTTCCAGCAACGTCGGACCCTCATATCGGAAAGCAACCTACGTTCACAGCATTATTATTATTGTAGAATATTATTTTATTTTTCAAAAAAAAAGTTTTTTTAATCATTTTAATGTTCCTTGCCTGGGTTTTCATTACCCAGAGTATTTAATCCAGAACTATTTTAATTTTAATTTGTAATTAAATTTTAAATAAACATCCCAAAATAAGGGGCGAAGACACATCTAGGATTACGTGCTCTTTGTATACACCATTGCAAAGGGGTACAAGGTAGCGCTGGGCCTCAATAAATATACGTTTCTAATAAACCAATAAGCTAGAGGGAGCTTACACCATACCCTCCACAGGCTTCAGCAGCAACCCTTTGGCCAGCATCATTGCACTAGCCATTGTCCCCTATTGACTTGCTCCAGTGTACAAATTCTAAAAATTTGCTAATAGTAAAGATCGATTGGTGACAACTGTGTGAAAGGTGCTAGCTAGAAAAAACATTATAAATGAGGCAATCCGCTGCACACTAACACTAAAGGGACACTGTCAGGTCATTTTTCAGTATGATACTAATATTACTCTTGAATAATGCCTGGGCAGACCTTTTAAAAACATGTAAAACTATTATTGTACCGTTTGTAGTTTCCATGTTATCAGCATTATCAGACCCTGCTGGAAGCTCATGTATTAGTCCTCTCCATTATAAGCAAACGGGAATAGTCCTGTACTGTATAAACTGTCATGTAATTATGCACTCCCTCTTAGCAGCTCTCTCTTCCCTCTGCTAACAGTGCTGTGTCAGGTTTCACTTACAGGAGGTATGTTCTGTTGAGGACATGGAAGGAGAGAGCTATTGCAGGTCTGCCTTATCTAGACTCCATTTCTTTCTCTAAGCAGGTATCCCTGTTGTGACAGTTTCTGTGTTGTATTTGACCTCTTGTGATGCTGCAAACAAAGAGAGCAGAGAGTAGAATACAGCCCCCCCACTGATGTCCTGTGCAGTGATAGTGATGTGCATATGTGAAATGCATATTCAGGCATGGGGAGTGGACAGCAGAGGACTAAGTGGATCATTCACTGATTAAAGCGAACCTGTCCCCCCCCCTGGACATCAAAAGCTAAAATAGCCACATTTTGCAGCACTAATGGCCCCTTTTACACGCAGCTACAGGTGACAGGTTTTCCACAGGTAACTTACTGGTTGCAGTGAAATCATGGAGACATGGTTCTATCTTGGTGCTGTGTACAAATGGAACTATGTCTCCATGATTTCACTGCAACCAGTAAGTTACCTGTGGAAAACCTGTCACCTGTAGCTGCGTGTAAAGGGGCCATAAGGCTGCATTCAGAGAAGGTGGCTATAGGCTTTTGATGCCCTATATACAATTAAATATACACTTATATAACTGCTTACACTTTAGAAGACCTAAGACCGGGAGGCGGGGTTTCGCGCTCCTCCGACCCGCCCTCTCTTGTCAATCAGCCTGGTCGCCTGCTGCTGCCTCCCCTCACAGTGTACCATGAACGCGCGCCTCCGTTCTCCTGTATGGTGCCGCGCATGCGCTGTGCGCCGGGTGTCCAGGAAGTCTTCGGGCAGCGCGCACAGCTCATGCGCGGCGCCATACAGGAGAACGGAGGCGCGCGTTCATGGTACACTGTGAGGGGAGGCAGCAGGTGACCAGGCTGATTGACAAGAGGGGGCGGGTCGGAGGAGCGCGAAACCCCACCTCCCGGTCTTAGGTCTTCTAAAGTGTGAGCAGTTATATAAGTGTATATTTAATTGTATATAGGGCATCAAAAGCCTATAGCCACCTTCTCTGAATGCAGCCTTAGTGCTGCAGAAGGTGGCTATTTTAGCTTTTGATGTCCAGGGGGGGTGACAGGTCCGCTTTAAGGTTCTTGCAGCAATCGGACGTGGACGCCTCGAATTGTGGGACACTCGGCGGCATTTATTTTTTATTTTTAACACATTACTTTCTTTAATTTCACTTTAACAGTGTATGTAGATACACTGCTAAAGTGAAATTACACATGTCACAGTACTGAGCATGCTCAGTACACTAAAACCGGATCCGGGAAACGATCCTATTTTTTCCAGGATCCAGCACCATAGACCCCTCCCCCCATGCTATTTGAATCGGACAGCGTCCTATCCGATTCTGTCTGCTTTTTTGGAAGGCAGCCCAAAATCAGAGCAGTCTCCGATTATAGGTCCCGGTAAAAAGTGGACAGAATCGGATCCCTGATAAAACTGGCACACGCGGATGGCCATTAAGTACCAATCCGTGCAAATCCGTGCCCATAGGGATACATGGAGGCCAAATCGGATCCGTGGCTATCCGTTTTACAACAGATACCATGGATCCCTAAAAAACGTTATGTGAAGGGGGCCTTAAGATTATAGAGAAAAAAATTGAGAACTTCGCTGATGCACTGGTGTAAAGTGGTGCAAAGACTTTATACTCATCCTCAAGCTGTCAACCTACAAGGAATGGCAAAGGAACCATCCAAATAAATAAGAATTTGGGATCCAGGTGTAATGACTGTTTGTCCTTGTACGATTTGCATTAGTTCAAGTAAAAAGGCCTTAAAAGGAACCAAGTCATCAGAAAATGACCTATTATTTAAATGAGGTTTTTATGTCGAAGGGGCTGTCTAGATAAAAGAAGGTTATCACTTTATCCACAAGATAGGGACGTCCCACCGCTGACATCTGCACTGAGGAAACTTTTATCCCCTATGGGGACCTTTTATCTCTGTTACAAAATGGCTCGGTAGGTCAATGTCACACAGCATTTTGATCAAATCTTGCAGTGTCATGGCTACACTTGGCGCTGTTCACACTACAGATTCTGACACTCCACACTGAGGTTTCTCTGATGCTTCTGAGTTGCACAAGCAGGCTCGGGCATCGACCAGTTGTCTTCTCAGTGGTGATCGGGCTAGCAGGAGATAATGACTCCCGATTACCTCTAGGATCACATGTTCTGGGAAACCTATCACAGCTGCTCCCTGCCTTTTTAGGATGGTGGAATCTGTCGTCTCATGTTGACTATAGCTTTTGCAATAACAGTCCGTACTGTGGTGATCCAGTTGCTGATTATCTATTGAGTGCTATTTTGTGTGCTGTGAAAATCCTCTTGTCGTCTGGTTATTTCCCCACTTCTCTTTATTTCGTCCTGTGCATGTATTGTCCTTTAACTCTGTGTGTATTGTTGTAAGTGAATGTCTTTGGTTTCCTCGCTGTTCTATTTGTGTGGGGTTTTACCACTCCTGTCCCAGCCCCCTGGGTGGGGGAAGAGGGGGTATTAGATCAGGGCTGGCCAGGAGCAGGGCAAGGTTGTCGGCCCAGACATCTTCACCATCAGAGGAAACTCTGGGATAAGGGACAGCTATGGCCCCGCTAGTCTGAAAGTTAGTCTAGGAGACCCTGTCCCCCTGTTATTCCTTACAACCCTGTGACAGTCAGGTATCAGACCACTGCTCCATTTGAACAGGGATACAAGTTCCTTATTCAGTTGATTGGTGCAGGTCCGAGCAGTCAGATCACCACTAATCAACAAGTTATCACCTATCCAATTTGATAGTTGAGGAAAGATCACTGTGAAGGGAGAATGTGGAGGTGAGCTGTGACCAGCAGCTATTTTGATTTATCCCATAGTTGATAGTGAACCCAATACTAAGATCTATTATGGTCATCAATATTTATTACTTATAATGTGCTCTCATGTAGGGATTAATGTTGCTTATTTAATTACCCTATGTTCGTTGCTCTGCTTCATGTACGGGGGCATAATCACCCCTTTCGGTATTTCAGTTCTCCTATATAATACATAGTATTGCATTAGTTGAATATAGTCACCGTATTAGGATACCTAGTTACATATCTCTTTTGGTACCTTTACACGCCGCGACGGCAGGCTGGATACATCCCGCTACTTCACGTGCACGAGCACGCTCAAACGGTTACAAACGGTCACCGCATCACCTTTACACGCCGCGACAAGATGCGCTACGCCACGCTACATTTATAGCTAGCTACATCGCCGGGTGTCTCAAGTAGCCAGCTGTAGCTCATTTACACACCGCTACAACCAGCTACTATGGGCGTACCTGGTGCAGCAGGGCCAGCACATAGGCGTGCTACAATTGTGGATTACGAGCCGTCCGTACGCTGATAGGACGAAGCAATAACATCCTGATTGGGCAGGCACCGCAGGAGGCTGAGTAATACAGCACGCTCGAGCAAGTGTGTAGTGTGACTCGTCAGCTCCTTTAAATATGCCTCCCTATGCAGCGACTACCAATCGTCATGCAGCAGCTTCCACCAATGATCGCACATGGGGCGCGGTAACACGGAGCCTGGGTCACGCCTTAGCTACATTGCAGCTACATCGCAGGCTGTCCCGAGTTCCCTTCCGTTGCCTCTTTACACGCCGATACAGCTCGCTACCATCGGCGTTGTAGCCATCAGTTTTCGAGCAGAGCTAGGAAACAGATGTATCTGTTGCCGGCTGTAGCGTCACGTCTTCAGACGCCACTACGACGGGCTACATTGGCGCTACAAGCTACATTTGTAGCCTGTAGCGGGATGTATCCAGCCTGCCGTCGCGGCGTGTAAAGGTACCATTTCTATTACCTGTATGCTATAAATTGTGGTGATAATGAGACTGCTGAAAAGTCTTTTGTACAGAACAGGAAGTGTGAATCTAGGATCAGGACTTTGTAGTTTATTTTATAAGGTTTGTGGGCAGGATGGCAGCTCAATGGTTAGTATTGTTGCTTTACAGTGCTGGGATCAAATCCCACCAAGGACAACATCTGTAAGGGGTTTGGTTGTTGTCCCCGTGTTTTCATGAGTTTCCTCAGGGTTCTCCATATTTCAAAGACATACTGATAGGGACTTTAGATTGTAAACCCTGATGGGGACAGTGATGAAGTCTGTAAAGTGCTGTCCAATTAATGGTGCCATATAAGGGAGTGAAATAAATAAATAGTGGTTTTGAAAATTGAAAGAAAAAAAATATTTAAAGGGAATTTGTCAGCAAGATTTTACTATGTAAGCTGAGGACAGCATGCTTCAGGGGTTAAAAAAAACAAACAAAAAGCAACTGTGCCTTTTTTTTTACAAGCCTGTATGCTATTGTTTACTTAAACTAAAGGTTTTATTACCCTGAGATTATGATTGCAGGACTAGAAAATCATGCACAGGGCAGTCCTCCTGTGATTGACACCTCACAGTGAACGGACAATCTCTATAGAGATTATTATACACAAAGGAGTTGCCCCTACAATGTGTGTCAAGGGTTTTGCCATTGGCCAGATTGGACCCCTCCTATATATATACACATTTAAACATAAAGAGAGAGTAGGAGGTTTCAGGTCCTATTTATACTATATATATCACAGTCAGTTGTATATGTTTTCAAATATGAATTTATTAAGTAAATTGTTGTACATATAAAATTCATCTCATAACATATAACATATATATCAGATATACATAGATTTCATTTATTATTTATTATATGGGAGACCAAGGTTTAAAGTGACATTGTGACAATTAAAATTTCCATGTAGATGGTATCTTCTATATGGACAAGGGGTGGTGGGCTATTTTGTGGGTATTGATCTGATCTTGTTCTATATATGTATTATCTATAGGTTACCCAATCTTTCTAGGTTAGGGGGAACATGGAGACACTTGTACTAGGGGAAACCTACTTATAAAGGGTTTCCCATGTGTATTCCATGTAGTTTAAACCATCCCTAGGGGAATATTGCATGTTAAATCCCTGTATAGATTGCATTAACCTTTTCAATAGGATTAGAACAGGTCGCCTCAACCTCCCAAAAAGTCCTCACTTACCCATGTCCTAAGAAGGGATGGAGTACCGGGTGCCCCCAGACGCGTTTCGCTTTGGGCTTTCTCAATGGGGTCCGTTTACACCCGCCGGCCGGCATCTTTTTATGCTTATACTGCGCTCCCTCACATGTGTGCCCCATTTCCGGTCCGCCTCCTCCCTCTCGACTCGCGGCCAATCCCGAGACCGGAGAGTCAGTGGCCACCTGACTTCATCCAGCCAATCCGGGATGCCTGCGATGTCACTGGGGGGCGGACCCGGACGTTGCACCATGAAGTTTCTCACCAATGGCACCAAAGTTTGGGCGGAAGTGTCATTTCCGCCATCTTGGAGGCTGGTATGTCAGTCAGACACCCATATGACCTCACAATCAGGGCGGAAATCCCAAATCCGCCATTTTGGAGATGGGCACTTCATTTCTTTTTCTCAGATAACACTATTAAAGATAGTCTAAGGTGATCAAAGTTTAAAGATATGCACATAGAGGATACAGCACTGTATAACCAGTGCTGTATACTATTATCCCTGTGTGATATATGGTTTCACTATATCTTCCCCAAATGCGGCTATTCACATCCATACATGATAGATGGCTCGCTGTGCCCATTAGCCAATCCCCCCCAAGAAAACCATGTATCACATGGGAAGGAGAAATGGGATCCGGTCCACATCCCTCCAATATTAACATGCATGTAATGATTTATCACCGCAATTGGAGAGACCCCTTCACACAACAATAATCAGTTAGAATATGATATAATTTCCCATATATGCAACTTCTATCATTACTCAGATCTGTTTTTCTTTTCTTCTCCTATATATGAGTTATCTGCAGGATGAAATTCATTGGTGATTGTTCAGAGGGTAGTCATCTCAGTCAGATGTCATTTGGCCGACGGTTATATGTTATCATACTCATATCTGGAAAACTAGGAAAAGTGAAAGTGAATTAAAATTAATTTAAAAACACTAAGTAAAAAAGATCACAAAGTCAGCAGTTTATAGCAAACAAGTCCTTTATAGGAAGGGCACAAAACTCAGTTTCTCGTTTAATCCCTTTGGGCTCATCGTATCTAATTTTATAATCCACTTACATTCTAACTGTGCTAGCCTCTTACTGTAATTCCCACCTCGAGAACCCAAATCCAGGGTATCAATACCTCTGACTTTTAAGCCTGCTGGATCGCAATTATGTTTTCTCTTGAAATGTCGGGGTATGGTCTTTATCACAGGGTCATCCATTTCCAATTTCGCTGCAGCTTTAATATCGCGTACATGTTCGCCAATTCTCATGCGTAATTCCCGTGTGGTTAGTCCAATATAGACCAAACCACACGGGCATGTAGCGTAATATACAACATTGGTTGTGGAACAACTTATATACTTCAAGATCTTATACTCTTTTTCACCCTTAGTGTCCACAAAGGATGTAGATCTAACCATACTCCGACATCCCTTGCAATCACCGCAGGGGTAGAAGCCTATCCTGGGTTTTGTGTCCCTATGGTGGGTTGATCTTTCTGCACGTAATGGCTATGCACTATTGTATCTCTTATATTACGACCCCTCCTCGCAGTCATGGCTGGATGGGCTGTGAGAACCTTTTTGAAGGAATCTTCCCTCCTCAATATGTCCCAATGTTGTTTTAGGATTCGTCTCATACTGCCCCACTGATCATTAAATGTCGAGATAAATCTGATTATTTTTTGATCAGTTTCTCTCATTTTGGGTTTTGGGATAAGGAGACTCTCTCTAGGAGTTCTTATGGCTCTTTGATACCCATTTTTTATGCTCCTTTTTGTATATCCCCTCGCCAAAAATCTCTCCCTCAAATCACACGCCTGTTCCTGAAAGTAGCTCTCTGTGGAGCAAACCCTTCTGGCCCTAAGAAATTGACCAGTGGGAATCGCTGTTATTGTGGATGGCGTGTGACTTGAGGTTGCGTGGAGCAGAGCGTTTACCGATGTTGTCTTTCGGAACATGTTGGTCTGTAAAGAGCAATCCGGATGGACCACTAGTTTTATGTCAAGGAATTCAGCTTCTGAAGTGTGTTCCTTAAAGGTTAGTTTTATGTTGTACCTATTGGTATTCAACATTCTTTTAAACTCCTCCAGTTCTTCACCTGTTCCTGTCCAAAGGACCAAGACATCGTCTATAAATCTTAGCCAGCACTGCGCATGGGACGCGGCCCACGCGCCATCCCCGAAAACCTCCCTCTCCCAATACCCAAGAAAGAGGTTTGCGTAAGACGGCGCGCAGGCCGCGCCCATCGCAGTGCCTCTGCATTGCAGGTAATAGCGGTTCTTGAACAGGAAATAGTTGTGAGTGAGTATATATTCTAGCAATTCCATTAACAGTCTCACCAGTGGTCCATCCAGACTGCTCATATTCAGATAAAATTCCACAGCCCTCAGACCATCCTGATGTTCGATGCAGGAATATAATCCTTCCACATCGGCCGTAATTAAGGTAGTGCCTGGATCCACAAAGACCCCGTTAATCTGCCGCAGGACGTCCGTAGTATCTCTGACATAGGAGGGAAGAGTTTCCACCAGGGGGTGCAGATAATATTCGATAAATCTGCACACTGGTTCACAAATCCCCCCTATGCCAGAGACTATCGGACGTCCTGGGGGGATAAGAGGGTCTTTGTGGATCTTTGGCAGTAGGTAGAAAGTCGGGGTTGTTGGTGATGACACTATGAGACCCTCAAAGATTTGTTTGGGTATGATCCCTTGTTGAAACGCTTGTTCGAGTATCCCGAACAGCTCAACTTCAAATTTCTTACCGGGGTTTGAGGGTAGTGTACTGTAGGATTCCCTATCCTTAAGCTGCCTCATTACCTCTCGCTCATACATGCTCTTAGGCCATATGACCACGTTCCCCCCCTTATCCGCAGGTTTAACAACAACGTCAGAGAGTGCCTCGATTTCTCGTAGGGCCTCTCTCTGACGTCTCGTCAGGTTGTCATTTCTTATTCTCCTATTTTCCAATTTTTTGAGGTCCTCTACCACCCTCTTATAGAAGACCTCAACTTCCGGGCAAAGGGACATCGGGGGGAACGTGGTCGACCTGGGATACAAACATTTCGGGAATTTACCTTGTTTTTCCGAGTCCGAGTCCAACTCCAATGTCTCCAAATCACTTAAAGCCTCCCTCTCAATTTGTGATAATCCGCCACCACCCTTCGTTTTAGGTGCAATTTGTGTAGAATCAGTCTCCGGGTGAAAAGGTTCAAGTCCTTTAGCACTGTAAAATAATTAAAGCGGTTAACGGGAGCAAAAGTCAAGCCTAACTTCAATACCTCAATCTGTGCTTCTGACAGGATATGGGTTGAAAGATTAATTACCTCCAAATTATTTTTGCTCCTTTTATCCACTGGTTTTGGAGGTGTAATAGATCTTTTCCCACTTCCTATTCCCGATCCCGTCGGAACCATTGGTCTTCCCAGTGGAAAGAATCCACCCTCTCCACCCGTTGCACCTTCTTCCTCTAGTGATGACAGAGAGGAAAGGGATATGGAGACATTGGATGGTATTGGAGTCGGATTCTGGGGTTGTTCCTTAGGTGGGGGTTTAGGTTTGTTCTTTTTCTTCCCCCCCCATCTATAGACAGTTTTGTTCCGGTAGTCCTCGGAATCTCTTTTGTATTTTTTGGCTTTTATTGTGATAGTCTCCTTTTCCCATTTCAGGTAATTGGAGTCTAAATCCCTCTCCAGCTGCGCTAACTGTTCCTCCGACATCTGTCCTATTAGGACTGATTTCACTCCCTCAATCTCTTTCTCCAACTCTTTCAGGGACTCGGAATTAAGGTCCACCAATATGTTCATGTATCCCATCGAGCAGGTAGAGGAGAGGTCTTCCCATTTCTTTTTTACCTCGTTACTTTCGATTTTAAACGAGGGAAAGACCTGTACCCTTAATCCCCTGGGTATCATTCCTTTTGAGATGTACCGTTCCATAAAGGACTTGTTCCACCAGAGTTTTGTCCTCTGGTTTAACAGTTGTTTTAATTTTGTTACTGTTGCTTCAGCTGCTTTTGGACTTGGATCAAGGGGGAGTCCCAACTCATCATTAAACACTTGATCGAGTTTCTGCCGCCATGCGTTGTCGCGTGCGGAAAAATCCATTGATTTGGGCAACGAGACTGTAAAAATATACAGAATACCGATTATTATACACAAAGGAGTTGCCCCTACAATGTGTGTCAAGGGTTTTGCCATTGGCCAGATTGGACCCCTCCTATATATATACACATTTAAACATAAAGAGAGAGTAGGAGGTTTCAGGTCCTATTTATACTATATATATCACAGTCAGTTGTATATGTTTTCAAATATGAATTTATTAAGTAAATTGTTGTACATATAAAATTCATCTCATAACATATAACATATATATCAGATATACATAGATTTCATTTATTATTTATTATATGGGAGACCAAGGTTTAAAGTGACATTGTGACAATTAAAATTTCCATGTAGATGGTATCTTCTATATGGACAAGGGGTGGTGGGCTATTTTGTGGGTATTGATCTGATCTTGTTCTATATATGTATTATCTATAGGTTACCCAATCTTTCTAGGTTAGGGGGAACATGGAGACACTTGTACTAGGGGAAACCTACTTATAAAGGGTTTCCCATGTGTATTCCATGTAGTTTAAACCATCCCTAGGGGAATATTGCATGTTAAATCCCTGTATAGATTGCATTAACCTTTTCATAGGATTAGAACAGGTCGCCTCAACCTCCCAAAAAGTCCTCACTTACCCATGTCCTAAGAAGGGATGGAGTACCGGGTGCCCCCAGACGCGTTTCGCTTTGGGCTTTCTCAATGGGGTCCGTTTACACCCGCCGGCCGGCATCTTTTTATGCTTATACTGCGCTCCCTCACATGTGTGCCCCATTTCCGGTCCGCCTCCTCCCTCTCGACTCGCGGCCAATCCCGAGACCGGAGAGTCAGTGGCCACCTGACTTCATCCAGCCAATCCGGGATGCCTGCGATGTCACTGGGGGGCGGACCCGGACGTTGCACCATGAAGTTTCTCACCAATGGCACCAAAGTTTGGGCGGAAGTGTCATTTCCGCCATCTTGGAGGCTGGTATGTCAGTCAGACACCCATATGACCTCACAATCAGGGCGGAAATCCCAAATCCGCCATTTTGGAGATGGGCACTTCATTTCTTTTTCTCAGATAAACTATTAAAGATAGTCTAAGGTGATCAAAGTTGGCTGGATGAAGTCAGGTGGCCACTGACTCTCCGGTCTCGGGATTGGCCGCGAGTCGAGAGGGAGGAGGCGGACCGGAAATGGGGCACATGGGTAAGTGAGGACTTTTTGGGAGGTTGAGGCGACCTGTTCTAATCCTATTGAAAAGGTTAATGCAATCTATACAGGGATTTAACATGCAATATTCCCCTAGGGATGGTTTAAACTACATGGAATACACATGGGAAACCCTTTATAAGTAGGTTTCCCCTAGTACAAGTGTCTCCATGTTCCCCCTAACCTAGAAAGATTGGGTAACCTATAGATAATACATATATAGAACAAGATCAGATCAATACCCACAAAATAGCCCACCACCCCTTGTCCATATAGAAGATACCATCTACATGGAAATTTTAATTGTCACAATGTCACTTTAAACCTTGGTCTCCCATATAATAAATAATAAATGAAATCTATGTATATCTGATATATATGTTATATGTTATGAGATGAATTTTATATGTACAACAATTTACTTAATAAATTCATATTTGAAAACATATACAACTGACTGTGATATATATAGTATAAATAGGACCTGAAACCTCCTACTCTCTCTTTATGTTTAAATGTGTATATATATAGGAGGGGTCCAATCTGGCCAATGGCAAAACCCTTGACACACATTGTAGGGGCAACTCCTTTGTGTATAATAATCGGTATTCTGTATATTTTTACAGTCTCGTTGCCCAAATCAATGGATTTTTCCGCACGCGACAACGCATGGCGGCAGAAACTCGATCAAGTGTTTAATGATGAGTTGGGACTCCCCTTGATCCAAGTCCAAAAGCAGCTGAAGCAACAGTAACAAAATTAAAACAACTGTTAAACCAGAGGACAAAACTCTGGTGGAACAAGTCCTTTATGGAACGGTACATCTCAAAAGGAATGATACCCAGGGGATTAAGGGTACAGGTCTTTCCCTCGTTTAAAATCGAAAGTAACGAGGTAAAAAAGAAATGGGAAGACCTCTCCTCTACCTGCTCGATGGGATACATGAACATATTGGTGGACCTTAATTCCGAGTCCCTGAAAGAGTTGGAGAAAGAGATTGAGGGAGTGAAATCAGTCCTAATAGGACAGATGTCGGAGGAACAGTTAGCGCAGCTGGAGAGGGATTTAGACTCCAATTACCTGAAATGGGAAAAGGAGACTATCACAATAAAAGCCAAAAAATACAAAAGAGATTCCGAGGACTACCGGAACAAAACTGTCTATAGATGGGGGGGGAAGAAAAAGAACAAACCTAAACCCCCACCTAAGGAACAACCCCAGAATCCGACTCCAATACCATCCAATGTCTCCATATCCCTTTCCTCTCTGTCATCACTAGAGGAAGAAGGTGCAACGGGTGGAGAGGGTGGATTCTTTCCACTGGGAAGACCAATGGTTCCGACGGGATCGGGAATAGGAAGTGGGAAAAGATCTATTACACCTCCAAAACCAGTGGATAAAAGGAGCAAAAATAATTTGGAGGTAATTAATCTTTCAACCCATATCCTGTCAGAAGCACAGATTGAGGTATTGAAGTTAGGCTTGACTTTTGCTCCCGTTAACCGCTTTAATTATTTTACAGTGCTAAAGGACTTGAACCTTTTCACCCGGAGACTGATTCTACACAAATTGCACCTAAAACGAAGGGGTGGTGGCGGATTATCACAAATTGAGAGGGAGGCTTTAAGTGATTTGGAGACATTGGAGTTGGACTCGGACTCGGAAAAACAAGGTAAATTCCCGAAATGTTTGTATCCCAGGTCGACCACGTTCCCCCCGATGTCCCTTTGCCCGGAAGTTGAGGTCTTCTATAAGAGGGTGGTAGAGGACCTCAAAAAATTGGAAAATAGGAGAATAAGAAATGACAACCTGACGAGACGTCAGAGAGAGGCCCTACGAGAAATCGAGGCACTCTCTGACGTTGTTGTTAAACCTGCGGATAAGGGGGGGAACGTGGTCATATGGCCTAAGAGCATGTATGAGCGAGAGGTAATGAGGCAGCTTAAGGATAGGGAATCCTACAGTACACTACCCTCAAACCCCGGTAAGAAATTTGAAGTTGAGCTGTTCGGGATACTCGAACAAGCGTTTCAACAAGGGATCATACCCAAACAAATCTTTGAGGGTCTCATAGTGTCATCACCAACAACCCCGACTTTCTACCTACTGCCAAAGATCCACAAAGACCCTCTTATCCCCCCAGGACGTCCGATAGTCTCTGGCATAGGGGGGATTTGTGAACCAGTGTGCAGATTTATCGAATATTATCTGCACCCCCTGGTGGAAACTCTTCCCTCCTATGTCAGAGATACTACGGACGTCCTGCGGCAGATTAACGGGGTCTTTGTGGATCCAGGCACTACCTTAATTACGGCCGATGTGGAAGGATTATATTCCTGCATCGAACATCAGGATGGTCTGAGGGCTGTGGAATTTTATCTGAATATGAGCAGTCTGGATGGACCACTGGTGAGACTGTTAATGGAATTGCTAGAATATATACTCACTCACAACTATTTCCTGTTCAAGAACCGCTATTACCTGCAATGCAGAGGCACTGCGATGGGCGCGGCCTGCGCGCCGTCTTACGCAAACCTCTTTCTTGGGTATTGGGAGAGGGAGGTTTTCGGGGATGGCGCGTGGGCCGCGTCCCATGCGCAGTGCTGGCTAAGATTTATAGACGATGTCTTGGTCCTTTGGACAGGAACAGGTGAAGAACTGGAGGAGTTTAAAAGAATGTTGAATACCAATAGGTACAACATAAAACTAACCTTTAAGGAACACACTTCAGAAGCTGAATTCCTTGACATAAAACTAGTGGTCCATCCGGATTGCTCTTTACAGACCAACATGTTCCGAAAGACAACATCGGTAAACGCTCTGCTCCACGCAACCTCAAGTCACACGCCATCCACAATAACAGCGATTCCCACTGGTCAATTTCTTAGGGCCAGAAGGGTTTGCTCCACAGAGAGCTACTTTCAGGAACAGGCGTGTGATTTGAGGGAGAGATTTTTGGCGAGGGGATATACAAAAAGGAGCATAAAAAATGGGTATCAAAGAGCCATAAGAACTCCTAGAGAGAGTCTCCTTATCCCAAAACCCAAAATGAGAGAAACTGATCAAAAAATAATCAGATTTATCTCGACATTTAATGATCAGTGGGGCAGTATGAGACGAATCCTAAAACAACATTGGGACATATTGAGGAGGGAAGATTCCTTCAAAAAGGTTCTCACAGCCCATCCAGCCATGACTGCGAGGAGGGGTCGTAATATAAGAGATACAATAGTGCATAGCCATTACGTGCAGAAAGATCAACCCACCATAGGGGACACAAAACCCAGGATAGGCTTCTACCCCTGCGGTGATTGCAAGGGATGTCGGAGTATGGTTAGATCTACATCCTTTGTGGACACTAAGGGTGAAAAAGAGTATAAGATCTTGAAGTATATAAGTTGTTCCACAACCAATGTTGTATATTACGCTACATGCCCGTGTGGTTTGGTCTATATTGGACTAACCACACGGGAATTACGCATGAGAATTGGCGAACATGTACGCGATATTAAAGCTGCAGCGAAATTGGAAATGGATGACCCTGTGATAAAGACCATACCCCGACATTTCAAGAGAAAACATAATTGCGATCCAGCAGGCTTAAAAGTCAGAGGTATTGATACCCTGGATTTGGGTTCTCGAGGTGGGAATTACAGTAAGAGGCTAGCACAGTTAGAATGTAAGTGGATTATAAAATTAGATACGATGAGCCCAAAGGGATTAAACGAGAAACTGAGTTTTGTGCCCTTCCTATAAAGGACTTGTTTGCTATAAACTGCTGACTTTGTGATCTTTTTTACTTAGTGTTTTTAAATTAATTTTAATTCACTTTCACTTTTCCTAGTTTTCCAGATATGAGTATGATAACATATAACCGTCGGCCAAATGACATCTGACTGAGATGACTACCCTCTGAACAATCACCAATGAATTTCATCCTGCAGATAACTCATATATAGGAGAAGAAAAGAAAAACAGATCTGAGTAATGATAGAAGTTGCATATATGGGAAATTATATCATATTCTAACTGATTATTGTTGTGTGAAGGGGTCTCTCCAATTGCGGTGATAAATCATTACATGCATGTTAATATTGGAGGGATGTGGACCGGATCCCATTTCTCCTTCCCATGTGATACATGGTTTTCTTGGGGGGGGATTGGCTAATGGGCACAGCGAGCCATCTATCATGTATGGATGTGAATAGCCGCATTTGGGGAAGATATAGTGAAACCATATATCACACAGGGATAATAGTATACAGCACTGGTTATACAGTGCTGTATCCTCTATGTGCATATCTTTAAACTTTGATCACCTTAGACTATCTTTAATAGTGTTATCTGAGAAAAAGAAATGAAGTGCCCATCTCCAAAATGGCGGATTTGGGATTTCCGCCCTGATTGTGAGGTCATATGGGTGTCTGACTGACATACCAGCCTCCAAGATGGCGGAAATGACACTTCCGCCCAAACTTTGGTGCCATTGGTGAGAAACTTCATGGTGCAACGTCCGGGTCCGCCCCCCAGTGACATCGCAGGCATCCCGGATTGGCTGGATGAAGTCAGGTGGCCACTGACTCTCCGGTCTCGGGATTGGCCGCGAGTCGAGAGGGAGGAGGCGGACCGGAAATGGGGCACACATGTGAGGGAGCGCAGTATAAGCATAAAAAGATGCCGGCCGGCGGGTGTAAACGGACCCCATTGAGAAAGCCCAAAGCGAAACGCGTCTGGGGGCACCCGGTACTCCATCCCTTCTTAGGACATGGGTAAGTGAGGACTTTTTGGGAGGTTGAGGCGACCTGTTCTAATCCTATTGAAAAGGTTAATGCAATCTATACAGGGATTTAACATGCAATATTCCCCTAGGGATGGTTTAAACTACATGGAATACACATGGGAAACCCTTTATAAGTAGGTTTCCCCTAGTACAAGTGTCTCCATGTTCCCCCTAACCTAGAAAGATTGGGTAACCTATAGATAATACATATATAGAACAAGATCAGATCAATACCCACAAAATAGCCCACCACCCCTTGTCCATATAGAAGATACCATCTACATGGAAATTTTAATTGTCACAATGTCACTTTAAACCTTGGTCTCCCATATAATAAATAATAAATGAAATCTATGTATATCTGATATATATGTTATATGTTATGAGATGAATTTTATATGTACAACAATTTACTTAATAAATTCATATTTGAAAACATATACAACTGACTGTGATATATATAGTATAAATAGGACCTGAAACCTCCTACTCTCTCTTTATGTTTAAATCTCTATAGAGAGCCTGGTGTGGGCTGGGGCTGTTCTCTGTCTATACCTATTGTACATACAGAGTCTGGTGTGGGTGGGGGCAGCTCTCTGTCTATAGACATTGTACCTACAGAGTCTGGTGTGGGCGGGGGGCTCTCTGTCTATAGACATTGTACCTACAGAGTCTGGTGTGGGCGGGGGTGGCTCTCTGTCTATAGACATTGTACCTACAGAGTCTGGTGTGGGCGGGGGCGGCTCTCCCAGCTCTGCTGTGTTGCTGAAACTAAATTTTTTGATTGTGTAAGAACGGCTGCAGCCAGTAATCTGTGTGATACATTGTTGGATTCAGGGTTTCTTTCCCTACATTATGTTGCTGTCAGATGAGGTAGCAAAAACCTGATAACAGATTGTCGACTGCATTAACTTGGGCAACTCTTCTTAACAATCTGACAACAGGCACATGGATAAAACTGTTTTCCAGAAGTGTATGTAAAATGCTTTGTTCATGCAATTTTTGGCTTCTAGAGGTAAACTGGTGTTTTGCTTCGTGGTCAAAATAGCCCGTCAGGGTTCTGGGAAAATATATGCGAAATTGACTGTAAGATAATGATTGATCCTACAAAAATCATTCAATATAAAGTATACGAATTTTGCATGAATGTTACAGTAAGTAGGAAAATCGTCTACAGAACAAAACGCCTACATTATAAAAAATACAATTTCTCCCTGCAGGGACACTGATTCGCCTTCTGAAAGATGTAAATTGCATTTTAAGTATAAAAAAAATAAAACTGGAGTCACATGTATAAAACACAAGAGGCGATGTATGTGCCAGAGCCATTCCTCCGCTTACAGAAAAGCCGATGTGGCACTATGCAAATGTGAAGTCGACCATCGCAGCCGCTCAAGACATTATTCTCTCTTTAATTGCTGCTAATGCATACAGCAAATGACAAGACCAGATGAAAATCTGAAAATGTCTCTTATTAGCATCCATACCGCGCTCCAGTCTGCCTTCATTGGTTGTTTTAGGCTTCACTTAGTTCCTAATGGATGTATACTTGGCTTTTAATATTAGAACTGGCCACATCTAATCCAAGAGATGTTTTTGTTGATAACTGTTCCACTGCCCTTGCGAAGAAGTCTGTTGCTCTGTCACCATGTGTTACAGGAGCGAGGGGGAAGTGGAGATGGTACGGCAGCGGGACTGGTGCAGATGGGACGGCAGCGGGACTGGTGCAGATGGGACGGCAGCGGGACTGGTGCAGATGGTACAGCAGCGGGACTGGTGCAGATGGGACGGCAGCGGGACTGGTGCAGATGGGACGGCAGCGGGACTGGTGCAGATGGGACGGCAGCGGGACTGGTGCAGATGGTACGGCAGCGGGACTGGTGCAGATGGGACGGCAGCGGGACTGGTGCAGATGGTACAGCAGCGGGACTGGTGCAGATGGTACGGCAGCGGGACTGGTGCAGATGGTACGACAGCAGGACTGGTGCAGATGGTATGGCAGCGGGACTGGTGTAGAGGGTATGGCAGCAGGACGGGTGCAGATGGTACAGCAGCAGGACTGGTTTAGATGGTACGGCAGCAGGACTGGTACAGATGGCACGGCAGCGGGACTGGTGCTGGTGGTATGGCAGCAGGACGGGTGCAGATGGTACGTTAGCAGGACTGGTTCAGATGGTATGGCAGCGGGACTGGTGCTGATGGAATGGCAGCAGGACGGGTGCAGATGGTAAGGCAGCAGGACTGGTTCAGATGGTAAGGCAGCAGGACTGGTACAGATGGTATGGCAGCAAGACTGGTACAGATAGAACAGCAGCGGGCAGGACTAGGCAGGTGCTTACAGATCATTAGAGCTAGACAAGGATCAGGCAAGGCAAGGACACTGAATATAGCAAGGGAACCTGACAACTAGCAGTGTATCTCTCAAACATATACCACATTGTTTAGGCACCTCCCATCAGGGACAGGTGCCTTAAATACTCTGTGCTTCTCAGCCATAGGCTGAGAAGCATTTCTGAATAAAGCATGCTGGCCCTTTAAGTAGTGGGGGCAAGCCGAGCGTGCAGTCTAAACGAGCTCCCAGAAGTCCTGTGCGGTGTACGCAGGTATTGGGTGCAGGGTGCAACACACAAAGCCTGGGCAGGTACCGTGGGACCTCTGGAGGAGTGAATATACCACGGATGCTGGTCTCCCTGGAGTAGAGGTACCGGCGCCTCAGTGGGCATTACACCATGCAAGGAAAGTTGGGTGTAAAAGGCTTTTTTTGAGGGGTAGTTTATTATAATAGCCTTTTTTTCAAATGCCCAACTAGGACATTTGACTTTTTAGAAGGATGTCTCTTTCTCTGGACCTATAAATCAGAATCTTCAGTCATTCTTAAAGGGATTTTCCATTGAACGTTCATTTTAATCAATTAGAAACAATTCCTTGATCAGCATTATATAGTATTACCCCTCGTGAGCCAAATGACCAATCGGGGGGTCTTTTGCACAATCTCCAAAAAGTCAATTTTATAAACTGGAGAAACCATGGAGTATATTGCAGTATAAAATGTATTTTTATTGAATCAAGTGGTAAAATACGTGGTAAAAAGTGAATACAGAAGAGGTTCTGAGATGCAACTCAACCAACATGATGTAACCAGAGCATGGTAAGATTGTACTTGACAGAGGTCGTACATAGGGTTTACAATGTTCTAATACAAAATGACAAGTTAGTACGGATACAGTGAGAAACCAAGTGAATGGATACATATAAAGTGCACAGTCGCTGTAAACATCTCACTTACAGGTTCTCATAGAAAGTATCTGACTATATAACACCCACATTGTATCCACATGATAATTAAAGGTACCGGCACCGCATAGTCAAAGTGTCAATTGAGCATGTTAACTGATCATAGGTATCATACCTATATGGCCACCAGTGGGAGTGCAGACTCAGAGAGAGGGAAAGTATGTCCTATAGCCCCTACATATGTTTCGCCCACTCAGCTTCCTCAGGGAGAAGTCTGTCAATAGTTGTGGACACCGCACCATGACCCCGGCGGTGTCTTTATAGCATCGGGAACTCCTGGTGCGATGTTAAGCAATTCCGGGTTCCGCTTGTGTCACGCGCATGCGCAGTCTGTCCGCGAAGTGTCAGGGCGGGTCCAGCCTCCTGATCACACCCCGCCGTCATCTAGCATAGGGATGCGTCACCATAGATGCTGGGCGGAGCCGTGGCGGACACCTGATCTCCAAGAGGGCAGAGCAGACTTGAGCAGCGGTGTATGCCCAATGTAACACCATAATCACAGTATAAGTGCACAAATCAAGGAACAAAGAAAAATGAATTATAACACATCAGGAGAAATTGGAAATCTATCTCCATTCAGTATAGACCGGTCTCCGAGATAGTTACTTCACAATAACTCGGAATATAGTAATTTTTAGTTTGGTGAGGTAATGTCCTTCTCCTTGTGATTTCTGAGTCCGACTTGTGTGCTTCACATATGGTGATCCCTGGGCAAAGGACACAGAAAAAGGGGCTTGGACACCTTGGGAGTGTATGGTGTGGCGTGTGAAAAATAAAAAACCTAAAAAATGATATTGAACCAAGAAAAAAGTTAAAATAGAAAAGACAGGGAAAGAAAGTCAGCATATGGCATGATGAACAGTCTCTCATAAATATGGACTATAGGTGACATTCTCATTAAGACCATTAGGGGTCAGAGTTCCAAGGACCACGATCCACTTAGTCTTCAGACGCGCCAGAACCCTTTTTAGGTCACCTCCTCTGTTGCCGCAACGTACCAAATCAATTCCCTGACCTTCAAGGAGGCAGGATTGTATCCATGATGTTTACTAAAATGCTTTGGTATTGTTTTAAGCATAGTAGGATCTTTTGCTTCTTTCGCTGCGATAATGTCACGAACTTGCTCGCGTGTGCGTACCCTCAACTCACGCGATGTCAAGCCTACGTAGATCAGAGGGCAGGCACATTAAGCAAAATATACCACATGTGTTGAAGAACACAATATCCTGTGCCTATCTTAAATCTACGCAAGCCATCAGCAGAGTGGAAATGGGTCGCACGTTCCACATTAGCGCAGGAAATGCAATGTCCACAGGGATAACATCCCAAGGTAGGCCCCCGAGAGCCAAAGGGACTCGGTATGTGCGTCACATAGTGGCTGTTAACCAACATATCGCTTAGATTTCTGGCACGTCGTGGAGTCATAAGAGGTCGGTCGGGTATACACTTTCTCAAAGTTGGATCGGTGAGTAGGACCCCAATGTCTACGGAAAATGTCCCTCATAGTCTGCCATTCATAGTTATAAGTACCTACAAAGCGTAGTGTCGGTTCAATCTCAGCCTTTTTGGGTGTTTGTTTTAGCAGATGGTCTCTCGGCGTATGTAAAGCCTCCGGTGCCAACGCTTTATGCACCCATTGGAATAACCACGGCCTCTTTGCTTAAGGTCCACGGACAGAAGCTCAAATCCCTCCTTTGTCAAACAGATCCGCCTCATCCTCAGCACCCCGCCCAGTGACTAATGTGAGAACATTCACACAGGTGTTACACACTCCCTTTAAAAGCAGGGTTTTAACATAGTCTTGACACATTCCCTTTAAGACCATGATTTTAACTGCACAGGGCATTTTCCCATTCACATTTCCAGGTTGCAGACATTGAGGGTGAGAATAGGACCCAGTATTAGTGAAAGAACTCTGTAAACAGTTACTGGGCTTATGATTTCATGGCTATGACATCAACTAATGCTTTCACATTTATCTTTTAGACCAGGGCCAGCTTTCAGTAGCTGTATAAATATTTCTTTGTTTCTTATTATATAATGCAATAAATTCACACAGCCATTTTGGCATTCCCTTTAAAGAAATAATGTGGTGTGCAGCTGATCTATCTATTGGTAAGTGTTTACATATTTTTTGAAGCTTGCACCCACAATAAGAGGTGTGCGCCCATACTGTAATATATACCAATATAAACATAGGCACCTGCGGTGGCTGCGCTCACATTGCGGTTCCCCTCCGTAGAACGCTGCGGAGGGGAACGCAAATGTGAAGCCAGCCTAAGAGTATACAGACATTACAGCCAGGGATCATCAGAATATAAGAGCATACGGTTGTCGAGCCCACTGGGACGGGGTACTCGGTACCGGACCGGGTCTAATACTGGGCAAGTCACGGGTGGTCCTGGTGCGGACTGTGTCCCGGCCCCTGGCAATGATAAGGGTGTATTTACAGGGGATGTCAGTCGTGACGCCACCCACAGTGTGTGGCCAGTAATGGGGCCACCGCTGCCTCAGAACCTCCGGGGATGATGTAATGGCAGCAAGGATGGAATAGTTCTGCATGGGCAGAACTGTGTTCCCCGGGGCAGTGTGGATTAAAGTCTATTGTGTAGTGTGCAGGCCTTGTGCTGAGTGTAATACACTTCCTGTCCAGATGCTGCAGAAATCCTTCCTCGGTGTTGGAGCTGACAAGCTGTGGCTCTGCAGGTGGGAATTTGCTGCAACCTGTATGGAGGGAGTCGTGTTCAGGCAGAGAGATACAAGGGAGTCAGATTCAGGGTTCACCGTGTTTACTTCTCAAAGCTCTTCAGTACAATTCACAGTTCAGAACAGTTCTTACAGTTCAGTTCAGTACACGGGCACACTTTCCTCTCCGGGTTCCCTTTACTCCCTGCTGCCAGGTCTCTCCTACTGTGACCCCTCACTCCGTCTCTGTGTCCTTTCCGGGCTGTTGATTCTCTCTGTTTCTGTTCACTTTGGTGTGCGTCTCCAGACAGTATGGCAGTGACTCGGGCCCCTGTGGGTCCTCCGGGTTGTCACTGAGCTGCCTGTCCTTTGGGGGAGGGACCCTAACGTGTAGCTGTGGTCCCCCGTCGGTTGTCTGGGGATGGCGGGTGAAACTACGGTCCCCTCTAGAGCCGACACTCTACTTCAGCCCAGCCTCCAGCAGTCCTCCCGTGTGAGGCTCTACCAGGCTCTCTCTACTGTGTTTTTAGGTATCATAGGAGGGCTACTCTGCCTGCAGTCTGGTCGTCTCGGCTGTAGTTCTAGGGCCCGGTATCACCGTCCCTCTCTTCCCTCACACTCCCGGGGTGCTGGCCTCGGACGTGCTTTCTCTCTGCGGCTCGCACTGGCTCTGTTCAGATTCTGCGCTCCTTACACCCCACCGTCCAGGACGTGTGATTCAGTCTTTACTGCTCAGCCTATAACGGCCTACTAACTCCTTTCTCCTCCCACTTCACTATTTCTACCCTCTGTCACCTGACTACGTGTTTGCCCACCCACTGTCTCTAAACCCTACCACCCCTTGCCTGCCTAGAGTTCCCAGGCTCCGGGTTGGGTGCTGCCCTCTACTGTACGTGGGTTGTGTGGGCTGTGAGGGTGTTGGTGTTCAACTGTCGTCCTACCTGCCTGGCTGAAGTTCCCTTTGTGGCCTCCTGGACGCAGGGGCGCCACACAGACATTGCAGCATAGGATCACAGGATATAAGAGTATACAGACATTACATCTGGGGATCACAGAATATAAGAGTATACAGACATTACAATACGGGATCACAAAGTGCAATTTACCTACAGAAAGGAAGAAGTGCTGAGATAGGAAGAGGGCCCAGCTGGCAATCAGTTACATCAATTCACATTCAGTCATGCAGTTTTATAAACTGTAAACGACACAAAACAAAGGGAAAAGATAATGTAAGTACTGCTAGATAGTATGTCACCTACCTCCTAGATACCCAGTGTTTATCATAGTTACCAGTGTCCTCCTTGCTTAGCGCTAGTAACCATGATAAACACTGGGTATCTAGGCAGCGCGCGCTGCCTAGATACCCGGTGTTTATCATGGTTTCCAGCCTGTGAGATCACTGATCGTTGATCTCTCGCTGTCATACGCACCAATGCGTGCTGACCAGCGGGAGACCAATGACCTAAAAATGACCCGGAGCACTTTGTAACAATCAGCGATCTCACAGCAGGGGCCTGATCGCTGCTACGTTTCACACTTAGCGAGATTGTTAGCGAGATTGCTGTTACGTCACAAAACCTGTGACGTTAGAATGATCTCGCTAACGATCTCATTATGTGTGACGGGGGCTTTACACTGACTGGCAAATATAACAGCATTATGCTGGTCATCCACATGAGAATATTGTCAGCAGGAAACACTAGCAGGGGAAAGGTATATATAGCCGCACCCAAAAAGTGATAGGACAGACAATTGGACAAATAAAAAACACCTGTTAACATAAAAAACTAAAGCAAGGATAACAGATAATAAACAGACAGAGAAGAGGTGTATCTGCTGTGGCTCTGTGGCTAGATAAGCCGATCACAAAGCACAAGGTGACGGGTTTGAACCCTGACACATATAAACAGGAGCTAGTGAAAAACACCAGCACCCTGAATACCCATCCAGCCTATATTACTGAGAGAGACACTCAAACAAGAGAAGAAGCTGAAATGTATATCAAGATGCAAACTGCATATCAGACACTCTGCAATTTTGTTACAGGAGCGAGGCATGTTGAGTGTTGATAGAAAACCCACTATAGACACAACTGTCGTTCCAATCATCCACACAATGTGCCTATTTGGCTCCCAGTGGGATAATAACACTGAAAAACCCATTAAAAGTAGTTGTCATTGTGGAAAATGTTTTTTTATTACTATATATTTATGTTTGTTACATGATGACATAAGATGTCTATATATGAGACATCTATCACAGTAATGCAGTGTTATGTGGCCATGCTATATCAGCCATCTGACCTTCTGTTCTTTCCCCGCAGCTATAGACTTATTATACTGGCGAGATGTGAAGCAGACCGGGATTGTCTTTGGAAGTGTCCTTTTGATGCTTTTCTCATTGACTCAGTTCAGTGTGGTCAGTGTCATCGCCTATCTAGCACTTGCTGCCCTCTCAGCCACAATCAGCTTCAGAATCTACAAGTCAGTTTTACAAGCTGTACAGAAAACCGATGAAGGACATCCATTCAAGTAAGTGGTATCTCACCAATCTGCCAAGAGCGATGCATGCCATGCTACATGCCAAATCCAATGCAGGACATTAAAGGCGTTTACTGGTTTCGGAAATGCCCTCTGCCCTGGTGGATTGTATTTTAACCCCTTCATGACCCGGGAATTTTTCATTTTTGTTTTTTGCTCCCCTACTTCCAAGAGCCACAACTTTTTATTTTTTGCGTCAATATAGACATATGACGGCTTGTTTTTTGCGGGACGAGTTGTACTTTCAGTTGCAATCATTTATGTTACCATACAGTGTACAGGGAAATGGGAAACAAATTCCAAGTGCAGTGAAATTGCAAAAAAAGTGCAATGACACTTTGTTTTTTGAGTTTTTTAGTCGCCATGTTCACTATATGGTAACACTTATGTGTCAGTATGATACCTCAGCTTGGTATGAGTTTGCAGATACCAAACATGTATACTTTTACTTTTATCTAAGTGGTGAATAAAAATTCATAAGTTGAAAAAAATATTACACTTTTTGCACCATGTTCTGCGCCCCTTAGCGTCCTCATTTTTTGGGATCTGGGGTTGTGCGACGCTTATTTTTTGTGCCTTGAGCTGACGTTTCTAATAATACCATTTTTGGGTGGATGCGCTCTTTTGATCGCCCGTTATCGCATTTTATAAAAACATGAGTTTGGACCATTTTTCCATTATGCAGTTTACGGCTCTCATTAATTGATTTTTATATCTTGATAGATCGGGCGATTCTGAATGCGGTGATACCAAATGTGTGTATTTATTTTATTTTTTTAATACTTTTATTTTGAATGGGGGAAAAGGGGGTTTTGAACTTTTTAGGTTTTTTTTTTCTTTTTACATATTTGTAAAAACTTTATTTTCTAATTTATTCTTACTGTTACTTAGCCCCATAGAGAGGCACAGGGATCCACAGTCTTATCGCTTCTGACAGATACCGATGAGCTGCAGCACATCGGGACCTGTTAGGGCCACTTTACACACACCAACTTATCTGTCCAACTTCTGACCAACTTACTGGTTGCAGTGAAATCATGGACACATTGCTCCATTTTGTGGCTGTGTACAAATAGAACAATGTGTCCATGATTTCACTGCAACCAGTAAGTTGGTCTGAAGTTGGACAGATAAGTTGGTGTGTGTAAAGTGGCCATCACAATTGCTAACTGTGAGTGGTTGGCAGCGCTTTCCAACCTCTTACAGGAAGCCGTCCCTGATATCTTCCGGGATCTCGGTAAGACCCCAGGCTATCACGTGAGCACTGGAGATCTCCCGATATTATCGCGGGATCTCCGGTGCAGGCAGGGAACAGCACGTTCCCCTCTGCGGCGGCTTTGGATCCCGTTGTCAGTAACTGACAACGGGATCCAAAGGGTTAATAGCACCAATCGGATCCCAGATCCGATTGGTGCTGGAATCCCGACATTTCAGCTGATCTGATAAGACCAGCTGAAATGTCGGGTGTTTGATGTGAGCTCCACTCCGGAGCTCACATCAAACCCCAGTAACCGGCCATTGACGTTGTATAACGTCATGGGTCGTCAAGGGGTTAATAAAACAAACTGAGCTGTACTCACCTCCCCAGGTCCAGCGCTGAGCCTCTGCGCTGCTGCTAGTGTCATTTATTGTCACAGCAATAGCACTGTAGCCAATAACTGAGGTCAGCAACTCTACATAAAACTGCTGTACTCACTGATCGGCTGCAGCGCTGTGAATGTGACATCAACCCTGCAGTCAGTGACCTAAGGAGCAGCGGTGTGATGGACCGGGGGAGATTGAGTAAAGCACAATTTGTTGCGTCTTTTAATACAGACTGTGCCAAAGAAGCAGAATTGCGATTGGAAAGCCCATTTAATCAACTCAATTCTAGTTAATCTAGAACCTGGTTATCAATTAATCTGCAATGTCACCACAGGGGAAGTGTAACCTTGCACTATACCATAAATCAACATGCATACGCAAGTGCTTAGTCCTCTTGGAACCTTTCTCTAATTTAGAAAATGGGTTAGGTGACCAAGTCCCGGTTGGCTAAGGGGGTGATAGTGTTAACCACCGCCAATAGGGGGCCCCAGTTTAATCTTCTGCAAGCCCCTCTCACCTGTAGGTGTGTCTGTGGTAGGGATTGTGACATGAATCTCACTTTCTGTCCGATCTTTATTTGGTAAATAGCATTTCTCTATTCTTTTTTGTGTGAGAGGTGAAAAGAGTCCACGCTTATCATTGGGATGAGTTTGGTATTGCAGCTTCACTCCACTATGAGAATAGGCTGCAATACCGAGCACCACAAAAGGACAAGAGTGGCGCTATTTCTGGAAAAAAATTGTTTTTATATTTGTTTATATTACTTTTAATCCACAGCGCTTCAAAGATGTGATCATATATACGTATAAAGTTTATATCACATCTTTAAAGTGCTGATCCCCCTCACATTTTGAAAGGTTCATCACTCAAAAAAGACTTGATTTAGATGTAAAAATACGATGTGCACCCAATATTATAGTGAGGACTTGCACATTCTGGCTTTTCAATTCGGACTCTACCAATTGTAAAATCTTTAAAGGGAACCAACAACCCCCAATGACCCCCCCGGACTATTAATATCAGTCCCTACACACAGCACATACATGTGCTGCAATGATTTTTGCTAAAAAAACTGGTTTTTAAAACTTAAGCACTATGATTTCTAAGTTAATGGAAATTGCACTTGCCATTTTGCAGGAGCTACTTGGATATTGAGATCTCCCTCTCTCAAGAACAGATCCAGAAGTACACAGACTGCCTTCAAGTGTACACGAACAGCATAGTCCGAGAGCTGAGGAGACTCTTCCTAGTACAAGACCTGGTGGATTCACTGAAGGTAGGAGGGAAATACCCCGGTCTGTCACCTCCATGTATCACATGATGATCAATGCCATAAACATTCTCAATAATCACAGGTCACTGAGGTCAGGAGGTGATGGGTCCTTAAAGGGAATCTTTCAGCACGTTTTTGCTGTGTAATCCTAAATCAGCATACTGCACAAATTGACACAGATTTCAGCGATGCCTCTCTTATCACACGGTGCTGTTATTTACCTGCAATGGTTGTTTTAGCTTCAGAAGATTATCATTGCCAGACTAGTTAAAGGTCAATCAGTCCAGTTCGCCCTTTTATGATTAGCAACTCACTGTCTATAGACATTGTACACTTTGTACATAGAGAGCCTAGTGTAAGCGGGGGCTGTCTATAGATTGTACATACATAGCCTGGTGCGGGCGGGGGCAGCTCTCTGTCTATAGATTGTACATACATTGCCTGGTGTGGGCGGGGGCAGCTCTCTGTCTATAGATTGCACATACATAGCCTGGTGCGGGCAGGGGCAGCTCTCTGTCTATAGATTGTACATACATAGCCTGGTGCGGGCGGGGGCAGCTCTCTGTCTATAGATTGTACATACATAGCCTGGTGCGGGCGGGGGCAGCTCTCTGTCTATAGATTGTACATACATAGCCTGGTGCGGGCGGGGGCAGCTCTCTGTCTATAGATTGTACATACATAGCCTGGTGCGGGCGGGGCAGCTCTCTGTCTATAGATTGTACATACATAGCCTGGTGCAGGCAGGGGCAGCTCTCTGTCTATAGATTGAACATACATAGCCTGGTGCGGGGGCAGCTCTCTGTCTATAGATTGTACATACATAGCCTGGTGCGGGCGGGGGCAGCTCTCTGTCTATAGATTGTACATACATAGCCTGGTGCGGGGGCAGCTCTCTGTCTATAGATTGTACATACATAGCCTGGTGCGGGCGGGGCAGCTCTCTGTCTATAGATTGCACATACATAGCCTGGTGCAGGCAGGGGCAGCTCTCTGTCTATAGATTGTACATACATAGCCTGGTGCGGGCGGGGCAGCTCTCTGTCTATAGATTGTACATACATAGCCTGGTGCGGGAGGGGCAGCTCTCTGTCTATAGATTGCACATACATAGCCTGGTGCGGGCGGGGGCAGCTCTCTGTCTATAGATTGTACATACATAGCCTGGTGCGGGCGGGGGCAGCTCTCTGTCTATAGATTGTACATACATAGCCTGGTGCGGGCGGGGGCAGCTCTCTGTCTATATATTGTACATACATAGCCTGGTGCGGGCGGGGGCAGCTCTCTGTCTATAGATTGTACATACATAGCCTGGTGCGGGCGGGGGCAGCTCTCTGTCTATAGATTGGACATACATAGCCTGGTGCGGGCGGGGGCAGCTCTCTGTCTATAGATTGGACATACATAGCCTGGTGCGGGCGGGGGCAGCTCTCTGTCTATAGACAGGGGCGCAACTACAATAGGTGCATAACTTAAAACAAGTCCCTTAACAATTGCTTTCCTTTTTGATCACTATATAAAAAAAGATCAGGATTACCCCTAATCTCAAGGAAAGATTCCACAATCCAGATAATTATTAAATTATCCTTTATTACTTCATTAAAAAATTCATAAAAATTCAGAACATTCCCTCCAGGGGAACACAACAGAGACTGAACGTATATTTACAAAACAATAGTATAAATTAACACCATTGCCTCAATAACAATATATGTACAAAATTCACTTATAACATATCCAGCATCCTACTGATGTACAATGGTAGTCATATCAGGAATATAGTATTAGGGCCAAAAACACTCTCTTACCAACTCAATGTTACAGGGGTCTCTCATAACTCCCTAAGGTCTTAGTGCTCAAGTCCCATACTACTCCCACTATCCATCTACATCAATTTCAGCTTGTTTAAGATGTTTTTACCTCTCATTATAAGGCAAGGTCCATACCTGTTTGTAAGCACGATCAGCGTCTGTGGTCCCTCCTCCCCTGAGTGTGCTTACAAACAGGTATGGACCTTGCCTTATAATGAGAGGTATATCCTGTGGTATGTCATGAATATATGAGTGCAAAATATAAAGGGGGGGAACAAGAGGCGCAATAGTGCCCTATCACTAGTGACACTAGTGAAAGAGGTGGTGCTATGTGGCCGCTCACCTGATCCAGTTGTGGTCCCCACAACTGGTTTGAAGGCGTTTTAGGAAACAAAATTCCAAGCTGCTGCAGGACCTCCACCGACCACTGGATAGTGGTGTGTTCCAGAAGAATATGATGGGAGTATGGTGTGTCACGGTCCGCGCTGCTCAGGGTTCAGAAATAACTCACCAAAGAGCCGGGCAACTTATCATCTTCTTTATTCCACCTTATCCAACGCGTTTCAGCGCCAAAACCCGGCGCCTTAGAATATCCCTGAGGAAGGCGCCGGGTTTTGGCGCTGAAACGCGTTGGATAAGGTGGAATAAAGAAGATGATAAGTTGCCCGGCTCTTTGGTGAGTTATTTCTGAACCCTGAGCAGCGCGGACCGTGACACACCATACTCCCATGAATATATGAGAGGAGGCAGGGGCGGACCGTCACCCCCGGGGGCCCTGGTGCAGGAGATGACCGGGGGGGGCGGGGCTACTGGCCGTCGGCGCGGCCTGGGGGGGAGGGGTGCCGCTGGCCGTCGGCGCGGCCCGGAAAGGGGGGGGGGTGCCGCTGGGAGCCGCAGGGAGCCGCAGGCGCGATGCTCTCCTACCTGGGAGCCGCGCCGGATGTCTGCTAGGGGCCGGAGGAGCAGAGGAGAGGAGGGGCGGGATCAGGCAAGGGAAGTAGGAAGCTCTCTGCTTCCTTTGCCTGACCCTCCTCTCCTCTGGCGGCGGCTTGCGGGGGTCGGCTGGGGGGCCCCCTCCAGGCTTGAAGGGGCCCCCAACTGGTCGGGGCCCTGGTGCAGCTGCACAGGCTGCACCAGTGTAGTTCCGCCCCTGAGAGGAGGATACTCCTTAAAGGGATTCATATTAAATATCCTAGTAAGAGTACGGCAAGAGGAAACCATAAAACCAGGCCGGTCATGTCATGGGAAAACAGGAGACCCACTGGCTATACCCAGGGGCGCAACTACAATAGGTGCAGTCCTTGAAACTGCACCGAGGCACCCACGTTCCTTTGACCTATAGAAAAAGACTAATGCTATTAAAGATCTGCAATAACTGGGGGCCTTCATGGAGCTTTTGCATCGAGGCCCACGAGCTTCAAGTTATGCCACTGGCCATTTCCCTGATTTACTAATGTAGGAGAGATAGGATATGGGCCATACTAGGTGAATCTCACCAGGACGCTGTGTAATGTCTCGCTCAGGACGATGTATGGCTCAGATTCTCTTTTTGTAACGCCCAATGCAATTCGAGAATCTGTTTCGTAGATTAATATTTGGCTTTTCCCTTATTCTCCTCTAGTTTGCTGTACTAATGTGGCTACTGACATATGTCGGAGCTTTGTTCAATGGACTTACGCTTCTGATCATGGGTAAGGAAAATTAATATAATGTGAAGTCAGTACATTTATACATGTAGATAACAAATATCTATCTGTGTGCAAACCAATAGCCTTTTCAGTAGCCTGTTTTGACATGCCGGCTGCATTCCTGGTAGTAATATGATTGTTCTCGGCAGCACATCTTGTTGAAGAAATGCTGCAGAGAATGATGATTTTATTAAGCTTTGTGCTCGTTCTTTGATGATAGGAAACGAGCATTGTTCCTAAGAACATTCATTCCAGAATATTGGCCAGTGTAAATGCACCTTAAGACACTGTTCACACTTGTCTGATCTGTGTTATTATCTCCTCTTAATTTTACAGAAAATATGTAAAATATTGTTGTCAGTACTCCATGGCAGCTGCACCACGGCAGTGCGCACATCCTCAGCCGGCACCTGAGTAATGGTATCCTGGGTGCTTCAAGACCTATGTGACGTCATGATGTCACATGAGACCTAACCACTAGGCCTCATACAACACCATGATGTGCCCAACGTGGGGGCTTTGTAAATGCCAGAGGCACCAAGGATGGTGGCATTTGCAGTCAAGGCCGAAAGTATTGTCTCCCTTTAAATTGTTCCAGATGATGAAGTATTCCTCCAGAAAATTTTGCAATTACACGTTTTGTTATACACATGTTTTTTTCCTTTGTATGTATTTAAACACAAAAAAAAACTGAAAAAAAGGAAAATTGGACATAATTTCACAAAAACAACCTAAAAATTATCAGGGCAAAAATTGTTGGCAGCTTTCCAAAATTGTGGTTAAACAACCTTGTTTCAAGCATGTGATGCTTGTTCACACTCACCTGTGGCAAGTAACAGGTGTGGGCAATATGAAAATTACACCTGAAACCAGATAAAAAGGGGAGAATTTGAGTCAATCTTTGCATTGTGTGCCTGTGTGCCACACTAAGCATGGAGAACAGAAAGAGGAGAAGAGAATTGTCTGAGGACTTGAGTACCAAATTTGTAGCACAATATCAACAACCTCAAGTTTACAAGTCCAACTCCAGACATCTTGATATTTGTTGGTGTGCAACATAATCAAGAAGATTACAACCCATGACACTGTAGCTAATCCCCCTGGACGTGGATGGCAGAAAAAAATTATTGAAAAGTTGCCATGCAGGATAGTCTGAATGGTGGATAAGCTCCAATGAAATTAAACGTGATGGAGGAGAACCTTGAGGAGCCCACTGCTGACAGAGATAGAAAAAAGCTAGACTGCAGTTTGTCAAAATGTACATGAGTAACGAAAATCCTTCTGGGAAAGCTTCTTGTGGACAGATGAGACCAAGATGGAGCTTTTTGGTTAAGCGCATCATTCTACTGTTTAGTGAAAACAAATGAGGCCAACAAAGAAAAGAGCACAGGACCTATAGTCGCGTATGGTGGGGGGCAAAGAAAAGAGCACAGGACTTAGGCACATATGGTGGAGGGCAAAGAAAAGAATACAGGACCTACAGTCACATATGGTGGAGATCAGAGAAAAGAGCACAGGACCTACAGTCACATATGGTGGAGGTCAGAGAAAAGAGCACAGGACATACAGTCACATATGGGGGAGGTCAGAGAAAAGAGCATAGGATCTACAGTTGACTCACCGTGGGCCGGGTTCTCAGGTCTCAGGCGCTAGCTGTCAGTCACGGTTCCAGTGCCTGAGGTTGCGGGCCCGGTGGTCAGTAAAAGGGTGAAAGTAAAATAATAAAAGAGATAAAGTTATTAGTTTGTGACGCCACCTGTAGGGTTCCGGTGATGGCACCGGCGCTGCTTGGACCTCCGGGGTGATGGGCGGCAGCAGGATGGAACCGCTCCCTACAGGATGAGCAGAGTCCCCGGAGTCGAGAGCTGCAGTAGAGTCATAGGGCAGCTCGGTTGTTGCTGTAAGGCAAGGCAACTAAACGGTAGTCCCGGAATAAGGCTCAGACACGTTGCTCCTCTGAACGGGTGTTTACTTTGGTGTTCAATGGCAGACAGGTGAAACAGTTGTCAAATGCCAAGTAACGGACCGGGTGCAGTGAATAGTGTCCCTCTGAGGGTCCACAGGTGTCCTTCTCTATTCTGACTGTCCCTCTCTTCGCTGCTCAAGCATACCTTGCAAGGGTACGGAGGGTGACTCTCACGGCCCCTGGCCCTTCATGGTGGGTGGTACCCCCTGGTATAGCTGCGGTGATGGTTAACTGTGAATTGAGCTCCTGAAAAGCCTTCAACCACTCCGGTTTCTGTGGTGCAGGGTTAAATCGTCTGAACCACCTTGGAGCCGGTACTCTGGGTTTTGGACTGGGCTCGGGTCTGTAATCACCCGCTCTCTCTCTTGGCCCCTTTCTCTTCTGGGCTACCAGTGCTCGGTGCCCTCCCTGTTAGCTGTCTTTTCTGTCACGACTCGACTTCCCTTGTACTTGTCTCTCCATCGTTCTGTCGCTTTGCTCTTTCTGTGCTGCACAGCCTGTGCAGCTCCTTTCTCGCTTCTCTACACTCACTTCTTGATCTAACTCTTTTCTGCTTTCCCATTCACTACATAACCTAGCTCTCCTCCCACCGGGACCACTTACCCTAGCAACGAGTGTCTGATTGGTCCCCTATCGCTAGGTGTTGCATGTGGTGTATGGAGCCTCAGGATTATCCTATTCACCACTGGGACGGAGAATACGACACCTTAGTCAGGGGTGTAGTACCCTCCTGTGACGCACTCTTAGTGGGGCGCCACACAGTCACATATGGGGGAGGTTATAAAAAAGAGCACAGGACCTACAGTCACATATGGTGGAGATAGAGAAAAGAGCACAGGATCTACAGTCACATATGGTGGAGGGCAAAGAAAAGAGCACAGGACCTACAGTCATATATGGGGGAGGTCAGAAAAAAGAGCACAGTACCTACAGTAACATATGGTGGAGGGCAAAGAAAAGAGGACAGGACCTAGGTCAGGGATCTTCCAGCAGGACAATGACTCCAAACATCAAGAAGCCCCAGAAATGGATTAAACAAAGCGCTGGAGAGATCTGAAGTGTCAGCAATGAGTCGAATTTAAATCCCATTGATCACCTGTGGAGAGATCTGAGAATTGCTGTTAGAAGAAGACGCCTCAAATATGAGAGACCAGGAGTAGATTATAAAGAAGAGGAGAAACTCCAGGTGAGAAGAAGCTTGTGGAGGTTATAGGAGGAGACTGATTACAGGGATTTATTCCAAAGGGGAAACCAAATATTAAATTGAGGGAGCAACAATTTTGTCTGGCCCATTTTGGGGGGTTTGTGTGAAATTATGTTGAATTTTCCTGTGTTTTTTTTGCTTTGATCCAATACACACAAAGGAAATAAACGTATATAACAAAATGTGTAATTGCAATAATTTTGTGAGAGAAATACTTCATTTTCTGGAACAATTGAAAGGGACTGTTCCATGACTGTAGGAGTCGGCTGAGGAAGTGTGCAATGTCACGGTACTGGATCAGGGTTCTCCTATTGATCTTTTTGCTCACTTTCATCTAGGTAGAAGAATAGATATGAATCAGTTACAAGGATAGATATGATTTGGAATGGTAGAAAGATGAGCAGAAAGATGAGATCAATAAAACATTTAACAAAATCTACATTTTTAGGTAGAATAATAACTTGTTATATTGATTCCATGTTTTGTTCTCATTCATCTGATGCATCATCTCTTTATATTGTGTAGCTGTGGTGTCCATGTTCTCTCTCCCAGCCGTATATGACAAGTATCAGGTAAGAATTGTTTTAAGTTCCTCTATCTAATTGAAGCAATAACTATGGTAATTAATAAGCTGATATTTTCCTCTTCTAGGCACAAATTGACCAGTATTTGGGACTGGTGAGGACAAACATGAACACAATTGTGGCAAAGTAAGTTGATATATGGTTCCTTCCTTCCTTTATACCAAAGGACACCATGTCGGCATAATGTTACTCTAAGTTTGATGAACGAAGATGAAGTCAGGTTAAGTTATCTTTATCACAGGCTCAATAGGCCATTCTTCTACTGAATGCAGATTCTTAGGAGATGAGAGGGGGCTTTTATAAAGTCTGGGTGAAGCAGAAGTGATACATAACATCATAATCAACCGTATGGCAGACTTAATACACATCTACTGATTATAGAAGATAAAGAGAGATAGATGGCACTCACCATTCTGAGCTTTGCTTTAGTTTATTTTCATTCGAAGACACATGGACAACAGCGGCCGTTTCACGCTTGGTAGTGTTACCAAGCGCAAAACAGCTGCTATTATCCATGTCTCCGCTTCCCCTCCCTCTTGTATATCTGCACCTGAAAATGAAAATAAACTAAAGCAAAGCTCAGAACGGTGAGTGCCATCTGTTTCTCTCCATCTCTATTGACCGTTTCTGCTAGATTGTGAGATTGAGCACCACCAGAGCTTTTGTGCCCACCTCCTGGAGAGCCTGTGATAAGCGGTGCCTAGATTTTCCTCTTCTTTATTTAAACATTGAAGGGATGGTCCATGGAAAACTACTTATCACATATCCAAGGAATAGGTGATAACTTGTTGATCAGTGGGGGTCTGACTGCTGGAACCTGCAACCATTGGCAGAACAGGGCATTTTTATCCTCGTTAGAATGGACCACCGCTCCATTCGTTCCCTGTGTAGCGCTTCTTTTTTCCCAATAGAGAATGAATGGAGCGATGTTTGGGCATCAGAACTGCCTTTGCATTTTATATAGGGGATAAAAGTTCTCCATTGGGGATAGTTTTCTGTTCCCCAGAAGATGGACCTCAACTGATTACCTGTGGATAGGTGATAACTTGTTTTCACCAGACAACCTCCTTAATGAAAATTGGCAATGTACCATACCTTTTTCATTGTACACTACCTTTGCAATGTGTAGCACTCCTACATGAAAAGGAATATTTTCCCTGACTACTAAAGGATATGTGTGTATTTGGGGAAAAAATATATTTACCATATTTTGTGGACGATAAGACACACCAGACCATATGATGCACCCAGGTTTTCATCCAGGAGGAAAACAGGAAAAAAATGTAAGCAAAAAATGTTGTCTTGATGCATTATTAATGGGGGGAATCTGCTACTGACCACTGTTGTGGGGGTAAGGTAATGTCCACCAATTCTGTACTAATATCCCCTATCATGGGCCCCTTCCAGGTATATATGACCCCCATTCCTGGTATATGTTCCCCATCCTGATATAAATGTCCCATCATTTTGGTATATGTGACCCATCCTAGTATGTAATCCCCATCTTGGTATTATATATGTCCCCCGCTCTGGTATACACATCTCCATCCTGGAATATATGATCCCCTATTCTGGTATAAATGATCCCCCATCCCGGTATATGTGTCCCCCATCCTGGTATATATGGTCCTCCATCACAGGGCACACACAAAAATAATAAACAATTATACACATCATCCATCACAGCACAACATTCACTTCTCATGTTGGCAGCTGGTCAGTGTGTAAGCCAACATCACTGCCATATGTCGTGCCCAGGCACACCATCAGCTTCTGGGATATTCACTGCTCCCACGCCTGGGATGATGTGCATGGGAAGCAGTGAATATCCACTTTCTTTAATAGTGGGCACACGTGAGTCCCCGCAGCTGCAGTTCATTGATCACATGTGCCCGCTGTGTAAGAAATGTAATATGCACTGCTCCCCCTGCCCATTATCCCACCCACCTCTTTGCTGGCTTCAGTGCTGCGAGGTGGGCAGGGACAATGGGTGGAGGGAGCGGTGCATATTACATTTCTTAACGACACCCAACAGCAAATATTTTTAACCCAAAATAATGAAAATGTACAATCATCAGCTCACCGAGTCCACATGGAAATCCAACAAAACATATCTAGGCTGGCTTCTCAAGTAAATGGTGACAAAAGGAGGAAAAGGTGTATCCAGCTTCTGCACAAAATAGATTTCCTCTATAAAAACATACCGGTAATTTGATTAGTATATTAAAAATACATAATAAAATTTGAAACCCTTTTCCTACGCGTTTCAAGCAATAGCTGCTCATAGATTCTACATTGAGACCGAACTCAAAATAAGTGACCAGGATGTGTCAGGTGCCACCCGTAACACTTGTTATGCATGGAGCCAGGGGTGTAACTTAAAGCTCATGGGCCTTTGGTGCAGGGGTCGCAATTGCAACTGGGCCCTGGAGCCTAGGGGGGCCCCAAAAGTTCCTTTGGCCTATAAAAAAGACTAATACTATTAAAGATTTGTAATAAATGGGGGCCCCGTTGGAGCTTTCGCATCAGGGCCCATGAGCTTCAAGGTACGCCACTGGGCTGAATGCACTACTGCTTTCTAGCTGAGAATGTTAACTATGTTGGCGCATATGAAGGTGTTGGGGTAGTGTAATTATAATGTTACCAGGGGCCCGGCCATAAATTCGCCGAAACACCGCTATGTATCTCTATGGGAAGTGAGGCGCTATTCTGATTGGTCGCCGGCAGGACACAGCGACCAATCAGAATAGCGCCTCACTTCCCATAGAGAATAATAGCGGTGTTTCAAGCGAAGTATAGCCGGGCCCTTGGTTCTATTTTCGGTCACGGGTCTCGGCTTTCGTCGGTCGTCGCCGGGGCGGGAGACTCGCAATGGCCGCTTCGCGGCGGCAGCCACGTCCACGACGGAAGTAGCGCCGAAAATGACGGAAGTGCGCTACGGCAATTATATATTAGATAAAATAGAAGTGCAAACTTAATTAACCACATTTTTTAATTTTTTTTATTTTCAGAATTCAAGCTAAAATTCCTGGTGCAAAACAGAAGGAATAAATCGTCTTATCTAGTCCAGTCAATTCTTGGTAAATTGTGGAGTCTAACGTGGAAACAGCTGTGTTCTACACTTTACTTACAGATTTATTGCACCATTCTCTTTTCTCCGACACTCTGTGTTTATCAAAACATCCAAAAAAAAATAAAAAAAAAGTTCTAGGAGCAGATCCGGCTTCTACGCTATTAGAATACTTGCAATCAGCCGTGTCAAGCACTAAAGTATAGTGAAGAGATACAAAAAGTGTACTAGACGTGTTTCTTTTTTGTGTTGCTTAAAAGTGCATGATGTTGGAAGCCTAAGTAAAATATTCTTTTTTTCTTTTAATTTCTTATTTATTATTTTTAGTGTTTTTTCTGCTATTCTCGGCAGCGCTTCTATAACTTAATGTGACGTGCGGCTAGGGCTTCATGCTTAGGGCAATTGACGCAATAGGACAGACTTGCTTCGTTGTCTCTAGGCCCGCTGGTTGGAGTTATTTCAATGATATAAATATATATATATACGTAGAACTGTAGACTAATGTTTCGTGTTTTCCAGCACAAGTGAAATCAGTGTGCGGTACTTCTCCGTTTTTGTATGAATTCAACTTGCAGTACTTCTGTTGTAAGGGATCGGGATGACAGATTTACATGTACGGTAGCCAAAATCCAGCTCGTTCGGTTTATTACGATTTGTAATCCATTCTCTGTAGTTCCTAGCGGACTTATGGACTCTGAATATTTGCACTTATTATGTACCTGACACTGAATGCATAAATAAAATGCCACTAAATGTAAAAGATTCTCTTTTTGTTGAGCTTGTAAAACTTTGCCAAAACACATCCTGCCAGTCCTGACCGATGAAACAACCCGGTGACGCTCTCGATGGTGACAGCAGTCATTGATGGCGCAGATGACATACTCACTGTATCTATGTGCTAGTTACCTAACCAAAATATTTCAGTACAAATGGGAATAAAATTTGATTCTTGCCAAGATTTGGTGTTTTCCGTTTGCATTCTCACTGTGTTTGTTAGATTGGTTCTGATCTGTTACATTTCACTGAGCTGCTGTGACGTCACGGACTGGCGTGCGACTAGATACAGTGCAACAGTGGCACAGACCAACAGTGTCTTGAGCACCACACAAAACAAATGAGGGCACAAATACAATGGAGGACCCTGCTCGTAGGGAACGGGGGAAAGGAGACCTTCTGCACTCACCTGCGGCTGTTCCCTGCTCTCCCTACCGTCCCTATATGGGTTCTTTCACCCTGTTGCCGAGCAGGATACCTAGTCCCTCGCTGGCCCTGAAGTTAACCCTCAATAGCGAGATGGCCGGCAGGAGGACTAGTCCCAACTGCTGCACTAAAATCAACAAGAAGGGAGGAAAAACAGACAGGGAAACAATAAAACAGCTTCACAACTGCTGCCACACTCCTAGGCAGCAGACGGCTTGGCAAAGGTCAGCTTCTCCAGAGTAGACCCTTCACGTAAGGCAGCTAGGTCAGGATTGAAGTTCGATCACCAGCAAGGAATGCTGGATCATGTGACCATATAAAGGAGGTGGGAGTTAGCACAAAGTAGCTACCCCTGGGAAGAGAAATGAGAAGCTTTGCTAGTAACAGTAACTGTCATTAACTCCTACACTGCCAAAGGAAAGAAACACATTTAAAACGAAGTCTCAATACAGGACTGAGACACAGATTCCAAAGTAAGAGAGACCATTGTGACAGATGCCAGCACAAGTCCATGTATTTTCCCAAGTAGGTGTAATTTATAAAGGGATTTATCATGATTCACCTTCAGTAACGCTCTTCTGTCCTGCCTCTCGGCTTTGTATTTGCTGGGAAACCGTGCTCCAGATCGCTGGCCATTTAGGCCAGCGGCATGGTTGCAATGCTAGCCTGTGCTATGTGCTCTACAAAGATGCAAACAAAGGCAAATTTGCACCCGCATCATCGGAGGTGTGTAGAGACAGAAGAGCTGGTTGGATGGTGCAGTGATCCAGCCAACTATAGATCAGTGCTTACAAGCTTTACTAAAAAGAACTTGTAAGCACTGCACATGCTTAACATCAGCTGATAGACTGCAGAGGTGGTTGATAACCTACAGTATGCAAGCAATATTAAATAATAAAGTAAATGAATCACTGATCTTTAGACAAAGTGAATTGAAAAGTTGCTTACCATTAGTGATGTAACCCTTTATCTACAGGGTGGGCCATTTATATGGATGCACCTAAGTAAAATGGGAATATCAACTTCCTGTTTGTGGCACAGTATATGGGAGGGACAAAACTTTTCCAGATGGGTGATGACCATGGCGGCCATTTTGGATCCAACTTTATTTTTTTCAATGGGAAGAGAGTCATGTGACACATAAACCTTATTGAGAATTTCATAATAAAAACAATGGTGTGCTTGGTTTTAATGTAACTTTATTCTTTCATGAGTTATTTACAAGTTTATGACCACTTATAAAATGTGTTCACAGTGCTGCCCATTGTGTTGGATTGTCAATGCAGCCCTCTTCTCCCACTCTGGACACACTGATAGTAACACTGCAGAAGAAATGCTGCACAGGCTTCCAGTATCCGGTGTTTCAGATGCTGCACATCTTATTATCTTCACAGCATAGACAATTGCCTTCAGATGAGGGATGAGGCAAACTGTTTTGTGTATGGTGAAGTTATCAAACAAAACCAGCGCTATTGGTCTGACCCTAACCCACTGTGGATAGATCTCTCCAAGACTGCTGGAACACAAAAAATGATGATATGGTGTGGTATATGGGGTATAAAGCTAGTGGGGCCATTCTTCATCAATGGAAACCTCAATTCCACTGGATATCTGAAATTGCTACATGATTATATCCAGTGGCATTGAGGTTTCCATTGTTGAAGAATTCATCAAAAATATAAAGAGGCAGCATGGCATAGCTAAACAAGTGTGGACTTTATTAGCCAATATGGTCTATATCTATCTATCTATCATATATATATTATATATCTATCTAGATCGCATCTATCTCTCCTATCTATAAACATCTCTATGATGTATGATATATAAATATTGAGACTGGTGGGGCAGTTAGATAATTATAAAAGAACAAAGAGGATGATAAGACATGACCTTGGCATCTAGGGGCTTAAACGGTAGCTATCACCACCCCCAGCCATTGCTGTATGTACCTGCTGACCCCTCACTGTGGATGGTGCGAGCTCAGGAGGTGATCAGAGATTCACTGCACTTTGCATCCATTACCTTCCTGCTGTGCTGTAAATAATGAGCGCCGGGTGGGAAGATGGTAAACACTACATTCCTGTAAATTATTGCTCCCCTTACAGCTCTACCGTATTTTGTAGTCTTCTCCTATTTATAACTTGTTTATTTCCATACGATATACAGTATATACTATATTGTGTAGAGGAGGCTTATACGGTAGAATTGTCCCATTTGCTTCGTGCACTTTTATTTTTGGAACCTTGTCCCAGTTTATGGTATTAAGATAATCTCTTATTATAGTGTGGTCACTATAACCTAAGTGACCTCAGCCCAGAACATTTCATATCTTGTCTGGCCTATTGGTCTAGCGGTTAGATGATAATAAAATATTATAAAATTAAAACACATCAAAATAAAATACATTGCTATATATAATTATGAATATGAAATAACTTCATTTTTGGAAAGAGGTGGAAGTCAGATGGGGCAAGGTCAGGTGAGTAAGGGGGATGTTATAGAATTTCAATGCCGCAGGAGCATGCTTCAATTTGGGTAACATGTGAGTTGTGTACTGGGGCAATGACTTGGAGAATATGGACACTTCTGGGGAGCATGCCATGTCTCTTGGTTTTGATGGCCTCACGTAATTTTCACAGCAGTAAAGCATAATATGCCCCAGTAATCGTGGTACCCTTTGCTACGTAATCCATCAAGACCACTCCGTGCTGGTCCCAAAAGACTGTGAGCACTACCTTGCCTGCCGAGGGTTGGGCACGTGCCTTCTTTGGAGGCGTTGAGTCACGATGCTTCCATTGCAATGACTGGACTTTAGTCTCCGGATAATAGTGATGGTCCCAGTTTTCATCCTGTGTGATCAGTTTGTTGAAAACGTCCTTCGTGTTTCCATGGCACATCGTCAATAGATCCTGAGAGCATTCAACTTGTTCCTGCTTCTGGAAAGGTGTGAGCAGCTACTTTATGCATATAAAGATGGTCTTGGATTATTTTTTTCCATGGACCCCACACTGATCTTGACATTTGGGCAAGGTGACGAATCGTTATTCTTCAATTCTCCAAAATAGCAGACTCCACTTGCTGGACGGTGTGCTCATCAATAGCAGAATGAAGTCGTCCTGGAATTGTAGCCGTTTCCACCATCGAAGTACGACCACATCTGTAATGATGATGCCAGTTCTTGATCCCATCATATGATGGGGAATCGTCACCATAAACCTCTATCATCTCATTGAACGTCTCCCTGGGTGTGCAGCCTTTCATGTAAAGGAACTTGATGACTGCTTTGTATTTCACTGGGTCCATGATCACACCTCACACCACTTCAGCACCTGTAGAACAAAGACCATTATCAGTGCACATTTGGAAATTGGCACGTAGCCTTACAGACTTATATCATTACACATGTGCAGTTTCAGTGTCCTGTAATAAATAGAAGTAGGTCAGGGGAAATCTTTTAATAAATGCCCCTCATATGTGACAGCAGATTTGAGAATCCTCATATTGGGCAGCGTTCGTGCTGTCAAGATTCTCCGTTGCCTGGAGCTGGCAGAATTGTGACTGAAAGTATGTGATTTGCATACACATGCTAACTAGACATGTGCAGCTTATCATTACAATTGAATTGACTGAAGCTGGACACGGCTAGTTGGAATGTGGTCGCAAGTATGTAAATCACATAATTGCAGTCACATGCCCGCCAACATCTGGCCCTGGAGAGTTCTGACATCGCGCATACTGCCCACTGCGAGGATTCAAGTCTGCTGTCACTCAGAATGATGGCAGACTTGTGTCCCAAGCCTGGACAACCCCTTTAAACAGCCATTTTTTGCTCTTATTACATTTGTCTTTGCTATCACTGCCGAGATTTCTTTCCCACACTATAGCTGTCACCAAAACAATGTTTCGTTATTGCTTTTTACCTAATGACCCATCATTTTTGTTCAATTAATCCCCTTTGATCAGTTGTAGACTATATGGGCCACCATTATTGACTTTCACACTTTACGGTTTTGGTACTAATTTTGGTGCTCTGGTGCCTGCAAACCAGGGCTGTGAAGTCAGTAAGCCAAACATCAGACTCCTCAATTTTCCTAAATCCGATTCCAACTGCACCAAAATGGACACTGACACCAACTCCCCGACCAGGCCTCTGGAGTCAGTAACCAAAAATCCGATTCCAACTCCTCAATTTTCGCAAATCTGACTCCAACTGCACCAAAATGGACACTGAGTCTGACTCAGACTCCAGGACTCCGATACCACAACCGTGGCTGTGAAGTCAGTAAGCCAAACATCCAACTCCGACTCCTCAATTTTTTCTGAATCCGAATCTGACTCCACCAAAATGGACTCCAACTCCACAGCCCTGCTACAAACTGGGCTAAACTTTCAGATACCAGATGAACATTTAGATTTGTTGTGAACAAAACTAACAGATTCTTAGAATTTAGGGGAGATACCGTATATACTCGTGTATAAGCTGACTTTTTGAGCCCAAAAATTGGGCTGAAAAGTCCCCCCCTCGGCTTATACACGAGTCATATACAGTGTGGTGTGGTGGGGGCTGTGTCTGGGCACTACAGGAGGCAGGAGGAGGCGGGGGGAGGCTGCAGAATGAGCGGCACGTCACGTGGTGCTGCTCATTAATTATGCATGGGGAGCAGCGCATAGTACATTGCTGCTCCCCTGCACAGTATAGCCTCCCCCGCCCCCCTATGTATACAGAGACCCCCCCCAGCAGTGATCCATCTCACCCCTCGGTCTCCAGGCACCTGGGTCCTCCAGCTGCTCCGTCTGCGTGCCCCTCGGCTTCTAATACCGGCGTCCTCCCCGCTCACCGCGGTCACATGATCGCAATCAAACAGGAAGTGCGGGAAGGACACCGGTATTAGAAGCCGCGCACGCAGACGGAGAAGCTGGAGATCTCGGGTGCCTGCAGACCGAGGGGGTGAGATTACCCCTGCTGGGGCTGTTATACCCCTGCTGGGGGACCTGTATTACCCCTGCTGGGGGGCCTGTATTACCCCTGCTGAGGGACCTGTATTACCCCTGCTGGGGGGCCTGTATTACCCCTGCTGGCGGCAACTGTATACTAGTTATGGCTGCTATATACAGGGATGGTGGGCTATATACCAGTGATAGGGGGCTTTATAACAGGACGGTGGTCTGCTGCATTGGTAGTTTACTGTTTCTATTTAAAATAAAAGTTCAACATTTTATTCGTATCTATTTTCATTTTTTTAATTTTTCAGTACTGGTAGCAGCTGCATTGTCCACCCTAGGCTTATACGCGAGTCAATAGGTTTTTCCAGTTTTTGGGGGCAAAAGTAGGGGGGTCGGCTTATACACGAGTGTATACAGTACTTATATATCTGCTCACTACAATACCAGACAAATTTCACAAATTTCAAGGCAGATGCACGAGTCTTCGAGACCGTTATCCACAAATTCCACAGGAAATTATTTGGGGCAATGCGATAGACCACCAAGTAGTAAAATATACAAAAAGAGATTTCAATGTGCTAGATACCTGGGTCAATAAGGTTATGTATGTCCCCCCCACACACACCTATATAGGAAACCGGTGGCAACTTAGTTTAAACAAAAATGTAGATTTAGAATCTAAAAATATATATTTAGGGTATGAAAAGAGAATCAGTGCTGATGTTCCCTCTTAGTAATATAGGCAGATGTGCACAGGCGGCGATGCTGCAAGCCATATGGATAATTTATGGTTAAGAGTTACCGTAATATGGGTATCATTTCCTTTCTTTCCTTAATGTCTTTTATGGTGTTAAATACCTGCTCTTTATGGAGCTATTAAGAGTCTTAATGGTGTGATACAGCACAATAGTGGTGTACTGGCTTCACATACACTGCCAGGAAAAAGCTATTTCTGCCAGATTAAAGTAGTATGGAGGGGGGATGATTCCTGTATCAGGCCCTCTGGTGCCTCCCAGAATCAAAGTATGCACACTCCTAATTGAGTAGGTTAAGTGGCAACTTAATTATGTTAGACCTAGTGTGGCACCCCATGGGTTAATATGCCACAATAACATCACATGGGTTCTCTCCCCACTACACACTGACAAACACTAGCACCTCTGGGCCAGGAGGGGGAGCACCACCTGCTCCCTTAAATACTCCTGTTCATGAGGGAGAGCTCAGTTCAGCTCGGAGCAGGGCTGTGAAGAGGACACAGAGCAAAGTTAGCTCAGTGTAGACCTAGTAAGGGTCAGAGGAACAGGAGAACAACAGACAGAGGAACACGTCTGGGAGCTGGAGTGATACCTTCACTTGCCCCAGAAGAACGCACAGAACGGACACCGGATCCAGTACTGTGTCTGGCACCCACAGCACAGTGAACCCAGGAACAGTGGGATCTCTAGATGCCCCTAGTACCAGAGCAAAGCAACACGGAGGGGTCAGCACAGCACAGAGGACTCAAGTTGCCTAGCCAAGTGGTACCAGCAGAATACAGAGAGAGAGACGTGAGGAATCCCAGCAGCTCAGCTAATAGCAGCAGCCAGGACACACACACAGTGCAGCATAAGGACGCTGACGACCCCGGACAGGGTGGAAAGAGAGCTCAGCCCCATTACAGACTCCGTGGACTATAATCTGCAATAACATCAGCAGTAAAGCTTTGGAAGACAGCAAAACTGTGAGTCTGTGTATTGATTGCGACCTTTGCTCCACATTCAGCACAGAGAGCTTCCCCCTGCTACAAGCCTGTCAGCTCTGCAGCCTCAGGAGAGAAGGAGAAGTGTCCTTTAACCCCGTCTCCACCATCTATAACCCCAATAGACTTTAAGCCTTACTGCCCCGGGGGATACAGTTCTTCCCACTGGAACTACACCATCTCCGCTGCCATCACATCACCCCCGGAGGTTCTGCGGCAGCGGCGGCCCCATCACTGGCCGCAACAAGTGGGTGGCGTCACCCGTGACAAATCCCCTTGTAAATATTCCCCATCTTATTGTGCGGGCCCAGGGACACGGTCCAGACCAAGCCACCCGTGACTTCCCCGACACTTTCCGGTCCGGTACCGAGTACCCCCGTCCCGTGGGGGCTCCACACTAGCACTTACTTAATGGTGGTTCCCCTGCAAGTGAACGATAGGGGATGTACTCCTTTCCTACACTTCTCTGTAGCTATGTTAGAGGTGTTTCGAGCGGTGGAACTTCACGGGAACCGCTCACCGCGATGGTGTCCAGGCGCTCCGGCCGGCAGCGGTGCTGGAGACCAAATCTCGCTAGAGTGAGGCCAAGTGGTGACATCACGTGTACGCGTTACAGGACTACAGAAGCCCGCAGCGGAGAAGAGGCTATACGACGTGTTTTGAAAGCTACAGCACGGGCTTACTTCATCTTTACTCATCTTCACACCAGGAGATCAGCGGCGGCTGCTGGGAGAGATTTCAATGTGATCCACAGCGTTCTCCTGCGCTGTCATGCGGAGGACACTGCGGATCCATTGACTTCAATTCATTCTTTGTGTGCACGCGGATGCTTGGTGATAAAACAAGCGCCCGCGAACGCACAAAAAAATGCAACATGTTGCGTTCGGAGAGCGAACAAATGATGCGCATCCGAATGCAACCAAACGCAGGTACCATGCGTTCCCATGTTAAACATAGGAACCAGTGCGCATGCGTTTGGCTGCGTTCGATTACGCTGCATTCAAATTCGCAAATGTGAATGCGGCCTAGACAGTAAGGACATTTGTGTTTGAAATGGGTAAGGTGCACGTCCTGGGATCTTCCTTGATTTTTTTTTCTCTTGTCCCCATGGAGGGATTTTAGTGTTCCAATATATATATTATATATATATATAATTGCATATATTTTACTATTGGGTGCTGGATCGCATAACCCCTTAGAATTTAGGGGGCGCTATAGTGATATGGATTTCTGCTATCACATTTTGTGTGCAGCACATTCTACAACTAAACCCATTGACATGAACCCTGATTAATATTGCAGATGGGTTTTATTACAGTCACCATTGGCCTCAAAATACCTCCCTCTTATGAGGTTACCGGCAGATTGTGATGTATTATTTATACCGTGGCTTTGGCAAAACTAATTTAATTATCGTTTTTTCCTGGTATCAACACAATGATTTCTTATAGGGCCTCGGGAAGGTTATTCTGTACAAGCCTTGGGAGGCATTTGTTAATTAAAGCTGCAGAATGACAAACATTGTTTTTATATTTTCTTTACAAAATACCTTGCAATTGTTTAGCTCCTCAGTGTTAAATACCAATGGAATATGTATATTTTGATTATAAGTCTGATCGGGTTGTACTATGTCACATAGTCTATGTGAAAAAATGTGAAATAAACAGGAAATCAATAAATTATAAATGTAAATTCTGTTAGAAATAGGAACAGTCACAAGGTGCTGACAGGTGAGCTTCTATACAGAGGGGTATTTTATTTTTTTCTATATCGGATGAATGTACAGAGGATGCAAATAATTAGAGAAAATTCTGCAGACACTGAGGTAGTGTGGAATGCTGGGGGATTTCAGCTCTGAAGCCTACCTATTTTCTATATTACCCTCCTGTCATGCTGTAGCCTTATGCTCATTAATGTCTCTTGTTCTAGAGCTAGGAGTGAGTTTAAATAGCAGAAGGGAGTGATCATAAGCTGAGATTTAAAGCAACAAGGATTCTAGCAAGATAAGGAAGGAGTGTTTAACCCATTCAACATTGAAAGGAAATAATTAATAACTATTAGCTAAGTGGGTTCAAAAGAGAACTGCGATTAACCAAATGCTGTGACCTTCGGATCCAAGACACCCCAGCTTTCCCCTAATGATCCTATATCATAAAGATGTAGAAATAAACTAACGAGTTTAGTTTATAATCAGAGACCCAAAATAACCTGTTCAAGAAAGGGGTTATTAAAAAAATAAAGTAGTTATACTCTGTGAACCCCGGCTGTAATGTCTGTATACTCTTAGGGCCACTTTACACACACCAACTTACTGGTTGCAGTGAAATCATGGACACATTGCTCCATTTTGTGGCTGTGTACAAATGGAACAATGTGTCCATGATTTCACTGCAACCAGTAAGTTGGTCAGAAGTTGGACAGATAAGTTGGTGTGTGTAAAGTGGTCATTATATTATACAATTCCCATCTGTAATGTGTGTATACTCTTATATTCTGTGATCCCCGGCTGTAATGTGTGTATACTCTTATATTCTGTGATCCCTGGCTGTAATGTCTGTATACTCTTATATTCTGTGATCTCCGGCTGTAATGTCTGTATACTGTTATATTCTGTGATCCCCGGCTGTAATGTCTGTATACTCTTATATTCTGTGATCCCCGGCTGTAATGTCTGTATACTCTTATATTCTGTGATCTCCGGCTGTAATGTCTGTATACTCATTCTGTGATCCCTGGCTGTAATGTCTGTATACCCTTATATTCTGTGATCCCCGGCTGTAATGTCTGTATACTCTTATATTCTGTGATCCCTGGCTGTAATGTCTGTATAATATTATATTCTGTGATCCTCGGCGGTAATGTCTGTATTACTCTTATATTCTGTGATCCCTGGCTGTAATGTTTGTATACTTTTATATTCTATGATCCTCAGCTGTAATGTCTGTATACTCTTATATTCTGTGATCCCTGGCTGTAATGTTTGTATACTTTTATATTCTGTAATCCCGTGCTGTAATTAATGGAATAAAACGATGTTTGGGTGAGCGCTTGGATATGAAGACAGCTACACTTCAACAAGTATTTTACCTGTAAGTTTATTGTTCAAATCACACTAGGTCCTCTCCCACAACATGTTTCGACGCTCAGGGCGTCTTCCTCAAGTGGACCGAGGAAAAAGGGAAAGAAATCCACACCATCCAGAGAAAGACCCCGTGCACTCACTGCGTGAGCCCCCCTGTTGTGCGGACAGCACAACAGGAAAAGGTGAGTGTAACGGTGACTTAACAGAGGGTGGACATAAAACATAAAGCAGTGTGGCGCAACCAATTTCTATATCTCATTACTAGTGCTGTAATTAATGTCTGTATACTCTTTCCCGTGTTGCAATATCTGTTTACTCTTTTCTGTCCTCCCAGGCCCAAGAGATGTGGTATGATTAGACCATGTCCCTATACGGTTAGACACATCCATTACACAGTAAATAGCAGGTACACATATATAAGATTATCTCAGAAAAGAAGATGTGGTATGATCAGACCATGTACAGTCAGACAAATCCATTACACAGTACATAGCAGGGAAACAAATATAAGATTATCTCAGCACAGGAGATGTTGTATGATCAGACCATGTCCCTATACGGTCAGACACATCCATTACACAGTACATAGCAGGGACACATATATAGGATTATCTCAGCACAGGAGATGTGGTATGATCAGACCATGTCCCTGTATAGACAGACACATCCATTACACATATCAGATGTGAACTGCAGAGCGGTGTAATACACAGATATCAGATGTGTACTGCAGAGCGGTGTAATACACAGATATCACATGTGTACTGCAGAGAGGTGTAATACACAGATATCAGATGTGTACTGCAGAGTGGTGTAATACACAGATATCACATGTGTACTGCAGAGTGGTGTAATACACAGATATCAGATGTGTACTGCAGAGCGGTGTAATACACAGATATCAGATGTGTACTGCAGAGCGGTGTAATACACAGATATCACATGTGTACTGCAGAGCGGTGTAATACACAGATATCAGATGTGTACTGCAGAGCGGTGTAATACACAGATATCAGATGTGTACTGCAGAGTGGTGTAATACACAGATATCAGATGTGTACTGCAGAGCGGTGTAATACACAGATATCAGATGTGTACTGCAGAGCGGTGTAATACACAGATATCAGATGTGTACTGCAGAGCGGTGTAATACACAGATATCAGATGTGTACTGCAGAGCGGTGTAATACACAGATATCACATGTGTACTGCAGAGCGGTGTAATACACAGAAATCACATGTGTACTGTGTGGCGCCCCGCAACGAGTGCGTCACAAGGGAGTATTGCAGCCGCAATAGTCTCTGACAAAGCAGTGAAATAGTTAACTCTGAGATCCAACCCAACATACAACACCTAGAACAGGGGACCAATCATGGGTCCTAGGGGGTGGAGTGTTAGGGTAGTGGAGGAGACGAGAACAGAGTCAGAGAAGAATAGGAATCTAGAACCTGACGAGAGCAGACTAGAACTTGGAGAGGAGCGGGGGCTCCGCACTCCGTGCGGGCCCCTGGGCCGTCACCGGTCGGGTGTCAGCACCTGAGGCCTTAACCACCGGGATTGGGCTTATCTACACGGGTTCACCAAAAGACTCCCGTGCCCACAACTTACAGCCGGTTCACTGGTACCGAAGCTGGCAGCAGTTCACCTCTGCCACGCGAACCAGCCCCGTGGAGGAGCAGCTTTATAGGAGCACCCCACCACCAGCCAGTTTCCAGTCGTCTAACCAGCGGTGTACCCACTGAGGGATCCAAGGCTCCCCAAAGCATCCAGAACGTACATCATGGATAGGGCATTGAAGCAGCCTCCCCGTACCCGACCTGGTATTCCTGGGGACGCTGGTAAAAAGAAGGAACTAAGTAGGTAGAATGGAGGAACACTGCGGATCTCTGAGGAACACTTCACTGCTGAGTCCACCCGGTCTACTACTCAACCACTGTAAGCCATGTACTGCCTGCTGGTTACAGTAAAGACCGTTGCAGAGACTATCTGTGTCCGTGATTCCTTATGAACTGTCCGTCATTAACTAGAAGGTAACCGCAGCTGCCGCACAACATCTTGAGCAGCTCCAGCCCCCGGGGATCACCGCTCAGCCTGTGGGGAGCGTAACATCTTGCTGCTGTCCATCCCCCGGGGGTTCCGCAGCGTCGGTAGCCCTTACCGAATCTACTCATAGGTGGCGTCACGAATAAAACAAATTAAACCCTTTTTAATCTGTTCCCGCAAGACGTCTTCAATTTTGATCTGCACTACACCGGGCCCCACTACCGGCAGGCGCGGTCCACCCGTGACAAGGAAGGAGAAGAATCGCCTGTATCAACCGGAGTCAGCCGGCCACGGTGAGTCAGAAAATGGCATCACGAACAGGATACGAGCAGGCCCGTTACCCAACGGGTATATTGTGCTTAAACTGGACTTTATTGTCTACAATTGGACTTTGTTCGTCCCTAAAAGAACTTTCCCGCCTTTACACCATTGGGTCAAGATGGCGCCCAAGATGGCGTTCCCGCCACAAGAAGCCGCCACGTGAAGCCCAGGAGTGAGTCAACCCCCTCCTCATCGTGGGAGGGCTAAAGACAAAAGGCGCCAAACTCTTTGTCCGCCCTGATTGCTCGAATCAACCATGGGGGCGGACCTCAAAGACTTTTCCCACCATTGGACTACAAAAGCCCACAGGAAATGGGAGTGTCAGAGACATACCGACAGACGGAGAAGACTTCTTCACGAGCTCTACCAGAACGCTTACCGGTTGAACGGGTGTGGTTTCCCTCCAAGAAGAATGGCCAGCACGAGACTCCAAGACCTAATGCGGGAGGTCGAGGCGGAGGCCAGAGCAGCCATAGGCCAACCGGGTCCGGATCCTGCCCTTACTATAGACGGCAGCCCCGACTTCTGGCTAGAGGCTCTACAAGACCTCCGGGTGCGACTACTTGAGACTGTGGAGTGGACGATTCGCAGCTGGAGCGCGACCCTAGGCAGAAGACTCCATCATGCGATGCAGCAGAGCCGACCGGGTACAGCTTCTCCAAGCCCAGACGACATCGCCAGCTTTTCCACCACCTCACCGTCGCCCACCACCTGTCCAGCTTCGTCACCGGAGCCCATAGACTGTGTTATTCCAGTGAGGACCACAACTCGACCCGTTCCAGCGGACGAAACCGCAGCCGACCCCGTTCTAGAGCCGGAGCTTCCAACACGCTCCCACGAAGAAGCCGATCTCTACCTGGTTCCACCTGCGGAACCTGCGACTGGTTTCCACACTACCGAGACTGTCGCCTGTTTCTCCCTTGAACCGGAGGCCTCCTCTGCAACTACAGAGGCCTACCTGGTGACCGGGATTGAAACACCACTTCCCGCTGCTACAGAAGAAGAGGCAGGCAGCCTGGAAGTCCTGCACAGCGACCCCGAGGAGAACCTTGCAGCACAGCCACCCACCGATCCAGAGGATTCCATCCCATCATCTTCGCCAGCCGAGCAGCCCGACGTAGTCATCGAGGAGGTCGAGGAGGATGACGAGGAGATCTACAGTTCACCTGAGGATCTCTACACCGGGTTCGCCTGGGGAGACACAAGGAACCCTTCTGCCGGGCGATCAGCTCGGGTGCACTGGTCGGGTGCCGCCGCAACAGTGTCTTCTCCGGTTCCGTTGAACCGGGCTCCACTCCAGACTGCCCACCAAGCTCGAGCGGTTCAACAACCAACACGCCGTAGTGACTTTATCCACACGCCGCATCACTCCGACGAAGAGGTACGTCGTATCCGGAGAGACGAGTGGCACACTCGACTGCAAGCCAACATGCAGGCTCGTGCCGAGGCTCGCCGCCAATCTCCACTGCCTGAACAATTCCGTAAAACCGGGTGGGTAAGCACATTTAACTTGTCCACCGGGTGGGGATTCGTAAGGGAGGAGGGTGTGAGTACTGAAGTGTTTGTGGGGCGCCGTGATGTGGAATCGCACCTACCGCGAGGCCATCCAAGCCGAGACTTGTATAGAGGGGACATTGTAACCTATGAGCGCCATATATGCCGTGATGGGTGGTTCGCTATACGGGTCCGGAACACTGCCCTCCATAAGTGACTGTTGTTGTTTGAACTTTGCTATTAAACGAGACTTCTTCCTGTTGGCACCGTAACACCGCGACTTGGCGGCTACAGCCTGAACTTTTATTCTAAGGACAGCCGACCGCCCGCCGAGTCCGCGCAATGTGTTAACCTGTTTATCTACCTCACTTTTATGCATATATGACCTGTCATTAATAAAAGTGTATTACCTGTTGTAAATTATAAAATGTAAAAACCTCTGTAATGTGAGTAGTTTGACGCTTGGGGACAAGCTGATTTAACCAAGGGGGAGTGTGGCGCCCCGCAACGAGTGCGTCACAAGGGAGTATTGCAGCCGCAATAGTCTCTGACAAAGCAGTGAAATAGTTAACTCTGAGATCCAACCCAACATACAACACCTAGAACAGGGGACCAATCATGGGTCCTAGGGGGTGGAGTGTTAGGGTAGTGGAGGAGACGAGAACAGAGTCAGAGAAGAATAGGAATCTAGAACCTGACGAGAGCAGACTAGAACTTGGAGAGGAGCGGGGGCTCCGCACTCCGTGCGGGCCCCTGGGCCGTCACCGGTCGGGTGTCAGCACCTGAGGCCTTAACCACCGGGATTGGGCTTATCTACACGGGTTCACCAAAAGACTCCCGTGCCCACAACTTACAGCCGGTTCACTGGTACCGAAGCTGGCAGCAGTTCACCTCTGTCACGCGAACCAGCCCTGTGGAGGAGCAGCTTTATAGGAGCACCCCACCACCAGCCAGTTTCCAGTCGTCTAACCAGCGGTGTACCCACTGAGGGATCCAAGGCTCCCCAAAGCATCCAGAACGTACATCATGGATAGGGCATTGAAGCAGCCTCCCCGTACCCGACCTGGTATTCCTGGGCGACGCTGGTAAAAAGAAGGAACTAAGTAGGTAGAATGGAGGAACACTGCGGATCTCTGAGGAACACTTCACTGCTGAGTCCACCCGGTCTACTACTCAACCACTGTAAGCCATGTACTGCCTGCTGGTTACAGTAAAGACCGTTGCAGAGACTATCTGTGTCCGTGATTCCTTATGAACTGTCCGTCATTAACTAGAAGGTAACCGCAGCTGCCGCACAACATCTTGAGCAGCTCCAGCCCCCGGGGATCACCGCTCAGCCTGTGGGGAGCGTAACATCTTGCTGCTGTCCATCCCCCGGGGGTTCCGCAGCGTCGGTAGCCCTTACCGAATCTACTCATAGGTGGCGTCACGAATAAAACAAATTAAACCCTTTTTAATCTGTTCCCGCAAGACGTCTTCAATTTTGATCTGCACTACACCGGGCCCCACTACCGGCAGGCGCGGTCCACCCGTGACAAGGAAGGAGAAGAATCGCCTGTATCAACCGGAGTCAGCCGGCCACGGTGAGTCATACTGCAGAGCGGTGTAATACACAGATATCACATGTGTACTGCAGAGAGGTGTAATACACAGATATCAGATGTGTACTGCAGAGTGGTGTAATACACAGATATCACATGTGTACTGCAGAGTGGTGTAATACACAGATATCAGATGTGTACTGCAGAGCGGTGTAATACACAGATATCACATGTGTACTGCAGAGGGGTGTAATACACAGATATCACATGTGTACTGCAGAGCGGTGTAATACACAGATATCACATGTGTACTGCAGAGCGGTGTAATACACAGATATCACATGTGTACTGCAGAGTGGTGTAATACACAGATATCAGATGTGTACTGCAGAGTGGTGTAATACACAGATATCACATGTGTACTGCAGAGCGGTGTAATACACAGATATCACATGTGTACTGCAGAGCGGTGTAATACACAGATATCACATGTGTACTGCAGAGTGGTGTAATACACAGATATCACATGTGTACTGCAGAGCGGTGTAATACACAGATATCACATGTGTACTGCAGAGCGGTGTAATACACAGATATCAGATGTGTACTGCAGAGCGGTGTAATACACAGATATCACATGTGTACTGCAGAGAGGTGTAATACACAGATATCAGATGTGTACTGCAGAGCGGTGTAATACACAGATATCAGATGTGTACTGCAGAGCGGTGTAATACACAGATATCAGATGTGTACTGCAGAGCGGTGTAATACACAGATATCACATGTGTACTGCAGAGCGGTGTAATACACAGATATCAGATGTGTACTGCAGAGCGGTGTAATACACAGATATCACATGTGTACTGCAGAGTGGTGTAATACACAGATATCAGATGTGTACTGCAGAGCGGTGTAATACACAGATATCAGATGTGTACTGCAGAGCGGTGTAATACACAGATATCAGATGTGTACTGCAGAGCGGTGTAATACACAGATATCACATGTGTACTGCAGAGCGGTGTAATACACAGATATCAGATGTGTACTGCAGAGCGGTGTAATACACAGATATCACATGTGTACTGCAGAGCGGTGTAATACACAGATATCACATGTGTACTGCAGAGCGGTGTAATACACAGATATGATATCTTCATAATGGATTCATTCCACATCAACATTCAGCATTTCCCCCATAATAAAGTCTTCAAAACTATAAAGTTATAACAAGAATTTAGGAAATTACAGATTGAATTTATGATTCTTAAAAAATATCAAAAACTTTAAGATTGCGACTAATAAACTGCATAATATCTGCAAAGAGGGAAAACGTTCTTTCTCCCCTTAAACAATATTGGTACCACCCACTGTTATTAAAATGTCCTTGTTTGGACTGTTCCACCACTAGGGAAGGGGTGTGCGCTAATGGTGGCGTCAGGTTTCCATAGTGACCCTGACTGGTTAAAGCAATTAGTCCCTGATTTTCGAAGAGAAAACACTCAGACAGGACGGAGGAGAATGGCGGCGAGTCTGTCAGTGCCGGACTGCAAGGCGGTGTCCGCGGTATTGGAGCATTTCATGGAAGTAGGTAGGTGCCGGTGAGGGAAACAGTCTGCCCGCGGAGGGACATGCAGTGATTTACCCCGGGGTGCTGGGAGCCATAGAGGAATAGAGCGCGGAGGAGACGAGTCCTGTGTAATCAGTGAGAGAAAAAAGGCCAAATACACTGCCTACCACAGCCTGACCCTGCCCCACATAAACTGCCCACCACAGGCTGCCTCACATACACTGCCCACCACAGCCTGCCTCACATACACTGCCCACCACAGCCTGCCTCACATACACTGCCCACCACAGCCTGACCCTGCCCCACATAAACTGCCCACCACAGGCTGCCTCACATACACTGCCCACCACAGCCTGCCCCACATACACTGCCCACCACAGCCTGCCCCACATACACTGCCCACCACAGCCTGCCCCACATACACTGCCCACCACAGCCTGCCTCACATACACTGCCCACCACAGCCTGCCCCACATACACTGCCCACCACAGCCTGCCCCACATACACTGCCCACCACAGCCTGCCCCACATACACTGTCCACCACAGCCTGCCCCACATACACTGCCCACCACAGCCTGCCCCACATACACTGCCCACCACAGGCTGCCCCACATACACTGCCCACCACAGCCTGTCCCACATACACTGTCCACCACAGCCTGCCCCACATACACTGCCCGCCACAGCCTGCCCCACATACACTGCCCACCACAGCCTGCCCCACATACACTGTCCACCACAGCCTGCCCCACATATACTGCCCACCACAGGCTGCCCCACATACACTGCCCACCACAGGCTGCCCCACATACACTGCCCACCACAGGCTGCCCCACATACACTGCCCACCACAGGCTGCCCCACATACACTGCCCACCACAGGCTGCCCCACATACACTGCCCACCACAGGCTGCCCCACATACACTGCCTACCACAGCCTGCCTCACAGAGTCACATACACTGCCCACCACAGCCTGCCCCATATACACTGCCCACCACAGCCTGCCCCACATACACTGCCCGCCACAGCCTGCCCCACATACACTGCCCACCACAGCCTGCCCCACATACACTGTCCGCCACAGCCTGCCCCACATACACTGTCCACCACAGCCTGCCCCACATACACTGCCCGCCACAGCCTGCCCCATATATAATGCCCCCACCACTGCCTGCCCCACATACACTGCCCACCACAGCCTGCCCCACATACACTGCCCGCCACAGCCTGCCCCACATACACTGTCCACCACAGCCTGCCCCACATACACTGCCCGCCACAGCCTGCCCCATATACACTGCCCGCCACAGCCTGCCCCACATACACTGCCCGCCACAGCCTGCCCCACATACACTGCCCGCCACAGCCTGCCCCACATACACTGCCCGCCACAGCTGCCCCACATACACTGCCCGCCACAGCCTGCCCCACATACACTGCCCGCCACAGCCTGCCCACACATATACACTGTCCACCACAGCCTGCCCCACATATACACTGTCCACCACAGCCTGCCCCACATATACACTGCCTACCACAGCCTGCTCACAGAGTCACATACACTGCCCACCACAGCCTGCCCCACATACACTGCCCACCACAGCCTGCCCCATATACACTGCCCACCACAGGCTGCCCCACATACATTGCCCCACACAGGCTGCCCCATATACACTACCCACCACAGCCTGCCTCACAGAGTCACATACACTGCCCACCACAGACTGCCCCATATACACTGCCCACCACAGACTGCCCCATATACACTGCCCACCACAGACTGCCCCATATACACTGCCCACCACAGCCTGCCCCACATACACTGCCCACCACAGCCTGCCCCACATATACACTGTCCACCACAGCCTGCCCACAATACACTGCCCACCACAGCCTGCCCACACATACACTGCCTACCACAGCCTGCCCCACATACACTGCCCACCACAGCCTGCCTCACAGAGTCACATACACTGCCCACCACAGCCTGCCCCACATACACTGCCTACCACAGCCTGCCTCACAGAGTCACATACACTGCCCACCACAGCCTGCCCCATATACACTGTCCACCACAGCCACAGCCTGCCCCACATACACTGCCCACCACAGCCTGCCCACATATACACTGCCACACCACAGCCTGCCCCAATACACTGCCCACCACAGCCTGCCCCAATACACTGCCCACCACAGCCTGCCCCATACTACTGCCCACCACAGCCTGCCCCACATACACTGCCCACCACAGCCCCCACATACACTGCCCACCACAGCTGCCCCACATACACTGCCCACCACAGCCTGCCCCACATACACTGCCCACCACAGCCTGCCCACATACACTGCCCACCACAGCCTGCCCCACATACACTGCCAGCCACAGCCTGCCCCATCATACACTGCCCCACAGCCTGCCCCATATACACTGCCCACCACAGCCTGCCCCACATACACTGCCCACCACAGCCTGCCCACATACACTGCCCACCACAGCCTGCCCCACATACACTGCCCCCACAGCCTGCCCCAATACACTGCCCACCACAGCCTGCCCCACATACACTGCCACCACAGCCGCCCAATCACTGCCCACCACAGCCTGCCCACATACACTGCCCACCACAGCCTGCCCAATACACTGCCCACCACAGCCTGCCCCATATCACGCCGCCACACTGTGCTCACCACACATGCAACAGCTGCCCATATACACTGCCCACCACAGCCTGCCCACATATACCACTGCTGTGCCACCTGCACCCACATAACACTGCCCACCATCACTGCCCACATATACTGCCCTCCTGTGCACCACACCTGCCCATAACATTGCCCACCACTGCCTGCCCCACATATACTGCCCTGCTGTGCCCCACGCCACCATCACACTGCCCACAATGCCTGCCCCACATATACTGCCCACTCTGTCCACCACACGCCCCATAACACTGCCCACCCAGACTGCCCCACATTACGCATGCTGTGTCCACACACGCCATAACACTGCCCACCACAGCCTGCCCCCATATACCGCCATGCTGTGTCCACCACACCGTCATAACACTGCCACCACAGCTTGCCCCACATATACTGCCCTCTGTGCACACACACCACATACACTGCCCACCACAGCCTGCCCCACATATACTGCCCTCCTGTGCCACCACCCACCATAACACTGCCCACAACGCCTGCCCCACATATACTGCCCTGCCTGTCCACCACCCCACCATAACACTGCCCACCCAGCTGCCCACATATACGCACTGCTGTGTCACCACCACCCCATAACACTGCCCACCACAGCCTGCCCCACATATACCACCACTGCTGTGTTCACCACACCGCCATACACTGCCACCACAGCCTGCCCCACATATACTGCCTGCCCAGCCTGCCCCATATAACTCTGCCCGCCACAGCCTGCCCCATATACACTGCCCACCACAGCCTTGCCTCACATACACTGCCCTGCTGTGTCACCACACCGCCATAACACTGCCCAGCACTGCCTGCCCCACATATACTGCCCTGCTGTGTCACCAGCACTGCCCCATAACACTGCCCACCACAGCCTGCCCCACATATACCGCCCTGCTTTCACCACACCCCATAACACTGCCCACCACGCTGCCCCCATATACGCCTGCTGTTTTCACCACAACCGCCATATCACTGCCCACCACAGCCTGCCCGCATATACCGCACTGCTGTGCCACCACACCCCATAACACTGCCCACACTGCCTGCCCCCGTATACGCCCTGATGTTTCACCACACCGCCATAACACTGCCCACCACAGCCTGCCCCGCATATACCGCACTGCTGTGCCACCACACCACCATAACACTGCCCACCTCAGCTTGCCCAGCATATACTGCCCTCCTGTGCCACCACACCAACATCACATTGCCCACCACTGCCTGCCCCACATATACTGCCCTCCTGTGCCACCACGCCACCATCACACTGCCCACAACTGCCTGCCCCACATATACTGCCCTCCTGTACCACCACGCCACCATAACACTGCCCACCCCAGACTGCCCCACATATATCGCACTGCTGTGTCACCACACCGCCATAACACTGCCCACCACAGCCTGCCCCACATATACCACCCTGCTGTGTCACCACACCGTCATACCACTGCTCACCACAGCTTGCCCCACATATACTGCCCTGCTGTGTCACCACACCACCATAACACTGCTCACCACAACCTGCCCCACATATATTGCCCTGATGTGCCACCACACCACCATAACACTGCTCACAACAACCTGCCCCACATATACTGTCCTGCTGTGCCACCACACTGCCATAACACTGCCCACCACAGCCTGCCCCACATACATCGCACTGCTGTGTGCAGAATAACCAACACTTACTTCTTATATTATCAAGATAAACAGGTAAAAGGCAAAGATCCATCACTGGATGACGACGTCTCACAACACTTGATGGCGGTAGCCGAAGCTGTGAAAGAATTGGTAAGAATGGAGCAGCACATGGACCCATAAAGGGGAACTCATGTTTCCTTCATCTATCCAACAGGCTTGCTCCATGTAAAAATAACAAGGCAGCCTATGGAATAAAAAATAGGAAACATGGAAAGCCATTTTACTCATTTATGTCATATCAGTTTGAAGTGTATAAAACGTAAGGCCCTATAGCAGACTATGTGTGGTCCCATCAACGTGTAAAGAGAATCTGTCACTAGTTCTACAACGTACATTATTACAAAGGGTTTCTAGACCCAATGAGGCTGGTGTTTTTACTTTAAACCAGACATGAAATAGTTTTGAAACAACATTCATCCTTCGCCTACTTGACCTGATGGCCAGCTCCTCTGTGTCTCTCCTTTCTTCTGCTGCTGACCCTCCACCCACCTTAGATGATTGACAGCTCTTTAGAGTCCCTTTTTTTCTTCTGCTGCTGAGCCTCCACCCACTTTGCATGATTGATAGTTGCTCAGAGTCCTCCTCCCTGCTGTTTCTGAATCTCTACTCACCTATCCTGACTAGCCTTACTAGCTCACCTAGTTTGAATGACATCTCTCCTCAGCATCCCTCCTTTTTCCTGCTGCTGAGATCTCACACTGCTTTGTACAAGCTGCAGCTGTCAGGATGTGTTGCTAGAGGCAGAAAACAATTAAAAAAATACTCCTCTTTATATCATTCTGACATTGATTTTCAAAGTACACTGACAAACAAAAGGGTAACAATGTTTTGACCTTTTGACTTTTAGGTTCTGTTTCTCATCATCATCTACAACAGAGGTGGGGAACTCCAGGCCTCAAGGCCCGCCAACAGGTCATGTTTTCAGGATTTCCTTAGTATTGCATAGAGGTTGTAATCATCACCAGTGCAGGTGATTATATTATCACCCATGTTATCACCCATCACAACATAAACTTAATACCTGGTCCACCGCACTGTCTCACGTTCAGCACTTCCCCCTTCTACTGTTCCCCCACCCACCCCATGTAGAATGTGAGCCCTTGTGGACAGGGTCCTCTGCCCTACTGTACCTGTATGATCTGATTGTTCTTACTTAAAGGGACACTGTCACCATGACAGCAGCATAATGTAGAGATAGAGACCCTGATTCCAGCGATGTTTCACTTACTGAGCTGCTTGCCGTCACTTTGATAAAATTACTGTTTTCTCTGCTTCAGATTTAGCAGTAAATGACTATGCTGGACTATATGATTAGTCCTACAATGTTAATCTCCAACTGATTGAACAGTGATTTTATGGAAACTACACTGAGCAGCCCAGTAAGAGACACATCGCTGGAATCAGGGTCTCTGTCTCTACATTATGCTGCTGTCAGATGAGATGGCAGAAATCTGGTGACCGTATCCCTTTAATGTACTTGTCCTCGTCTGCCCCTTACACATGTAAAGCGCCATGGAATCTTATGGCACTATATATATAAATAATAATAATAATAATCACCCTTGCAATAGTAAGGAAATCCTCAAAACATGACCTGTTGGTGGCCCTTGAGGGTGGCTTTGATCCTGAGACTACCTTCATTCTATAGACAATCATCGTGGCTATCTCATACAGAAATGTGACCTGTAATTAGCATTTGATTACTTATGCAGATTCTTGTCTTTTCACTGCATTTTCACTGTGTTCTCCTGGTGTTTGAAAATGTTTTCTTCCTGTGTACTACAAATCACAACCTGTTCTCACATTGCCTAATAGCTCATGATGTTATTAGGTTGATTCTTCTGTGAAAGGTCACTGGTTAGAATCGAAGAGCCGCCATGAAGGAGATTCCCAAGAAAAGAGAAACGGCAAATCCAGCTCATCAATACCGGACTCTCACCAAAGAAAATTGCCAAACTGTATCATTTGAGGCCATGACAGTTGGAAGAATATAAAATGAAGTCTGTCCATCGATTCAAAAACCAAGAGGTGACATTCAGGCAAAATATCAGTCAAGAAGTCGGCTCATCACAAGGTCTATAAGTTCTGGAGACAAACCCGGCAGTGGAGGTGGCTCATATGCTTCATAATAGTGAGATCACAGACTTGTATGCAAGCATTGTGCGATGCTCATTACACAAGTCTGGAATGGTTGCCCAAAAAAGAGGTGAAGAAGCCGCGACTACACTATCCTCATAAGAAGCGTCGGCTCGAGTTTGCAAAAATATTATGTAAAGTGGAAAGTAGAAGATTAGAAACAAGTGATTTGGAGATTTGGAACAATCTTACGAAAGTCAATATACGTCTCTGATGAAAGCAAACAGGTCTCAAAGAAATGAGGAAAAGGGGTTAATGGATCGAGAAATTGAAGGAATTGTCAAGTTTGGTGCAGGAAGCCTATTAACCAAGATCGATGGAGGTCTCAATGTGACTATCCTACAAGTTGAGTTCCTTCATGCACTCAAGGTATGAAGAAAACAACAGTCTTCCACCAGGACAACAACCCAAAGTATGCGTCGAGATTAATGAAGAAATGGTTCAATGACTATGAAGTAGAGGAGCTGGATTGTCCTCTCAGTCCCCAGACCTCAACCCAATCCAACACTTGTGGATAGAGGTGAAGATAAAGCTGTACCCAAGTGGGGCGACCAGTGTGCACCAATATTAGGAACATCGAGAAGAGACCTAGGGTCAGATTTCGGTGGAGACCTGCTTTATTCTGATCGAGAGCTGCCCAGAAGGATTTAGGCAGTGTTAAAAGTGGATTTACCAAATAATAAAACAAATTTAATTTCCATTTTCTTAGGAGCAAAACAGTAACAATGCAGTGACATGACAAGAATCTGCATAACTAATCCTATGCTAAATAGTTGCAAGTGAAATTTATGTATGAGATAACGAAGGCAGGGGCGGAACTACACTGGTGCGGCTGGTGCAGCCGCACCAGGGCCCCGACCGGTTAGGGGGCCCCTTCAAGCCTGGAGGGGGGCCCCCAGCTGACCGCCACCAGAGGAGAGGAGGGTCGGGCAAGGGAAGCAGAGAGCTTCCTGCTTCCCCTGCCTGATCCCGCCCCTCCTCTCCTCTGCTCCTCCGGCCCCTAGCAGACATCCGGCGCGGCTCTCAGGTAGGAGAGCATCGCGCCTGCAACTCCCAGCGGCTCCCAGCGGCACCCCCCCCCCCTTTCCGGGCCGAGCCAACGGCCAGCAGCACCCCTCCCCCCCGGGCCGCACCGACGGCCAGTAGCCCCGCCCCCCCGGTCCTCTCCTGCACCAGGGCCCCCGGGGGTGACGGTCCGCCCCTGAACGAAGGTGATTGCCTATAAAATGAATGTCGTCTCACATTCAAAGCTGATGTACATGGTGATATATGGAGCTCGAAAGGCAAAAAGTCAAACCATTGTTAACTTTTTGCTCATCAGTGTAAGTACACCAGTCTCGTCAGGTCTAGAAGGTCTTTTTAATTCTGTATAAATCCTATACTATATTTGGTCAAAAAAATTAGGTTGTGTTTGTCTGAATTGCAAAAAAAGGAAGGAATATCATGACCTTTTGCATTTTGGGTAGATCAGTGCTTTCAATATATCCTGTTCATAAAACGGCTTCTTATGTGTCATATGGGTACAACTGTATTCTCTGCACCAATTAGGAGGACATCAGAAGGCAGACGCGGGAGCTTCTAGAAGTGGAGACTATAGAAAACAGCAAATTGCGCTACAAGGTTATACATCTGCCCAGAATCATCACCAGAGAGATTGAAGGTGCGTCTGCAGAGATCTCTCTATATCAAGAGACAGTAGGTGTGGGAGGGGGGACATGTAAATGTGCAGTGTTTTATTAAAAGCCTGAACATTGCAATGTTGCTGGTCTTTACATAGAGTCCCATACATTTTATTTATTTTTTTTTTATCCTGTTTCTGGTAACACAATCACATTATGAAGCTCATTTATCAAGCCAAGGCTACTTTTACATATGCGATTATTGTAATTCGCGGCAGATCCCGCAGATGCCGAATCTGCTGCGTAACAACCGACTTGCGACACCGATCCGAAAAGCCTCATTCATTCTCTGGGGCTTGCGGTCAGGTGCGGTATTGCCGAATCTGGCAGATCTTGCACTTGCGGTCGTGCAAAAAAAAACAACCAAAAAACGCTGCTAGCAGTTTTTTTTTTTTGCTGCACCGCAAGTGCCGGATTCGGCAATACCGCACGTGACCGCAAGCCCCAGAGAGAATGAATGGGGCTTGCCAGATCAGTGCCGCAAGTCGGTCGTCACGCGCCAGATGCGTCAACATCTGCCAGATCTGTCACAATTTATAATAATCGCAGATGTGAAAGCCTTAATGTGTCAGAATTCTGGCACACCACCCTCACCCTCACTAAAGACCTAAGACAGGCTTCCAGGGTTGCCGAGAGGAAATGGAAGAAATCTCATTCCACTGAACACTTCTCGTTGTTCAAGCAGTCCCTCACCAACTTCAAGTCCCCACTCACTGCCGCAAAACTTACCTTCTTCTCATCCTTGTCCCACAATCCCAAACAGCTTTTTAAAACTTTCAATTCTTTACTCCATCCGCCCGCTCCTCCTCCCTCTCCCCTTATCTCTGCTAAAGACTTGGCCTCCTCCGTCAAGCAGAAGATCGATAAAATCAGAGACAGCTTTGAACCACTGTCCCCACAGCTTCCCCTCTCACCTATACTGCCCTCTCCTTCCAAAAGCTGCTTCTCCCCCATAACAGAAGATCAGCTCTCCTCCCTCCTGTCAAAGTCACACCTCACCACCAGCACCCATGACACGCTCCCATCCCACCTCATTCCCAGCCTCACCTCAGTATCATTCCAACCCTAACCCATCTCCAGTGGCGTAACTAGAGTCTGATGGGTCCCGGTGCGAAATTTAGATCGGGGCCCCCCCTCGGTCAGTTGTATGGGCCCTGTGTAATGTTCTAATTCCTATAAAGACTCACAAATAGACCCCTCTCCCTCTTCATTATTTATTAATGTCCCTTATCCTGCTATATATATGGTCCTCCTCCTGGAATATAGCCCTTATCCTGGTATACATGGTTTATATGGTCCGCCTCCTCCCGCCATCATAGTCGTCCAATTCTTATAATGCATCTCCATATTCCACCGTATATTTCAATGTACCCCCATAGTCCTCTATGTATTATAATGCATCCCATAGTCCCCCATTCTTAAGGTAGCCCCCATAGTCCTCCAATTATTATAATGCACCCCCATAGTCCTCCATATAGTATAATGCACTCCCACTACCCTCCATATAGTATAATGCACCCCATAGTCCTCCGCATAGTATAATGCACCTCATAGCATAAGGCTCCCCCCAGCCTCCACCAGCAGCCTTTCTCCACCACCATCACCAGCCTCCTGCAGCAGCCTCCTTCACCACCATCACCAGCGTCCACCAGCAGCCTCCTTCCCCCCCCATCACCAGCCTCCACCAGCAGCCTCCATCCGCAGTCTCCTTCCCAGCATCACCAGCCTCCATCTGCAGTCTCCTTCCCAGTATCACCAGCCTTCATCCGCCGCCTCCTTCCCAGCATCACCAGCCTCCACCCGCAGCCTCCTTCCCCCCATCACCAGCCTCCATACCCCATCACCAGCCTCCTTCCCAGCATCACCAGGCACCACCAGCAGCCTCCTTCCCAGCATCACCAGGCTCCGCCAGCAGCCTCCTTCCACCCCCCCCCTTCATCACCAGCCTCCTTCCCCCGTCACCAGCCTCCTTCCCCCCCCCCATCACCAGCAGCCTCCCTCAATCCCCCCTCCATATCTTCAGCTCTATGAGTGCTCACCTTTGAGGGTTGTGTGCCCCCACACAACCCCAGTGTTAGGCTGGATGGTCCTGTGTGCCCCACTTGCTAGGTGGACTACATCATCCTCTCCTTGCCGCTGCTCCTGCAGCATTTCTGGGTACGGTCACGTGATCTTTCAAACCGGAACTTCGTCACTGCAGGTTCTATGCTCGTTGTGTAGTTAGATCTCGTAACCAGGCATCTGCAGGTCCTACGGTGGCGTTCCGCAGCAGCAAAAGATCCTCCCTCACAGCAGCTTCTGCCAGACCTCCCACGGAGTGGGTTGGAGACAATTGAAAACATAAGGTCGTCTGGTGGCTTAGGGGCCCCTAAGCACTGCAGGCCCCGTCGCAGTTGCGACCCCTGTGTCAGTGATAGTTACGCCACTGACCATCTCTTCAACTTATCACTTACTACTAGTGTCTTTCCCTCACCCTTCAAACATGCCTTGATCACACCCATCCTCAAAAAAACCCTCCCTCGACCCAGCATCTGTTTCTAACTATCGCCCTATATCTCTTCACCCCTTTGCCTCAAAACTACTTGAACAACACGTTCATTCAGAACTGTTCTCCCACCTCTCCTCCTGCTCCCTCTTTGACTGCCTACAATCCGGTTTCCGACTCCACCGAAACAGCCCTAACTTAAGTCACCAACAACCTACTGACCGCCAAGAACAAGCGATACTACTCCGTCTTCCTCCTCCTCGACCTATCTGCTGCCTTTGACACTGTTGACCATTCCCTCCTACTTCAGATCCTGGAATCTCTTGGCATCCCTGAACTAGCCCTCTCCTGGATCTCCTCATACCTAATGGACTAGACTTTCAGCTTCACCCACTCCCACACCTCTTCTCCCTACCCCCTATTCGTCGGTGTCCCTCAAGGCTCGGTTCTGGGACCACTACTCTTCTCCATCTACACTCTCGGCCTAGGACAACTCATTGAGTCCCATGGCCTTCAGTACCATCTCTACGCCAACGTCACCCAGATCTACCTGTTGGGGCCCGACATCACCTCCCTACTATCCAAAATTCCACCATGCCTGTCCACCATCTCATCCTTCTTCTGTGCTCGCTTCCTTAGGCTGAACATGGACAAAACCGAGTTCACCGTCTCCCCCCCCCCTTCCCCCAAGTCGCTATCCCCCACTACCCCACCCATCCATCCTTGTCAACGACTGCTCACTCTCCCCTGTCCCCAATGCCAAGTGCCTCAGGGTAATCCTCGACTCTTCCCTCTCCTTCAAGCCTCACATCCAGGCTCGCACCACCTCCTGCTGACTGACTCCAGCTCAAAAACATTTCCTGGATTCGCACTTTCCTTGACCACGACACTGCTAAAACACTTGTTCGTGCTCTTCTCTCCCGGCTTGACTACTGCAACCTCCTGCTTACCGGCCTCCCTGCTACCTTCCTTGCACCTTTCCAATGTATCCTAAACTCTGCTGCCCAACTAATCCCCCTGTCTCCCCGCTACTCCCTGGTGTCTCTCCTCTGCCAAGCCCTTCACTGGCTCCCCACTTCTCAGAGATCCCGGTTTAAAAAACAAACCATGACCTACAAAGCCATCCACAACCTGTCCTCTCCATATAACTCTAACATGGTCTCCCGACACCTACCCTAACGCAACCTGTGATCCTCCCAAGAGCTCCTCCTCTAATCCCTTCTCATCTCAACCTCTCATAACCGCATACAAGATTTCTCCCATGCATCTGCTATTTTCTAAAACTCACTGCCCCAACACATCAGACACTCGCCTACCCTGGGAACCTTCAAAAGAAACCTGAAGACCCACCTACAACCTGCAATCAGGCCCGGTTTACCGCACTGTGTCGCGATCAGCACTACCCCCTCCTACTGTATCCCCACCTGTCTCTCTTAGACTGTGAGCCCTCGCGGACAGGGTTCTCTCCCCTCTTGTATCTGTATGACTTGATTGTCCATATATATATTATACTTTATCCTCATCTGCCCTTTCCATATGTAAAGCGCCATGGAATCTAATGGCGCTATATAAATAAATAATAATAATAGTAATAATTTTGTTAAAATAAAAAAATGTATTACTTTTCTTACTAAGGAATATGAAGGGGTCTATCCTAGCATAGTACGTAATGTGGCCAAAAATGCTCCAGAATTATGGTGCACATTGCTAAAGTACGGTAATCCAATTATTTCTTGGTGTAACCTAGGATTAGACCGTCAGAGAATAAAACAGATTTATCAAATAACATGAACCACTATGATGAATCTGTAGCATTATAAGGGCTCATGTACAGTGGCTACGGAAAGTATTCAGACCCCTTTACATTTTTCACTCTTTGTGTCATTGCAGCCATTTGTTAAATTTAAAAAAAGTTCTTTTTTTTTTCTCATTTATGTGCACTCTGCACCCCATCTTGACTGAAAAAAACAGAAATGTAGATATTTTGTGCAAATTAAAAAAGAAAAACTGGAATATCACGTGGTCATAAGTATTCAGCCCCTTTGCTCAGTATTAAGTAGAAGCACCTTTTGATCTAGTACAGTCATGTGTCATCTTGGGAACGATGCAACAAGTTTTTCCCCCTGAATTTGGGGATCCTCGGCCATTCTTCCTTGCAGATCCTCTCCAGTTCCGTCAGGTTGGATGATGAACGTTGGTGGAGCCATTTTCCGGTCTCCCCAGAGATGCTCAGTTGGGTTTAGGTCGGGGCTCTGGCTCGGCCAGCCAAGAATGGTCACAAAGTTGTTCTGAAGCCGCTCCTTTGTTATTTTAGCTAAGTTCTTAGGGTCATTGTCTTGTTGGAAGGTGAACCTTTGGCCAAGTTTGAGGTCCAGAGGTTTTCATCCAGGATATCTCTGTACCTTGCCGCATTCATGTTTCCTTCAGTTGCAACCAGTCCCCCTGTCTGGCAGCTGAAAAACACCCCCAGGTCTAGGAACACGTCTGGTGGTCCCAAACATCTTCCATTCAAGGATTATGGAGTCCACTGTGCTCTTAGGAACCTTGAGTACTGCAGAAATTCTTTTGTAAGCTTGCCACAATTCAATCTCTGAGCTCCTTGGGCAGTTACTTTGACCTCATGATTCTCATTTGGTCTGACATGCACTGTGAGCTGTGAGGTCTTATATAGACAGGTGTGTGCCTTTCCAAATTAAGTCTTATCAGCTTAACGAAACACAGCTGGACTCCAATGAAGGAGTAGAACCATCTCAAGGAGGATCACAAGGAAATGGCAGCATGTGACTTAAATATGAGTGAGCAAAGGGTCTGAATACTTATGATCATGTGATATTTCAGTCTTCCTTTTTTAATAAATTTGCATAAATATCTACATTTCTGTTTTTTTCAGTCCAGACTGGGTGCAGAGTGTACATTAATAAGAAAAACAAAGGAATTTTTTTGAATTTAACAAATGGTTGCAATGAAACAAATAGTGAAAAATTTAAAGGCGTCTGAATACTTTCTGTACCCACTGTAGATGTAGGAGACAAATAGACCAACTTTTACTCTTTAAATTTCAGCCAAAATAGGGTAGAAAATAATGATATTATATGTTTGAGTGATATATATATAATATAGCGGTATATATATGAGAGAGAGAGAGAGAGAGAGAGAGAAATATATATATATATATATATATATATATATATATATATATATAATATATATATATATACTCTCTCATATTTATATATATTCTCTCTCATATTTATATATATTCTCTCTCATATTTATATATATTCCCTCTCATATTTTTATATATATATATATATATATATATATATATATATATATATATATATATATATATATATATATATATATATATATATATATATACCGTATATATATATATATATATATATATATATATATATATATATATATATATATATATATATATATATTTATTTATATATTATTATCTTATCTTGTATCATACTTGTTAAATGATCGAGATAAGAGGGTATATATATCTTAACAATAGGAACACTGGGGATAGAGTCCCTCAGACCAGTGAGGGGGAAGAGAAAATAAATATTATGTATGGTACACAGGTTTGCAGGTCATAATACATCAATGTAGATCTATATAATATATATATAGTAGATGAATCAATAGCAGTATATAGAGGTGTAAAAAAAATGTCATCAGTGACCAACTGTCTGCATGCTCCCCAACTGCTGGAGTGGTGCCAGGTCCCAACACACATTACAGCATGCATGCCTTAATCACACTGCGATCAGAGTTTGATCAAAGTGTGGTTCTGGTGTCATCTGCTTTTTCTTGTACATGGCATGGGGGGGAGGAGTTTCTCCACCATCTTTATTCTGTCAGTCTGTGAAGATCTGACTACACATAGATGTCATCCGAACAATCGGACATGGGAATGGCCCCATAGATTATCACAGGTACAAATGCAGACTGTGAGAACCAATGATTGTATGTAAAATCAGAATCATAGTGTCTGAATGAGGCCTAAGACTGTGTAGTCTAAAGCCTCCCATACACATTAGATGACTGTGGGCTAAACGATTCTTTGGCCAATCATATGACCACCTGGGTCGGCTCTCTCAAATTTGTAAGCATTCATTTGGTTGAGCGCTCCTTTGCTCTCTATAAGAAAGATGTCCTCAGTGACGGGTCGTTTATCAAGGAGAACAAAGTGATTCATCAGAGAAATCCACCTTCTGCCACTTTTCCAGCATCCATCTGTTTAGCAGGCTGTGGGACTTTGCAAATGCCACATGGTTTTTTATTTGCCTTTTGTTTAGTGTTGGCTTCTGGGCACTGATTCGACCATGGTGGCCATTTCGAGACAGAATCCTACAAATAGTTCTAGTTGACACAGGGACTTGAGGTGATCAGGCCTGTTGCAGCTCTGCTGGAGTGGAAGAGGGGCTTGCTTTGGATTTTCTAACCAACAAAGGTTCCTCCTGAGCAGTTGTCTTGTGGGTTCTGCCGGACCTGGGATTGTCAAACAAATCTCCAGTCTTTTCAGATCTTTTTTTAATTCTTTGTACTTGACGCTGAGACACATTAAAGGTGCCAGCCACCTCTGCAGTGGATATGGTCTTCAGCCTCTTGATAATCAAGGCTTTAGTCGCAGGGTAGATTTTTGACATGTTGTCAGAGCTCAAGTTACAATTCAAGTGAAGGTCTGGGGTGCTGGGTTTCTTTTTAGACACACCAATAATAAACCGATCATTTACTGAGCACAGGTGAGGATGTAAACTAGGATTGGATGCATTATATGACCAGGTGACAAAACTTTTGTCTTGCTAAAATCTGACCATTCTGTGTTCATTAAATGATCAATATTTCAGCTTTGATGCCAATTTATTTTCGTAACCTAAACCACATTTGGGAGGGTTTCGGCTTTCAAAAGAGCAATTTATACAACAAATGGATGAATTTAACATCAGGTTATAAGCTTTTATTTACATAACATGGATAAGCGACATAACGTCTGTCAGGGAGTGTATGTGTCCCTGCTATGTACTGTGTAATGGATGTATCTGATTGTACTGGGACATGGTCTGATCATACCACATCTGATAAGCAGGGGAGGACACAAAAAAGTATACAGACATTACAGTATGGGATCATAAATGATTATTTGTTTGCTGTAAATCTTTTTTTAAACAGGCAGGGAAATTCTTTACCTGACTAAAAGAATCATCTATGATCCCGTGCTGTAATGTCTTTATACTCTTATATTCTGTGATCCCTGGCTGTAATGTCTGTATACTCTTATATTCTGTGATCCCTGGCTGTAATGTCTGTATACTCTTATATTTTGTGATCCCTGGCTGTAATGTCTGTATACTATTATATTCTGTGATCCCCGGCTGTAATGTCTGTATACTCTTATATTCTGTGATCCCAGCTGTAATGTCTGTATACTCTTATATTCTGTGATCCCCGGCTGTATTGTCTTTATACTCTGATATTCTGTGATCCCCGGCTGTAATGTCTGTATACGCTTTTATATTCTGTGATCCCCCGGCTGTAATGTCTGTACAGTCTTTTGCATCCTCCCCGGTCCAGAAGATGTGGTATGATCAGACCATGTCCCTGTACGGTCAGAAACATCCATTACACAGTACATAGCAGGGACACATATATAGGATTATCTCAGCACAGGAGATGTGGTATGATCAGACCATGTCCCTGTATGGTCAGACACATCCATTACACAGTACATAGCAGGGACACATATATAAGATTATCTCAGCACAGGAACATTTTTTTTTTTTAAATATCTAATAGTGGAAATTATTATTATTACAAGATCTATGAAATAAAATGAACTTTGTAAATGAGAAAACCCTTTCTGACTGAAAACCCCTTTTAACCCCTTAATGCCTCATGTTGTATATTCGCATCCTACTAGTTCAATTCATTTGTATTTATGTGTTGATTTTAATTCAGTTAATAAGGGGTTAAGTCATCTAATGATGTGAATAGAGGGGCCTCTATATATCTATCCATGCTGAGAGACGGGGATCTGTTTTTCCTGTTACTAGACGCGGTTACAAGCGCTCGTGAGTCCATTGCTTCAGAGAGACATGAGTTAGAAAACAAACTGAAGAACATGACCCTGGAGCTGGAGAAAACTGAAAGAAAAGAGAAGGAAATTGAAGAGATGAATGTATATTTGAGGTGCAATTATCCTTACAGTCACTATAATCAGTAACATGCTCTGTACAATACATCCAGGTGCAGCATGGAGTGCGGCGCTCCTCGCAGAACACGCCGTGTACCGTATATACTCGTGTATAAGCCGACCCGTGTATAAGCCGACCCCCCTACTTTTGCCCCCAAAAACTGGGAAAACTTATTGACTCGCGTATAAGCCGAGGGTGGACTCCAGCACAGGTATACAACCCCCAGCAGTAAGGTATACAGGCCCCCCCCAGTGGTATACAGCAGGCCCCCAGGGGTATAAGCAGGCCCCCAGGGGTATTCAGCAGGCCCCAGGGGTATCAGCAGGCCCCAGGGGTATCAGCAGGCCCCCAGGGGTATACAGCAGGCCCCATGGGTATCAGCAGGCCCCCAGGGGTATCAGCAGGCCCCCAGGGGTATCAGCAGGCCCCCAGGGGTATACAGCAGGCCCCCGGGGGTATCAGCAGGCCCCCGGGGGTATCAGCAGGCCCCCAGGCGTATAAGCAGGCCCCCAGGGGTATTCAGCAGGCCCCAGGGGTATACAGCAGACCCCCATGGGTATACAGCAGGCCCCATGGGTATCAGCAGGCCCCCAGGGGTATACAGCAGGCCCCCAGGGGTATAAGCAGGCCCCCAGGGGTATTCAGCAGGCCCCAGGGGTATCAGCAGGCCCCAGGGGTATCAACAGGCCCCCAGGGGTATCAACAGGCCCCCAGGGGTATACAGCAGGCCCCCATGGGTATACAGCAGGCCCCCAGGGGTATCAGCAGGCCCCAGGGGTATCAACAGGCCCCCAGGGGTATCAACAGGCCCCCAGGGGTATACAGCAGGCCCCCATGGGTATACAGCAGGCCCCCAGGGGTATCAGCAGGCCCCCAGGGGTATACAGCAGGCCCCCAGGGGTATTCAGCAGGCCCCAGGGGTATCAGCAGGCCCCCGGGGGTATCAGCAGGCCCCCGGGGGTTTATACAGCAGGCCCCCGGGGGTTTATACAGCAGGCCCCCGGGGGTTTATACAGCAGGCCCCCGGGGGTTTATACAGCAGGCCCCCGGGGGTTTATACAGCGCCCCCGGGGGTTTATACAGCAGGCCCCCGGGGGTTTATACAGCAGGCCCCCGGGGGTTTATACAGCGCCCCCGGCAGTGGTATACAGCCCCCCCGCCTAGTACCGGGCCCCCATGCTGCGGCACAGCATACAGTAGTTCATACATTACCATCTCCTGCAGCGCGCGGCTCCTCCATCTCCCGCCCGGCTTGTTGCTGTAGTGTCATGTGACGCGCCAGTCACATGACACTACAGGAAGATGCCGGCTGGGACTGGAGGAGCCGCGCGCTGCAGGGAGAGATGGTAATGTATGAACTACTGTATCCGCAGCATGGGGGCCCGGTACTAGGCGGGGGGGGCTGTATACCACTGCCGGGGGCCGCCAGGGGCTGTGTGGGGCAATATGCACTGCATCCCCTTGCCGGGGATGGACAGGGGGATGCGTGCATATTAATGAGCCGGGCCCACGTGACCGCGCGGTGTCACTGTAGCCCCCTCCTGCCTCCTCCTGCCCCCAGTCAGAGCCCCCGTCCCCGTCACACATGTATATACTCGCGTATAAGCCGAGGGGGGACTTTTCAGCCCAATTTTTGGGCTGAAAAAGTCGGCTTATACACGAGTATATACGGTATGCTGTGTAGAAATATCAATATCTGAAGCTCAAGGCTATGTGCGCACCCTGAGGATTTGGTTGGAGAAATTTCTGCACCAAATTTTCATCTCCTGGTAGATCAAAAACATGCGTTTTTGACCCATTTTTTTTGCATATGTTTCTTCAATGTGTTTTCAATGCATTCTGGGGTGCAAAAACACTGCAATAATTGACTCAATACAGACTTGCTTCTTCCTTAAATCTGCAAGGGAAATATAAGCAACGTATACAAAACGTCAGGACTTATCTGGCACTATGTACACAGGACTTAAAGCATATTGACACTCATATAATCTGTACATATATATTATATATATATATATAATATATGTGTGTGTGTGTCATAGCTCTGCCCCGTCCACATACTGCTACCCCTTCGTAGCTCTGCTCCCTCATATCCCCGCACTCTGTGATGTCACAATAGGTTGTAGAATGTCCAATATATAAAGCTGAGTTTATGTAATGTATGACAGCTACGCCCACTCCACATGGCCATGCCCACCACCACTCCACATGGCAACACCCACTCCACAGTCACGCCCCATTTCACAGCCTGCATGTCCACATATCCTTGAGTCCTCCACATAGCCCTGCCCACAGGACTGTGAAAGGGTGAAGCTATGATGGGGCAGGGCTATGAAAGGGGTGTAGCTACTGGGAACGGTGAGGCTATGTGTGTGGGGGGGATCTATGAAGGGGCGGGGATACTGGAATGGGCAGGTCTATGGTACATACATACACACAGTTTTTTTTATATATATTAGATGTATGTATTATAGCTCCGCCGCCTCCAGATAGCCTCACCCACTTTATAGCTCTGTCCCTCAAGATGGCTCCACCCATTACATGGGTCCGCCTCTCCAGATAACCCCCACTTCATAGTTCCACCCCATCCAGATAACCACATCGCCTCCAGTTAACCACACCCATGTCATAGCTTGCCCACTCTATAGCTCACCCTCTCCAGTTAGCTCCACCTTGTGATGTCACAATAGAATTAGAATGTAGAATGTAGTTAAAAATATACACAGTGACATGACATGAAATTTTATATGTGCAAAATAATCATTGTATTTTGTTACAACTAAACACAGTTTAGGGCAATGCCGGGCTCTACAGCTAGTTACCATATATGTGTGATGTTACCATATATAAGCATTACAACCATATATAGGGATTACACCCGGCAACGCTGGGCTTTACAGCTAATATATATGTTGTCCATAAAGTAACTATGCAGTGGTTAACACTTGCCAGTAGGTGATGTGTTCATTTCCTGTCCACTCCTGTCGTGTCCCAGTTAACAAAGTCACTACTGCAGCGCCACACACTGTTTTCCACAATTCTCACAATTGTCCAGCAATCTAACCGGACCGGCAGATAAATATACTGTGTATTAGCCGTTATAACAACGCCACACTGCATAGTTACTTTATGAACACCCTGTGTATGTGTGTTTGTGTATATATATATAAAGGGACTCTGTTAGGTTATTTTTCCATATGATACTAATATTTCCCTTGACTAGGTCCTGGGCAGATCTTTTAAAAACATGTAAAATCATGATTGTACATTTTGTAGTTTCATTGCTATAAGCATTTTCACACCTTGCAGGCAGCAGGTGCATTAGTTCTCTCCATTATTTTCACAGCCGTTTAGTCCTTCTGTATAAATGTTATTTAAATATCCACACCCACTCAAGCTGGTGTTCAGTCCCTGCCCTCTGTGCTCTGTGCTGGGGAGGAGGTGTTTTGTCCTGCACTGTGCTATCTGTAAGGCCTCATTCACATGTCCATATGCAGTTCGTGCCGACACATGCCGGAGGTACGGACATACGGGGACACATGATCCCTTATGGCCGCCTTCACATGTCCGTAGTTCCGCACAGACCATGTCGCCGTGTGGAGCAGATGCATGTCCATGTGCTCCACATGGCGACATGCCCATTTTTATGCAGAAGCAAAGACCACTTCTGCCCTGAAACGTCCATGCACACAGAAGGAGAAGGGACAGACCATGGACGAAAGTCCCAAACTTAAAAATAAAGAATTTCATACTCGCCTCACTCCAGCGCTGACAGTTTCTCTCTCTTCTGGTGCCGCTCATTAGGCTCATGAATATTCACTTCACTATGCCTGACAGCGGACCGGAAGGGAGAGGAGCAGCGGCGCAGGAGGGAGATGAGTATGTAATGACAGGCTGTCCGTGTGCTATCCACGGATAGCACACGGACAGCACACATGTGTCACACGTCCGTGACACATGGTTATGTGCCCCGCCCACAAATGGCCTTGTCTCACACATCCGTGGTGTCATGGATGTGTGAAACAGGCCTAAGAGATTTCTATTATATGAACGTTGGTTTTCCTGCATACATGTAATGTGTGTATCTGCTCAGCAAATCAAATGTTCTTATAATCACATAGAAATATCTCAGAGCACACACTGCACATATGTCTCAGATACACACAATGAATGAAGATCTGAGCTGCATCTGTAGAGAGAACACACACCTCCTTCCCCCTTCCTCCTTCTCTGCTCTGCAATGAGTCACACAACATACAGATCAGAGGAGGGCAGGACAGTGTAATGATGCATGAATATTCATTCCTTTGGGAGTGGGCAGCAGAGATCTTACTGTGATTGACAAATTGAATTAATCTTTTATCTTGCAGTTTACAGAGGATAGGAGGGAAGAATAAATAATAGAAATACATGAATAGAGAGGGCTTAGAGAAATGAATTAGAAAATATGAGTTGCATGTGGATTTTTGACCTGACAGATTCCCTCTAAAGAGCATTTGTTATTTCCCCTAAAATATGTACAAGCTTGTTCTGACATAGGTTTTCCAAACTGATCTAATTTCTGTAATATTGGTATTGCCTGATTTGTCCTTTAGGAGGCTGGGAAAGAAGAGTTACAGCTCCTGCTGGAGTTTTTGTCTTATTTCAATTTTTCAGTTCTGTAAATGCAACTACTTTTTGAAGGGAGTTGACAATTTTGTAAACTCTGCCTAGTGGTTGATGTAGGCAGTCAGACGGTTGTTATAACTCATCCCCAAATGATATTTTGCCACTTACTCCCAGCAGTCATACCACCACCAATTAGCAAATTGAGGAATTTTTATTTCCAGCAGGCTCTCATATCCCTGTTTATTTAAAGAGGACCTGTGCCCCCACCCCTTCCACCCTGGTGCATGGCAAACTAAATGCAGCACTGCATGCAGCATGTCTTCTGTATTTAGGGAAGTGGTCACCCATGTCTCTAGCCCCCCTGTACCCCGGGAAATACACTTTAGAAATCTTACAGGTAAGAGGTCTAAAGGGTGGGACAGGTTGTCGCCGCTGGCACAGTTCTCCAGCCTCCTCCTTCTTTGTTCCTCCACCTCTATGTCTCTGCCTCCGCCTCCTGTTCTGCCCTCTGCTTCTCCTGCGCTGTTAATCACGCTGCCGCACAGAGCGGCATTGAGTGACGTCAGTGGCAGAGCCCACCTTGCTGTTTGAATAAAGCATAAAGCAGGGCGGGTGCAGGTGAAGCGGAGGGCAGAACAGGAGGTGGAGGCAGAGACATAGAGGGGGAGGAACAAAGGAGGAGGAGGCTGGAGGACTGTGCCAGCAGTGACGACCTGTTATACAGATCCCACCCATTAGACCTCTTATCTGTAAGATTTCTAAAGTGTATTTCTCGGGGGAACAGGGGGGCTAGAGACATGGGGGGTGCCTTCCCTGAATACAGCAGACATGCTGCATGCAGTGCTGCATTTAGTTTGCCATGCACCAGGGAGGGGCTGACAGGTTCTCTTTAAAAAAAAAAAAAAAAAATCCTGACCCCAGTTCCATTTGTTCTCTATGGGGCTGCTGGATAATAAGGCAACCACATAGGGAATAAACAGAGTGATGGTTGAGCATGCACATTCCTGCTTAATTCTCATAGGCAGAACGGACGGGGCTCTTTTATACCCATCTCGGCCGTCATAGAGGACAGATCCTGTGGATAGGCGATAACTTGTTTTCATTGGACAACTCTTTTAAAGGAATTATTCACAACTTATTAAATTGCTTTTGTTTTTTTAGTTAGACAGCATGAAAATAAGCAAGTTTGCATTTGACTTTGTTTTTCTATCTGACTATATTTTCCTGCAAGGAGCACTTTCATCTTGCATAGTGTACAGCTAGTTTCCATGCAACTTGGCCACTTGCTCCTGTCCAGACTTGGCGGAGTGTGCATAGTAGTTAAAGGGAACCTGTCGGGTTGTTTTCCCCCCTCAGCTATCACTGTCTATACCTACAGCTTCATAATACTAGTCTATCCAGCCCTGTATGAGCTCCTAGTGTAATGTTAAAGGTAAAAAAAAAAAATCATTTATACACTTACATTTTCTTATGTCAAAGAGGCAGTGACTACATCTTGGTGGATATAGTCTTTCTGGCAGGTTAATAGTTAACATTTCAGCCAGATGTCAGAACATGCGGGGACCTATGTGATGTCACAACCATGTGACTGCAATAGTCGGAGCTAAGTCTTCATAGAACAGAATGATTTTGCTTCCTTAGCTCTGCCCACTATGGTCACTTGATTGGGACATCACACAGATCCTTTTTATACAGGAGAAGTTGAAAATGAGTTAACTATTAACCTGCCAGAAAGACTACATCCTCCAAGGTGTAGTCACTGCCTCATTTACATAAAAAATGTAAGTGTATAAATGTTTTTTTTTTCACCTTTTAACATTACACCATGAGCTCAGATGGGAATGATTAGAATAGTACTATGAAGCTACAGGTACAGTCAGTGATACCTGTGGGGGGGGGGCATATAGTAGCTGACAGGTTCCCTTTAACTTCTCTACTGGAATGTAACCCCTAACACATCAGCCACTTTTCCCCAGCCCATTGATTTCTATATAGCACTTATGTGCTTGACACCCTCTCAGTTCCTGACAAACTGCTATTCTACATCTTGCAAAATCACCAGCCAGTAGCTCAGAGTAGTTCTTCTAACCACTGTTCTTAGGGTACTGTCACACCTGGACACCTCGCCGGAGATCTCACCGGTGACGCACGGGAGCGCGCACGTTTTTGGCGCCCCGCCAGCGTCGCCGTCGCGTGTTTACACGCGATGATACCTCCTGTGATGCACCGGAGATGTTACAGGCGCCATCGCCGCTGGGTGTCCACAAACCCCAGCGGCGATGCTGTAACATGGGAGCCTATGGCTCCCATCGCCTGTAACATCGCCGATCGCCATGTTACATGGGGCGATGTGTACACATCGCCTGAGAGTGCTCGCCTGGTTTCAGAGCAGTGCTGCGAAACCAGGCGACCACTCTAAGGTGTCGATATCGCCTCTCTACATTAGGCGACGCACCAGCGATGTCGGCGGCGATAGGCCACGCCCCTGCGTGGCCTATGAATTAGCCACCGATATGGCCAGGTGTGACGGTACCCTTACTGTCCTGAGCAGGGTACTTGTCAAAATTCCCTGTCATTGCTGTATGTAAATACATTGCTAACCATGTTGTCACACTGGGGCGTCTCCCAGCATGTGGCGCAACACAAAGGTCATCAATAGGGATGGTATAGAACTGAGGCCCTGGCGATGGGATGAGGAGACAACTCCTGACCTGTCTGAACTCTTTGCTCCTTAACATCCCTATACAGAGTCCTTCCACTCCCCACCGCCATCACGTGCCTAAACCCTCACTTGCCGTGAATTAATCCTGGTTAGTCTGTAGGCAGGCAAGGACACTACCCTGACCTCTACAATAATACATCACAAGGTAAAGGAGGCAGGTGAAAAATACTTACAAAAAGATAAAACAAACTCTTCAATTGCAGCAAAGCGCCATAGCTGCAATTGGCACTACACTATTGCTTTTCCAGGGACTGGCTCCTTCAAAATGGTCAGCATACATAAAGGATGAGATTCTATCACCAACGTCAGCTGACAAAACACAGGATTCCTTATAGCTGAGGGGAGTGGTCACCAAAACTACACCTGAGATTAAGTCTACAAAGAATAACCACAGAGGAAAACGTCTTTAACCCCTGCAGCACCAAAAGAAAGTATATACATTTAAATCTGCAATCCATATGACGTTGTAACCTTCAGGTCCTAGACTCATCAACGGTTACCTTTGGGCTGGATACACGCATGAAGTGTAACCTGCCCTGCCAGAAACCAGGGAGAAGGGAGACTCCATAGCTCCCAGCTGCTCAAGAGACAACTTCAGAATACAAATAAGGGAAGCAGAGGTTTATATTGGGTATGGAAAACAAAAATAGTACAACGCGTAACATTATATTCGACAATTATTTAGCTCAGAAATGCTTTAATACACGAATACTGAATTACCTTTATTGGTTGTGTTTCATCATTCCAATGTTATGTGCTGAAATGTACAATGGGTTTCATTTTATCCATAGCCAACAGGGGGAAACTCTATGGGACAAACATCAAGAAGCAGTTGATCTCCTAAACCAGCAGATGGCAGGGAAAGCCCATCAGAGTATTCGTGTGAATGAGACCCACAACAAGCGGAAAGAGGCCGAAGAGGCCGTCATTGACTATGAGAACAGGACTGAAGACCTGGCAGAAGATATGGCTGCAGAGAGGAGGCAGTTCATGGAGGAGACCGAAAGACTAACTGCGGAGGTGAACATAGTCATCAATTGTGACAATATTACATTTAATAGCTCGACAACTAAATCCATCTTCATTCTTAACCTGTAGTCACTTCATGAGTCCCAACACTACAGTTACAAGTACTTCCATATATCCAAGTTGTGGGTGTGTGTACATCTATATCTATCTATCTATCTATCTATCTATCATAAAGCTGAATGTATGGGTCCAATAAAGAAATCTGCACCGTTGCATCTACAGTCACACCCCATTTGGCTGAGGGAATATCTGACTATGTTTTGAGGGGAATTTTAACCCCGTGTCTTACAGTCAGTCGTCAAAAAAAGGCGTATTTATCAGTATGTGTGTGTCTGCTATATGCCCATGTATGGTAATATTGCCCATATATGGTAATACTGGAAATCCTCCAGTATACAGCAGGAAGCCACACCAACCCTAGTATACAGCAGGAGTTCACACACAGCCCCCAGTATACAGCAGGAGGCCGCACACAGCCCTCAAAATACTGCAGGAGGCTTCACATAGCCCCACGTAGAGCAGGAGGCCTATTTACTTTTTGACTTTTATGTACAAAATCATTTTTTGTTAAACCATTCTATTTTGTTACCCCGCACTTTACAGCCAGTCACGACAAAAAGACCTATTCAGTGTTTGTGTGTGTGAGGTAATAGATACTGTTTTGACAGTTAGCCTGCATATTTATTAGGTGACCTATAACTCGCTTATATGGAAGAGAACAAAGCAGTGATGTCACAACAGAATGAATCAAATCATTGAATGAAAGCAAATCAGGATACACAAATAGAAAGAATGATCAGGCAGTGATATGACATGGAATGTTACAGGCGAACATTCTATTGTGACATCACTGTGTTGTTGTCTTTCATATATGGTAAGTTATAGGTCACCTGATAAATATGCAGGCTAACTGTTAAAACAGTATCTATTACCTTAAACATACAAACGATGAATAGGCCTTTTTTTGGTGACTAACTGTAAAGCGTGGGGTTAATATGTCCCCTAAAAACATAGTCTATGGTGTTCCCTGAGTCAACTGAGGTGGCAATATACTAGCTGTATTTTCTGTGTATTTACTTTGTGGCTTTTGTATAAAATAATAATTCTATTTTGTTATAACTAAGAACAGTGATTTACCATGTCTGGGCAACGTCGGGCTCTACAGCAGGAATACATCATATATATCCATCATAATACAGTATATATATTTATATATTGATGTATTACTACATTTAACTTTACATAACACCCTGCTGGTTCCTGTACAGACTAGTACTCCTACTGTGCAGTCCCTAAAAGCACCTGCACAGAAAGGAATATCTCTAACCATAGGACTCATAGATGATTGCTCAGACCTTGATACCTGATCTGCCATCGAGAGTTTCACGTGCCTCATCAGGAACCAGGGGTGATGTTGCTAAGCACAACAACACAACCATGGTAGCATACTAAGAAAGATTATGCTCCCATGATTGATGAGAAGCAGGGACTGTGTCTACAGTTGGGCGTCTCTAGGCTTGTCCATATCCCCAAAATTATTCCTGATGGTGGGGATGCCTGGGTCTCATACCTTGCTAGACTCCTGGATGACACTTGCTTAGAGGTGCCCTCTCCCTACCCCAAGCGAGTAAAGGATCTGGAGAGCAAGGAAGCACTCATAGAAGCTAGGCAGGACCACAGGTATAGCATGGTTTCAGAAGATCTCCAAATAAAAACTTTGCTCTGCTGCAAGAGCACCAACACCACAGCTTAACAACAGTGAGCTTCTCCACATGCAAGTATTCACCAGCATAGAGTCAAGATATATATATATAGCAGAAGGGGAGGGTAATTACAGCCTAAGGGACACTTCACACACAGCGATGTTCCAGCAATCCCGACAATGATCAGGATCGCTGAAACATCGCTGTGTGGTTGCTGGGGAGCTGTCAAACAGGCAGATCTCCTCAGCGACCAGGGACCAGGGAGCTGACCATCACATCGCTGGGTAAGCGGGAGAAGGCTGGTAACTAAGGTACACATCGGGTAACTAAGCACAGCGCTGTCCTAGTTACTCGCTGTGTTGCCATCCTTCTCCCATTTACAGGCTGGTAACCAGGGTACACAGCGGGTAACTAGGACAGTGCTGTGCTTAGTTATCCGATGTGTACCCTGCTTACACATCGGGCGCGCTGTGCACCTGGCCGCGCAGTGCACACTGGGACATGTAGTCTTATGCCTGCGCCGCCTCCCTTCATTCTCGGAACCGGTGCTCGATGGTCTCCCACTGTCAACCACGCCGTTGCGTGCTGCACAGCGGGAGACCAACGAGCAAACAATGGTCCTGATTGTTGTGTAACGGTCAGCGACCTCGCAGCAGGGGCCCCGTCGCTGCTTTTCACACACAGCGATATCGCTGGCGAGGTCGCTGATTTCAGCGATATCTCTAGCAATATCGCTGTGTGTGAAGTACCCCTAAAACTAAAGGCTAAGAGATTACTTCATCCTAATATAGATAACTCTTACCCACTGCTCGGATTGTTTGGTGGTGGATGTTCTGAACAGACAACCTGCAGACTTCTTTATGTACCCTAATCACAAGCGTTCAAGTTCCAAATCTTTTTGACTCTTTAACGACGGTCAAAATGTCTTTTTACAGCAACTGTTAAGGGGCCTAAATTCATGATTTTCCAGGGACTGAATGAAAGATAGATCCCCAGGATTCCAATTACAATGGTGTCAGGGCTTTTTGCAATATAAACTTACTTTATCCTGAATGTCAAAACACCAGTGTGAATATTGCCCAAAAACACATTGTGGAGGCCCACAATAATAAAAAAAATGGCCCCTTTGAAATAAAATGTGAGAAGTGTAAATATTTAGATATGAACATGATCTGCTGTCTAGATCGCAGATACACAAAGAAAGACGGAAGAACAAGATGCCAGAAATGCAGAGAAGAAGGTATATCTCAGCCAGAGGAAGTCGCTGCTATATGACGTGGAAGAGAAAACGAACATGGAAAAAGAGGTAAGAAACAGAAGCGAGATATTGATAACAGTACGGTGGCCAATATGTAGAGGAGTATCAGAGATCATTGTAAAATCATATATATAGTATAGCAGGGGTTTCAAACTTCAGACCACGAGGGCTGCACACAGTGCAGGTTTTCAGGATTTCCTTAGCATTTGACAGTTGGTAATTTGATTACTAACTGTCAAATGCTAAGGAAATCCTGAAAACCTGCACTGTGTGCGGCCCTCGAGACCTGGAGTTTGACACCTCTGCAGTATACCATATCCTCACTGGCTACTGAAGAAGAACTAAATGAAGTGGGAACACCAACAGGATCATCTGAGAGGAAAGGAGGAGTGCTGTGAAAATCTGAAGGACCCGATTCTTCACTCCCCCCAACATCATTTAGTCAAGGAACTTGGGAGGCCACATCAAATGGACAGATTGTCTTGAAATAGTCGTTGGGGTCAGATGAATTTATCCTAATGATAATGGGGTCTTTAATGGAAGCACCATGCACCTAAGCCCCCTTTCCCAATCACTGGCCCCAGAGTCACATGTGCCGCAGTGACTGCATCAGCAATGGCCTCATGCCCTTCTGTCTGCTCACATCCCGCTCCCTTAAAAATGGTAACATAAAGAAATATCGTTGGTTTCCTTAAACCCCTGCGGTCAGTGAAGTCTTCTGATGCTGGACTATACATGATTAATCACTAGTAATATTGTACATGTTTGTTTGTTTTCTCTTTTCTTTCTTTCAGAATGTATCTTCTATGAAGGGCAGGATTTTACTTTTGCAAGCGTCCCATGGACGACTGACCAATAAACTGGATCTACAAAGGAAACAGTCAGTGGACACTGCAAACAAAATGTGGGTCGCAGAACATGAACCTGTAGGATAGAGATGTTCTTGTCTGTGCAGTTGTGAGAACAAAAGGATTGTCTGTTTACATTTCAAGTGAACCTGTCACAGGCTTTTCAAATGTAAAGTGCGGACACCACCAGTAATCCCTTATATACTATATTCTAAAATACTGTATATAATTCCCCAGGCCAATCTGTAGCACATACAAAAAGACCTTTTATTAGAGTCACCTACGGGACGGTCCGGTACAATGGGTGTCACTGAGCTTGATTGGGCGCCTCTTCTTTCCCTGCTTGCAATAAAGGTACACTGTGTGAATGACGTAGCACACACTGAACCTCTCCATAATATCCCCACGTCCACACTGAACCTCTCCATAATATCTCCAGCCCCTCCCCTCAAACCTCTCCATAATATGTCCGCCCCCACACTGAATCTCTCCATAATATCCCCACCCCCACACTGAATCTCTCCATAATATCCCCACCTCCACACTGAATCTCTCCATAATATCCCCACCTCCACACTGAACCTCTACATAATATCCCCACCCCCACACTGAACCTCTCCATAATATCCCCACCCTCCCACACTGAACCTCTCCATAATATCCCCACCCTCCCACACTTAACCGTTCCATAATATCCCCCCACATACTGAACCTCTCCATAATATCCGCACCCCCACACTGAGCCTCTCCATAATATCCCCACCCTCCCACACTGAACCGTTCCATAATATGCCCCCACATACTGAACCTCACCATAATATCACCACCCCCCACACTGAACCTCTCCATAATATCCCCACAACATCCTTTGCCGGGCCGTATTTTGCACAGGTCTGCATTACGTTTGCCTGCCTTTCGAAATTGGTGGATTTTGACACCATTGATGTAATATTTAAGGCCATGTTTACTATGTGAATCTTGTGCTTATTACTTGCAGTCGATGGTCTTAAGGCGGATACAATTTACATTGACAAATTGTCTTTTTCGCCTTCTTAGCGAGATTCTGCAGCTCAATATGGCGAATAATACTGAGAACTTTAACAGTCAAAGCAACTCTTTGAAGGAAGAAATATCAAAGGTATGTGGCTTCAGTTTTGTAGTTTTGACTTTTATCTTTTATCATTGTCTGCACGGTGTCTTAAGATATGAAATAATTTACATATGTATGATAATAGACGGGGGCTCGATTCCATCTCATCGGGCAATATGGAGATTTATTGTCACGGTGTCAGTGATGTAATAATGCATCCAGTAACAGTGTCATTGATCTGGACAATGGAGATTCTTACTCGCATCACTGCTGTTGTGATACTGCATTATTTGTCGACCTTCTAGACCTTGACGTTAGAGACTCAGCCTCGCGGCGTGCTCGCTGTGATGCAGCATCTTGTGTCCGTCTTATTGATCTTGACACTGGAGATTCGTGTTCTCGGCGCTGCATCCTGTCATGATGCACTATTGTGGAGGGGATCTGCTGCTGACACTGTTATGGGGGTAATGTCCTTCACTTTTGTACTAATGTGCCCATCCTGGTAATTATGATCTTCATGATGGTCACTCAGCCCAGTGGGGGCCAAGGGGTGCTCGGAGCTGGGCCCACCGGATGTCGTCCTCGGGGTTATGGGATGTCACGGTTGCTTGACTCGGTCCGAGGCCACTTAGATGGGCGGTCAATAAAAAGGGGAGTTAAAAGGGGGGTAAAAATAGGAATAAAAAAGATAAAGTAAAGAGTTTGTCGTGACGCCATTCGTGGAAGGTGGCCAATAGGGGCTGCTGCTGCGGTCCGGGACCTCTGGGGACGATGGGATTGCAGCTGTGATGGTTTTGCTCCCCACTGGAGAAGCGGGTCCCCAGGGCATCTGGCAAGGAAGGGGATTGGGGAGATGGAGGGCCAGCGTGGCAGAGCTGGCTGTTGGGCAGGGTCAGGGTGGCTCAACTGCAGGGCCCTGCATTTTGTGCGGTTTAGCAGTCTACCGCTCTCCAGGCGCAGGCTGGAAATAAGAGTCTTGAATCTTGAATCTTTGAATCTTGAATCTTGAGTCTCACACACAGTCTGAGTTCCACCCCGGTTTACTTGGCTTCTCTTGGCAGGTACTTCAGGTTACAGCACAAGTACAGCGGCGGCCCGGGTAGTCCTTGGCTGACAGGATGGATTGTCCAGTACACCCCTTTTGTGTTCCTTTCCTCTCGAGCCTTCCTCTCTCTGCGCTGCCAGTTCTCCTCCTTCCTGCACGCGCCTCCGCACACAGTGCCCAATCCAGCAGCCACGGGCCTTCTCGGGTGACCATCATAGTCCCCTGGCCCTAGTACGGCTGCCTTCTCTGCTCTGTGTCGGGTGTTGGCTACGGCTCTTGGAAATCTCATGGCCCCTGGTTCTGTGATTGGAGCTTGGAGCCTTCACGCCACCTTCAGGGCTGGGCCCCTGGTTCTCGCACTGTCCTTCCGCTCCACTGCAGACTTGGTCGCACGGGTGGATCGCTCACTGCCGTGCCCCTAGGACGCTCTCTGGCTTCTTGCGGTCTCTAGCGCCGGCACCCAGGAAAGGCCTCATTTTATTTCAGGGCCTCCGGGTTCGTGCTCTCTGTCCTCTTTCTCTCCTGACCTCCCATTTCCCGTGGGGTTTTCCCTTTGTTCCTCTCCTTTCCCTAACCGCTTTCTGCTCACTTCCCACCCACCACCTTGCTCCTCCCACTGTCCCACGGGCTGCCTGAGTTCACTACCTGGGTTCAGCCACTAGCTCTGGGACCGGGTGTGTTGGGTGTGTTTGTGGGTGACTGGACTTACCAACCCAGGTAGCCACAGACTGATGGTGGTGACCCAGACTGCAGGGGTGCCACACTAGTATTTATGTATCCCATCATGGGCCTATCCTGGCACTGCAATAGTTGCTGTAGCAGAGTTTGAACAGCAATGGGTGATGTAGTGGAGCTGGCATAGTGATGGTTAATGTAGTAAAGTTGGTGCAGCGATGATTGATGTATTGGAGATGAAGCAGCGATGGTTGCTGTAGCGGAGATGACACAGCAATGGTTGATGTAGTGGAGCTGGGACAGTATTGACTAATGTAGCGGAGCTGGCACCGCAATTATTGATTTAGCAGAGCTGGAAGAGTGATGACTTAATGTAGCGGAAGTGGAACAGTGATGACTAATGTAACAGAACTGGCATAGGGATGGTTGATGTAGCGGAGCTGGCATAGGGATGGTTGATGTAGTGGAGCTGGCATAGGGATGGTTGATGTAGTGGAGCTGGGACAGTGATAACAGATGTAGCAGAGCTGGGACAGTGATGACTGATGTAGCAGAACTGGGACAGTGATGACTGATGTAGCAGAGCTGAGACAGTGATGACTGATGTAGCAGAACTGGGACAGTGATGACTGATGTAGCAGAACTGGGACAGTGATGACTGATGTGACAGAGTTATAGTAACAAAGCAGAACAGGAACAAAATTGCTATATGCTGCAGTATTGGAACAGTTTATCAGAGATGTAGAGGATATAAATGCCACAGGCTGATGATGTACTTGGAGCCCATTGTTTGTCTGCAGCAGATGACAGCACTCGGTTCTAGTACCAGCCTCTATGTATCACAGCACATAGCATCCAGGAAAATATTCTATATGTATTTTTACTCCTAGTTAGATGAGCAAATAAGCGCTGCTGAAATCCTACACGAGTCTCTGACAGAGAGGCATAAAGATCTGAAGCTGAAATACCAGACGGCGTCCGAGGAAGAAGACAGGCAGCACGTGATAAAGAAGGATGTGTTTAAACAGTAAGATTGTTTTCTTTTATATTTATAGATGCTTGATATAAAGCAAGTGCAAATATTGGACAAAATAAACTCTACCTTACTAAGGTACTGCAAAACCACTCATGTATGCCCTCCTCATCTCCTACCTTGACTACTGCAACCTCCTACTCTCTGGCCTCCCCTCTAACACTCTTGCTGCAGATATCACTGCAAAAAATGTATACTGGGAAACTACACAGTCTACTCTATATCCCAAAGGGCGAAATTTGTATCACAATCTGCAACACAAGATGAGATTCAACATCCCCACCGAGCCATAAGCAACACTGGCGCCATGACTGTAGGAGGGGAAGCCCATAACACACTCCCTGCAGTAGGGGGAATGAGGGTCCATCCCATCCTATATCCACCAGCCATGTGGATCTCAAATCTGCAGTTCTTGTCAATATACACTGTGGATATTTTTTACAGCTTGTGTATGAGATTTCCTAAAAGCTCATGTGATGTAAAATGCAGTGGATATTCCACAAATGAATACGCTGCATTATCACTACATGGAAACTTGCCCTTAGGGGTGATTCAGACATCCGCACAACAGACCACAATGGACGGACCGACTGGTTCTTCCAATCCTGCTTTAGCAGGTGGTTGGAGCAGATGACCCAGGAGATCCCGTCCAACTCCACCAATCTATGATTCTATGACCCTAGCAGGACAGCTCTATACTGTATATTTCTATAAGGCTTTCATGCTGGAGTTTGGAGACCCATTTCCAGTCCTAGAATTGCTGTTGTACTTGTACTTTTTGCACGAACGTCTGAATCAGCCCTAAAGGGAGCTCTCTGTTTCATATTTGTGAAATATAAGGGATTGTTCCAGCTGATTAAGGCTTCTAGAATTAATAATTAGGTGGCGAATGGCGATAAGAAATATCCCATAGTGTAAGTTCTGTCCTAAAGTGACCGTAAGATCACAGCACTGATCCAAACATTATTATTTTTTTAAAGACTTGAAAACTCCAGATCTGCTCTCAGCGAGAAACAGGAACTTTTAGGAAAGTTAAAAATGGAGATAACCGAGATGGAGCATGACACTGAAAACTTGTTGGAAAGCATGAGGTAGGGTACTACTAACAATTCATCAGTATGATTGTCACATACCCGCGATACATCAATATGTTAATGTGTATTTACAGGACTTCCTCCGAGCAGCTCGCCACTCACGTGGAAGAATTCAAGGAAAACCTCGCAATAGAACGTCAAAAAAGGTCTGATGTCAATATTTACTGTAGATTTATATATTGCTCTTGGGTTTTTTCTTATTGAGATTTTGTTTTCAGTATTTTGTATATCTAATCTCATAATGCCTTGTTTGTAACACAGAATGAGTATCCAGATTAAGAAAGATGAGTTGACCAAAGAGACGGAACTTTGGAAACTTTCTGAAGAAGCGTTTGTGACTGAAATGAAGAAAAGGATTGTACACGGGCAAAATAAGAAAACCTTTCTAACAAATCAGGTGAGGCATAAACCCACAGATCATGTGGGAGTCCAATCTAGTCCCCGAAACTGCACATTTTTCATTCAGAATTCCTAAAATAGGGTCTTCCAGAAACCACGTCTTGAAACCATCGCAAGACAGATATTGGTGACCTACAGAGGTCTCATTATGGTCTTTTGCAACACTTTGTTTCCCACCCAGTCTTTCTGGATTACTGAGGGAGGTCACGATCGGAGCCAGTGACAGCAGTGTGAATGTAAAAGAAAAAACAACAACAGCTTGTAGTGCGCCTATACACATGGGGCTGTTAACGGGCGGTTCTTTTGCATTTAAACTCACCTGGTCTGGTTATAAACCACAGCCCGTAGATAAGCTTATTAATTTGAAGCAGCAGAATCCTCCGGTTCCGTCCTCGTGCTTCCTACAAGGTCTTCTCCGGGGAAACACTAGTGCCGGGCGGCGTCACGTGTCTAGTAAAGGGGCCGATCCAGCTGGCGTCTTTTCAGGTCCTCTCCCTCCTCTGCAGCTCACTCCACCACTCTCCCCATAGGGAGTCAGAATGATACAAAAAGATGGAAGCGTGATGTATGTTTGGGCGCTGAGGTAAGGAAGATCTCTGATGCTGGCTTCTTTTCCGGACTTTATTAAAATAATTGCAGTTATAATTATTCAAGCTTAAGGCTCTCAAAACCCACGATGCATTTCGACGTGCATACACGTCTTTCTCAAGTGAAACACTTGAGAAAGACGTGTATGCACGTCGAAATGCATCGTGGGTTTTGAGAGCCTTAAGCTTGAATAATTATAACTGCAATTATTTTAATAAAGTCCGGAAAAGAAGCCAGCATCAGAGATCTTCCTTACCTCAGCGCCCAAACATACATCACGCTTCCATCTTTTTGTAGCAGTGTGAATGTGGCCTAAAAGTAAACTTTGTGCTGGTTTCATAGATATCCATGGAAGACAAATCTGAAGTGGACAGTGCAGTTCTCAGACACAAAGTACTGCAAATACATGACTGTATATATACTATTATTATTATTTATTATTTATATAGCACCATTAATTCCATGGTGCTGTACATGAGAAGGGGCTACATTCAAAATTATGGATATAAACAAATTAACAATGACAGACTAGTACAGAGGAGAAAGGACCCTGCCCTCACGGGTTTACATTCTACTGGACAAATGGGGAGGAGACAGAAGGTCGGGGGTGCAGCAGCTCTGGTGGTGGTGAGGCATCAGTTCTGAGAGTGGTAAGGCAGCAGCTTTGGGAGTGGTGAGGCTACAGCTCTGGTGGTGGTGAGGTGGCAGCTCCAGTAGTGAGTCAGCAGCTCTGGTGTGATGAGGAGGCAGCTCCAGTGGTGGTGAGGCGGCAGCTCTGATGGTGGTGAGGCGGCAGCTCTGGTGGTGGTAAGGCGGCAGCTCTGGTGGTGGTGAGGCGGCAGCCCTGGGGGTGGTGAGATGGCAGCTCTGGGGATGGTGAGGCGGCAGCTCTGGTGGTGGTGAGGTGGCAGCTCTGGGGGTGGTGAGATGGCAGCTCTGGGGATGGTGAGGCGGCAGCTCTGGTGGTGGTGAGGTGGCAGCTCTGGTGGTGGTAAGGCAGCAGCTCCGGTGGTGGTGAGGCAGCAGAATGGTCATTGCAGGCTGTAGCTTTCCTGACGAGATGGGTTTTCAGGTTCCGTCTGAAGGATCAGAGCATGGTGGAAAATCGGTCGTGTGAGTATATAACGGTCGTGCAGATAATGGAGTAAAAAGGGTTAAAAACTGCGCTGCTGTTGCGAGAAGATTGAAACAAAATCCTGTGAGAGTGATTATTTGATGTGTTTTGGAGTGAATACTCCTTCATCTGGGCAATTGTATTGTCTTGAATGTGATTATCCTGAAGGAGTATTCACTCTGAAACGCGTCGAATAAATCACTCTCACAGGATTTTGTTTCATTCTTCTTGCAATAGCAGCACAGTTTTGAACCCTTGTTTTAACTCCATTCTTTGCATTTCTATGGTGTTTGTCTGCTCCAGCCATTCTGATGTCATCCCAGTAGTTGTGTCTCACACAAACTCTCCAGGTGAACAAGTCTTCGTTTTGGATGACTCTCATTCATTTCACAGATAAAACCATTTTATGCTTGTGTCTCTTCTATCTCTTCTATCCATATCTAGTATAGAAAGAGCTAGTTAGAGAGGCAGAGTCTCAGAAGCAAATATGGTCAGTGGTCACCAGTCTGGACAACTGCATGTAAAAATTGTCAACTTCAGAAAAGTGTTGCTCAATTTAAAATTGTTTCTCACACTGAGAGCAATCAACATATTAAAGAATTTCACGTCTTTCATCGATCTTGCATTGCGTTATTTTACTATTGTATCATATGTTTATTGTTCTTATTAAACAAGTTTGGAGAAAAAAAAAATTTTTTTTTTCTTTTTGGTATTTAGGGCAGTCGTCTCCAGAGTGAAGTTGAGAAATGGGATAAGGAAATCTGCAACACAAACGAGGAACTGGCGAAAGCAAGCGAGGAACATTCAAGTCAAGTGCAAAGTCTGAAGGATCAAATACAAATTCTGGAGGTTAGAAGAAATGTTTAAAATTAATATACACAAAGTAACAAAAATAAGTCTGAGGCCACGTGTAACTATTTGATTTGTCGTGCTGTGATCTGTCAATATTAAGATTGGAAGTAATAGTGAGTGGCAAACATGTGGTCCTTTGGCTCCAATATTCACTATATATATATATATTATATATATATATATATTTTGCATTTTTAATCCCTTACCAACACTGGACATAGTGTACTATCAGGTCCCTGTTTTTGAAGTGGGTTTTTTCCACTATTTTTGACGACACTGAATAGTAAAATGAAGGCTGTCTTTCAGAACTTTTTCCTGCTAAAAAGAAGCCCTCATCCAGCCATATCGATTGGAAAAATTAACAAAATTATGGCTCTTGGAAGAAGGGGAGGTAGAAAAAAAAAGTGCAAAAATAATAGAAAATGTCTGTCTGGGAAGTGGTAATGCAGGTTGTAGCTGGGATTTCTAGCCTTAGATCAGAATTAGAGTTGAGTAAAAATATTCCCGGGACCCTTGTCAATGGGTTGCATGGCCGCAGGATCATAGCCTTGCGGACCTCCTCAGCCTGGTTTCACACTGGTGTTTTTCGTCACAAACTGGATGCACTCATCAGTCTTCAGCCCCATTGACTTTCAATGGAGCTGGAAACACGTGCGTGTACATCCAGTTGTGTACGCTTTGCCCTGGGTCTGGGTCGATGCAGGTGTTCACAGTTTTTTTTCAGGGAGACCAAATCTTCATCTTGTTGCTATATGGTCTTCGTGGAATACAAACATGACTCTCCGAATCCAGCCGGATCCGTGGCACCACGGCTAAAATTAGAGTTGGGGTCTATGAGTCATAGATTACTCTGGACTCCGGATCCTGGTGGATCTGGATCTCCCGTCTGTGCTCACTGTTCTGCGCATGTGCAGAATGCATTTCTACATGACACGCCTCCTAGAGGACGTTTCATTTACCATCCACCAGATCCAGGAAAAATATGCAAACAGATGCTTCCACACAGGGTGTGAGTGCATCCAGTTTATCATTGCAGTGAGATCCGGGGGCATGCAGGCTTTTCCTACATGACCCCAGATTCAGAAATACGCTAGTGTGAAACCAACCTTATCTGTGAGCATCACCGGCGCCTTTTATGATTAGCAGCTGTGATGTCATCATTGTGGCATGATACACACATTTAATTTGCAGCGAGCCTACCAATCAGAAAAGGTGCAATGGATGCTAGCAAGGTAGTAGGAAGTTTCCAGAGCTCTGCTTTGGTGGCCATGGACTACCAATGTGGCCTCTGGATGAGAAGTTTGGAAGCAGATTGGTTATTGGGTTGTTGTTACAGAACTACTCTGCCCCCGTCTTATACTCACCTGCCGGCAGCTTCATCTTTTTCCAACGTGCCTAGGGTAAGTATGTGGCGATTTGTGACCTGTCGGCAGCTCCAGTGTTTCATGGAGCGCACCCAAGATCACAGCTCAATACAAATCTATGGGATTCTCGTTCTGGCTCTCATAGAGATGTATTGAGCTCTTGTGATGTAACTTCTGACTTCTGGCCAATCAGAAATTCCAGCACAAATTGGCACCGGGGTTGGTAAGAGGTGAAGATGCCGGAAGGTGATTAGACGATTGAGGACTTACATTTCCAGCATGACTTCAGTGCTGAAACAAATAAAACAAAATGCTGAAGTGGTGCCTGAACTCTGATTTTTATGTAGGAGAAAATCAAGAATTCCATTTTAGATCTAGAAAATGAAGAAGAGAAACTGTCCAAGAACATTCCCATCATGAACGCAACTGAGGACACCTACACCAAGGTGAACGTCAACTATGAAGACCTGAAAAAGAAATCTAGCGGTAAGGAAGCTGATAAGTGGGTATAAACAGATGTATAGGTTGGGTTATGTTCACATCTGCTATAAAACCTTCCCTGACGATTCCATAAAAATTGCCAAACAAAATTCCATCTTGATGAAAACTGATGAACCCGTCAATAGTAAATGGAGGCCGTTGGTGTTCATCTTGTATGGGCTTCATCACTGACGTCGTGGTCGGAATTCTGGTCCAATAACAAAATAGAAATACTGAAATAATAAGGCAGCTATGAACACACATTATTCTGAACAATGCAAGTTTCTTTCAATTAGTGACATAAAGCATCTTCCTATGTTGTCGCAGCCATGAAAAGCAAACAGAAATCCTTGGAAGGATCCATTACCAAAATCTCCAAGGATATTGAAGCCAAGTCTAATATAAAGGTAAAGTAATTGACCGGGCTGGTACCAGTCGGAACAGTATCAGATTTCCGCTGCTGCAGATCCGAACTAGAACTGACCTCGACACCATTTAGGCTCCTTTCACACTGGCGTTTTTGAAAAAATGCTGCAGAATTACGGCATCTGCCGCCTAACGGTCACACTTGCACCACGCTTGCGGCAGGCCCCATGCATTGTCTATGGGGCTTGCAGCAAGTGAGGTTTTGCTGGTTGCGGCAGTTGCAGCCGCAAAACAAAATGCTGCTGACTGCGTTTTTTTTTTTCACGGCCGCATCTGCCACAACCGGCAAAACCTCACTTGCCGCAAGCCCAATAGACAATGCATGGGGCCTACCGCAAACGTGCTACAAGTGCGGCCAGTAGGCGGATGATGCGGTAATTCTGCCGCATTTTTTCAAAAACGCCAGTGTGAAAGGAACCTTACTTGGGCTAATTCTTCGCATTTCCATAGAAAAAGTGTCATTCCACGAGAAAATCTGAAAATCCACAAGGGAATTTTAATTTATTTGTGAAAGGAAAACCCTATTCACATGATATGGATTTACATAATTTTGTTTCTTTGTGTTAAATAAAGTGTTCCTGTCCCGAGATCTTCACCCCTGTGTAATGCATGTGTCCGATCATGCAGGAACAGGTCAAATATACCATATAGGGTAGGGTAGGAAGTAAGAGAGTATGCAGACATTACAGCCGGGGATCACAGAATAGAAGAGTATACAGACATTACAGCTGGGGATCACAGAATATAAGAGTATACAGACATTACAGAATGGGATCACAGAATATAAGAGTATACAGACATTACAGCCGGAGATCACAGAATATAAGAGTATACAGACATTCCAGCCGGGGATCACAGAATATAAGAGATTACAGCCAGGGATCACAGAATATAAGAGTATACAGACATTACAGCCGGGATCACAGAATATAAGAGTATACAGACATTACAGCCAGGGATCATAGAATATAAGAGTATACAGACATTACAGCCAGGGATCGTAGAATATAAGAGTATACAAACATTACAGCCGGGGATGACAGCTAATTCTTTCTGTGATGTAAAACATTTCATTACCTGTTTAAAAACTTGTTTTACATCACATAAAGAATCAGCTGTGATCCCCGGCTGTAATGTCTGGTTTAAATATTTTTATTGTTACCAAATAAACAATCCAAAATACAACATAATGAACATCAATTACGTATCAACAAATGAAGGAATATGCTAATAAGCATTAAACATATTATTAAATGAAACTGTATCAGGGTAACAGGGTATTTTAGCTAAAGGGATAAAAAGGAAAAAAGTGGGAAAAAAGATTGGGAGTACAAGAGATATACAACAAATTATTGACACTGAAAGACCCGGCTATATTCTGTGATCCCTGGCTGTAATGTCTGTATACTCTTATATTCTACAATTCCCGGCTGTAATGTCTGTATACTCTGATATTCTGTGATCCCTGGCTGTAATGTCTGTATACTCTTATGTTCTGTGATTCGTGGCTGTAATATTCATATACTCTTATATTCTGTGATCCTCGGCTGTAATGTCTGTATACTCTTATATTTTATGATCCCTGGCTGTAATGTCTGTATACTCTTATATTCTACAATTCCCGGATGTAATGTCTGTATACCTTATATTCTGTGATCCCTGGCTGTAATATCTGTATAGTCTTATATTCTGTGATCCTGTGCTATAATGTCTGTATACTCTTATATTCTGTGATCCCGGCTGTAATGTCTGTATACTCTTGTATTCTGTGATCTCTGGCTGTCATGTTTTATACTCTTAGGTTTTGTGATCCAAGGCTGTAATGTCTGTATACTCTTATATTCTGTGATCCTATTCTGTAATGTCTGTATACTCTTATATTCTGTGATCCCTGGCTGATCCCTGGCTGTAATGTCTGTATACTCTTATATTCTGTGATCCCTGGCTGTAATGTCTGTATACTCTTATATTCTGTGATCCCCGGCTGTAATGTCTGTATACTCTTATATTCTGTGATCTCCGGCTGTAATGTCTGTATACTCTTATATTCTGTGATCCTCGGCTGTAATGTCTGTATACTCTTATATTCTGTGATCCCCGGCTGTTATGTCTGTATGCTCTTATATTCTGTGATCCCATTCTGTAATGTCTGTATACTCTTATATTCTGTGATCCCCTGTTGTAATGTCTGTATACTCTTATATTCTGTGATCCCTGGCTGTAATGTCTGTATACTCTTATATTCTGTGATCCCCAGCTGTAATGTCTGTATACTCTTATATTCTGTGATCTCCGGCTGTAATGACTGTATACTCTTATATTCTGTGATCCCCTGTTGTAATGTCTGTATACTCTTATATTCTGTGATCCCCAGCTGTAATGTCTGTATACTCTTATATTCTGTGATCCTGTGCTGTTATGTCTGTATACTCTTATATTCTGTGATCCTGTGCTGTGATGTCTGTATACTCTTATATTCTGTTATCCCCGGCTGTAAAGTCTGTATACTTTTACGAGTTTTACATGTTCCCCAAGAATTGATTTAGTAAAATCTCAGTTTAATCCTATATTCCCAGGACGAAAATTGTAGAACCTGAAGAAAACAGAGTTGTATTGAAAGATGCTCCAGAATTGTTATTTTATGGGGAATAAATCCTAAAACAGAAGTATCACATACACATTAACTTTTGTATTCCTTCATCAGGACACAAAGAAGGCTTCTTTAAAAGTTGTTAGAAAATCGGCTTTTGAAAAACTTCAGCGTGATCTTGATACTTTAAAGCTGATCGACAAAGAAATCTATGAAACTAACAGAAGGCTGGAGCTGGTCATCATGGAGAACTGCAGGCTGAAATTGGTGAGTAAACTAAAGGGGGGGTCCAAAATGTATTCTTTATTTCTGGTTAAGCTTTCCCTCAGCAATTCAGGCATACACGTAGTAATACTTGCGTTAAAAATACTGTTCATGCCTAATGTTATGTGGGTTATGACAGCAATCTGGTGACATTCCATATACAACCTACATGTCAGTTCAGCCAAGCTGCACTGCCCAATATACTCAGCTCTGATACTTACATGAGTATATGGTCAATGCTAAAGTCCTAAGATAGTACATGCGTGATTCCTGATTCCTCTATTCCATAAACGATATCTGCCGTCTCTCTGCTGTCTCTTGTCAAGTTGCTGGGATCCATCATAAATGAGTAAGGTATGCGATCCCTGCACCCTCTCCTTCAATACTAAGGTAGAGATAATAAGGACTCCCATCAGGAATACCATGCAGTAAAATGAGCGATATACTACAAGATGGAGCTATTTATCTTGGGGGCGGTGGGGAGGCTATGTCCTGCCAGATAGGGTTGTATATATAGGGGCATAATGGGAGTGCTGTACATATAGGTGAATGAGAGGAGCGATATACTACAGGAGGAGGCTGTACATATAGGAGAATCAGAGGAGCAATGTACTGCAGAAAGAGGGTGTAGATAGAAGAGAATAAGTGGAGAGATTCAGTAGTAGGAGGCTGTATGTATAGGGAAATAAATGGAGAGATATATTGTAGGAGGAGGCTGTACATAGAAGGTAATGAGTGGAGAGAAATACTGCAGGAAGAGGCTGTACCTACAGTTGTGGCCAAAAGTATTGACACCCCTGCAATTCTGTCGGATAATACTCAATTTCGTCCTGAAAATTATTGCAATCACAAATTCTTTGGTATTATTATCTTCATTTAATTTGTCTTCAATGAAAAAACACAAAAAGAATTGTCCTAAAGCCAAATTGGATCTAATTCCACACCAAACATAAAAAAGGGGGTGGACAAAAGTATTGGCACTGTTAGAAAAATCATGTGATACTTCTCTAATTTGTGTAAATAACAGCACCTGTAACTTACCTGTGGCACCTAACAGGTGTTGGCAATAACTAAATCACACTTGCAGCCAGTTGACATGGATTAAAGTTGATTCAACCTCTGTCCTGTGTCCTTGTGTGTACCACATTGAGCATGGAGAAAAGAAAGAAGACCAAAGAACTGTCTGAGGACTTGAGAAACCAAATTGTGAGGAAGCATGAGCAATCTCAAGGCTACAAGTCCATCTCCAAAGACCTGAATGTTCCTGTGTCTACCGTGCGCAGTGTCATCAAGAAGTGTAAAGCCCATGGCACTGTGGCTAACCTCCCTAGATGTGGACGGAAAAAAAAAATTGACGAGAGATTTCAACGCAAGATTGTGCGGATGGTGGATAAAAAACCTCGACTAACATCCAAACAAGTGCAAGCTGCCCTGCAGTCCGAGGGTACAACAGTGTCAACCCGTACTATCCGTCGGCGTCTGAATGAAAAGGGACTGTATGGTAGGAGACCCCACTTCTTACCCCGAGACATAGAAAAGCCAGGCTGGAGTTTGCCAAAACCTACCTGAGAAAGCCTAAAATGTTTTGGAAGAATGTTCTTTGGTCAGATGAGACAAAAGTAGAGATTTTTGGGCAAAGGCATCAACATAGAGTTTACAGGAGAAAAAAAGAGGCATTCAAAGAAAAGAACACGGTCCCTACAGTCAAACATGGTGGAGGTTCCCTGATGTTTTGGGGTTGCTTTGCTGCCTCTGGCACTGGACTGCTTGACCGTGTGCACGGCATTATGAAGTGTGAAGACTACCAACAAATGTTGCAGCATAATGTAGGGCCCAGTGTGAGAAAGCTGGGTCTCCCTCAGAGGTCATGGGTCTTCCAGCAGGACAATGACCCAATAGTTTGAGAGAAAGCACTGGAGACTTCTAAGGTGGCCAGCAATGAGTCCACACCTGAATACCATAGAACACCTGTGGAGAGATCTAAAAATGGCAGTTTGGAGAAGGCAGCCTTCAAATATCAGGGACCTGGAGCAGTTTGCCAAAGAAGAATGGTCTCAAATTCCAGCAGAGCATTGTAAGAAACTCATTGATGATCACCAAAGAATTTGTGATTGCAATCATTTTCAGGAAGAAACAGAGTATTATCTGACAGAATTGCAGGGGTGTCAATACTTTTGGCCACAACTGTAGAAGGTAATGAGTGGAGAGATATACTGCAGGAAGAGGCTGTACATAAAAGGTCCCAGAAAATTTGAATATTATATTAGATCAACTGAAAAAATAATTTTGAGATCCATAAATGTTGGCCTACTGGAATGTATCTACATTAAATGCACTCAATACTTGGTCGGGGCTCCTTTTGCATGAATTCAGTAATTCATTGAGATGCACTGGTATTACGGAACCCTAGAGCTGCAAACATCTGATTGCTGGGGGTGCAGGATCCTACTGGATCCATAGCTGTCATTATCAAAGTGAAAGAACTCACTGATGTTGGTGGGAACGGCCACCAACTATATTGTAACGGATCAAACCTGTCTAGTAAAATCCACTTGATTTGACAGAGCCTCAGATGTGACATGAGGAGGATATTTTACATTTCCATTGATACATTATTAATAAAATAGGATTGAATTCTGGCATCTGTCTATTTCTGGATGGCAGTAATTGTGATCTCTTTACAGCAAAATGCACAATATAAGGACGAGATCTGTGCAATCCTCGGAGAATCACAAAAACACATATCCGCTACAGATCAGCTGGAGAAAGAGCAGGCGTCTCTTATAGGTAAGTTCAGGATATCATATATACAGTATATATGTGGCAGGAATGTTGTAATAGTTCAGGAATACACTGTATTTACTATGGACTGAATCATATGAAGAATTTTTGCTTTTGGATATAGATAATTGACTTTCACATTTTTAAAGATCTTTATATACAAAAACAAAAAGGTTTTGAGAAAAGTCTTCACACTGTGGCTTTGCCAAGGACACAAATGTCACTTCTACATTACAACTAGAATTTGGATTTTTCTTGACCTCTGATTCAACCGCAGCAACAAAGAAATCATTTGTCTTATAAATGTGTTTGGAGATCAGGAGCCATTCAGGTGTAATAAACTTACAGAAACAGGTGATATTTGGCGTGCATTACTTTATAATAGTGTAAGGCTGGATCACACATGTATGTACCACAATCCAGGGATGGACTGACCGCATGTCTCCTGCCCCAAACGCAGCAGCCTCATATAGCCTATAGTTCAGGTCAGGAGACCCACGTCCGGTCCATGCCTGAACTGTGATACACGGATGTGTAAATCCAGCCTTACCCTGACTGATCTGTGTATCTTTTCAGAACATCTCCATGAAAGCTGGGACCAAGACAGCCTTGTCTGTAGTGTGAGTATTTCATGCAGAGTTGTCATTCCTGTGCATTAAATCTTATATATAAAGTTGTGTGTGTGTGTGTGTGTGTGTGTGTGTGTGTGTGTGTAGGGACGCCCCTTTCATAGCTATGCCCACCCCTGTTAGCCCCAGCCCCTTCATAATGGGCTGGTTCCATATGGCTCTGCTAAACAGGAGGCCGCAGACAGCCCCCAGTATACCGCAGGAGGCCGCAGACAGCCCCCAGTATACCGCAGGAGGCCGCAGACAGCCCCCAGTATACCGCAGGAGGCCGCAGACAGCCCCCAGTATAGCGCAGGAGGCCGCAGACAGCCCCCAGTATAGCGCAGGAGGCCGCAGACAGCCCCCAGTATAGCGCAGGAGGCCTATTTACTTTGTGACTTTTTATGTGCAAAATAATTTGTTAAACCATTCTACTGTATTTTGTTATAGCTAAGAACAATTAGTTACTATCTCGGGCACCTCATTTGACTCAGGGAACTTCCTAAACTATGTTTTGAGGGGAAATTTTATCCCTATTCTTTACAGTCAGTCGCCAAAAAAAAAAAAGCCTATTCACTGTTTGGATGTGTGAGGTAATCGATACTGTTTTGACAGTTAGCCTGCATATTTATCAGGTGACTTGTAACTTACCATATATGGAAGAGAACAAAACAGTGATGTCATAATAGAATGGATCAAATGCAAAGTCACAAGTAAAACTCAGGAGGCCACACAAATACTGCACAAATACAGTGACATGACTCAGAATAAGTAATAAGTAAGTTATAGGTCACCTGATAAATATGCAGGCTAACTGTCAAAACAGTATCTATTACCTCACACATACAAACGAGGAATAGGCCATTTTTTGGTGACTGTAAAGCGTGGGGATAAAACATCTCCTCAAAACATAGTCTATGACTTTCCCTGAGTCAACTGAGGAAGCAATATACTATCTGTATTTTCTGTCTATTTACTGTGTGACTTTTATGTGCAAAATAATCATTCTATTTTGTTATAACTAAGAACAGGCAGTTGCTATACCCGGGAAATACCGGGGACTACAGCTAGTAAAAGATAAAATCAATAAAAAGTCACCAAACATAAAGTGCAGACTCTTAGTAAAACTAATCCTTATCCAGTGGTCTGGATTACATACTTTTATAGTGTCTCCAGGGGAATTTAACTTGAGACCATTCAATCACGACTACCATGAACACGAATAGTTTCTGTATTACGGAGTATTATCTCCTACATAGGAGCACAAAGATGGAATATAGCAGAGGGTGGGTACAATTTACAGGCAGGTTCTGGTTGCTAATCAGTGGGAAGAATAAAAGTGGTTGCGTCAGGTCTACAATATCTAGAGGTAGCAATGTATAGTGTGAAATACAGAGCTCTAAGACACATGTATTGTAGGTAAAATGCTACTAAAGGGGGTCGTCCGGCACTGGTCACTTCCACATTGGAGGGGAGTTGTGCCTATAGCATTACCTCGCTATACACCTGCACCATCAGCAGGTATTGTGTGTATCTTGTTCTGTACAATAGGATACGTGCACATTTTATGACCCTTTGTCAGTTTAGGGGCTCCTTATATAATCTACACCTCTAAACCCTTATCTGGAATCGGTGGCATTAGACAACCCATTGAAATCCTGCTTTTCTCTGTCTACAACCCCTGGCAAAAATTATGGAATCACCTGGCTCGGAGGTTGTTTAATTTTGTAGAAAAAAAGCAGATCACAGACATGGCACAAAAGTAAAGTCATTTCAAATGGCAACTTTATGGCTTTAAGAAACACTAAAAGAAATCAAGATTAAAAATGTGGTAGCCAGTAACGGTTACTTTTTCAGACCAAGCAGGGGGAAAAATTATGGAATCACTCAATTCTGAGGAAAAAAATATGGAATCATGACAAACAAACAAAACTACACTCAAATACATCACTAGTATTTTGTTGCACCACCTCTGACTTTTATAACAGCTTGCAGTCTCTGAGGCATGGACTTAATGAGTGACAAACAGTAATCATCATCAATCTGGCTCCAACTTTCTCTGATTGCTGTTGCCAGATCAGCTTTGCAGGTTGGAGCCTTGTCATGGACCATTTTCTTCAACTTCCACCAAAGATTTTCAATTGGATTGAGAGCCAGACTATTTGCAGGCCATGACATTGACCTTAGGTTGCGTACTCACGATCAGAATACGCAGCGTCTTGCCGCTGCGTAGTACAGTATAAGCATAGTGGATGGGATTTCAAGAAATCCCATCCTCAATATGCTTAACCCGACCGGAGCGATCTGATAGCTGCGGTGCAAGTTGCCGCTATTCCGCTCCTTTGCTGCATCTTCATTTCATGCTGTGGAGTCGGAAGTGGCTCCCATCGGGTGATTGCAGGGAGAAACCGCCCTGCACCCGCCGCACATGGTGAGTACAGGACGGCTGCAGTCTCCCTGCGGGCAAATGCGGCTTCACTCAGGTTCAGAGTAGCATGCGTCCAACATGCAGCTCCTCCGGACCATGAGCACACAGCCTTATATGTCTTCTTTCACGGAATGTTTTCACAGTCTTTGCTCTATGGCAGGATGCATTATTATCTTGATAAATGATTTCATCATCCCTAAACATCCTTTCAATTGATGGAATAAGAAAACTGTCCAAAATAGCAATGTAAACTTGGGCATATATTAAAGATGTAAAGACAGCCATCTCCCCAGTGCCTTTACCTGACATGCAGCCCCATATCATCAATGACTGTGGAAATTTGCATGTTCTCTTTAGGCAGTCAGTCATCTTTATAAATCTCATTGGAACGACACCAAACAAACGTTCCAGCATCATCACCTTGCCCAATGCAGATTCATGATTCATCACTGAATATGACTTTCATCCAGTCATCCACAGTCCACGATTGCTTTTCCTTAGCCCATTGTAACCTTGTTTTTTTTCTGTTTAGGTGTTAATGATGGCTTTTGTTTAGCTTTTCTGTATGTAAATCCCATTTTCTTTAGGCGGTTTCTTACAGTTCGGTCACAGACATTGACTCCAGTTTCCTCCCAATGTACCTCATTTGTTTTGTTGTGCATTTCCTGTTTTGGAGACATATTGCTTTAAGTTTCCGGTCTTGATGCTTTGATGTCTTCCTTGGTCTACCAGTATGTTTCCCTTTTAACAACCTTCCCATGTTGTTTGTATTTGGTCCAGATTTTAGACACAGCTGACTGTGAACAACCAACATCTTTGGCAACATTGCGTGATTATTTACCTTCTTTTAAGAGTTTGATAATCCTCTCCTTTGTTTCAATTGACATCTCTCGTGTTGGAGCCATGATTCATGTCAGTCTACTTGGTGCAACAGCTCTCCAAGGTGTGATCACTGCTTTATAGATGCAGACTAACTAGCAGATAGATTTGTTGCAGGTTTAATTTTGGTAATGAAAATTTACAGGGTGATTCCATAATTTTTTCCTCAGAATTGAGTGATTCCATAATTTTTCCCCCTGCTTGGTCTACAAGAGTAACTGTTACTGTCTAGCACATTTTTTATCTTGATTTCTTTTAGTGTTTCTTAAAGCCATAAAGTTGCCATTTGAAATGACTTTAGTTTTGTGCCATGTCTGTGACCTGCTTTTTTTCCTACTAAATTAAACAACTGAATGGACATCCTCCGAGCCAGGTGATTCCATAGTTTTCGCCAGGGGTTGTATACAGATCACACAATTGACAGACTCCAACAATCTCTTGCCAGGCACATTGTGTGGCCAAAAGACAATATTCTGCCAACCATTAGTCCTAAAAAGGGTAAAATCTGCTTTTATTTTTGCAGTAATTGCTGTCATTTCAGGACTTTTCAGAGCGAGATCAAGAGATCCTGGACTCCATGGAGGAACTTTTAAGAAAAATTAGCAACAGGGAAGAGAAGGTCGGAAACCTGAATAATATTCTGCATGAGAAATTTACTGGACTTTCTTCTCTATTACAAAGCAAAGCAGGTGTGCAACTATGTAGGGTAGAAAAAAAATATATACAGGTGCATCTCAATGAATTAAAATATCAGCAAAATGATCATTTATTTTAGTAATTCAATAGAAAAAGTGAAATGTATACACACATTGTCAAAATTGTTGGTACCCCTCATTAAATGAAAGTAAAACCCACAGTGGTCACTGAAATAACTTGAATCTGACAAAAGTAATAATAAATAAAATTATGAAAATGAACAAATGATAGTCAGCCATTGGTTTTCAGCCCAGCTGCCACAGAATTTTAAAAAAAATTAAACACATGGAAAAGGCCTGGACAGAAATGATGGTCCCCCTGAAAGTAATGCAACAAAAGGGATATGTTAAATCAAGGTGTGTCCACTAATTAGCATCACAGGTGTCTACAATCTTGTAATCAGCCAGTGGGCCTGTATATAGGGCTACAGCTACACACTGTGTTTGGTGACATGGCGTGTACCACACTCAACATGGATCAGAGGAAGCAAAGGAAAGGGTTGTCTCAGGAGATTAGAAAGAAAATTATAGACAAGCATGTTAAAGGTAAAGGTTATAAGACCATCTTCAAGCAGCTCGATGTTCCTGTGAGTACAGCTGCACATATCATTCAGAAATTTAAGATCCATGGGACTGTAGACAACCTCCCTGGACGTGGCTGCAGGAGGAAAATTGATGATAAATCATCAATGAGACGGATAATGCGAATGGTAACAAAAGAGCCCAGAAAAACATTTAAAGAGAGTAAACGTGAACTCGTTGTTTGAGCCAAAGTGGAGTTCATGGGAGACAACGGAAGACACCATTGTTGAAAAAAAAAAATCATAAGAATGCCAGACTGGAATTTGCCAAACTACATGTTGACAAGCCTCAAAGCTTGTGGGAGAATGTCCTGTGGACAGATGAGACAAAAATGTAACTTTTTGGCAAAGGACATCAGCTCCATGTTCACAGATAGAAAAATGAAGCATATCAAGAAAAGAACACTGTCCCTACTGTGAAACATGGAGGAGGCTCTGTTATGTTTTGGGGCTGCTTTACTGCATCTGGCACAGGGTGTCTTGAATCTGTGCAGGGTACAATCAAATCTCAAGACTATCAAGGGATTCTAGAGAGAAATTTGCTGCCCAGTGTCAGAAAGCTTGGTCTGTTGCATGTCTTGCAACAGGATAATGACCCAAAACACACAGCTGAAAACACCCAAGCATGGCTATGAGGAAAACATTGGACTATTCTGAAGTGGCTTCTATGTGCCCTGACCTAAATCCTATTGAGCATCTTTGGAAAGAGCTGAAACATGGAAAAGGCGGAAAGGTGCGGAAATCTCATTGACAGTTGCAGGAATCGTTTGATTGCAGTGATCGCCTCAAAAGGTCGTAAAGGGACCATGATTTCTGTCCAGGCCGATTTCATGAGTTTAATTTTTTTTTTAATTCTGTGGCAGCAGGGTTGAAAAGCAATGTCTGACTTTCATTTGTTCATTTTCATAGATTTTTTACTTATGTTTACTTTTGTGAGATCCCATTTATTTCTGTGACCATTGTGGGTTTTTCTTTCATTAAACGAGGGGTACCAATCATTTTGACCATGTGTGTATTACATAGATCACTCTGTTTGTAATGACTGTATTTCAAGAGTTTATTTCTGTTAATGACCTTTGGATTTTCATTGACTGCAAGCCATTATCATCAACATTATTTCAGAAGATTAAAGTAGGGAGGATGAAGGGTCTGAAAGATAAAACATGACCTAAATAGGTATCAGAGGCTTCACCTTGTGTGGTTGTGAGAGTCAAAACCACTATAAAAGCAAATTATGGCTGCTGCAGTCCCAGCGTGGTGCATATAGAGGAGGGAGGGTGAAGGGTTAAAAACGGCTTTCTTATTGCACGAGACATCAAAGGGTGAATACAATATTAATTCAGTCAGTGCGTTTCAGGGCTCCCTGGCCCCTACCTCAAGACAAATCAATATCATATTGCCATCTTTCAGGGAAGACCTGAAACATGTTGACTAATAAATCAGTATAATATTTACCCTTTCATGTCGTGGAATACGGCAGCGCGGTTTTTAACCCTTCATCCCTCCCATTTTAGTTTTCTGACAGAATTACCTTTGGGTTTTCATTGGCTGTCAGCCATAATCATCAACATTTACAGAAATAAACACTTGAAATAGATCCCTCTGTGTGTAATGACTCTATATAATATATGTGTATCACTTTATGTATTGAATTACTGAAATAAATTAACTTTTTGAGGATATTCTAATTCATTGAGGTGCGTGTGTGTATATATATTTATATAATTTTTTTTCTATAGAAACAATAGTCATACAGTTTTATTGGTTGAGGAAATATTTTATTTTTCATAAAATATTTTATATCTTTTCATTTCAGGAAAAAAAGCAACAACTACTTCCAACTCGCCAGGAAAGACTCCGACCTTTCCTTAAAGGTTTTATTTTTTTTGTTACGGGCACATCCAACAAAAACATTTATATTACAGAAATCAAAAGTATAAAAGAAACACAAATAAAATCCCATTTACTTACAGTCTTATGTCTGTCACAAAACAAACGAGTCAAAAATAAATATCAGAAATTTTACAGAGGCTCAGAAGACACAATATGAAGAAATGGCCTCTGCCCGTAGATCCTGAAGAAGGCCGTGCTTTGTGAGGTTACTGTAATTACTCCACTCCTCTACTTTAGCACTCTGCAGAATTACATGTCTACATTTGACTAAATCCCGCTGTCCTTGAGAAGTCCCAGCATGCTCTACTAGACGGTACCTCACTCGCTATTAATACTTTAGGTGTCTTATCTTAATTATGACTATTACGGTGCAGCCTCATTTGAGGTTGGAAGGTTTTGCAGTCTATAGGAAGATAAGGGAGAAGGCTTTAATAATGTCCTGGTTACTTGCCAGTACTGGAAGCAGCCAGTCATTGCGGCCCTCCATTATATTTGACGTAGTAGTGACCAAATGCATAAATTAAAACTCTTATTCACAAACTAAATGCTCCATCCTGTGAAGGCAACATTTTTATTTTTTAGTGTCATTGGCTTCTTGTGAAGTTGCAGAGTAACAGACTCATGGCTCTCTCCATTGTATTGCCTTTGGTGCCTTTGCACATGTCCAGGAATGCTGATACGTCTCAGTTATCCACATTTTGGCTCATGGCTTTCAGTTCACTTTTCTGGGCTTTACACCCCGGGTTAGTGTCCACTACCTTCTTCCTGACGTATCCGGGATGGGTCTGTGTATTTGGCAGTGAGAAGGTAGAAGAGGGTAGGCCCTGGGACCAAGGCCAGGAGAGGCAAGTCCCGCTCTAATTCATCCATTCTAGAAATAGAGGAGATTATCCCATAGGCGTGAAGCAGCCAGTGACTGAACAGAACAACCAGCCTTTTCTTCCTCACCAGGAGATCCTTAAAAGTCTGCAAATAAAGATATCAGAACGTAAAAAAAAAATCAAATATGTAGTTCATACACTTAAGACTAAAGGGGTTGTCCTGTATTCACAAATTATCACCTAACAGCAAGATAGATAGCTGGATGATTAGGTGACCCCTGATCCAGCAGTCGAGTGTCCACTGCAGCTCCATTCAAACTCTATGGGACGGAGGGAGAGATCCAAAACCCTTATATACCACTAATATTGTCATAGACCTAATGAATAGGAGGGGGAGCTTTACCACTGTTTTATTTGCTGAAAATAGTGGAGCTCTGCACTGATTCAGCAGTCAAGGTATCGCGACACGCCGCAATATCACCTGGAAATCTAAAAGGCGATGTGTCGTCCCGGAGCAATCGCCGTGAAATTGCCTCACGGTAGCGGCGTGTGATTGGGCAATTTCGCGGTGATAAATCGCCCCTCAGCTGTCGCCTGATTCCTGAACAGTGCTCAGTAATCAGCCACAATCGTTAAAGCGATATTTCTGTGTTGTGGCGTGTTGACAGGGTGATAGTGATGGAAAGAGCGTTGTCTATGATTTCCCGTAGGCGTGCCTCAGCGTGCTGGAGTCCGCACCTTGTCTGAGATGATTGGTGTGGGCTACTGTGTTACCATTGGCTGTCAGTTGACACCGTTGTGTGTGACACTTTGGCGCCTCGAAAGTGTGTTGCAGGAGCCACAATTGACGACACGAGCATGTATTTGTGACAAACTCCGATAGACAATGGCGTCATGTATTAGCCAGCCTTCCAGAGCAGGCTGACCAATCATAACAATGTTGCGTTGTCCAATTTGCGTGTATGGGGTGCGGTGTAAACCACTGTGGCACGCCCATCTTCTCGCCGCGCTGAACATGTACGCCCACATTGCCTTTGAGATTGCGGCGTGGGAATGCGGTAAGATTGGTTCCGCTGTAGGTGAGGCGATTTCCGGAGCAACACATCGCCTTAGGTTCAGGGCGATATTGCGGTGACCCGAAAAACATGAGCGCGCACGTTAGATCACCACACATCGCCAGGCGATATTGCGGCGTATGATGGTACCTTAACGGGTGTGGAGGCAGAGGCTGCACACCTTTGCTCCATTCATTGGTTATGGGTATGCCAGAAATACAGGTTTGGGACTTTCTCTTGCAGTCCTATAAACAATAAAAGGGGCTGAGGTCAAGCATACTCTGTCTCCACTCAAGATGGGCTCTTAAAAGCCTGCTTCCCAAGATTGTAGTGAGTCCCAACAGTCAGACCCCCAACGATCAGTACGTTATCACCTATCATACTTATTAGGAATAAATTACAATTTTGGGAATAATCCTTTAAAGTGATATTCCCATCTCCAAGATCCTATCCCAATATGTAGGCAGTGTAATAATAATAGTAAATCCCTCCTATTAGAAATGTAGTATAGTTCTCCTGATTAGCTATGTCTCTTACCTCATCTGCAGGGTATTGTATCTTACGTATCTATGGTTACGACCACAAGCAACTGTCACTGAGTGGTCGTAACCATGGATACCTAAGATACAATGTCTTGCACAAGAGGTAAGAGACCTAGATAATCAGGAAAACTAAACTACATTTCTAATAGGAGGGATTTACTATTAATATTATTACACCTACTACACATTGGGATAGATCTTGGAGATGGAAATATCCCTTTAAAAAGGTACATATTCATATTGACAAGAATTCGGCTGACATTTGTCTCCTGCCTCCTCCATATATGTGAATGCCCAGCTCGGGCGACGTTCATGTTTTCAGTGAGTAGAGGGGAGAAGGTTGACCCATCTGACAACAATAGGATTAGGCTTCATCCTTTTCTCCCCTGACCTCATCTGTCAGGCAGCTCCTATATGATTGTCTAGATTTGGCAGAGTCAGTGGTTTTGACGACTAAGGGTCCTTTCACATCAGCGGTTTTCGCTGATTACCACATAACGGCCGCGATCGCGGCACACTTGCGGCAAGCCCCATACAATGTCTATGGGGCTTGCGGTAAGTGTGCGGCTTCGGCACTTGCGGCAGGTGCGGCCGCGAAAAAAACGCGGTATGCCGCGTTTTTTTCGCGGCCGCACCTGCCGATACCGCACGCCCTATAGACTTTGTATGGGGCTTGCCGCAAGTGTGGTCGTTATGCGGTAATCGCGGCAGTTGCGGTTATTTCACCGCAACTGCCGCGATTAGCGCAAAACGCTGATGGGAAAGCAACCTTACATAGTCTAAGACCAGAGGTGAATACAGAGGACAGCTCTAATTTCAGAGATGGTCATAATGACTCGGGACAAATAGATCAAGATCCAATTTGAAGTCAGCCGTACAATCCACCGAATACAAAGTCTCGACCAAAGAAAGATCTTTGTGAACTAGGAATAGGTAATTGCTAATAACAAAGATGGCTGACAACAACAAAATAAAAGTGCTGCTCTCATCTGCAGTGTAATCGTAGCCCCGTACATGAGTGCGTCCTTACCTCTATCTCTGATGCAGACATATACACAGCCAGCGTTATTAGTGACAACACCAGAATGATGTACGGGAAGGAATAATCTGGAAAAGAAAGAAGATGTTAGATGATAAATGACAGGGAAAAGAGAATTTTGTTTACGTACCGTAAATTCTTTTTTCTTGAATCATCAATGGGAGACCCAGACAATGGGGTTTAGGGCGCTGCCCTCCGGAGGTCACACTAGGTACTACAAATTTGTAGCACCGCCTCCTCCGCTTATAAACCCCCACCGTAGGAGACTTCCTCAGTTTAGTCCATAAGCTGCGAGGAGAAATAAACCACACCCGAAACATCGGGAAGAATGCCGTGCCCAGACGGTGTAACAACCCGGAAACACTGTCTCAACAGAGAACAGATCAAATGCAAACATGCAACGGAACAACTGGGTGGGTGCTGGGTCTCCCATTGATGATTCAAGAAAAAAGAATTTACGGTACGTAAACAAAATTCTCTTTTTTCTGATCATCATAATGGGAGACCCAGACAATGGGGATGTCCTAAAGCAATACCCCAGGGCGGGAAGAGTTCCTCAACAAGACGGATAACACATGGTTCCCTTTTAAAGGTGGGCAACCGCCGCCTGGAGAACCCGCCTGCCCAAACTCGCATCCGCAGAGGCATGGGCATGCACCATATAGTGCTTAGAGAAAGTGTGCAGGCTGGACCAAGTGGCCGCCTGACACACCTGTAGAGCAGAAGCTCGATGTCGCAAGGCCCAAGAGGCACCTACAGCTCTAGTAGAGTGTGCCTTCAAACCCACCGGGAGAGGCAAACCAGAAGACCGGTAAGCCTCCTGAATGGGAGCCTTGATCCATCTGGCCAAGGTCGACTTGGAAGCCGCGGACCCCTTACAGCGACCCATCGTGAGGACAAATAAGGAATCCGAACTCCTAAAGGAGGCGGTCCTGGACACATAAATGCGTACAGCTCTCACGAGGTCCAGAGTATGGAGGTCGCGCTCAACCTGATGAACGGGAGCGGGGCAAAATGATGGGAGAACAATCTCCCGGTTCAAGTGGAATGTTGAAACCACCTTTGGCAAAAATTCAGGCCGTGGGCGCAACACCACCTTGTCCTGGTGAACCACCAGAAAGGGTGACTTGCACGAGAGTGCAGCCAATTCTGAGACCCTTCTCAGAGACGTAATCGCCACCAGAAAGACCACCTTCTGGACAGACGAGAGAGAGAGATGTCTCTCAGTGGCTCAAACGGCGGTTTCTGCAGTGTCGTCAGGACCATGTTTAGGTCCCAAGGGTCCAGAGGTCGCCTATAGGGCGGGACCACCCGCGACACCCCTGCAGAAATTGACGTACCTTCGGGAGGAGCGCCAAGCGCCTGTCAAACAACACTGAAAGTGCTGATACTTGACCTTTCAGAGAGCCAAGGGATAATCCCAACTCCAACCCCGACTGTAAGGAAGGCCAGCAATGTCGGATAGACAAGGCCACGGTGAGCGCCACCAGAGGCACACCAGGTAAAAAAGATTTTCCACGTTCTGTGGTATATCTTCCTGGAAACAGGTTTCCTTGCCCGATTCATGTGGCAACCACTGTAGGAGAGAAACCTCTGGATGTCAGCAGCCAGGCCTCAAGAGCCATGCAGTCAATCTGAGAGCCCTGGAATTGAGGTGGAAGAATGGCCTTGGCGAGTAGATCTGCGCGTTCTGGAAGGGCCCACCCGTGTCCGCCTGACAGTTGCCACAGGTCCGGGTACCAAGACCTCCTGGGCCAATCTGGAGCCACTAGAATGGCCACTCTGCATTCCGTCCTGATCTTCCACAGGAACCCTGGGAATCAGAGCCAGAGGCGGAAACACATATGGCAGCTGGAATCTGGACCACCCAGAATCAGGGCGTCCGCCCCCAGAGACTGGGATCCCAAGACCTTGCCATGTATTGGGCACCTGATGATTCAGCCGTGAGGCCATCAGATCCACGTCCGGAGTGCCCCACCTGCCGCAGATGTCCCGGAAGACGTCTGGATGTAGAGACCACTCTCCGGCGTCCATCCCCTGTCGGCTCAGATAGTCGGCCTCCCAGTTCTCGACCCCTGGGATGTGAACTGCGGAGATCAGGCAGCCGTTTTCCTCCACCCAGAGTAGAATGCGGTGGACTTCGGCGAGGGCCTGAGCACTTCTGGTCCCTCCCTGATGATTTATTAGGCGACGGCCGTCGCATTGTCGGACTGAACCCGAATGGGCTTGTCCCTGACAGGAATTCTGAAACGCCTAGTAGCGCCAGATAGACCGCCTTGATCTCCAGCACGTTGATCTGCAACGCCGACTCCGACCGAGTCCAGAGGCCTTGAGCCCTGTGGTGCAAGAACACCGCACCCCAGCCCTTCAGACTGGCGTCGGTGGTCACCACTAACCATGACGGTTTTAGGAAGGACCGGCCCCGTGACAGGTGAAGTGGCGGAGCCACCACTGTAGAGGATCCCTGGTTGGTTGTGAAAGTGTCACCAGCCGATTCAGAGAGATCGTCCTCTTGTCCCATCTGCGAAGAATCTCCAGCTGGAGAGGACGGAGGCGAAACTGTGCAAACGGCACCGCCTCTATCGCCGCTACCATGCGACCCACCAGTCTCATCAATACCCGTAGGGATGACTGTGGAGACAGGAGGACTTCTGCACTCCTGATTGGATCGCAAGCTGCTTGACTCGATGGTAGGACACTCAGGGCCGAGTCCGTGTGAAGTCCATGCCCAGATATGTCAATGACTGGGTCGGAACCAGGGTCGACTTCTGAATGTTGATAAGCCACCCGAATCGTTCCAGGGACTTCATGGTCACCTCCAGGCTTTCCCGACAAAGGTTTCGATGGCGCCCTGACCACAGGTCGTCCAATAGGGTATTGACGGCGTGTCCCCTGCGCATGCAGGAGAGCCATCATGGAGGCCATCACCTTTTGTGAACACCCGGGTGCCGAGGCTAGCCCGAATGGCAGTGCCACAAATTGGAAGTGCTCTTCCCCCACTGCGAAATCTCAACCAGCGCTGATGAGCCGGTGCAATGGGCACGTGAAGGTAAGCGTCTCGGATATCTATGGACGCTAGGAAGTCTCCCTGTGACACAGCTGCGATCACGGAACGCAGTGATTCCATACGGAACTTCCGAACAAACACGTGACGGTTGAACAACTTCAGGTCCAGAACCGGGCGGAAGGATCCGTCCTTCTTTGGTACAATAAAGAGGTTGGAGTAAAAACCCTGAAACCTCTCCCCGGAAGGCACCGGAACCACCACTCCGTCCCTGCGGAGACCCTCCAACACCAGGTGAAAGGCCTGAGCCTTTTCTGGGGATGGGACCGACCGATGGAATCGGGGTATCGGCTTTGACGTCAGCTCTATCCTGTAACCTCGCGAGACCACGTCTCGAACCCACTGATCTTGAACGTGAAGTAGCCACCTGTCCTGAAAACGAGACAGGCGACCCCCCACCTGTGGGGAGGCAGGAAGGGAGAGCGAGTCATGTAGAGGCGGGTTTGGGGGCGGCAGCCGCTGCCCCCGCCGGCTTCTTTGGACGACTCTTAGAGCGCCACTGAGAAGCGGGCTTGCCCCCTCGGTCCGTGCGAGCGGATGGTGCTGATGACTGTGAGCTGGACCGAAAGGACCACTGTTTTGGGTTCCTCTTAACGGTGTACCGTGGCTTAGGTTTATTCTGCGGAATCTTAGACTCAGCAGAATCCTTTATCAGCTTGTCCAGTTCGGTACCAAAAAGCCTGTCACCAGAGAACGGAAGATTCTGCAAAATCTTCTTAGATGTGGCATCTGAGTCCCAAAGACGCAGCCACAACAACCTGCGAATCGCAATAGCATTGGCCGAAGCCACAGCTGAGCGAGTGGCAGTTTCCAAAGTCGCCGTCCTGGCGTAGTCCGCATAGGCCCTTGCCCTTTCGGTAAGCGCCAGGACCACTGGACTGGACCTTGCCAGGTCAGAAATACCATCCAAGCAGGTAGTAATCGCTTGTAAGGTCCATACCGTGGCAAAATTAGGGGCAAATGAAGACCCCACAGCCTCATAGGAAGACTTGGCGAGTTGCTCGACCTGTCTATCAGTCGCATCCTTCAGCGAGGAGCTATCAGAGGCAGAGAAAAGGGAGCGTGCAGCAATCCTGGTCATGGAAGCGTCCACCTTCGGGGACTGCGACCACTCCTGTAGCACCTCCTGGGGGAAGGGGAAGCGATTGTCCTTGGGTTTGCGGACATAACGCCGCCCAGGATGTAACCTGGGAGCTCTAACCACCCTTCCAAAGTTAGTGTGGTCCATGAAGGAGCCACTCGGTCTAGCCTCCGGCCGCAGCCATTGATAGACCTCCTTCGGGTGTACAGTCACCTCCTCAGGGGGTGTCACGAGACGTAAGGTCTCGTTGATAGAGGACACCAAATCCTCCACCCCGTCTGGTGGTTCAGACACAGACACGGACCCGAGAGTCGAAGCCCCATCATCTTCCTCACCATCAGAGGAACGCTCCTCCTCAGAGAGAGCCTGGAGCTCGGGTGAATCCTCACGACGAGCCCGCTTAAGGGGTCTCACAGCAGAAGAGGGAGACACCCGGGGGTAACTGGAAGGAGTAGCTGGGCTTTCCAGCCTCCTATTGAGTGCCTCCAGGGATTGCGACATGGAGGACAGCTGGGACAACAGAGATTCATTGATCTTATTCTGAGTTTCCCATGGCCCTGGGATCACCTGAACCTCAGGGTACAGCACCGGAGCTGCTGTCTCAGCAGTGTCAGTCCGGGCCTCTGGGCGTCCGCAGTTATTGCAGGACCCCTCCACCAGAGTCCCATTGCATGTAGCACAGGTAATGGTGGCATCTGCCGCCTTAGCAGCACGCTTCCTAACTGAGGACATCGCCACAGCAGGGGAAATAAGCCAAATTGCGCAGACAAAACCGGGAATCCCGGTGGCTTACCGACCGCAGTGAAGCGGTAGGAGGAAGCGGTGTGTGTGTGTGTGACCTCCGCGAGAGTTTCCGGTCTCCTCTGGAGTGCAGGCGCACGCTGCATACAGATCCCAGCCGGGAAGTGAGGATAAAGATGGCCGCCGACAGTGAAACCGTGGGCGGCGCCGAAAACACGCGGGAAGCACACACACACGCCCATCGATGACGTCACCGCACGGGCTGCTTCCTATCCTCCAAGCAGCCTCAGTATTAAGGCGCCAGAGCCCGCAGCACGGGAAGTAATGTGAAATACATCACACAGACTGCATGCACCAATACACATCCGCAGCCTACAGCCTCAGCCCCTGCGACACACAGGGCGGTCAGCCAGGGTGACCCCAGCACGGGGTACACCTCCAGATCCGCGGACCCGAGGGTAACGCGCGGTCTGAGTGTCAGGACACATAAAGTGACCGACACTACCCCCAGGCACACAGGAGACACAGAGTGCCTCAGTGCCGGTCCGGTCTGTAAGCACCATTTAGGGAGGCCTCGGACGGGGGTTCAGCACCAGTCCGGAGCGTAAGCACCATTTAGGGAGGCCTCGGACTGGGCTGGCTCCAGTCCGGTCTGTAAGCACCATTTAGGGAGGCCTCGGACGGAGCGGAGCTGTGCAAGGCTCCCATCTCCCACTCTCCAGAGCCCCCCAGAGAGGGATGGAAAGGAGCGCAACAGCGTACCGGGAGAACACAAGGTGTCCAGGCTCTAGGCCCTCCGGTACCTCCACCTGCGTGTTCCACAAGGGTGAGCGGGGAGGCTGTCGCAGGTCCCGACCGGGACCAGTTTACCTTGTCTTCAGACGCCATCACGTAAGTTGTGAGAATGCAGTGAAGTGCAAGCAAAGCGTGATCCTCCGAGCACACTAAGTTTAAAACTGAGGATGTTCCCTGCGGTAGGGGTTTATAAGCGGAGGAGGCGGTGTCTACAAACTTGTAGTACCTAGTGTGACCTCCGGAGGGCAGTGCCCTAAACCCCATTGTCTGGGTCTCCCATTATGATGACCAGAAAATTCTTTTTCTTCTAGCTCCTAATTGGGAGACCCAGACATTGGGGGTATAGCTTCCGCCTCCGGAGGACACACAAAGTACTACACTTAAAACAAAAAGTGTAGCCCCTCCCCTACTGCCTATACACCCCCTTCAGGAGAAATCCCTTCAGTTCGGTGCACAAGCAGGAAGGAGGATAAACCCACAACAAGACCGAAAGGTCCAGATATGAAGAGTCGCCAACAGGGCCATAAAAGCGACATGAATAACACCAGCCACTTAAAAGGAAAACAAAGCCCAAAAGGCAACAGGGTGGGTGCTGGGTCTCCCAATTAGGAGCTAGAAGAAAAAGAATTTACGGTAAGTAAACAAAATTCTCTTTTTCTTTTTCGCTCCATTGGGAGACCCAGACATTGGGATGTCCAAAAGCTATCCCTGGGTGGGAAAAGACCCAAGCATGGCAGAGACAATCATAGGTGAGCGACCACCGCCTGAAGGAACTGTCTGCCCACATTAGCGTCTGCAGTAGCATACGCATGAATCTGATAATGTTTCGTGAATGTGTGTAGGCTAGACCAAGTGGCCGCCAGACACACCTGTTGTGCCATGGCCTGATGACGCAAGGCCCATGAGACACCCACAGCTCTTGTGGAATGCGCCCTAATCCCAGCAGGTAAAGGCGAACCGGAGACAAAGTAGGCCTCCAGAATAGGGGCCTAGGTCCACCAGGCCAAGGACGGGCGTAAGGACGGACAAGGCGTCCGAGTGGCTAAAAGGAGTCGTCCAGGAGACATAAATCCTGACAGCCCTGCCCAGGTGCAAAGTATGGAAGTACTTCTCATACTGGTGAACAGTATTAGGACAAAAGGACAGCAGGACAATGTCTTGGTTCAGGTGAAACAGAGAAAGCACCTTGGGTAAGCCCTCTGCCATAGGCCGGAGCACCACGTTATCCTGGTGAAACACTAGGCATGGATATTTGCAAGACAGGGCTGCCAGTCCTGAAACTTTCTGCAGAAAGGTAATGGTCAGAAGCAAAGCAACTTTCTGAGAGAGACTTGGAGAGAGGAGTCTCCCTCAGAGAATCGAAAGGCGGCTTTTGTAATGCCGCAAGGACCAGATTAAGGTCCCAGGGATCCAAAGGACGTCTGTAGGGGAGAACGATGTGATTTTCCCCTTGCACAAACGTCGTCACCTGAGGAAGGTTAGCCAGACGTTTGTTGAACAGCACCGAACGTGCGGAGATCTGTCCTTTGAGGGAGCTGAGGGCCAAGCCCCTACGTAACCCTGATTGAAGGTAGACAAGAAGGGTTGGAAAAGAGAAAGGTCAAGGAGACTTTTCGTTGAGATGGCACCGGGAAAGGAAGATCTTTCAGACTCCTCTGTAAATCTTTGCCTATGCAGGTTTTCTGGCTCGTCTCATGGCTGCGGCGATTTCAGAAGAAAAGCCACAAGGTGACAGGAACCAGTCTTCAAGTGCCACAAAGTCAGGCTGAGGACCGCAGAATTGTGACGGAGGAACGGACCTTTAACAAGAGGTCTGGCCGGGTCGGGAGCTTCCACGGATCCCCCGCCGAGAGCTGAAACAGGTCAGGATACCAGGCCCTTCCGGGCCAGTTTGGGGCGATGAGCAGGGCTTGTCGACATTACGTTCTGAGTTTCCGTAGACACCTGGGCAACAGAGGCAATGGAGGAAACATGTAGGGGAGGCAAAACTGGGACCAGTACTGGACCAGAGCGTCAGCCTCCACATCCTTGCGGTCTCGAGAGCGAGACATGAAAACCGGAACCTAGTGGTTCCACCGAGAGGTCATCAGATCCACGTCCGGAGTTCCTCACCTGTCGCAGGTGCGCAGAAAGACATCAGGGTGGAGTGCCCATTCGCCCGCATTCATACCTTGCCGACATAGGTAGTCGGCCCTCCAATTGTCCACCCCTGGGCGGTTTACCGCCGAGAAGGACGAGTCGTTGTCCACGACCCGCTGAAGGATTTAGTGAACCTCAGACACTGGCTGAGAACTTCGAAAGCCTCCCCGATGATCAATAGAAGCGACCGCGGACGTGTAGCTGGACTGCATCCGAATATGATTCCTCACCAGGAATCTTCCGAAAAGCCAGTGAAGCCAAGTAAATGGCCCGAATTTGCATGACGTAGATCAGTAGAATGGATTCCTGCTCCGCCCAGGAGCATAGATCCCTGTGTTGGAGAAACACGGCGCCCCAAACGAGGAGGCTGGCGTCCGTGGTCAATGCTAACAAAGAGGGGGGCAGAAGGTATTTCCCTCGTGGCAGCGACATGGCCAGCAGCCCCCAGCGGAGCGATCCCTCGTTGACGGAGACAGCGAGATGCGCCTGTCGACAGATGATGGAGACTTGTCCCCACCTTGGAGGATCTGCAATTGCAGAGGACGCAGGCGCAATTGCGCAAACGGTAATGCTCGTATGGCAGCTACCATCTTTCCCAGAATGTGCATCAGACGTCTGATGGAGACTGAACCCGATTAAAGAAGGAATTTGACTTCCTCTAAATCGACATCTGCTCGCTGAAAGTCATCATGACCAGAGCCGGAGCGGAAGGAAAGCCCATGCCCAGATACGTCAGCTTCTGAGCAGGAAGAAGAAAGGGCTTCGGCACGTCGACCAGCCCTCCGAACCGCTGCCAAGCGCCGTGAGTTTATCGAAAGACTCAGATGATACTGCTCCGGAGAGAGCTCTGACCAGCAGGTCGTCCAAGCATGGGGTTACTGCGTGGCTCTGAAATGCAGTACGGCCACCCTCGCTGCCATCATCTTGGAGAAGACTCTCGGAGCCGAGGCCAGGCCGAAGGGCAGAGTCACAAACTGAAAGAGCCCCTTCCCCCTACCGCGAACCTCAGCCGACGCTGATGAGCGGGAGTAATGGAGACGAGTAGATAGGCATCCTGGACATCCCCTAAGACTAGGAAGTGCCCCTGCCATAGTGAGGCAATCATGTTATCCTGAAAGTCTTGCCTCTCACGAGCCGGCTAAAACTGGCCCTACCAAACTGTTCTTCTTAGAAGCTGTGAAGAGATTCTAATAAAACCCCAGGAGGAGTTCCGCGTCAGGAACCTGAATCACGACCCCGTCCTGTTACAGGGCGTCCAGAGATGAAAGGCCGAAGCCCTAGCTGGCTGTAACGAGGAGAGACAGAAGAGAGTCGGAGGACGCAAGGATGGTTCTATCCTGTAGCCAAGGGGAAAGACGTTTACCACCCACCGGTCTTCGATATGGCAGCGCCAGATGACTCAAAACCGGGAGAGCCTGCCACCGACAGAGAAAGCTGCTGGGAGCGGAGGCTGCCTGGGAGGCCGAGGCTTTGACTGACATAGACCGATCTGTCCGTATGATCCTAGACTGAACGGACGAAGAGGGGGAGGGCATGAAGAGGGACGAAAGGCCCGAAATCTGGCAAGCCCTTGATGCTGTCCAGACTTCTGCCCCTGTGAGGCAAGGAGGTGGAATTACCACCTGTAGATTCCCTTAGCCCCGAAAAACATGTTCCCCGAGAACGGGAGATCCCCCCCTGGAAGTGGCGTCAGCCTTCCAATCCCGCAGCCCCAACATTCTGTGGGCTGCGAGCAACTGGCGGTACGGGTTGCAGACCCTATGACCGCCGTCCTGCAAATTCTGCGAACGTGGAGGTCAGAGAGATAAGGTAGTCACCTCAGGATTATCCTGAGCTACTACGATGAGCTCTGCCAAGCAGGCAGAAGCTGCCTGCAAAGCCCACACTGCCGCGGAAGCAAAGGCTAACCAGGCTCCTGTAGCTCCGTACAATGACCTTTGCAGGAGCTCAATTTGGTGGTCAGTGGAGTCCTTTAAGAAGGAGCCATCTGTAACTGACACGACAGTAGTGGCAGACAGTCTAGGGACATGTGGGTCCACCCTAGGTGAGACCGAACCAGCCTGAACAACCTCTGGGGGGAAAGGATAACGAGACATCGTCCGTTTCCTAGAGAAACGTTTATCAGGGCAAGCCCTGGAGGTCTGCCTAGATGATCCGAAGGCAGAGAGATCAAAAAGAACAACTCGTGTGCCCTGGACGGAGGAAGAGACTGAGACAGTTCCTCCGAGAGCTCAGCCTCCGAGGGGGAGGGGAGAGCAGTGAGGTCCATCACGGATTTACCGGAATGAACCAAATCAATCCACTAAGGGATTGTTCCCAGAGGTCAAGACTAGAGACCTACAAAATTTAGCTGATCCTCCTCCCTATCAAACCGAGATCCCACTGTATGGGTCTCGGTGAAATGAGAGGAGGCAGAGGGGACTCTCTGCGACCTTTTGGGGACTGTGATATGGCAGCGCCAGAAGGAGAGGGGATACCCCCATACTATTTCTGGGGTTTATGCCCCAGGAGAGGATGAGGCACTAAAGGGCAGCTGCGAGAGTCAGGGGAACCGGGGGTCTACTACTACAGTAGGGTCTCCTGTCATGTAGGAGTATGCACTGCATCTCCAGACTGTGTAAAAACGGTGCCCTGCGTGCCCTCCTTAAAACGGCCGCCACTGCCTATGGGGAGGGCGGTCCAGTCCAGAAAACGTCGCGCCGCAGCTCTCACAGAGAGCGAGGCGCGGCAGTAACAACTGTCCCGCCCCCAATATGTGTCCGGTCCGCCCCATATATGACGCGAACCGCGTCATCCGGAAAGGCGGGCCGGGGGCGGGCAATAGGCGGCAGCTTCCCAACAGGCCGAAGCCGCGGCCTAAATTAGAAACCCCATGCCGCGAAAGGCGCGGGGCCGGCGCGGAGGTCCGGGCGAGTGCACAAAAACACCCGGACTCCGCAACCACGCCTAAGTCCTGACGCGCTGGGGCCGCGGGAGGTCCAGAGATCTGGAACTCCCGCAATCCGGAGTATAAGGGCCTAATGAGCCCCCGGAGCCCCAGGTGCCTGTCAGGGAAAAGCTGGAGGGAGCGCATCCTGAGTGCAGGGTGCCTCCTCTTCCTAGTGCCGGGGACCAGGCTATCTCCTCGCCTCATGAGGGGGCAGGAAACCCACCACAGAGCCCAAGTACAGGGCCGAAAGTAGGCCGCGGCAAGCCGGGGCCTAAATCCTTGTGGTCGCCCGGCGTCAGGAGCGGGGAACAGCGGAGAGCCGGAAAAAACGGAGATTCCGCAGCATGGCCGGGACCAGGAGACTGTGGAGCCCAGGATACCCCGCACGGCGAATACCCCCAGGTAAACGGAACCGGAGGTCAGACTGCAGCTGCAGCGTACCCCCACACAGAGTACCTTATAGGTGCAGGGCCCAGTCCCTGAGGGTAACACAACTCCGGCCAGCAGATCCATGAGGGGCTGTGGATGGAGTTAGAGCTCCAGAATTCATGGAAGCCCTTGAAGATCCCACTTCTCCAGAGCCCCAAAGGGATGGAGAAGGAAAAAACAGCATGAGGGCTCCAGCCCGTTGTACCCCATGGGTACCTCAACCGCCTCTGCCCAAGGGTGAGGAAGGAGACATGCTGGGGATCCTATGGATCCACTTTTCTTCCATCCGACACTCTCCAGGGAGAGTGTGTCTGACTAAAGTGAGAGTGGATGAGTGCAGGTGTGCCTCCTTCAACACAAAGCTAAGAACTGAAGGGATTTCTCCTGAAGGGGGTGTATAGGCAGTAGGGGAGGGGCTACACTTTTTGTTTTAAGTGTAGTACTTTGTGTGTCCTCCGGAGGCGGAAGCTATACACCCAATGTCTGGGTCTCCCAATGGAGCGAAAAAGAAAAGGTACATATTCATATTGACAAGAATTCGGCTGAGATTTGTCTCCTGCCTCCTCCATATATGTGAATGCCCAGCTCGGGCGACGTTCATGTTTTCAGTGAGTAGAGGGGAGAAGGTTGACCCATCTGACAACAATAGGATTAGGCTTCATCCTTTTCTCCCCTGACCTCATCTGTCAGGCAGCTCCTTTATGATTGTCTAGATTTGGCAGAGTCAGTGGTTTTGACGACTAAGGGTCCTTTCACATCAGCGTTTTTCGCTGATTACCACATAACCGCCGCGATCGCGGCACACTTGCGGCAAGCCCCATACAATGTCTATGGGGCTTGCGGTAAGTGTGCGGCTTCGGCACTTGCGGCAGGTGCGGCCGTGAAAAAAACGCGGTATGCCGCGTTTTTTTTCGCGGCCGCACCTGCAGATACTGCACGCCCTATAGACTTTGTATGCGGTCGTTATGCGGTAATCGCGGCAGTTGCGGTTTTTTTCACCGCAACTGCCGCGATCAGCGCAAAACGCTGATGGGAAAGCAACCTTACATAGGTAAAGGCCTCCCATACACAGTCTAAGACCAGAGGTGAATACAGAGGACAGCTCTAATTTCGGAGATGGTCATAATGACTCGAGACAAATAGATCAAGATCCAATTTGAAGTCAGCCGTACAATCCACCGAATACAAAGTCTCGACCAAAGAAAGATCTTTGTGAACTAGAAATAGGTAATTGCTAATAACAAAGATGGCTGACAACAACAAAAGAAAAGTGCTGCTCTTATCTGCAGTGTAATCGTAGCCCCGTACATGAGTGCGTCCTTACCTCTATCTCTGATGCAGACATATACACAGCCAGCGTTATTAGTGACAACACCAGAATGATGTACGGGAAGGAATAATCTGGAAAAGAAAGAAGATGTTAGATGATAAATGACAGGGAATCTCCCTTTATATGTAAGAAGAAATTGCCGAAGCCAGACTATGTGAACAATGCTGAATTATGTGCGTCATGGTCCTGCCGTACAAAGAACGGATTGTGCTGTTGCCTGCCACGGTGTAATAATGGATGAGTACAGTCGTATTGCCACAATAGCAATCTCCACACTATATGGCCCCTATTAATACTGCACTGTAGAAAAGGCCAGCATAGGTGTCACAGATTGTAATCCCGATATTTGACGTCGCACACCGCTAAATCCCACACTCCTATGTAGAAGGATTTTAAACAAACATTCAATAAACCAAATAAACAATGAATCTTTATGTAAATGAGGCTGCAAGTGCACCGAGGGCGGATCAGTCCTAGCTAGTATACCAATCCTTAAAGGGAACCTGTCAGGTGGTTTATGCCCCCCCAGCTATCACTGTCTGTAGCTGCAGCTTTATAATACTATTCTAATCATCCCTGTCTGAGCTCATAGTGTAATGTGAAAGGTGAAAAAAAAGCATTTATACACTTACATTTCAGTCTACACCTTGGAGGAGGGGACTGTCTGGCAGGAGAATAGTTAACTCACTATTAACTTGGATAGCTAAAGGACCTGTGTGATGTAATGATCCTGTGACCATAGTGGGCGGAGCTAAGCCAGCAAGCATATTATGTTCTATCAGAACTTAGCTCCGCCTATTGTAGTCACATGGTTGTGACATCACATCAGGTCTCTCAACATGTTGAAGCAGCAGGCTGAAATGTTAACTATTAACCTGCTAAACAGTCCCCGTCCTCCAAGCTGGGGACTGACTGCCTCATTACATAAGGAAATGTAAGTGTATAAAGGCTTTTCTTTCACCTTTCACATTACACTATGAGCTCAGACAGGGATGATTAGACTGGTATTATAAAGCTGCAGCTACAGACAGTGATAGCTGGGGGGGCATAAACCACCTGACAGGTTCCCTTTAACATTATTCCCAGCTTAGGCCCCTTTCACACTAGCGTTTTTTGCAAATTGCGGCAGATCCGGTAGATTTATGGCCTAATAAAGACCCCGGCAACAGGCACAGACGCCAGGCTGCAGCCCAGAGACCCGGGCTCCAGGCACAGAGACCGGGCTGCAGTCCAGAGACCCGGGCTCCAGGCACAGACACCGGAACTGCAGAGTGCGGACCCGGCTCCAGGCACAGAGCCCACAGACAAGGTGAGCAGCACACTCTGGCAGCGGTCCCTCCCTTACTGTTACACTGTACCAAATCTCCTTCACAGCTGAGGATTCGGTACAGTGTGTGAGTGCAGTGGGGACAATGGGGGTGGGTGGTGACATTAGGGGCTGGGATGGCCGGGCATAGTGAGAGTGGGGAGGGGGCGGGCCTGTAATGTCCTTGGGGTGGCTGGCCATACTGGGAATAGGGGAGGGGGTGTGATTGTAGGAGACTGGGAGGAAACGACCAGTTCTCCATTTACATGCACAATCACACCCCCTAGACCAGAGGTCTCAAACACGCGGCCCGAGGGCCGCATGCGGCCCCTGGGGCTTTACTATGCGGCCCGCGGCACCTTGGACAACTTAATGATGCATCTCCCTAGTGCAGGGGGCCGCTGCAGTCCGCGCTGTATGATGACTTCTCTCCGCAGCACTAACAAGCTCTGCCACTCAGCAAGATCAATGCAAGCTGCCAGCCAATGTGAGGCCCGTACCTGATGGCGGAATATGACGTCATTTGCGGGCCTCTAGCTGGCAGATTGCATTGATCTTGCTGAGCAACAGAGCTTGTCCGAGCGGCAGCTGGAGGAAGTCATAGCACAGTGGAGGCCGGAAGTCAGCACAGTGGGGACGGCGGCGGCCCCCTGCACTGGAGCAATGCATCATTAAAGTGAGAAAAGTGTGTGTGTGTGACAGGGTGTGTGTGTAAGGGTGAGTGTGTGATCAGGATGGTGGATCAGGATGGGGGACATCACTAGAAAATGGGATCAGGATGGGGAACATCACTAGAAAATGGGATCAGGATGGGGAACATCGCTAGAAAAGGGGATCAGGATGGGGACATCAGTAGAAAAGGGGATAAGGATATGGGACATCAGTAGAAAAGGGAATCAGAATGGGGGACATTACTCGAAATAGGGATCAGGATGGGGAACATCACTATAAAAGAGGATCCGGATGGGGGACATCACTAGAAAAGGACATTACTACAGGATGGGGACATTACTACAAGAAGGGGATCAGGATTTGTACTTTACTATATTGAGTAAAAAATTCTGGTATTACTAAAAATATCACTTAGGGCCCTTTCACATCAGCGTTTTACATTGATCGCGGCAGTTGCGGTGAAAAAAACGCAACTGCCGTGATTACCGCATAACGGCCGCACTTGCGGTTCACTTGCGGCAAGCCCCATACAATGCCTATGGGGCTTGCGGCAAGTGCGGTACAGTTGCGGTTTTGGCCGAAACCGCACTTGTCGCACACTTACCGCAAGCCCCATAGACATTGTATGAGGCTTGCCGTAAGTGAACCACAAGTGCGGCCGTTATGCGGTAATCGCGGCAGTTGCGTTTTTTTCACCGCAACTGCCGCGATCAGCGAAAAACGCTGATGTGAAAGCACCCTTAGTCCTACGAGGGATGCGGCCCCCCCGCTATAAATGTTTCTCTATGTGCGGCCCACTAACCTAACCGAGTTTGAGACCCCTGCCCTAGACGTTCCCTGCCAGCCACAAATATGTGTTATCTACAAAACCCTGCAAAATGTTGACAGCAAGTATATTGCAAACTGTCAACAATTTGCAGCCTAGATACACATATTAATTATTGCAAAAGCCCGGACAACCCCTTTAAGCATGCACAGGTGTGCAATGGACACACTGTGGATGACGTAGGACACGTCACCCATGAGAAACAAAGAGGAGAGGAGGCGCCAGATCATGACCAGGGACACCCATCAGACAGCCCCCAGGTAAGTATAATAAAAGCTCGGCCTGGGGACTAATATACATTATTCTAGAATGCCGTGTATATGGCCTTACAAGTGGTGGCCGCAGCTTATAGGGGGAAAACCTGGTGACAGCTTCACATTATAATTCATATAACATCCCATAATGTACATAAAATGTGACTTACAGAGTAATCCGCCTCCTACAGCTTGTATCACAGTCAAGATCGGGAAAAAATACAGCGCTGCATAGATGCTTTTAAACCGGTCCGACTTCCCTAACCCACAGGCGATCTTCTTTATTAAAAGAGGTCGGAGCAGCATCATCAACACCAAGCTGAATGCATAGTAAATAAAGACGATAGTGTACCTGTGGACGATAGCAAAACCATCATCACAAAAAGAATATTCATTTACTCTTGTCATCACAAAATCATTGGCTAAAGATGGCCGCCCAAGCCATCCTGAGTATGGTCATCATCCACTGGCACCACAATACTGAACCAGCAGGGGAATATCTTAGGAATTTTGGCACTGACACACAGTGACATACAGTATATGATGTACCAGATCAAGCCTCAGATTTTAGGGAATGTATCATAAATTAATGATTAATAAAATCAGGTTTTGTTATATGCATTTTTTAAATATATATAATCATGCAATGAGCACGGTGGCTGCTAGGAGAATTGCAGATTCACTTTTCCTTTTTGACTTTTCAGGAGTCTCATCATCATCAGAGGCAGGCTTACAATGATCGGTAACTCCTCCACATGCAGCTGGTAACATAGGATCCACTAATCACAAGAGGGATGTCACAGCCCCTGCCACCTTTGCACATGCTCATTAGATGATTCATTACAATATACAGGATAATAGTCTGTTCATTGGGGCGAATGTACTTTTTATTTCTTGTAAGTACAGGAAATTAAAAGTCTAAAAAGCGCCAGTAGCCAGTATGCAAAGGGACAGATTTCTATTTTTTTTTCAATAAAAATCATGAAATGGGGGAAAAATAAAAACCGGATTTAAACAACAGGTTATTTTCTAACATGTTCCCTTTAAAGGGAATCTGTCAGGAGGTAATTGCTATGTAATCTGAGAACAGCATGATGTAGGGGTAGAGACCCTGATTCCAGCGATGTGTCACTTGAGCATCTACCTGCTGTCATTCTTTGCTGCAAAATTTAGAAAGCGGAGCCCTGTATAACCCCATCCACATCACTGATTGGCAGCTGTGTACACTGTGCATAGGCAGTAAGCTGCCAATCAGTGGTGATGGCGGGGTTACACAGAGCAGTTGACTAAGAGGCACGAGATACCTAGGCCTGTGGTGATAATCTCCTCCTGATAAAACACCAATTTTTATTAAAAATCACAACACAGACTAATAAGTGATAAATTCCTGGAATCAGGGTCCCAGGCCCTACATCATGCAGCTATAAGATTACATAGCAAAATCCTAATGACAAATTCCCTTTAAGCACCAGAACTGGATCCTGATTTAGGATATGTAGGTAAGAAAAAAACTATTATAATCTATAAAATGAGGATTTATAAAACACTCAATTCTCTGCTATATCAGACTATAAATTGTATGTGAAGAGGAGACTTACAAAGGATACACGGCCTCATGTGTACAGTGCACAGTGTTGACATAGTCTGGGCTGGGGTTGTACAGCATTGTATACCAATCGGAGAGTTTTTCCACTCCACAGGAGCGAATGTGTAGATATCCAATGGGTTCATTGACCAGTAACGTTATCAGGGCAGCGACAGTGCACTCGAACAAGGCCGTGATGTGCTGGAAAAGAGCGCTGGAACTGGAGAGATGAGACGTTACATCACACACATATAATATATACATATACACTACATAATAAAGGACACCCTTGTCTTGTGAGTAGCAAAGGACCCAGCTCTTACCTCTTTTTACCAGAATACCATTCAATGAAGAACCAGTGTAATATGAGTGGCAGCATGCCCATAAATCCCAAATATAGCCAGTCATACAGTTCGGGAGAGCCATCACACGGGCGACAGATGCTGTGAGAGTCAATATGCTGACCTCGAGGACACGCCTGAAAGACAAAGGCACATATGGGTTGTATTCTGCACTTTAATGTATTTAGTGAATTTTTACTTCATTATTTGTAAGGCCTCGTGCACATGTTGTGTATTTGGTGAGTTTTTACCTCAGTATTTGTAAGGCCTCGTGCACACGTTGTGTATTTAGTGAATTTTTACCTCAGTATTTGTAAGGCCTCGTGCACATGTTGTGTATTTGGTGAGTTTTTACCTCAGTATTTGTAAGGCCTCGTGCACACGTTGTGTATTTAGTGAATTTTTACCTCAGTATTTGTAAGGCCTCGTGCACACGTTGTGTATTTGGTGAGTTTTTACCTCAGTGTTTGTAAGGCCTCGTGCACACGTTGTGTATTTGGTGAGTTTTTACCTCAGTATCTGTAAGGCCACGTGCACACATTATGTATTTGGTGAGTTTTTACCTCAGTATTTGGTGAGTTTTTTACCTCAGTATTTGTAAGGCCACGTGCACATGTGTATTTTTGTAAGGCCTCATGCACACGTTGTGTATTTGGTGAGTTTTTTACCTCAGTATTTGTAAGGCCTCGTGCACACGTTGTGTATTTGGGGAGTTTTTATCTCAGTATCTGTAAGGCCTCGTGCAGACATTATGTATTTGGTGAGTTTTTACCTCAGTATATGTAAGGCACACGTGCACACGCTGTGTATTAGGTGAGGTTTTACCTCAGTATTTGTAAGGCCTCGTGCACACGTTGTGTATTTGGAGAGTTTTTACCTCAGTATTTGTACGGCCTCGTGCACACGTTATGTATTTGGTGAGTTTTTACCTCAGTATATGTAAGGCCTCATGCACACATTGTGTATTTGGTGAGTTTTTACCTCAGTATTTGTAAGGCCACGTGCACATATTGTGTATTTGGTGAGTTTTTACCTCAGTATTTGTACGGCCTCGTGCACACGTTATGTATTTGGTGAGTTTTTTACCTCAGTATTTGTAAGGCCTCGTGCACACGTTGTGTATTTGGTGAGTTTTTACCTCAGTATTTGTAAGGCCTCGTGCACATTTGTATTTGGAGAGGTTTTTACCTCAGTTTGTGTAACCCAGAACAGTAGTGAGGGAAAAATACAGAAGTGGTGCCCGTGTTTCTATATACTTTTCCTCTGATTATTCTATTCCTGGTCTTGTTTTACAATCAGAGGAAAAGTATAATAAGACAAATCACCACTTCTGTATTTTTACCCCCTCCTGGTTCAGGGTTACAAATACTGAAATAACTCAATGTGTGCACACGGCCTTACATATACTGAGGTAAAAAGCCATCAAATACACAATGTGTGCACGAGGCCTTACAAATACTGAGGAAAAAAGTCATTAAATACACAACGTGTGCACGAGGCCTTACATATACTGAGGTAAAAACTCACCAAATACACGAGTGCATGAGGCCTTACAAATACTGAGGTAAAATCTCACCAAATACATAATGTGTGCACGAGACCTTACAGATACTGAGGTAAAAACTCTCCAAATACACAACGTGTGCACGAGGCCTTACAATTACTGAGGTAAAAACTCTCCAAATACACAACGTGTGCACGAGGCCATACAAATACTGAGGTAAAAACTCACCAAATACACAACGAGTGCACGAGGCCTTACAGATACTGAGGTAAAAACTCACCAAATACATAATGTGTGCACGAGGCCTTACAAATACTGAGGTAAAAACTCACCAAATACACAACGTGTGCACGAGGCCTTACAGATACGGAGGTAAAAACTCTCCAAATACACAACGTGTGCACGTGGCCTTAACTCTACAGGATAAGCCCACTTAGCGTGCCGGCCAGTGTGCACAATGACTGACTGCAGCGCTGCTGATGAGCGCTCCGCACTGGACTGGGATTCCCTGAGAGATTCTCAGTTTTTTGGAACATGTTGGGTAAACAATTTTGTCAAATCATGTTTTATCCAAAAAAAAAAAAAAAGTGTATTTCAAACACTAAATAGAATCTAGTGGTCTTGCTGATTAAATAATTTTAGTAATCCATGCACATTCACAGAAACCAGAGCTGTGGGATCAGAGTCAGTGCCCATTTTGGTGGAGTCGGGAATTGGTATAAAATGGACTAATGTTTGGGTTACTTTAGCCTTTTTTCAAGGTTTTACCATGAACGAGGGTCACATAATCAGTATAAGGTTCCAATATGTGATGTAAGTTCAATAGACGTAGGACTGTAGTGTGTGGAGCACCGGCTCGTCATGTTTTATTACATCTGTTTTTAAAATACACAATAAAGACGGCGTGGACCCAGCACTACCACCTTATATACTAGGTTTTTGTCTCGGGGTTATAGGGTAATGCATTCAATGTGACAGCTATTAGTGAATACAAAGAAAGGCCAGCGTTGAAGTAGAACATATTTTAACCTAAAATCACAATGTTTTTAAAATACCGTAAATAATAATTTTAGTGATGGTTGTAAGAAGACACTGTTGAATGGCACTGTGGAATCAGCCCATGTGCAGGAGATCCTAACTCCAGAGCCATTATTTTTAAGGCAACATCACAATAGCAATGCACAGGTGCCGCCAGCTATGATAATGGTTGCGGCGCTAAATTTAAATACAGAAAAAGAGACAAAGCAGGAGCAGAAGGAGGAATGATTACAGAGGACCCAATCATGATTACAGAAGTCCCTACTCGATGCTCAAGACACTGCACCAATGACGCCATTACTGAAGGTCAGAACAAGGATTATTCTACGATCAAGACTCCGATGTCTTATCTAAAGGCATCAGTGTAAGGCTGGGTTCACATCACAGTTTGTTACTGTCCTTGGGGATGCTGTTTTTTGAAGGATCACACGGACAGAAATGGACAGGACTGGATTTTTAACTCCGGATACCATTTCTGTGTCCAGATCCATGATTTTGAGGGATCCAGACTGACAGACAGAGCTAGGAGGAGCCGAGTCTGCAAAGCACAAACAAGCATATCGGGGCTGTACTTTCACTTTCGCAATGTATCTACCAATCGGTTTTGGTGGACAATTTAAACTGCTCAGCTGATGTTGTCATGTGACACATCAGCTGATCGGTTCCCGCCGGTCAGCTGATTCAGGTCCTTGCAGTGATCGGACGTGGACACATCCCAGGACACTCATCGGAGAGGTTTTTTTTTTTTTAACACATTGCTTTCTTTAATTTTGCTTTGGAAGTGTATATAGATACGCTGCTAAAGTGAAATTACACATGTCACACGGGAACAGAGCAGTGCATTTTACTGAGCATGCTCAGTACACTAAAACCGGATCTGGGAAACGATCCTGTTTTTTCCCAGATCCGGCACCCATAGACTCCCATGTTATGTGCACCGGATCGCCTAGGATTCGTTTCTGTCCAGTTTGGTCTGTTTTTTTTTCACCGGAGCCCAAAAACGGAGCAGTCTCCAATTTTGGGGCCGGGTATACACAGGGCAGATACGAATCCGAGAATGAACTGGCATAATCGGATGGCCATTTATGAACAATCTGGCATAGCTCTGCCTCTACTTTACAGGGCTAAAACCTGCTGGTTGGTTCCTTTTAAAGACTGATTAAAAAAACTGCAAAGAGGTAATTTTTTCTCTTCTGTATTACATCTGCGATTCCCAGCCTAATCTACAAAACGTGTAAGCATATATGATGCTGTTTGTTCAGGTAACTAGACCGTGGTCAGGCCCTGAATTGGATACGACTGCTATACGGACAACAAACAGACCTCTCAGTTCATTCCAAGTCCAAGAAGTGATAGAAGTGTATAAACTGCAGATAGAAGTGTATATACAGTAGACGTAACTCACCCCACATTCTCCAAAGGTTTCATTTGACCCATTTGAGGACAGAACAGGTTTTCCACAGTAAAGACCGATGCATGCTTTTCCTGTATCCACAGCTGAAAAGAAGATATGACATTGATCAGAGGAGTTTCATACATAATCTGCTGAAAACCAGATGAATCACACTGGATCTTTGTAAATATACATCACTATCGTTTTCAGGACACAGCTCCTATGTATAGCTATGTGTCGCTGTGATTACAGACTATATAAACTATAGGCAGTTCCATCATACAGCCACATCTGCTTTAATTGGTTCACTACTGGTTGGACAAAGTCTCTTATCATGGAGATACATAAATACATAGGAGCTGTAAAGACAATTTTTGGGATGAAGACAAATCCAAGGCAAATTTCCAAAGTTGCATCCTTTTTTTAAATTACATTTTAACAGGACTAGCGCTAATACCCACTTTATAGTGGCTCCCCACCTAGACCTTCATCCTCCTTGGTCTAATGAGATCAATAAATATTATATATACCGTACATACACACAGAAGGAGAATTAATCTGGGCACCAACACTGGCTGCAGGCTATGTACCCAAATGAGATCAACAGCGTGGACTAGACTGGCATTGCTCAGCTTATAGGAGATGAATGCGAAGAAGAGATTGAAGCAACAAGCGGCACTCATCAATCTTCAAGTACAGTGCAAATCTTTAAAATATGAGTCCACATAATGTCAGAACAGGGGTATATAGAAGAGTATTGCCCCTGTTCCTTTTCCTATCAGGGTTGTTGCATTGTTTCAGTTCCCTTTTGTAATAAATCTACTTTTAGGCTGCTTTCACATAACGATTTTCGGTCATCCGATTGTATCCGTTCCAAAACGGATACAATCGGATCCGAAATCGGACCCCATGTTCCCCTATGGGAATCGGATGGGATCGGATGTGCCACTATTAGCCGATTTTGGCACCATCCGATCCCATCCGATGTAATCACGGGCACAAAATCGTAGCCTGCTACGATTTTGTGTCCGTGACTCACATCGGACAGCCTCGGATCACTGCTGATCCGAGGCTGATCCTAGTGCCCACAGCATAGGAGACTATGGACATCGGATCTGAGTTCACCTCGGATCCGATGTCGGCTCTGTATCCCCTGTCTTTCTCTGCTTCTGCTCCTCCATCTTCTGCCCTCTCCTATTCTATATGATGTGCCCCCGCTATTCTATTTTGTGTCCCCCGCTATTCTCTCCTCCTCTATCCCTATCCTGTCCCCTGTCCTCTCCCTGTGTGTAAAAAAAAATAAAAAAACTCCTCCGGGTGTATACATCACCTGTCACCGGCTCCAACGCTGCACACGATCAGGACTGAAAGACCTGTGATGATGTAAGAGCCCGGTCACATGACTCGTCAGCTGACCGGGTCTGTGACATCATCACAGGCTCTTCTGTCCTGATGGTGCTGCAGCGTTGGAGCCGGTGAGAGGTGATGTATCCTCCGGAAGGAGGTTTTTTTACTTTTTTACACACATGGAGAGGACAGGGGACAGGATAGGGATAGAGGAGGATAGAATAGCGGGGGCACAGAGTAGCATAGGAGAGGGAAGAAGATGGAGGAGGCAGGAGTAGGGAGAGACAGGGGACCGCAGGATTCACACAGATCCTGCAGATCGGATGGCTATTTGCCATCCGATTGCAGGGATCCGTATGGATCCGTGCCTGTCCGTGGGGTCCCCCTTCAAAGTCGGATCCCACGGACAGGCACAAAATCGTTATGTGAAACCAGCCTTAGCTGTCAATATAAATGTCACTTAAAAAAGCAGGTACCTACACTTTCCCATTATTTTGGGGATCTCACCTTTTACCTGCTTTTTAAGTGACATTTATATTGACAGCTAAAAGGAGATTTATTACTAAAGGAAACTGAAATGATGCAACAACCCTGATAGGAAAACGAACCGGGGCAATACTCTTTTATATACCCCTGTCTGTTCAGACATTATGTGGACTCATATTTTAAAGTGGAATTGTGTTTTTTTATAACTGCTACAATTGAAAGGACAGACAGTGAATGAAGATTGGATTGTTGTTCCACACGGTGATATCACCGAGGGTGTAGATGACCCTGTGCACCCGGGATCAGATATATTTAGGATTCAGACGTTGCCTTTATTTGTGATTTGATCCACAGCAAATACAAACGTTAGACATGAGATAGAACAGTGCTGGCTAACCTATGACACACGTGTCAGCAGTGTCGCGCCAGGCGTTTTTGCTGACACGCGTTTCATGGCTCAGTTCCCCCCCGCCCCCTGATAACATAATTAGCTCTGCTGCATTACCGTGTCACACTTGTCCCGCCTTCGGATGCTGAGCTGACACTGTGATTGCATGCAGTCAGTATCAATCACAGTGTCAGCATCCGGAGGCGGGCCAAGATGGCACCTTAATGAAGCTGACAATCAAAGTGTCAGCATCCTGCCTCCAGATGCTGATGCTTTGATTGACATTGACTGCATGCAATGACAGTGTCCGCTCAGCATCTAAAGGCGGGACAAGGCGGCACAGTAATGCAGCAGAGCTAATTATGTTATCAGCAGCAGGCTGCTGACACTTTGAGTGATGAAGAAGAACCAGGGATAGGTGAGCTATATTATTTATTATTTTTTTGTGTGCTCTAGGATGGGAGCCATATCCAGGATAAGGGGCTATATCCAGGATAAGGGGCTATATACCAGAATGGGAGCCATATCCAGGATGGGGGGTGCTATATCTAGTCCAGGATAAGGGGCTATATACCAGAATGGGGGGTAATGTACCAAAATGAGGGAGTTGCTATATCCCAGTGTGGAGGCTATATCCAGGATAAGGGGCTATATACCAGAATGGGAGCCATATCCAGGATAAAGTTTTGTTATTATAACTACAAATCTTAGAAAATTATGTGTTTTTCTTGAAGTGACATACCACCAGAGTTATGGTGGGTTTACACGCTAGGATATCCTGAACGATATCCTTGGAATGATCTCGTGACTGTGATCGTTCTGACATCGTTAGTGCGCTGTCACATCCAATGATATCGTTAACAATATCCTATGTGGCAGCAAAACTGTTAAATAGTAGAGGAAGGAGTGAGCGATGCAATAAAGCGTCAGGAATAGGAGCTTTTTGAACTATATCGTTCATCATGGTGTCACACTGAACGATGCCGCTTTCTGAAGCAGCGTTAATTGGACGACGAACGATAGATTTGAGGTCAGGATCTCACGATCCAACGATCTTTTCATCCTATATGGTCGGTTTACACGCAACGACGCCCGAATGATATCTTTTCAACGATCACAAATCTGTGACGTTTCAAGGATATCCTAGCGTGTAAATCCACCATTACATAGGGCATGTTCATCTTTTACATGCCTGATCTATGGTTCCTGCAGTAGATAAAACGTTGTGAAAGTGAAGTATCATCCATAGTGGTTGTTTCATCGAAGACAAGACGTTTAGAGCAGTTTTATTTAGCCCCTTCAAGACCTTTGACATATTTACATCAAAGCTGGTGTTCCTGCCTTTGATGCAGGCTCATACGCTGAGCCCCAGGTGAATCTGAGATCCGTTCACAGCTGTCAACCAGTTAAATCCCACTGTCAATCTCTGACAGCGGAATTTAACATGCGCCGGTGTGAAGAGCATCATCCCTGAAGTGATGGTGGGGTGACAATGGTTTGCCATGCAAGCCGAGGTCAGCTGATGACCTATGATCCTCCATTAGCCGGCGTTCGCATCGGATGATCATTTCTGCTGTATATGGAGGGGCAGATGCTGATGACCTCTGTGATCCTATATGAACCAACTGTATATGGCAGGGCCGATGCTGATGACCCCTGTGATCCCCTATGAGTCGGCTGTATATGGCGGGGGGATGCTGATGACCCCTGTGATCCTCTATGAGTTGGCTGTATATGGCGGGTGGATGCTGATGTCCCCTGTGATCCTCTATGAGTCGGCTGTATATGGCGGGCCGATGCTGATGACCCCTGTGATCCCCTATGAGTCGGCTGTATATGGCGGGGGGATGCTGATGACCCCTGTGATCCTCTATGAGTTGGCTGTATATGGCGGGTGGATGCTGATGTCCCCTGTGATCCTTTATGAGCCGGCTGTATATGGCGGGTGGACGCTGATGATCCCTGTGATCCTCTATGAGTCAGCTGTATATGGCGGGCAGATGCTGATAGTCCCTTTGATCCTCTATGAGTCGGCTGTATATGGCGGGGGGATGCTGATGACCCCTGTAATCCTCTATGAGTCGGCTGTATATGGTGGGCGGATGCTGATGACCCCTGTGATCATCTATGAGTTGGCTGTATATGGCGGGTGGATGCTGATGACCTCTGTGATCCTCTATGAACGGCTGTATATGGCGGGGAGATGCTGATGACCCCTGTAATCATCTATGAGTCAGCTGTATATGGCGGGCAGATGCTGATAGTCCCCTTGATCTTCTATGAGTTGGCTGTATATGGCGGGCGGATGCTGATGACCCCTGTGATCCTCTATGAACCGGCTGTATATGGCGGGCAGATGCTGATGGTCCCTGTGATCCTCTATGAACCGGCTGTATATGGCAGGGTGGATGCTGATGGTCCCTGTGATCCTCTATTAGCTGGCTGTATATGGCGGGCCGTTGCTGATGACCCCTTTGATCCTCTATTAGCTGGCTGTATATGGCGGGCGGATGCTGATGACCCCTGTGATCCCCTATGAGTCGGCTGTATATGGCGGGCCGATGCTGATGACCCCTGTGATCCTCTATGAGTTGGCTGTATATGGCAGGTGGATGCTGATGTCCCCTGTGATCCTCTATGAGTCGGTTGTATATGGCGGGCCGATGCTGATGACCCCTGTGATCCCCTATGAGTCGGCTGTATATGGCGGGCCGATGCTGATGACCCCTGTGATCCTCTATGAGTCGGCTGTATATGGCGGGCGGATGCTGATGTCCCCTGTGATCCTCTATGAGTCGGCTGTATATGGCGGGCCAATGCTGATGACCCCTGTGATCCCCTATGAGTTGGCTGTATATGGCGGGGGGATGCTGATGACCCCTGTGATCCTCTATGAGTCGGCTGTATATGGCGGGCGGATGCTGATGTCCCCTGTGATCCCCTATGAGTCGGCTGTATATGGCGGGGGGATGCTGATGACCCCTGTGATCCTCTATTAGCTGGCTGTATATGGCGGGGGGATGCTGATGACCCCTGTGATCCTCTATTAGCCGGCTGTATATGGCGGGGGGATGCTGATGACCCCTGTGATCCTCTATTAGCTGGCTGTATATGGCGGGCCGATGCTGATGACCCCTGTGATCCTCTAGGAGTCGGCTGTATATGGCGGGGGGGATGCTGATGGTCCCTGTGATCCCCTATGAGTTGGCTGTATATGGCGGGGGATGCTGATGACCCCTGTGATCCCCTATGAGTCGGCTGTATATGGCGGGGGGATGCTGATGACTCCTGTGATCCCCTATGAGTCGGCTGTATATGGCGGGGGATGCTGATGACCCCTGTGATCCCCTATGAGTCGGCTGTATATGGCGGGGGGATGCTGATGACCCCTGTGATCCCCTATGAGTCGGCTGTATATAGCGGGCGGATGCTGATGACCCCTGTGATCCTCTATGAGTCGGCTGTATATGGCGGGGGGATGCTGATGACTCCTGTGATCCCCTATGAGTCGGCTGTATATGGCGGGGGGATGCTGATGACCCCTGTGATCCTCTATGAGTCGGCTGTATATGGCGGGGGGGATGCTGATGGTCCCTGTGATCCTCTATGAGTCGGCTGTATATGGCGGGGGGATGCTGATGACCCCTGTGATCCTCTATGAGTCGGCTGTATATGGCGGGGGGATGCTGATGACCCCTGTGATCCTCTATGAGTCGGCTGTATATGGCGGGGGGATGCTGATGACCTCTGTGATCCCCTATGAGTCGGCTGTATATGGCGGGGGGATGCTGATGACCCCTGTGATCCCCTATGAGTCAGCTGTATATAGCGGGCGGATGCTGATGACCCCTGTGATCCTCTATGAGTCGGCTGTATATGGCGGGGGGATGCTGATGACTCCTGTGATCCCCTATGAGTCGGCTGTATATGGCGGGGGGATGCTGATGACCCCTGTGATCCTCTATGAGTCGGCTGTATATGGCGGGGGGATGCTGATGACCCCTGTGATCCTCTATGAGTCGGCTGTATATGGCGGGGGGATGCTGATGACCCCTGTGATCCTCTATGGATCGGCTGTATATGGCGGGGGGATGCTGATGACCCCTGTGATCCTCTATGAGTCGGCTGTATATGGCGGGGGGATGCTGATGACCCCTGTGATCCTCTATGAGTCGGCTGTATATGGCGGGGGGATGCTGATGACCTCTGTGATCCCCTATGAGTCGGCTGTATATGGCGGGGGGATGCTGATGACCCCTGTGATCCTCTAGGAGTCGGCTGTATATAGCGGGCGGATGCTGATGACCCCTGTGATCATTTTTCAGTACATGTTATGGTAATATGGATGGTGTCAATCACAAGTACAACTCATGTCATAAAGGAAGACAAGTCCTACACAGCTGTGAATGGAGAAATAAGGAGTTACAGGGAAGGAAGAAACCAAAGAATAAAAGTGTAACTTGTCTCCACCAGGAAGGGGTTAAATATCCTGGGTGAAATGTGGTTGCTATGGGCGACGTGTGCATGTCCTCCATAGTGAGGAGGGGGCTGTGTGATGTGGGGGCGGCCATTGTCCACCCCCCGCTGAGAGCAGGGTCCGGGCCCCTCAGCACACACAGGGGCCCCTGGGACACTCACCCGCCCTCTCCGGAGGGCCCCGCGGTGGCCATGACTTACCCATCAGGATCCAGGGGCAGCGAGCTCCAGCCTGCAGACATAACCAGCACTTCCGGGTCTGCTCTGCGGATGTGGTGACGTCACTCCTTACGTCAGACGTTGACGTACGCACTCGGCCGCCATCTTTGGTGTGGCAGTGGTGTGCCCGCTTTTCACGCTCCGCTCTCCAGTCATGTCGGCTCTGAAGTTCCGCTTACCTCCCAATGACGGCCCGGTGCTGTCTGTGGTGGACATGCACACAGGCGGGGAGCCGCTGCGGATAGTGCTGAGCGGGGCCCCGGTGCCGGGCGGGAGCACACTGCTGGAGAGGAGGCGCTGGGTGCGGGACAACATGGACTGGGTGCGCCGGCTGCTGCTGCTGGAGCCCCGCGGGCACAGGGACATGTACGGGGCGCTGCTGGTGCCCAGCGAGGACCCGCGGGCGCAGCTAGGGGCGCTGTTCCTGCACAACGCCGGGTACAGCACCATGTGCGGGCACGGGGTCATCGCCCTGGGCCGCTTCGCTGTGGACTATGGACTGGTGGATCCGCAGAGTCCGGAGACCGCGGTCACCATACACTGCCCCTGCGGACTGGTGCCGGCATATGTGGCCTACAGCAACGGCCGCAGCGGAAGGGTGCGATTCCACAGTGTGCCGGCCTTCACCCTGTGCACAGGTAATGGTACAGCCCGACAGTGCCCCCCCCCTGTGCACAGGTAATGGTACAGCCCGACAGTGCCCCCCCCTGTGCACAGGTAATGGTACAAACCGACATAGTGCCCCCCCCCTGTGCACAGGTAATGGTACAACCCGACATAGTGCCCCCCTGTGCACAGGTAATGGTACAACCCAACATAGTGCCTCCCTGTGCACAGGTAATGGTACAACCTGACATAGTGCCCCCCCCCCCCTGTGCACAGGTAATGATACAACCCAACATAGTGTCCCCCCTGTGCACAGGTAATGGTGCCACCTGACATAGTGCCCCCCCTGTGCACAGGTAATGGTGCAACCCAACATAGTACCCCCCCTGTGCACAGGTAATGGTACAACCCGACATAGTGCCCCCCCCCCCCTGTGCACAGGTAATGGTGCAACCCAACATAGTTTCCCCCCCTGTGCACAGGTAATGGTACAACCCAACATAGCACCCCCCCCCTGTGCACAGGTAATGGTACAACCCAACATAGTGCCCCCCCTGTGCACAGGTAATGGTACAACCCGACATAGTGCCCCCCCCCCCCCCCTGTGCACAGGTAATGGTACAACCCGACATAGTGCCCCCCCTATGCACAGGGAATGGTACAACCCGACAGTGTACCCCCTGTGCATAGGAATGGCACAACCCGATGTAGTGCCCCCCCTGTGCATAGGTAATGGTGCAACCCAACATAGTGCCCCCCCCCCTGTGCACAGGTAATGGTACAACCCGACATAGTGCCCCCCTGTGCACAGGTATTTTCACCACCCAACATAGTGCCCCCCCCTGTGCACAGGTAATAGTACCACCCGACATAGTGCCCCCCCTATGCACAGGGAATGGTACAACCCGACAGTGTACCCCCTGTGCATAGGGAATGGCACAACCCGATGTAGTGCCCCCCCTGTGCATAGGTAATGGTGCAACCCAACATAGTGCCCCCCCCCCCCCCCCCCCCCGTGCAAAGGTAATGGTACAACCCGACATAGTGCCCCCCTGTGCACAGGTATTTTCACCACCCAACATAGTGCCCCCCCCTGTGCACAAGTAATAGTACCACCCGACATAGTGCCCCCCTGTGCACAGCTAATGGTTCAACCCAACACAGTCCCCCCCCCTGTGCACAGGTAATGGTACGACCTGACGTAGTGCCCCCTGTACACAGGTAATAGTACAACCCAACATAGTGCCCCCCCCTCTGTGCACAGGTAATGGTACAACCCGACATGGTGGCCCCCCTGTGCACAGGTAATGGTACAACCTGACATAGTGCCCCCCTGTGCACAGGTAATGGTACAACCCGACATAGTGCCCCCCCCCCCCTGTGCACAGGTAATGGTACAGTCCGACATAGTGCCCCCCCCCCGTGCACAGGTAATGGTACAACCCGACATAGTGCCCCATTTCCCGTGCACAGGTAATGGCACTACCCAACATAGTGCCCCCCCTGTGCACAGGTAATGGTACAACCCAACATAGCGCCCCCTGTGTACAGGTAATGATACAACCCGACATAGTGCCCCCTGTGTACAAGTAATGGTACCACCTGACAGTGCCCCCTGTGTACAGGTAATGGTGCCCCCTATGCCCAGGTAATGGTACGACCCAACTTAGTGCACCCCTGTGCACAGGTAATGGAACGACCCGACATAGCACACCTCTGTATACAAGTAATGGAACGAGCCGGCTTATAGAACCACTCTGTGGACTAGTAAAGGTGCAACCTGGCATATAGTGCCACCCTGTGCACTGGTAATGGTATGACCTGACATGCAGTAGGGAAAAAAAAGTATGTAGTCAGCCACCAATTGCACAAGTTCTTCCACTTAAATAGATGAGGTCGGCCTGTAATTGACATCATAGGAGACCTCAACTATGAGAGACAAAATGAGAAGACAAATCCTGAAAATCACATTGTCTGATGATTGGAAAAAAAATTGTTTTTCAAATTTTGGTGTAAAGTAAGTATATGGTCACCTACAAACAAGCAAGATTTCTGGCTCTCACAGACCTGTAACTTCTTCTGTGATGGCCACTTTACACACACCAACTTATCTGTCCAACTTCTGACCAACTTGCTGGTTGCAGTGAAATCATGGACACATTGTTCCATTTTGTGGCTGTATACAAATGTAACAATGTGTCCATGATTTCACTGCAACCAGTAAGTTGTTCAGACGTTGGACAGATAAGTTGGTGTGTGTAAAGTGACCCTAAGAGGCTCCTCTGTCCTCCACTCATTACCTGTAGTACTGGCACCTGTTTGACCTTATCAGTATATAAAAGACACCTGTCTGCAACCTCAAACAGTCACACTCCAAACTCCACTATGGTGAAGACCATAGAGCTGTCGAAGGATATCTGAAACAACATCCGCCTCCTCCACCATTCGCCTCCTCCATCATCCGCCGCCTCCTCCTCCACCACCATCCGCCGCCTCCTCCTCCACCATCCGCCGCCTCCTCCTCCACCATCCGCCGCCTCCTCCTCCACCATCCGCCGCCTCCTCCTCCACCATCCGCCGCCTCCACCATCCGCCGCCTCCTCCTCCACCATCCGCCGCCTCCTCCTCCACCATCCGCCGCCTCCTCCTCCACCATCCGCCTCCTCCATCATCCGCATCCTCCTCCATCATCCGCCTCCTCCACCACCATCCGCCGCCTCCTCCACCACCATCCGCCTCCTCCACCACCATCCGCCTCCTCCACCACCATCCGCCTCCTCCACCACCATCCGCCTCCTCCACCACCATCCGCCTCCTCCTCCACCATCCGCCTCCTCCTCCACCATCCGCCTCCTCCACCACCATCCGCCTCCTCCACCACCATCCGCCTCCTCCTCCACCATCCGCCTCCTCCTCCACCATCCGCCTCCTCCTCCACCATCCGCCTCCTCCTCCACCATCCGCCTCCTCCTCCATCATCCGCCTCCTCCTCCATCATCTGCCTCCTGTCTGCTGGGTGCTCCTCTGATGAGTGCTCCGTGTGACCCCAACATGGCGCTTTCAAGGAAAACTATAAAGAAAGAAAGGGAGCGCAATAATGTCTTAACCTTGGAACAACTTTTGTGAGGCAAACAATTATAGCTGCTCACCTGGGATAGTTGTGTGACCCACAACCAGTGTAAACCTATAGTATGGCTGCTGCAGGATCCACACTCCACATGCAGGCAGTGGTGACCAAAAGACAAACCCAAGAAGCGCAGTGTTACCTAGATCCACGCTGCTCATACGATGAAGGAGCCCCAGTTGTCAGATAGTGATGACTTTAATTCTAACGCGTTTCGGAGCTGTATTCCCGCTCCTTCAGGGAGCCAACATACTCAACATTCCACTTGAGAAAGACGGTACTACACCGTCGAAACATGTCGTGGCGGATGGAGGATTTTCAATAAAAGGACTTTCCAGTCAGCAGTCCTCAGCTTTGTTTTGGAGCGCTCAGCACGAGACCGTGCAAATTGAATTCACAACATACTCAACATGGCACATTGTGATAGCGGAGGCCGATATTCACGGCTGTTCTGTTGGACATTACCATTGCAGAATACAGTGTTATATACAAGGTTTGGTGCAGAAATGGTGTAATACAAAGATGACGGAAACAGAGCGAGACCCCTCGTGTTCAGACACCTGCGATTGTTACAGACGTCCTGCAGAGGATCAGAAGACGTCAGAGGAAATTAACAGTAATATAATCCCAGTGATGATTTTCCACATTGCTTGACTGTATGATTATTTGGATGAATTTTGCATTTTTCAAATAAAGAAGAATTTTATGTGAAGTGCAGGATTGTATGACTGTGGATCCTCAGACTTTCCATCCGAGCGTCCTGACCTGTTGACCGTCTCAGAGGACGTCCTCTGTTGGGGACACGTTACACATGAAGCAATGAGATATATGTTCCTACTTCATCCTATAGGTGATCCATACAGTAACCAACAGCTCCTTGGTGCATCTAAAGTACAACGTCTGTAATCTGGGGGTTTTACCGCAACTGGATGATGAGGCTGTGCCATTGTGGACTCCAGAGAAGGCTGTGAAATAATAGGACGGTTCCTTATAGAGCTCCATCTTATACTGCACCAAAGCCCATCCCGCTCACCGGTACCCAATATGTATGAGCCTCACATTGTAGACACTTGGTAACTAGTGAGATGTGACTCATATCAAACTTGACCTTTAAGGACAAATACATACGTCTGAGAAACATGATCAGAGTACAGTCTGTAATGCTCGGAGCGGCCATTGGTCTCCCGACCTGCACTCGGCAGCCTTATAGGTTTGGGTTAGGAGACTCGCAGCTGGTCCTTAAATAGTGGTTTGCATTAGGACCTCTGTGACATTCGTCTGAGGCAACAGGCTCAAAAGGGGTATCATGGGTAGACTAAGCACAATCCGCTCTGTTAGGCAGATCCCTGCGAAACCATGACACCCTTTAACCCCCTATGCGGTCATCTGGATTTACACCAGGGTCCAGAATATTGCTGCCCATGGACTGGCTAAAGTCCTTAGACAGGAAATTCACTAAGCAGGGTCAAAGCTTGGAGGTCAAGAAAAGGACAAAATCGGGAACCTATAGCATAATCAGAGAGCTGGGTCAAAACCTAGATAGCAGCAGGTACAAAATCGTGACGCAGAAGAAGTGTCCAAAAACCAGGCTAGAGTAGAACAGGAAAACACTAATAAAAAATAGCACACTAATCAGGGAAACCAAAAGCTATTTCTGGCAGCTTCCAGCAAGAGGCTGAAGCTATTAGTGGGGTGTGGTGCTTTCCAATAGGCTGAAGCTTAGGCCGGCTTCACACTATGGTTTTTCGCTTCAGATACTGTCCGGTTTCAACTGGACAGAACCTGATCCGGTTTTACCTCCCATGTATCCCTATGGTGCTGGATTGGTCACATTTGGCCATCAGGTTATGTGTTTTCTGTGCCTGATCTGCTTTTTTTTCCAGTTTTCACCGTGCACAAAGTTGGACACTGCAGCGGTTTTGGGCTCCGGTGAAAAAAATCTAACTGTTCCGGATCGTGGCAATCCTGCGCTTATAACATGGGAGTCTATGGGCGCCGGATCCGTGAAAAAATCGGATCGTTTCCCGTATCCAATTTTTTGCACAGAGCATGATCAGAAATTCTGGCGTTCTAACTTCAGCACCATGGACAGCACTACTTCAAGCACAGGCTGTGAATTCAGCACCTAGGACAGCAGTATTTCAGACACAGGCTTTGTATTCAGCACCTAGGACAGCGGCAGAGCAGACACAGGCAGACTTCAGCACCATGGACAGCAGCAGAAAACGTATCCTTCAAAGAACAGGATCCGGGACCATATTTGGCCACACTTTCTACACATCCGGTCCTGTCAGGTTCTGTCCAGGGGATCCTGTGATGTCGCTGCATGTAACCCAGCCTTTATAGCTTTTGCAATAAATCATATGGTGTACCTAGACTGCAAAATGTTGACAATTTGCAATATACTTGTCAACATTTTGCAGAGTTACCCAGATATCACATATTTGCGGCTGTAGAATTTCTAGGGGTGTGTTTTTGCATGTAAATAGAAACTGGTCGGTTCCTCCCAGTCTCCTACAAACACGCCCCCCTCCCCAGTGTATAGTATGGCCAGCCACCCCAGGGCGCCTACTGTCCGCCCCAGCCCCTAATGTCACCACCCACCCCACTGTACACATCGGTCCCTGCTGCACTGATACACTGTGCCGAATCCGCTGCTGTGAAGGCTTTTCTGCACAGTGTATCAGTACAGCAGGGACCTGCCGCTCACCCTGTGCTGTGAAGCCGAGGTCTGCACTCCGCAGCCCGGATCTCTGCTGTGGAGCGGCGCCCGATGCTTCTCTTTCCATTCCTCCAGTACCACAGAGCCGGTCACCAGTTACAGGGTGACAGAAGTAGATGTCGAAGGGGCAGACGTCTGGTGGGGATGTGACAACCTCATTTCTTGGTTGAATAAATCTGACCTGACTGTGCTCTTGGTGTTTTCTGAATCCAGATGTCACGGTTGACGTGCCAGGCCATGGCAAGGTAGTGGTGGACATTGCCTACGGGGGCGCCTTTTACGCCTTTGTCAGTGCAGAGCGGTTTGGATTGGACGTTTGCTCTTCGAAGACGAGCGATCTTGTACATGCCGCAGCCGCGGTATCAGAAGCTGTAAAGGCGCAGGTAGCGTACACTACCTTCTCCTGCCGGAGCTGCTGGGTCCTGTACCTGACCGGCCGTTATTGTGCTGGGAACAAACTAATCCAACTAATGCTTCACTTTCCAATTAATTCCAGTAACATTTACATCTCCCACCAGTATGACCAGTCATGTCTCTTACCAGCCATGTTCTTAGCCAGTGCTGTATTTGTTTTGCAGGTTACAATCAGCCATCCTGACAGCGAGGACCTGGCCTTCTTATATGGCACCATAATAACTGATGGGAAGGATGTGTATAGTGAGGAGCCCACGGCCAATATCTGTTTGTTTGCAGATTCCCAGGTAGAGGTCACCGTCGGTTATTATTCTACGTTCACGTGTCCAAGAAGAAGTCATAGACCTCAGAAGAACGAAGATCAGAGTCCTAAACTCTGGTGTTAAGCTGGGGTTACACGTAGCGATGTTCCAGCGACCCGACCAACAATTGGGATCGCTGGAACATCGCTATGTGATCGCTGGCGGGATGCCACACAGGCAGATCTCACCAGCGATGTGCCAACACCCGACGGTCGCTTGAATCGTTCAGGGTGTCGGGCACAGACTGGGTGTCGCTGGTCGTTGCCTCTGTCACACATGCCGATGATTACGGGACAGCGGGAGACCAGCGACCGAAAAATGGTCCCAGCCATTCCGCAATGATCAGCGAGCTCATCACTGGTCATTGTAGCATGTCACACGCAGTGACGTCACAAACCTGTGACTTTGCAGCGACATTGGTAGCAGTGTCGCTGCGTGTGACCCGGCCTTTAGAATGAACTCACCGGCTGATTCTGTTAACTCGTTCTGCAGACAGCAATAGTGTAACATAGCCACTATACAAGACAAACTGTGTGATACTTTTAATGAAATACAAATTTTAGTCAAAAAATGCATTCAGTTAAGTAAGGCGGCCGTCACACGCTGAGATATCTTTAGCGATATTGTAAGCGATCACGTGCACGCGCGATCGCTTACAATATCGCTCACATCGCTGGTGAGATGTCACACAGACAGACTCACCAGCGATGTGGGCCAGCGAGATCGCTGGTAACTATGGTACACATCGGGTTACTAGGCGCCGCGCATCGCTTAGTTACCCGACGTGTACCATAGTTACCATCTCCCAGCATAGGCTCTGCCGCTGGGAGATCGTTCATCGTGGTGTCATACACCACGATGAAGCAGATCGTGACATCGTTCATCGCTAGATCTGAGAACCGGAGCTCAGATCAGCGATGTCACGATCAAGCGATTTCACATCGTGAATCGCTTGATTACATGCAACGATTTCTTGCCCGATATCGCTTAAGCGATCAAAAAGGAGATCGCTTATACGATATCGGGCAAGAAATCGTCCCGTGTGACGGCCGCCTAAGGGGGCCGTCACACGGAACGATATCTTGCCCGATATCGTTTAAGCGATCTCCTTTTTGATCGCTTAAGCGATATCGGGCAAGATATCGTTGCATGTAATCAAGCGATTTACGATGGTAAATCGCTTGATCGTGACATCGCTGATCTGAGGTTCGGTTCTCAGATCTAGCGATGAACGATGCAACGATCTGCATCATCGTGGTGTATGACACCACGATGATCCATCTCCCAGCGACCGCGCCTATGCTGGGAGATGGTAACTATGGTACACGTCGGGTAACTAAGCGACGCGCGGCGCCTAGTTACCCGATGTGTACCATAGTAACGAGCGAGATCGCTGCTCCACATCGCTGGTGAGTCTGTCTGTGTGACATCTCACCAGCGATGTGAGCGATATTGTAAGCGATTGCGCGTGCACGTGATCGCTTACAATATCGCTAAAGATATCTCACCGTGTGACGGCCGCCTAAAAAAGATCAAAAATCTTTAAAGAGGACCCCTATGGATTAGAAGTCCAGCACAATTCAGCATGTCTGCCTCAGACAGCAGACGGTGCAGCTGGAGTGAATTGTCATTCATCAGGAGCGCACCGCTCCCTGGCAAGTAATAAGCCTGGAAATGAAGGAGCAGTGCGCTCCTGATCACCTAACATGGGGATTAACCCATTAATATCTATGAAAATGTGGTCCTTTTAGGGCACTTTTTTAAAGGGAACCTGTCACCTAGATTTAAGCCTCTACACTATCACTACCTGTCCCTACACCTTCCTAGCTGCTCCCTATCTATCCCTATCTGAGCTAAATGGGCCCTATAAAACATCAGAAAGATAACTTATAACTTAGTCCCTGAGGCTGGGGACTGGAAAGGCGGCGCTAGGCTCCATTCTGTCCTCCTCGATGTAGCAGCGCACGCCCCGCTGGGCGGCATTATTCTTCATCGCCGCCCCTCTATTTGGAATCTCCTTCAATAAGCGCATTGCGCATGCGCAGAGCCCGGCCGATCACGTGATCAAGGCCATAATGCACTGGGGCCGATCACGTGATCAGCCCCATAATGCACTGCGCCAGATGTGACGTAGCGGCCGGTGCATGATAGGTGTACAGAGGGCGGGAGATTCCAAATAGAGGGGTGGCGGTGAAGAAAGACTAATGCTGCCCAGCGGGGCGTGCGCAGACGGATCGAGGAGTGCTGCATGGAGCCTGGCGCCGCCTTTCCAGTCCCCAGCCGCAGGGTAAGTTATAAGTTATCTTTCTGATGTTTTATAGGGCCCCTTTAGCTCAGATAGGGATACATAGGGAGCAGCTAGGAGGGTGCAGGGACAGGTAGTGATAGTGTAGGGCCTTAATTCTAGGTGACAGGTTCCCTTTAAGGAATTGTCTAATGAAGATGATTTGTAAAAACTTAAATAATTAAACTAATTGTGATTATTTGTTTTCTTACATCACCAGGTTGATCGCAGTCCCACAGGTTCTGGAGTCACCGCTCGTATCGCTCTGCAGTACCACAAAGGCCTAATACATCTGGAGCAGACCCGGACCTTCAAGAGCGGTGCCACAGATTCCCTGTTCACTGGCAAGGCAGTAAAGGTGATTTAAAGGGATTGTCCAGAATTCTATAAACATGCCTGAATACCTTCAAAAACAGCGCCACCTGTGTCTACAGGTTGTGTGTGATATCGCGGCTCATCTCCATTTAAGTGAAGGGACCTGTGCGTAATACCACACACAACCTGTAGACAGGGGTGGCGCTGTTTTCTAAAGAATGCAGCAAAGTTTTATCAATCCTGGATATTCCCTTTTAGAATAGTGCTTATTCGCGACTAGATTATTTTTTCATAGGTCACAAAGATCTTACCCTAATCAGGACAACGTCCATAGACAACATAACCTTCTCAGATCATGCTCTGTGCACACTGGAGATAGAGATGCCACAGGTGTCGGCGAAACAGTGGCAATGGAAGCTAAACCCCGCTCTCCTAGAGGACCAGACGACAATGCTAGAGCTGAGACAAGCCCTGTCTGATTACTTTAGGGAGAATTGTGTACCAGAGACCTCGCCAAGTTCAGTGTGGGAAGCCCACAAATGTGTAATTCGAGGTATTTTGATCAAACACGGCACGAGACTGAAGAAGGATAGGGACAGAGAACTGAACGAATTACTATCGAGATTGAGGGCACTAGAAACTGAGCATAAAAGACGACTAGACGCGGACGTAGCAAGAGATCTTGGTAAGACGCGTGACGAATTAAGGAATATACTCAACAAAAAGGCAAAGTTCTGGTTGGCAAAATGCAGACGTCAATTCTACGAATATGGGAATAAGACTAGTAAATATTTGGCGAGAGCACTGAGGCGACAAAGGGCCAGGACCTTTGTCTCAAACATAGGGGGGGCAGCGGCAGAGAGGGTGGCTCAACCTTCACCAGTGGTTGCGGAGGCATTCCGGAAGTACTATGAGAAACTGTACAATGTAGACAGTGGGAACTCCCTGACGCAAGCTCCGACATTTCTTCCCAAAATTAGAGATTATCTTAAACAAGCGGCAATGCCGAAACTGAGGGAGGCAGACATTTCTGCCCTTGAACTTCCTATCTCCAGCCAGGAAGTCACAGAGGCTATTACATCCCTAAAAAATGGTAATGCACCCGGCCCCGACGGATTTTCAACGGCTTATTATAAGAAGCTAAAGGAAATGGTGGTCCCACACCTCCTTAAATTTTTTAACGATCTGAAAAGTGGAAGTCCCCCCCATGGTGACACCCTCAGGGCGCACGTGGTGGTGATACCTAAAGAGGGAAAGGACCCGGCCCAATGTGCAAGTTATAGACCCATATCGCTTTTGAATGTGGATCTAAAACTGTTTGCAAAAATTTTAGCATCAAGATTGGCTCCTACCATGGTGGGGATCATTCACACGGATCAGGCGGGATTTACACTGGGTAGAGAGGCACGTGACAACACGGTTAAGGCGATCAATTTGGTCCACGGTGCCAGATGCCGGGGAGTCCCCTCCATTTTATTATCTACTGACGCTGAGAAGGCGTTCGACCGGGTTAATTGGTCCTTCTTGAGGGAGGCTCTTAGGTGTCTGGGCCTGGGACCAAACATGATGAATTGGATTATGGCTCTATACACCGGCCCGACAGCACGGGTCAGAGTGAATGGGTGTCTATCGGAACCATTTCCGATACATAACGGAACCAGGCAGGGGTGCCCCTTATCACCCCTGATTTTTGTGCTTACCATTGAACCACTACTGAGGAAAGTTAGGGCGAACCCAGATATTTCTGGGATAGAAACAGGGGGGGTAGAACATAAGATCGCGGCCTACGCTGACGATCTCCTCTTCTTCTTGTCTAAACCAAGGACATCCCTTCCTAGTTTAATGAAAGAAATCCAATCCTTCTCTAGATTGTCAAATTTCAAAATTAACTTTCAAAAATCGGAGGTTCTTAACGTAAATTTACCGTCAGGTATAGCGACCACATTACAAGCTTCTTTTAGCTATAAATGGAACTCCAAATCTATTCAGTACCTAGGAATCAAACTAGCGGCAAATCCGGATATGCTGTTTAAGTTAAACTTCCCATCACTCTTGGCTAACCTCAGGAAGGACTGTGAGAGATGGTCGAAGGTCTCTTTCTCATGGCTGGGACGTACCCATGTGCTCCGGATGAACGTCCTCCCACGTCTACTCTATTTGCTACAAGCGATACCGGTGAGAATCCCTGCCTCCTTTTTTCAGGCTGTTTCCTCACTCCAGACCTCATTTGTATGGGGGGGGAAAAAAGCTCGAATCAGTAAAACCATATTGTCCCGCCCTAAGTCGAAGGGTGGTATCGGTTTACCGAATGTCAAACTGTACCACCTTGCGGTGCACTTTGCCAGGATGGTGGACTGGTGTAGGAATGCAGAGGGGAAGGCATGGGTGGGCATAGAGCAAGCTTTTAGCTCGGTCCCTTTGACTAGACTACCGTGGTTGCTGTCGGCGGCACAGAGAGAAATAGGCTCACACCCCACTTTGGGAGCGACTGTGCACTACTGCTCTTCTCTCTGGACCAGACAATTCATGATCCCCACGTGCTCTAGACTCACGTCCGTATTGTGCCATCCAGGCTTTAGTCAAGTAAGAAACGACGGTGTGATAAAACAGTGGATAGCAGCTAGTAGAGACAGAGTCGAGTCTTTTAGAGAGGGAGACGACTGGCCATCCCTGACCGCCTTAAGGGGCATGGAGACACCCGCTCCCCTGGGTTGGTGGAGATCCTTCCAAATACGACACTTCTTGAGTTCCTTACAACCACGGCGGTGTTACGTCAACCCCCTGACACAGTTTGAGACTCTATGCTCAGGGAAAGGACCGATGAGACACGTTCTCTCTATGGTTTATGCGATGTTGAACACCCCTCCAGACCAGAAACCCCCCTACTTCATAGCTAATTGGGAGAGGGATCTGGGAACAAAATTCTCAGACACCCAGATAAATAGAATCTGTAATCTGGCACACAGCACTTCCATCAGCTCGAAACAACAAGAGGCTGGGTATAAAATAGTGTCTAGATGGTACAGGGTGCCGGAGAGAATACATGCCATGTACCCTTTGGCAGATGCTCAGTGTTGGCGCTGCAAAGCGGAGAAGGGATCTATGATCCATATTTTTTGGAGCTGTGATAAACTCAAGGCTTTCTGGGAGGGAGTAGGGACTGTGGTGGCTCGGGTGACCGACTACACGGACCCACTTAACTCAGCTGCGGTCCTATTGCACCTAACAAATATGTCAGAAAAAAAATATAAACACTCTCTGTTGAAGTTCTTGATCACTGCGGCAAGGGCATGTATACCCGTTCTATGGGGTACAACATCCTCTCCACGTCCTTCCGATTGGATTGGTAAAATTAACGAATTGATGCTAATGGAAGATCTGACAGCGTCCATGAATGATTCCTTCTTGAGACATTGGACCACATGGTACAGGTGGATGGACTTCCAACAAACACCTGAATATGACCGGTTGCTGTCAGATTGAGTGTTAGAGTCTGGAGATTGAGTACTAAGAGCCTAGTACCTCGAGCTGAACTCCTCCTCCGTCACCTCCGTTCCCCTCTCTCTTGTTGTCTGTGTACCCTCCCCCTTTTTCCTACTAACTGACCTGTAGGCCCCGACCTTATATCTTTCCCTCTCTTGTCTTTCAGTCTTTGTCCATTCTCTTTTTCCGCCTCTGTATTCTTTTGAAAAGCTCATACGATATGTATATTAGTCTGTCTGGAGACATTTAAGTTGATGTGATATTTAGGATTCTGTTAGGTCTTCTTGGAAAAAGTAATAGTTGATAACCATCGTATCCCGAGAAGATGTCTATGGTACGGGAACCACGGACAGACTATCTGGACTAACAAATTCAGAAGACGTATGGTGCCCTTTCAGTGGCAATTCACAGTTTAGTATATAGGGGTGCTTATCCCCGAGAGATCAGAGTGTTTTGCATTTGTGGTTACGTTGAAATTGCATATTAAGCATCCTGGAAATTAACTCAGGTGGCTTCTAAGACTGTGTATATTTGACAAAACTGTATCTCTTGTTTCTTTTTTGTACAAGTTTAAAAAATTTGAAAAAATAAAGAATTTAAAAAAAAAAAAAAAAAAAAAAGAATAGTGCTGCATTAGGACGTGGCCGATGTTCATTCCTGCGCCATTGCCGCTGCTGATTGACTTCTCTCTTCTCCAGGAGACGGTTTGTGGTGATTACAAGGCGGTGATCGTGGAGGTGTCCGGTGAGGCTCACTACACCGGGACGGCCAGCTTTACTCTGGAGAGCGATGACCCACTGAAGGATGGATTTCTGCTGAAATAATAAGGATCCACTTTACATTTCATTTTTGATTAACCCCTTTTGTTGTTTCCTCCTCTTCCAATAACCATATCTTTTTTTTTTTTTTTTTTAATCATTTTTCTATTGACGGAGCTGTATCGAAACTTGTTTTTTCTTTTGTGGGACATGTTGTAGTTCTTCATGAATGGGTTATTTGGGCATTTATTCTAATTGGTCTATGATAGCATTTTTATCACCGTTTATTGCATTTTGTTTGGTAATTGTGATAACCCAAAAATGACAATTGTGGCATTTTTTTTTCTATTTCTTCACCTTTAATAGAATAGTTATATTATAATATATTAGATGGAGCAATTATGCATGCGGGAGCACCAATGTTTTGCTAGAGTAGGTGGGCGATTCCAACTCTTAAAGTATATTTTTGAGAGTTTTTGTTTTTATATATGTACAATTTTTTTAGTCCCTTCAGTATTGAAGAGAATTGTGAAATTGAAGAGCTATGAAGTCCTAATGAACAGACAGTAGGGCATCAGTAGGTCATGATCGCGCCGCGTGGTGTACGTCAAAACTGACGGCCATCTTGATGTTACTGTATGCTGTCGACTATGCAACACATTGATTCTTCAATAACACACTAGTCTACAGATGGACAGTTTCATTAAGTCCTGGACACTTTATTTAGATTGAGGAGGGAGAGTCTGGGTCGCAGACACGAGCCACATGGGTCCATTCAGATCCACATTTTGTAAAACTGACTTCTGTTTTCCATTTATAATAAAATGTACATCTCATATGTGTTATGTTGTAAATCTGCCATTCCTGGTTTATTTCTGAGCTCAAACCCACACCCTTGCCTTCTTTAAGACGCTCTAGACCCAAATCGGTGGTTCCTAATATTTTATTTGGTAGGCTAATGAGCCCTGATTCAGTCATCACCCCACCAAGGAATCTTAAAGGGAATCATTCACCCACAGCAGATTTATTGTAGATATTTCTATCACTGTTGTAATCATCTGAATGATCCTAGCAGAAATCCATGGCAATGCTACAGAAAAATCTGTGACATGGGAAAAATGATTCAGGCAGAGAGCCTGATTCCAGCGATGTGTTATGTACTGGGCTGTTTCAGTGCAATGAGTGCTTTATCAGCAGGAGGTTATCACTAGAGGAGTATGAAAAAGATAAACAATCTCCTGTTGTCAGCTTACCCCTGTATGTGTGCAGCACAGAGATCCTGGAAAGGTCAGTTTGGAGAACCATACAATATAAACTAAAACAAGGGTATGATTCAGCCGCAGTTACAATAGGGTTTATTTAACATCCATAGGTTTTGTTGATCCATAGATAAAATGCAAAGTCACTTTCAAAACTGACAAAAACGTGTTCACACTAGGGATGAGCGAGTCTACTCGTTAATATACGTTACTCGACGAATAGTAGGGTACTCGGGCTACTCGTTACTCTGCGATTTCCTAGCGATTACTCGCACAGTAACGAGTCCAATGTAAATCAAGGGAAATGCAATTCCTCTGTTGCTGGACCCTATAAAGAGGTCTGGCAATAGAGGAAAAACCTGCAATTCCCTAATTCATTGTTTAGAAGCCGGCAGTAAAAAGCCGTAAGCTGTAAATTAAAAGCGGATTGTCCCGGATTGACCCGTTCCAGGGCAATCCAGTACAATAGAGTCCTATGTTACGGTGCGCTGGATTGTCCTGGACCGGTTTTGTCCGATTTTTATAGCCGGATCAAACCAGATTGACTCGGTCCGGGGCAATCCGCTACAATAGAGTCCCATGTTGCGGTGCGCTGGATTGTCCTGGACCGGTTTTGTCCGATTTTTATAGCCGGATCAAACCAGATTGGCCCGGTCCGGGGCAATCCGGCGCCATAGATCCTCATGTTAATTTTAGCCGGATTGCACCGGACCGGGTGAATCCGGTTTTGAACGATTTTTAGCATCAGTCTATATACCGGATTCTCCCAGATTCTCCCGGATTGCCCCGGTCCATTTTCAATCCGGCGACCCCTAACATGGGACTCTATGGGACCGGATTGAACCAGACCGGGAGAATCTGGTTTTCATTTACAGTTTATATCTTTTTACCGCGGCTTCTAAACAATGAATTAGGGAATTGCAGGTTTTTCCTCTGCTGCCAGACCTCTTTATAGGGTCCAGCAACAGAGGATTTAATCGCAATACTCGCTTCACCATTGAATTAAATAGGACTCGCTATACGAGTACCGAGTCTAGAGAGTCTGAATATTTTAGTACTCGCTCATCCCTAGTTCACACAACATTTTTTCCAACATATCTCTGCAGGATCCACTCTAAAGCCCCGTTACACGGCACGACATTGTCAGCGACATTCGCTGATACGTCACGTGTTTGGAGGCGTACCAGCGACCTCGTGGTGTGTGACTCTGCCAAGTTGCAGCAATAAATCGTTGGATCGGAGTTGACAGGTTTACCAACATGTTGGAAAACCTGGCGATGTCGCTCAAGTGATCTGGTAGCATGGCTCTGTGTGACACCGCGATAACGATGTTGTGAGCGACTTCTCCCATTCACAGCAATGAGCAGGGATCATTTGCGGTGTTTGTGAACGATCCCTGCTCACTACATCGCTGACGAGTTGTCCGCGATATCTAGATGTGTGACATCTCACCAGCAATGTTGAAATAATGTCAAAACCGACCGCGCGCCCCCAAGATCGCTGCCAAAATCGTTTCAACGTAGTGCCGTGTAACTGGGCCTTTAGGATGAGTTCACATGTCCAGTAATCACCCCTTAAGGCCCTGTTACACGGCACGACATTGGAATGATGTCAGCAGCGAGCTGACGATGTCGTGCCGTGAAACTGGCCTTAATGTGTCCAGCATCTGTGTGTCATCCCTGTGCTGTCCATGTGACATCTGGACAGCACACGGACAGCATGACTTTATATACTTGCCTGTCTCCGGCACTGCTGACACTCTCTCTTTCGGGTCTGTGGTTGGACCCGAGTGCAGTGAATATTCATGAGCTCAATGAGCGGCTGGAAGTGAGAGGGACAGGAGCATTGCTGGAGACGGGCGAGTATAAAATCCATTTTTTTAGTGACATATGTTTTCTCCAATCCGTGTTACATGGATGACATCTGTGTGCAGGATGTTTTTGGCATGGACCCAATGACCTGAATGGGTCCGTGTGTCCTTGCTTTCCATCCTGAAACTGACATGTTGCCGTGTGGAGCACATGAACACGCGTCTGCTCCATATGGTCCTTGCAGAAACACAAATGTGTGAAAATGAGCATTTACTAATATTTGTATACGTGTGTCAGGCATATGGCTACACGGACAGCACATGTGCTGCAGACACGGGTGTGTGAATGAGGCCTATAAGGTGCATGGAGCTGTCCTTTGGGAATGGGGCAGTTTTCCTTTAATTGAATGTGCTCAGCTCCTGCTCCTCATGTGCCACTAATCAGGACAGACCAGGGCAGGGCAGGGAGCTCTTCATCTATGGAGGTCGCCTTCATTTTTATTCCTAAAGTTTCTGCTTGATCACAAAGATCCGAAGTACAAGAACCCAGTGTCTCCAGAAATGGTTGATGTTACACCAAATAACGTGGATTTGGGGTAAGTGCTGACATGTATACTGTCAGGGGTGTAACTACAATAGGTGCAGGGTTGCAATTGCAAAAGTTCCTTAAGCCGAGGGTAAAAGACTAATGCTATTAATGATTTGCAATAATTGGGGCCCGGTTGGAGCTTTTGCATTGAGGCCTGTGAGCTTCACGTTACCCCACTGTATACTGTTCTACCTGTTTTGTCATTATTTAATGTGCAGTGTAATAATATGAGCGGAACCAAACCTGGCCGGTTCTGATGTTCTTCATTACTCCTGAGCACGAAGTTGGATCAGATGAATTTCCTCGAAAATTAGGGTATGTGCACACAGGGGGTTTAGGCTGCAGCAAACCCTGTGCAGTTTCCAGTATCTCCAGGTTTCCTGGCAGGAGATTTGCTGCATTTATTTTTCTGCTTGTTGCGTTTTTTCCTGTGTTTTTTGCCATTGACGCTCATTTATTTCAAAATGCAGCAAAACCTGCGCAGGCTTCAGTTTTTGCAAAGAAACAAACAATGTGTGTGCACAGCTCTTCCCTGATTCCCATAGGTTTTAATGTTAATCCAAAATGCAGGTTTAGATTAGCATATATTAACATAAAAGCATGCTAAAAACGCCCTGTGTGCACATAGCCTAAGGGTACCTTTACACGTCGCAACATTGCATGCAATTTCACTTGCAGTTTGCTGGTTGCAGTGAAATCATGGACACATTGTTCCATTTGTACACGGCAACAAAATAGAACAATGTGTCCATGATTTCACTGCAACCAGTAAGTTGCAAGTGAAATTGCATGCAATGTTGCGACGTGTAAAGGTACCCTCATACTTTATAGTGGTTGTGGATCAGACTTCCCATCATCTTGTACTTGATTGTGACCGTAATGCGATAACTTACAACATAGTTTTAGGTCAGTGTTGGGGTATGTGCTGACGCTGCTTTTTTTTGGGGCAGAAATTTTCTGCACCAAATCTGTGACTCTGCAACAGAAAAACTCACCAAAGTTTGCAATGTGTGTGTGCACGTTACAGTGCGTTTTTGCATTGTTTTTCTGTCTTCATTTTACTTCCAGATTAGCTAAAATTGTGAAACTGCTCAGCTCCGAGAGGTTTCAGTAAACTTGCAGTCTAGACGGCCGGAAGTTGTGGGCCGTGAGCGGCTTAGGTGGAAGGAGTGGTTTGGCGAGCATGGCACCGCGTGAATAAACCTTCATTTATTAGTCCATATGGTCTGGAGCTGATTATAATAGAAGTGGGGTCCTGGGGGTAAGACCCCCTCCCCAGGTGAGAGAGGTGCAGGGGGGGCGGGGCGTACACCCTTCCTTGCATGATCTATTATAGTGCACAGACAGCCACCACGCCATCTACTAAGCTATAAGTATGCAAGGGGACTTTTCACCCCCTACCCCCCTGTTTGGAGGTCTTACCCCCCCCCCCCAAGCCACCTCTCCTACTATAATCAACTCTATGATCACATGGACTTAAAAATGAATACTTGTTCAGATCATGGAAGAAACCATCGAACCATGCTACCAGTCCACCCGCTAACTTCCGGCCGTTCATTCTGCAAGTGTGCAAGATTCCTGGCATCCAGATATAGTTTCTGAACATTTAATACCGCATGTGTGTTTTGGGAAAAATGCACCAAAAAGACATTGTGTGAACACATCCTTTACTGCTGTGATTACAATGGGGTCTTTGGAGAAAAAAATGCTGCAATAAGTGACAGGCTTCTTTTTTTTGTGCACAAAATCTGCAAGGAAAAAAAAAAGTAACAGGGTCACAGCACTTCTGAACTCTCATCGACTTTGCTGGCTTCAGGCCAGATACACAGATTTGTTAAAATCTGCATAAAAAAGCAGTGTGGGCACAAGGCCTTACATTGGCGTGTGAAGCAAAATAAATGTTGCATTGCACTTGGATTAATATTAACCTGGCAGCTCAGATCTGAGAATTTTTCCTCAGCCCCAGTGGGACAGAGAAAAAATGGCGGCATGCTTCAATTGTAAGTCTCGGATCACATTCACAAACATACAAGTCTGTGGGTGCGAATGAAACATTGCACTACACTCGGATGTCATCTGAGTGCACTGCGATATACCCTGAGGCTGGCTGTGGAGATGTGATTACCCACTCCCTCTCCTCTGCACCTGTGATCCAATAGCAGGATCTGATCACAGTAGATTACACGCAGATCCCACTCGCAGCAGAGCCTGAGCCGAGTGTCATTAGCATAACGCATTCGTTCTTCAGCCTCCATAAAAAAACCACGGACACCTTACATATTTTTTCACAGTCGGGACAAACAAGCGCCATATTTTACAGTCTGTCCTGGAGTTTCTGGACAGTTGATGACCCTGATCGGTAGATGGGGAATTTTATTTCCTTAGTGCTCATGGTCGTCCATTGCGCCATTCATCCTTTATTGTCTAATGGGAAAAGCTGAGTGCGGCACTCCGGGGCCCCAGAAGGAATGGATGGATGGCGGTTGAGCATGCGCACTAATGAGGGTATCGGTTCCCCATCCTACTGAATGGACTCCCCATGAGAACTCATATTGACCAGTAAAGATATGGACTGTCATCACTATGGACCATTCTACTTTCCTGCATTGGTCATGGCCATTGGCTCAGTGTGTGCAGGGGTCACTATTTCTGTATATTGGCTCAGTGTGTGCAGGGGTCACTATCTTTGTATATTGGCTCAGTGTGTGCAGGGGTCACTATTTCTGTATATTGGCTCAGCGTGTGCAGGGGTCACTATTTCTGTATATTGGCTCAGTGTGTGCAGGGGTCACTATCTTCGTATATTGGCTCAGGTGTGTGCAGGGGTCACTATTTCTGTATATTGGCTCAGTGTGTGCAGGGGTCACTATTTCTGTATATTGGCCATGTGTGTGCAGGGGTCACTATCTTTGTATATTGGCTCAGTGTGTGCAGGGGTCACTATTTCTGTATATTGGCTCAGTGTGTGCAGGGGTCACTATTTCTGTATATTGGCTCAGTGTGTGCAGGGGTCACTATTTCTGTATATTGGCTGTGTGTGTGTGCAGGGGTCACTATTTCTGTATATTGGCTGTGTGTGTGTGCAGGGGTCACTATTTCTGTATATTGGCTGTGTGTGTGTGCAGGGGTCACTATTTCTGTATATTGGCTGTGTGTGTGTGCAGGGGTCACTATTTCTGTATATTGGCTGTGTGTGTGTGCAGGGGTCACTATTTCTGTATATTGGCTGTGTGTGTGTGCAGGGGTCACTATTTCTGTATATTGGCTCAGTGTGTGCAGGGGTCACTATCTTTGTATATTGGCTCAGTGTGTGCAGGGGTCACTATCTTTGTATATTGGCTCAGTGTGTGCAGGGGTCACTATCTTTGTATATTGGCTCAGTGTGTGCAGGGGTCACTGTTTCTGTATATTGGCTCAGTGTGTGCAGGGGTCACTATTTCTGTATATTGGCTGTGTGTGTGCAGGGGTCACTATTTCTGTATATTGGCTCAGTGTGTGCAGGGGTCACTATTTCTGTATATTGGCTGTGTGTGTGTGCAGGGGTCACTATTTCTGTATATTGGCTGTGTGTGTGTGCAGGGGTCACTATTTCTGTATATTGGCTCAGTGTGTGCAGGGGTCACTATTTCTTTATATTGGCGTGTGTGTGCAGGGGTCACTATTTCTGTATATTGGCTCAGTGTGTGCAGGGGTCACTATCTTTGTATATTGGCTCAGTGTGTGCAGGGGTCACTATTTCTGTATATTGGCTGTGTGTGTGCAGGGGTCACTATTTCTGTATATTGGCTCAGTGTGTGCAGGGGTCACTATTTCTGTATATTGGCTGTGTGTGTGTCAGGGGTCACTATTTCTGTATATGGCTGTGTGTGTGCAGGGTCACTATTTCTGTATATTGGCTCAGTGTGTGCAGGGGTCACTATTTCTTTATATTGGCTGTGTGTGTGCAGGGGTCACTATTTCTGTATATTGGCTCAGTGTGTGCAGGGGTCACTATCTTTGTATATTGGCTCAGTGTGTGCAGGGGTCACTATTTCTGTATATTGGCTGTGTGTGTGTGCAGGGGTCACTATTTCTGTATATTGGCTCAGTGTGTGCAGGGGTCACTATCTTTGTATATTGGCTCAGTGTGTGCAGGGGTCACTATTTCAGTATATTGGCTCAGTGTGTGCAGGGATCACTATTTTTGTATATTGGCTCAGTAATGGCACTGATTGTGTCCCATCTGTGGCCACTTTCTGAGATAAAGGAACATCTCAAAGCTCCGATGTTTCCTGCTCCTCTGCCATCTGAGCACAGCAGCACGTGTTCTTCCTTCTGTCCGGCGCCTGCAGAGTTAACTCCTCCATCCATTCTCTGTGCGTAAAAGAACCAAAGCAGAGATTCTGTTTCCTTGGTAACGCTTGTGACGTCACCAGCGTTCTAGAACCTGGACCCGGGCGAGAAGTCCGGGAGCCGCGGCCTCACCCCGGAGCTGAGGGATGCCTCCCCCCGGCCGAGCGGTGACCCATGGAGCTGCCCCCGGCCCTGCTGAGCAACCTGACGGCGGCGGCGGGCGGCCCGGGGACAGCAGCCGCCAGTAACCTTAGCGCTCCCGCGGAGGGGAGCCCGCTGCTGCACGGGGTGGCCGTGTCCTGCCAGGCGCTGCTGCTGCTCGCCATCTTCCTGCTGTCCTGCCTGGGGAACTGCGCGGTGATCGTGGTGATCAGCAAACACCGGCAGCTCCGCACGGTGACGAACGCCTTCATCCTGTCCCTGTCCCTGTCCGACTTCCTGACCGCCCTCCTGTGCCTGCCCTTCTCCTTCGTGCTCCTCTTCTCCAGAGGGGGGGCCTGGCTTTTTGGGGATCGCTTCTGTTTCGCCAATGGCTTCTTTAACTCGTGTTTCGGGATCGTGTCCACCCTGACGATGACCCTCATCTCCCTGGACCGCTACTACGCCATCGTCCGGCAGCCGCAGGAGAAGATCGGACGTGCCCGCGCGGTGCAGCTCCTGGGGGCCGCCTGGCTCACCGCCCTGGGCTTCTCCTTCCCATGGTACCTGTTGGCCAAGGAGCAGTGGGTGGTCCATAAGAAGGGCTACTACCACTGCATGTACGTGTTCCACTCCGCCGGCTCCCGCCTGGGGGCGGCCTACAGTATCTCCCTCATCGTCCTCTGTTACCTCCTGCCCTTCGGCCTCATGTGCTTCTGCCACTATAACATCTGTAAAGCCGTGCGGTTGTCAGAGATCCGGGTGCGGCCGGTGACCACCTACGCCCACCTGCTGCGCTTCTACAGCGAGATGAGAACCGCCACCACCGTGCTCATCATGATTGTCTTCATCATCTGCTGCTGGGGACCCTACTGTGTCATGGGCCTGGTGGCGGCCGCTGGGGACTACCCCTTCACACCGATCATGGATACTGTGGCCATATGGATGGCATGGGCCAATGGGGCCATCAACCCTCTCATTTACGCTATCCGCAACCCCAACATATCCATACTGCTTGGTCGGAATCGGGAAGAGGGCTACAGGACTAGGAATATTGCAGCCTACCTGTGTACACAGGGTCAGAACAGAGAGGTCAGAGGGCGCGCTGACCCCATCCGCGACCGATACGGCAACCGGCATGGACAGGGTAGCAGGGTCTCCTCATCCAGTCCGGCTAATGGTGGCGACGTGGCTATGTGGGCCAGTAAGAACCCAACCGTGCTCTTCTGTCGGGATGGACAACCAGACACCATGTCCGAACCGGCTGCCATAAAATCAGACACTGCCGACACCAGCCTATGATAAACCGGCAGGTGATGCCTACGAGTTGGGCAATGAACTCTATTTTCAGGCTGTGATATTAGCAAATGTTAGAACCTGTATTGCCAAAGGTTCACTCCCCACAAGCAGTGTTACTGACCGGAGACTGTGGGTGGTGGGCTTCACTTATTTTGTATTGAGTTTTCTTTGTGACCCAATTGAGACCTGGAAGCTGATAGTCCGCAGCACCAATGTACCAAGCCGTGATCCCAACTGTGTCTAACTAGTATTTCTTAAATGGGATGTGCCATGGACGTCTCATTGTAGTCTGGGGGTCCCGGTAATGAAGTCAGGCCAGTCCTTGATTAGAGGTGCCATCATACCCCACTATAATGTTTGTCGGAGGTAAGATAACAGGTCTGGTACTTTCACCCCTCCTAAAATCTATAGTGTCATCACATATCATAATCGGAGGCCATAAAGTGACTGTCCATTTTAGAAATATAGCAACTTGGCACAAGGTGTATTAAAGGATGCATCCAAAAAAAGCTGACGTTTTGGCCAATGGGACTTCATCAGAAAGCGCTATCCTCCAGTATTACCTGCTATACACCTTTATGCTGATGCCATAGACACTTCAGTATGTACTTTCCTTTTTGATGAATGTCCATTGGTCGAAATGTCACATCCAACAAAAAGGTATTCTTGAAATAAAACCTTGGAGTTACGGCCTGGGGGGGGTGGGGATCTTTGCCAGTGGTGTAACTTCAGGCCCAGGGGCCCCGTTGCGGAAGCTCCAATGGGGCCCCCAATTATTGCAAAGCTTTAATAGCATTAGTCTTTTTCTATAGGCCAAAGAGACTTTTGGGGCCACCCTAGGCTCCAGGGCCCAGGTGCGATCACAACCCCTGCACCTATTGTAGTTAAGCCCCTGATCTTTGCCCCTTTCTCCGACCTAGGCAGGCTAGTACACTAGGAAACGAGTCGTTCTCCATAGTGACCAATAGCTTGTGGTTTTTGCCCATTTTAGGAACTAAAAATCCTCCTATATGATAAATAAGTGACCTGCTGATCCCCCTGGGGCCAAATACGGGACCTTCACAATAGATGCCTCTGTAGTATTGTCCAGGCAATGCTGTGCCAAAATCCTGTTCACTGGGTTCATCCAAATCATCCTGGGCGAAGATGACAGCACTCCCTGTGACCAGTCAGATTGTGGGAATGGTGTCCGCAGTGGGAATGGTGTCCGCAGTGGGAATGGTGTCCGCAGTGGGAATGGTGCCGCAGAGGAAGAGGAGTATGCTGATTATGTTGGAGGTAGTGACGCCTCCACTTAATAATGGATGCAGTGCCATTATACACTAGTGCATGGCCTGAGGGGGGCGATACAGAACAGACACAAGGTGGGGGTCTCATGCATAGCACACCCCCTATATCACACTAGATGTATTACAATGTACCAGGCGTGTTCTTTTACCTCCCATAAATGATCGCCTTTGTTGCCAAGTAGACCACACTTGGGTCACGGCTCGTATATTCGGTCTGATCACTTCCATCAAGTGCCAAAGGGAAATGTACAGTCTCCCTGGTCTGAAGCTGGCCATAGACATTAGATTTAATGTGCCATAATCTAAGAAAAACACCCATGGGGTCTGAAAGATTGGCAGACACTCAATTGTCCATTTATTCAAAAAATGTTCCGTTATAATTGAGCACTGGATAAAAAATGCAGCAGATTATATTATTATTCACATTTCTTCTGCTTGCATTCGGTGAATAGAAATAAGGTAGAGAAGCCGTCCTGCCTGTCATTAGAGCGCTATGTAAGCCTGCGCTGTCATATCCATATTCTGATTTAATATTTTCCATTTATTATTCTTTGACTTAATTTTTTAAGATTTCTGCTTGCTCTTAATGAATGGAAACCTTGACTAGATCCAGCTGCAATCACTTATTATCTGTGGCTTCTATTGTAACCATGTGTCCTCTGGATATGATCAGGGCAGGATTTCCAGAGTTATGGAATATTTCTATGTACTGACAGCAAGCAATGATCCAACAGAATTGAAGAATTGAGAAGCACAATCTCTTAGAAGGTTGTATAATGTCTATGGCCAGCTGTGGGAACATACCAGCCCTCATATTCTACAGCCATATTATTAACACTGTGACGTGATGATAAAGAGAGGACGGTCCCCTGGGGTTCTGCTCCATGATGAGGTCTGGATGGAGGTTGTATAGCTGCTCTGATGACAATAGATGACATTTCTTTCTTGTCTATTTCATGTATTTACAGTTGGCCCAGAGTTAAAGAACCTGTTATCCCTATAAAGTAAGGCCAGGGCCATAATGTCGCTGAGATGTTGATTACACTGATACCTGCGGTGAAGGATCCGATCTCTGGTTGGTAAGTAGTCCTCCTCTAAAGTTTTCATCCTTCAGGTCTTTTGCTCCTGCGCCCCTCCACCTGCCTCTTCTATCTTTCACTCCTCTGTTTCCTTTTCGAAAGTCCATGCCGCCACCATTGCCATCATTGCAGTGTGCAGCGTATGCGCAATGTGATTCTCCGATCGGTCTGCAGTCTTCAAGAAAATGGTCTGGAGATCAAGATCTTAGCTCAATTACCTCTTTGTTAAGTCTAAATCTCGATCTGTGCTTGTGCATGTGTGAACCATTCTATCAGAAGACATCTGTAGCATGCGCAGATCGAGATTCTAGCTGAACAACCATTTCATTAAGCCGAAAACTCAATCCGCGCATGCGCCACCCAGAGCCATTTTATTGAAAAGTGACACCGCACGGTCTTCAAGAAAATGGTATTGGAGGTGGTGCATATACCAGATTGTAGATTTCTGCTTAATGAAGTAGTCATTGAGCTACAATCTTGATCTGCGCATGCGCCACCTCCAGTGCCATTTTCTAGGAGACCTGCAGACCAGGCGCAGAATCAAACTCAATGATGGCGGAATATTATAAAGAAAAAAGAGGAGGCGGGGGTGGGGTGGGGTGGAGAAGCTTAAGACCCGCCCCCTAAGACCCCTCTAGATGCACAGAAGACGTCATTAAATAAATACTTTACAAGATGATTATTCATCAAGCACAGATCGGATCATTTACCGCAGATATCAGTGTAATCAGCATCACAGCGCATTATGGCCACCACTTTACTTCATAGTGCTAACCTGCTGACAGGTGCTTTTTTAAGGAGAACCTTATCCAAGATTTTTCAGCCTATTGACTGTATGCTTCTTTTAGGATCCTTCCTAGGTAGCGCTGGAGCTCCTCATTGTGTGCACATGCACAGCGCCTCTTCCGTACTGGTGGCTGTGCCAGGTATTGCAGCACTGACAGTCTCCTTAACGTGAAGAGACCTGATCACACCCACCTGTACGGAGGAGGCACCAGTCAATTGTAATTATCGGGGAGTCCAAAGGGTCAGACACTTACTGCTCAGCCATAAACCCCTTTACATCCATCTCTCTTCTGAGATTACTTTCAATCCATTTCTTATGTTTTTGCTACAGATGAGATTATTGTGTAAAGAGGTGAAAGCTGCATCTTTCTGGGGAGGTTTAGTATTGGCCTTACGCCAGTTTTCTGGTATTAGAAGGTTGCAAACTTTGCACGAATATTTGTGACTTTTTAGGTCTGGACTTCTGGATACGCTGAGCACTTCTGGGTATGGACACGTTTTAATCCCTGCCTGTAATCTGTGTTCTGATTGGATGGTGGCAAACAACTTGCAGAACTTTTCATTTAGTATTGGTTTAACGAGAACCTTTGTAATACAAAGACATGGCTGAAATACTGATTTCATTGATACCTTAAGTGAAGGTTTCGGAGGCAGTGGACAGGCCGGGGAATCACAGACAGGGAGGAGAAGACCCAGAGTACAGTCCGGCCCTGTGCAACAAAATCTGTTTAGCAGGAAACGTCAAATAGTGAAGTAATACTGATTATATTGACACCTTTGAAGAAATCGGTTTTGTGGTTGTTTTTCCATAATCACCATTTGCGTTTTCTTCAGGGGTCAGACATCACTCTGGGTCTTCTCCTCCCTGTCTGTGATTCCCCGGCTCCTCTGCTGCCTCCGGTCTATGTATAACCTACCTCCTCTGTTTGAAATCACTGCAGTGACCGGTCATTCACAGACTAGAGGCAGCGGAGGAAACGGGGAACCACAGACAGGGAGGAGAAGACCAAGTGCACAATCCATCTTCTGTGCACCGAATTCTCATTAGTAGGAAACGTCAAATGGTTATTAAAGAAGAGCCAGAAAGTGGATTTCTTCAACAGTATCAACGTAATCCGTTACAGCGCCAATACAGCCTTGTCTTTATATTGCTAAACGATGCTGACAGGTTATTGTTTTACGTTTTTCAGACAACTGTAAAACTCCTTTAAAGTACTATTCACTGGGTGAACTGTAGGGTTGTTTCGCTTTGCTGGTCCCATAGTCTTCAGTGTCCACTTTTGCCGCCATTATTAAAGGGGTATTCCGATCTACGCAAGTCATCACGCGATTGGTAATGGTTGATAGATCAATGCCGGCCTCATCAGTCACCAGACTTGTCTACATTCATTCCTGGGTGCAAGAGAGGAAAAGATGGCTGCCGTGTCTAGTCACAGACATGCCCTGCTCATCATGCCTATGGTATTGAGGAAGATATCTAAGCCCTCGGCGGGGGTCAGCTGTCTTTTGTATCTTCCGTGCCATAGACTAACAATGGAATTGCAGGGTGCGTGAGTGACCGATCCCTTCATACAGCTCCTCCTGGGTCATATCGGGAAACACAAATCCAATGTCCTAGAGGTTGGGCTGGTCCTAGTGGGGATACCCACACAAATATAACCATTATCACCTATCCAGTGGATATATACTAGAATACCTCTTTATAGGGGGATTGTATATACTAGAATACCTCTTTATAGGGGGATTGTATGTGCAGTGTCTTCATATAACTCGTCTACACTGTTTCCATGCAATGTATTCGTGATTGCGCTGGAAAGCAAAATTACAGTAATTTAAAGGGATTTTCCTAAAAGATTAACTTGCTGACTGCTTGGTACTCCAAGGAATCCCGGAAACGGAGCATGTGCACCTCCGCTCTATTCAAGACGCAGCTCTGCAGAGAGTGGGCCCCGAGTGATAAGTTATCGCCTACCATTGGGGATAACGTGATTTTGGGGAAACCCCTTTAAAGATTTTGCCATCTTATATGATGCAGAGCTATTGTGTTTCATGTCAAGTATAAAGAAAGCCAGAAAGCTCTATCTGATAGTTGATGCTTAAAGTGACCCTCTAATCTGACACTGAAAAGTGTCTACATATTTCTTATGCATCATCCCCCCTACCTGGTTGTCTCGAGTGTGATGAGACCTTAGGTGGGATATGGAATCAGAAGATCACAGTGTTATGTTGAATACAGATCCACTTTAGAGCCGTTCACCATTTACCCCTAGTAGGTATTTGTTTATTCTCTTTGGTACTGAAGGGGTTAAGGTTCCTTTTCTATCCTGCTGTGATTAACATATAGTTGCAATCTCAGTTTCTGCCACTCCCTTTCACTATATAAACCCACTCCTTTCTCTCTCCTATGCCGGCTATAATTCATTCTATGCTGACCTGTGAAGGAGTTGTCTTTGGATAAAGCTGTGGTTATCTTTCCAGCGGATGAGGCGGATTCCCTCTCTGGCTCTCAGGAGAAGATTTGGAGCTCTATTGTTGTATCTGTTCCCCTTGTTTGTCTCTCTCCCTGTGCTATCTTTATATTAGTAGTAAGACTGGCGCCTTGCTTGCCTGCTCACTAGTCAGGGCAAGTCCAGGGCCTAGACACGTGATCGCGCACAGGGGGGAAAGGACCTGTCTAGGGACGATAGGGAGCTCAGGGATCAGTCACAGGGAAGTTAAGTGTTGACCACTCTTCCTATCATCAGGGCCTTCCTTGTACATCTTTCCTCCTGTTGCGCCAGGCAATCCCTCACTCCGACTTGTCAGTGGTGCTCACTGCCTACCGTTGCCTCCACCACTGACACCAGCATACCTGCCCTGCTGCTTACATGATGGCCACCATGGTGGCATGGGGAGCACAGTAGTAAGTCTGAACCTGCACCTGCCTGTTATGTGCTATGTATGCAATTTCAATGGCTATCTTGGATGAAGGAGGACCTGAACACTGGTCCCAGTGGTGAAGTGATGGGCAAATAGGGCACCAGCTAGGGTGACTATACATGAGAAATATGTTGACAGTTGTCAGTGCCCGGGTGCAGGGTCGCTTTAAGGTATAGCTATGAGTTTGCATATGGCTCCCTCTGACGTCTGATTATCCCTCGTGTCATAGTCTATGAGAGCCTCCACAGGACCCCACTCTGATGAGCTTTGATCAGAATAATCAGTCTGTATTCTTGTATGTGAGAAGATCCGACGTGTGAATCAGCCCTTAAAGACGGGAAAAGAAAGATGGTTTCCGGGACAATGAATTCATAGAATTTCAGGTTCTTTTATGTGTTTCATCATTCACGTTACAATCATTAAAGCACAAACTACATGTTCTATTCACTTATTATAATACCCCATCGATGAGGATCTGAAACGCCTTAAAATTCGTTATTGGGCTTCATTTTGCATTTGGGGGGAAGCGATTTTACGTTACTATAAGATGCCGATATTTTTCTTGTAAAGTATTTAAAAAAAAAAAAAAGGAAAACTTTTATTGAACTTTTTAACTGTTTGTGAGAAGTGAATGTATCTTATTTTGTAAGCAGAGCTAATAAATGTCTTATGTAGCATCGTGTCTGACAATTATGTTCATTGCGCCATTTTTGTCCCTTGGCCATGTTACAGCTAAGCCCCATGCAGCTAATGCTACATTGGCACGGGCTGTGGCCGTAGATGGTGCAGATCCTGTGCTAAATACAAAACGTTGTTGTTTTTTGCTTTACAATTGGTTTACATTCAATGTTATTTTAGTAAGTAGGCGAATTGCTATGATACCCAATCACCTAATGATTATAGGGGGTCCAACGTCTAGGAACCCATCAATCCAGCTCAGTTTATCCCTGCATCAAAGCATTAGCAGAAATGGCAAACTTGGTGGGTTCTCACATTTATCTGAGACATTTGTTAAAATGACAGGCAGACAAGGGGCACTATTAAGATGGCGACATTGTGTAGAGGGGTACGCCGTGGGCGGAAAAGGAATGACAAGGTGGGGAGATTGTGATTATATGGCGGTTGTGGTTCCCAATGGCGGACAGGGTGGCACAGTTAATAGAGTGTCCTGCGAAATGTTAAATTACCATTTTAGAGCTGAGTAAGGCTGAATAGATCAAATAGGTTAATGTTACCTTGATTTACAATTGCATACAAGAGCGGTAATAGATATGGGTGTAAAGGGAACTGATATAGACAATGTTGTGTTTCCGGGGGTGTTATTTGACTGATACACTCTAGAAGGAAGGGAACTGTTAAATTGATGAACGACGAGTCCGGAAGGAAGTGCGCATGCTGGATTAACACAATTGAGACGCCGGGGCATGCGCAATTGAAAGAGACTCTTTGACCAACCAGCGCTTATGGTACGGCGCATGCGCAGTGTAACCTGTCCCCTATTGGATGAGGAGCGGAGGGGCGATATTGGAGGATACGTCAGGGGATTATCGCTATGGTAACCCACCTGACGCCGGCCCGGATTGGCTAGTGATACAACAAGGAAGTGACTATGGGAATTATAGTATTATGCCGTAATACGGACATTGCCTGTAACATTTATATATGGATCATGGACATCTTAAGCATCGGTATGTGATAAGGAGGATGATGTTAGGACAGGGTAATTTTATCCTTAGATATATTAATGTATAGTGTTAATTGTTTTGTATATCACATGATTGGTGGAATGTAATTGAGGGGAGGAGTGTTATACTATATAAAGCGAACTGTTTATGTGTATGTTGTTGCTTGATAAAGGACATAGTCCGAAACGTCGCTTGCACTGGGGTGCTGGAATAAAGAAATTGCAAAGGATCCCGTTTGGTATGTGGTGCTGTCCCTTTCTAATTTATTGCTTGTTGACTAGGATGACTCCCTAGTAATGGACGGGCACCACAATGGAGGTTTAATTTTTCCTCAATTGCTGTGGGTGCTGCAGGCTTTTTGTTGATTTAGGACTTGTGATGATGTCAAAGGAGGGTAGGAGTCAGGCGGGTCACATGATCAGCTCCTCAGTATGTAGCCAGGACTCTACCATGGTGCTGGATGAGGTGAAGTTTGTGGTGGATTTACAGTGTAAATGAATGTAGCAGAGCTGTGTATGTATGAGGTATATGGAGTGGAGCTGAGTGTACGAGTGTGGGCGGGGCCGAGTGTGGGCGGGGCCGAGTGTGGGCGGGGCGTGCGGGGCCGAGTGTGGGCGGGGCGTGCGGGGCCATATGTGTACGAGGTGTACGGAGCGGAGTCGCTTGTGTACGAGGCGTACGTGGTGTACGGAGCTGAGTGTGTACTAGGTGCACGGAGCGGAGCCATGTGTGTACTAGTGGTGGCCCCGCGAACATGCCGCGCCTATAGTCCCGGCCGCCTCTGCCGGCAGCATTCTTCTCCCGAGTCCCGGCCGCCGCTGTCCACCTCTCTGCAGCTCAGCACGGTGGGGAACAATGATGTCATCACTTAGCGCCGCTGTGCCGAGATGTGCAGAGTGGCAGAGAAGAGGTATTTACTTTTTATTTTTTTAAGTTTTTTTTTTAGTGAGTACATTGATGGGGAAACTATGTAATGTATAATATAATATAATATATAATATAGGAGGACAATAGGGGTGCAATATACTATATGGAGAACTATTGTGGCCCATTATAGTATATGGAAGACTATGGGGGTGCATTATACTATAAGGAAGGCTATAGGGGATGCATGATACTATATGGAGGACTATGGGGGTCTAATATGCTGTATGAAGAGAGCTATGGGGTGCAGTATGCTATATGGGCTTGCATTATGCTATATGGAGGACTGTGGGGGTTCATTATTCTATATGATGGACTGTGGAGGAGCAATATGCTATATGAAGGACTGTGGGGTGCATTATACTATTTGGAGGACTGTGGGGGTGCATTAATCTATATGGAGGACTGTGGGGATGCATTATTCTATATGGAGGACTGTGGGGTGCATTATACTACATGGAGGAGTGTGGGGGTACATTATTTTATATCGAGTACTGTGGGGGTGAATTGTTCTCTGTGGAGGTCTGTGGCAGTGCAATATGCTATTTAGAGGACTACGGGGTGCAGTATACTATATGGAGGACTGTGGGGGTGCGGTTTTCTATATTGAGGACTGTGGGGGTGCAGTCTATTTTATGGAAGACTATGGGGGTGCATAATATATGGAGGAATGCAGTATACTATGTGGAATACTATGGGGGTGTATTATATTATATGGAGCAAATTATACTATATGGAAGCCATTATAATATTTGGAGGGCTCTGTGAGAGGCATGATAATACTTTGAGGGCTACGAGGGAGCCTTTATACTTTATGAAGGGCTATTTGAGGACTGTGTTGGGGACCATTATACTGTACATAGGTCCATTTTACTACATGGAGAGCTGGGCGGGGTCATAATTGGGGATCATACTGTACTGGGGTAGTTGAAGGAGGTACAGTAGGGTCATCCATACTGTGCGTGTGGAGGAATGCACTGTGGGGGGATCATACAGTGTTTGTGGGGCACTTTTGTTGGCATCACACTTCATCGGGGCAATGAAAGGGGAATCTAGGGGCTTCAGTTGGAGGAAAATTACTTTGTAAAGGCTGACATGTTGTGAGAGATGTACCTATGTGACCCAGCCAAATATTGTTTTTGTTGGGGGTTTCCCAATTTGCACTTCTGCTCTGGGGCTCCATGATTTCTATGATGCAGGATGCATTGTCCCTCTGCTGGAGGACTGATTGGCCATAACTTAGGCTGGTGTCAGATTTGCGTTTGTGTCTGCATGCGCAGGGCATGCAAACGCAGGACAAACGCTGCCATACTGATGTGAACGCAGCGGAGATTCTCCGCATGCGTTCACATCAGTATGGTTCCTGGCCAGCCAATCAGCGATCTAGACGGGAGGCGGAGATCCTCCTCCTCCCGGCCGCTGCCGACGAAATTTCAGTTTGATCCGCAGCGTTCTCCTGCGCCGCCATGCGGGGGACACTGCGGATCCATTGAGATCCATGCATTGTTTCTGCGCTTGCGGGCACTTGCTGATAAAACAAGCGCCTGTGAATGCACAAAAAATGCAACATTTTGCATTTGTAGGGCGGAGGAGGGCGCATAAATTATGCGCATCCAAACTTAACCGTTCCCATGTTAAACATAGGAACGCAGTGCGCATGCGTTTGGCTGCGTTCTGTTACGCTTGCGTTCCGAACGCAAATGTGAAACCAGCCTTACACACCAGGTCCAGTACTGCCCCTCGGTACATTCAGGCATCCAGCCATCTTTCTCCTGAGCAGTGGTTGGTCGGTGGTGCTCTTCCCCCTTCCTGCTCCCACATCCTTTGCTCAACCTAATAGGAAGGACCCTGTTATTAATTACTTAAAGACAGCCCCGTGTGTGGCACTTGTGATTGGCTAAGCAATATGGGAGTAAGTGTGGTATGTTGGATGGAGGAGAAGCGCCATTTTACCAACTTAGTGCAGTGGCAGCTTGTTGATGTTCAGACTGCAGGTCGTTACCTGTGGTGTGTGGACGGTGCTGCATGTTGACATGTCTGACTAGTCAGTGCCAGGCAGCGGTACAGAGTTTTGTAGGCGTGTGCCAGAGGTTGGCAATCAGTTCTGCCTCCTGAGCTATAAGGATGTAGGACTGTGTCTGCCTACAGGACCACAGCTGTGCCAGTTGTCATTATGTGTCTAAATGCTTGTGCCAAGCCGCCATTGCCATTAATGATTCTTGTTCTGGATTCTTCTGTGTGGTTCTTGTATGTGCGTGTGATGGCGCTGACATCTTTTTTCTGTTTCTGTAAACTAAAATGTCCACTATTTTGCTCATTTACACAGGATAAATATAAATCTGTATGAACCAGATTTATTTTTATCAATTTAAAAAACTTACTGGTGGGGGGGCGCCGTTTTGCAGTTCTCCTCAGGCAGCAGAGAGGCTAGGTTCACCCCTGAACGCAGGGTTAAAATTTCCCCTCAATACATAGTCTAAGATGTTCCCTGAGTCAAATGAGGTGCCTGGGATAGTAACTAACTGTTCTTCGCTATAACAGAATGGTTTAACAAAAAATTATTTTGCACATAAGTCACACAGTAAATGGGCCTCCTGCTGCATACTGGGGGCAGTGTGCGGCCTCCTGCTGTATACTGGGGGCAGTGTGCGGCCTCCTGCTGCATACTGGGGGGCAGTGTGCGGCCTCCTGCTGCATACTGGGGGGCAGTGTGCGGCCTCCTGCTGCATACTGGGGGGCAGTGTGCGGCCTCCTGCTGCATACTGGGGGGCAGTGTGCGGCCTCCTGCTGCATACTGGGGGGCAGTGTGCGGCCTCCCGCATACTGGGGCGTGCCCTCCTGCTGCATACTGGGGGGCAGTGTGCGGCCTCCTGCTGCATACTGGGGGCAGTGTGCGGCCTCCTGCTGCATACTGGGGGCAGTGTGCGGCCTCCTGCTGCATACTGGGGGCAGTGTGCGGCCTCCTGCTGCATACTGGGGGCAGTGTGCGGCCTCCTGCTGCATACTGGGGGGCAGTGTGCGGCCTCCTGCTGCATACTGGGGGGCAGTGTGCGGCCTCCTGCTGCATACTGGGGGGCAGTGTGCGGCCTCCTGCTGCATACTGGGGGGCAGTGTGCGGCCTCCTGTGCAACTGGGGCAGTGTGCGCTCCTGCTGCATACTGGGGGCTGTCCACTATTACCATATATGGGCATATAGTGGACATGCACATACTGATAAATAGGCCTTTTTTATGGCAACTGACTAAGGCGCGGGGGTAAAATTTCCCCTCAAGACATAGTCATAGATGTTCCATGAGTCAAATGGGGTGTGTGCAAAATTTTGTGATTGTAGATGCAACAATGTGGATTGCTTTAGTGGACAAACACACACGCACATACATACACTCTATTTTTATATATTTATAGATAGATAATATATACACACTCACACATATGTACACTATACACAAACAACACAGGGGCCTCACCATGGCTGCAGACATCGCTTCTCTCCGTCCTTGGCTCCTTCCTCGGGTGAAGAGGGGTCAGAAGTTCTGGGGCGAAGAGTGATGGCACCAGCTGGAAATGACTTGGGGGGGTTCTTACTCAGCCAGAATGTGAAGCAGGGCACCATTGACGCAGCACAGTGCTTCCTGTCCTCGCACTGCGCTTCCTGTCCTCGCACTGCGCTTCCTGTCCTCGCACTGCGCTTCCTGTCCTCGCACTGCGCTTCCTGTCCTCGCACTGCGCGTCATCTGGTCATTCACTTGCCCGTCACCTCTCTGACTTCTTGCGGTCACATCTCAGTAAGCGCCACTGAAGTGGAGCAGGGTCCACAAGTCATGGGGACTTGTTATCTGCGTGTGGCGACCCCACGGAAGTCTGTCGGCCGACGCTTTCTAGCTAAGGCCAGCCATGGAAACATGCAAGTCGCAGCCAAATGACAGTGATGTCACATGCCTGTAACGTGCGGGTCAACGTCACTGCCAGCCTCTGATAGGCTGGCCGCTATTTTAACTAAGTGCAGGCTTCGGATACAGCAATACATTTCAACAAAATGTGAACTGAACCTGTAAATGCTGCTTCTCTCCTGAATCTGGCATTGCTTTCCTTCCTTGAATGTAACATGTCATTTTTGCAAAGTGGGCAGGTCCACGTGGAAACTCCCATGGAAAAAAGTGAGGGCCATACCCACTTGGCTAAAAGACCAGATTTGCATACAGGAAAGAGTAGGGCATATCTCGGGAATAGAGAGAAACATGAAAATAGAAAAACAATGGAGGATTTAGGAGAACAGTAGCATTTACACCAGGGCTAAAATAAAGTAAAATCTATGGCATAGGGTATAAACTGATTAGCATACAGCCAGGGATGGGCAAACTGGGCAATTACCCAGTGCTCTCAATCTGTTAGTGCAAAACTGCTATTGTTAACACTATCCGTATGGTCTCCAATGTGGCTACTGCAGATGAACATTGTGTGTATGGATTGCTTATGCTCGAGCAGACATCATTGTTTTTGGCAGGTGTAACAAGCTGATGTGCTGCTGATAACATGATGCTGTAGGGCAGGGGTCCCCAACCTGTAGCTTGGGAGTCACCTGCAGCTCTTACCTGTGATGTTCGGCTCGCTACTATCTTCCAGCATGGTGCATTAGCACCAAGTCTAGCAAACATCCATGAAGAGCAGTCACCAGATGGTGACTTTTGTGAGTAGCTCCACAAAGAAGAGTAGATCTGAATGGGGTAAGGTAGAAACCCCTAGATCTTGGTATTCTGTCTCAGTGGGATTTTTCTGGAAAAGCTTTGGCTGTCAGTGTGGCGCCCCCTGCGGTCCGTTCGCCACTACTAGTTTGCGGCAACTGGGATTGGCAAGTCCCAGAGTGAGCGGATAAACCCAGGTAGTAGGATGGCTCAGGCAGCTGTCGGACGGCACAGGGAGAAAGGTGGTGGGACGTCGGTACAGGAAGCGGTCAGGGAAAGGAAGAGGATAAAGGGAAAACCCCACAAGAAGTAGGGGTCATTTAGTCGAGGCAGTCACAGGGGACAAAGGGACAGAGAAGACAGAGCATGGACCCGGAGGCCTGAGCTACGATGAGGCCTATCCTGGTCCCAGGGCTACAGACTGCAGAGAGATGGAGGGAGTCCTAGGGGCGTGGGCGGTGAGCGATCCATAAGTGTGCCTGAATCTGCTGTGAAGCAGAAGGACAGGGCGAGAACCAGTGACCCGGTCCTGAAGGTGGTGGAAAGGCTCTAAGCTCCAACCACAAAATTGGGGGCCACGGGATCTCCAAGAGCTGTGGCAAACTCCCGACGCAGCGCAGAGAAGGCAGCCGTACTAGGGCCAGGGGACCCTGGCAGTTGAACCAGAAGTCCCGTGGCTGCTAGATCGGGGCTCTGCGTACGGAAGCGCGTGCAGGAAGGAGGAGAACAGGCAGCGCTGAGAAAGGAAGCCCAAGAAAAAGGAACACAAAGGAGGTATACTGGACAAGCCAGCCAGTTTGCCAAGGACTACTGGAGCCGCCGCTATACTTGCACTGTAACCTGAAGTACCTTACGAGAGAAGCCAAGCAAACCGGGTTAAAACTCAGCATTGTGTCTGACTGTTCACTTCGCACCTGAAGAGCGGTAGACTGAAAAGCCACACAGGCAGCAGGAGCCTGCCTGAGAGTACTCCTGATCCTGCCCCGCAGCCAACTCGGTCCCGCTGAGACATCACGGACATGGAGACATCACCCCAAATCACCTTTACTCTGGATGCCCTGGGGACATGCTCCTCCCGTGGGGAGCTTCACCATCACAGATGGAACTCCATCATCCTCTAAGGTCATGGACTGGCCCCTACCGGTCGCCTTCCATGGGTGGCGTCACAACAAACACTTTTCATTTTTTTTTTACCCTTTTCCAATCCCCTTTTTTTTACTGACCGACCAATAAGGGACCACAGACCGGATCATGCCACCATGACATCCCAGAGACCCTGAGGATGACATCCATAGGGCACCGCCCAGAGTGCCCCACATCCCCCGCTAGGGCAAGTTAATTACACCGGTAGTGGGGGCTCGGATGTCACTATATTGTGAGGGGGTGGGAGCTGGAAGTGGCTTGTGATCCTCTCTGAGCTGGATGTGGCTCACAATCTCCTCTCAGAGCTGGATGTGGCTCACAATCTCCTCTCTGAGCTGGATGTGGCTCACAATCTCCTCTCTGAGCTGGATGTGGCTCACAATCTCCTCTCTGAGCTGGATGTGGCTCACAATCTCCTCTCTGAGCTGGATGTGGCTCGCGACCCTCTCTGAGCTGGATGTGGCTCGCGACCCTCTCTGAGCTGGATGTGGCTCGCGACCCTCTCTGAGCTGGATGTGGCTCGCGACCCTCTCTGAGCTGGATGTGGCTCGCGACCCTCTCTGAGCTGGATGTGGCTCGCGACCCTCTCTGAGCTGGATGTGGCTCGCGACCCTCTCTGAGCTGGATGTGGCTCGCGACCCTCTCTGAGCTGGATGTGGCTCGCGACCCTCTCTGAGCTGGATGTGGCTCGCGACCCCCTCTGAGCTGGATGTGGCTCGCGACCCCCTCTGAGCTGGATGTGGCTCGCGACCCCCTCTGAGCTGGATGTGGCTCGCGACCCCCTCTGAGCTGGATGTGGCTCGCGACCCCCTCTGAGCTGGATGTGGCTCGCGACCCTCTCTGAGCTGGATGTGGCTCGCGACCCTCTCTGAGCTGGATGTGGCTCTCCAGGTCAGAAAGGTTGGGGAACTTCTGCTGTAGGGGAATGGAAGAGGTTAAAGGCCACGCTGCCATGAGATAAAGATAAGTACTGGATCTTCGATATGTGTCTTTTTTCAATGCATTTCGGAGTAACACTCCATCAGGACCATCATAATGTGTTACTCCAAAACGCGTTATATAAAGTCAAATATTGAGAGTCCAGTATTCATCTTCATCTCACGGCAGCCCCTTCCATTCTGTTATTTAAAGTATTTACGGTACTGGGGCTGCTGTATGTCTATAGCTTGTTCTAGTGGTTGTATCTAACAACCCATCCAGGTGAGTAAAACCCATATCTCTTAAGGAGGATTTACACGTAGCGATCCCGACAATGATCCTGCCTGACGGGGATCTCTGGTGCATCGCTATGTGGTCGCTGGTGAGATGTCAGACATGCAGATCACGACGGTCGTTGGGATCGTTCGGGGGTCTCGGGCGCAGAATGGGGATCAGTGGTAAGTCTGCCTGTCACACACAGCGATGCAGCCTGGCCAGCGGGAGATCTCCCAGCGGGGGGCTGATCACTGCTAAGTGCCGCATGCAGCGAGATCGCTGTGACATCACTGCTAAGTGCCGCATGCAGCGAGATCGCCGATACGTCACAAAACCAGTGATGTCACAGCGATCTCGTTACGTGTAAACCAACCGTTAGACTTCACCTTGTGTCACAGATAAGACCCTACTCTGCTTGTTCTCTTCTTATTCATGAAGTTAAAGAGAATCAAGACCCATCTTGTTAGTAAATAGGTAAACACCCTGAGTATAACGGAAAATGTCATCTTTGATATTTTACATAAAATACAAATACAATAAAATGGGGTGTTTAATAGAGAAAATAGTATCAAAATTTTGTTTCTCCTAAGAGTAAACACACATAAAACTCCTCCAAATCGTGAATAGTAATGAAGGGTAATCGGCACTAATAACCATAAAATAATCTGGCGGAAGGGAAGGCAGGGTAAGTTAGCTATCCTCCTACACAATTTCCAGTCTGTGTGTGAGGCTCTATTTGTGCCTTACTCAAAATGGGAGGATAATTGCCATTAAATCTATCCCATAGTAAATTCACGTAAAGTGCCATTATAAAGTGCCACTTAGTGCTTACCCATTAAAGTGATGGGGATGCCTGTGCACCTAAAGGCCCCAACGCGCGTTTCACTTCCTTAGGTGAATTTACTATGGGATAGGTTTAATGGCAATTGTCCTCCCGTTTTAACTAAAACACAAATTGAGCCTCACACATATATAGACTGTGAATGGTTCTGTAGGTGGATAAATAACTTACCTTGCCGCCTTTTCAGCAATATGTTTTACGGTTATTGGTGCCGATTACCCTTCATTACTATTCACTTTTTGAATGGGGTTTGTGTGTTTTTATCCTTATGAGAAACAGAATGTTGATACTATTTTCTCTTCTAAACGTATGTATTGCACACACTGTTATGTAAAATATTAATAAGGATTAGATTTTACATATATGTGGAGCCCACCCGGACCGGGGTACTGCTGGAGATGTCACGGGGGTCCTGGTCCGGACCATGTCCCGGGTTTCGCACGTAAATGGGGGAATATTTACAGGGGAGTTTGTCTTGACGCCACCCACGGGTTATGGTCAGGGTGAACACCGCTGCTGCTGAACCTCCGGGGATGATGTTTGGCAGCTGGAGATGGAACGGCTCTCCGGGGCAGTGATAGCCTATGATGGATGCTATAGATGTTGCAGGATAGGGATGATAGTGGAGACGGTGGCTGCTTGTGAGGGAAATTAGGGCTCGAGTACAAGGATCGCACACACTCACGGTTTTGAAGTTTTCCAAGTCTTTACTGGAGATGTTCTTTAGCAGAGTACTGTCCACGGAGTCTGTACCGGGCTGGGTTGCTCCCACCCTGTCCGGGTCCTCAGCTTCCCACTGCTGCGCTGTGTGTGTGGTCCTGCTGCTGCTTTAGCTGAGCTGCTGGCATTGTCTCTCCTCACAGGTACTCCCTTTGCTAGGCAACTTGAGTCTTTCCGTGTGCTTCTGACCCCGCCGTATTGCTTCGCTAAGGTACAATGTAGATCTACAACCTTCACTATCCCGGTGTTTACTGTGCTGCTTGTGTCAGTCAGTTTCGGATCCGATATCCGGTCTGTGTGCTCCTCCGGGGCGAGTGGTGAAGTCACTCAGTCTCCCAGATGTGTTCCTCTGTTTCTTGTGCTCCTTCCCTCAGTCCCTGGCTAGGCCTGGAGTCGAGTAGCAGACTGTAGAGAATCCGGAGGCAGCCTCTTTACACTACAGTCTCTGTTTTCCCAGAAACTGAACTGAACTCCTTCCTCTTTTCCCAGAATATATAAGGGAGCTGCTTTAGCTCCCCCTTCTGGCCCAGAGGTGCTAGTGCAGTGTCAGGTGTTGTGTGGGGATTTAACCCTTTGTGTTGTTTGTGGCACTTTAACCCCTGGGGTGCCACATATACTTGGGGTGTTTATTTACTAGCAAGATGGGCATTGAGTCTTTATAGTCCTTGTTGTAATTTATGGTTTAGAAGTTGCCCACCCCTTTGGATATTAACCCGTGGGTGGTCCCAGATCCCTGGTATCTGTTATTATTCACTTGACGGGGCCCGATTCTATTGAATCTAGAACGTGTGCGATTTATATATTAGTCCAGTTACTCCTGCTACTAATCACAGTGCCACCGAGGAGGGTGGGGGAGCCCACTGCTGCACGGGGTGGTCATGGCTTGCCATCCCCCTGTGCGCTCTCTTCGCCTTGTGCTGTCTCACTCACCCGTGTGTTTCCTCTTTGTGCTGCCTCTCTGTCCCCTGTTGTGTGCTGTCGTACTCATCACTGTGCGACATCTGACCCATGTGCTCTCTCCTTGTTGTGCGCAGTCACACCCCTATGTGACGTGTCTCACCTTGTGCTGTCTCTCCCCCGTATGCCTTATGTGCCCCAGTTTTATGCTGTCTCACTCCTGTGTGCTCCCTCTTTGTGCTGCCTCTCCCCCTGTGCTCTGTCCCGTTGTGTGTTGTCGTACTTATCGATGTGCGACGTCTGACCCGTGTGCTCTCTTTCCCCTGTGCGCCGTTTCCTCATTGTGCGCCGTAACACTCACCCTGTGCGACGTGTCTCCCCTTTTGCTCTCTCCCCTTGTGCGGTCTCTTCCCCGTATGGTCTATGTGCCCCAGTTTCGCGCTGTCTCACTCACCCCTGTGCAACGCCTCTTTCCCCATGTGGCTCTGGAGACACGGCGCTAGCCTGCTTTCCAGAGTGGAACATGAATGTGAGGAAGTGTAGAAGCAGGATGGGTCCGTGCCAAGGGCATGACAAAGTGGCCGCAGGGCAGCATTCATTAGGAGTCCAGTGTCCCGGATGACGTGTGGGGGCCCCCCCCATCACAGATGTCCTTTAGGTGGCGCTGCTTTCTTTGACTGATCGATCAAACTTCTTCATATTCCGCTTCAACTGTAATTTACACATTCTTATATGGGGTACTGTTTTCGGGACAAACTTATAGACACACAGACTGGATAGGGGGCGCTTAAGTAGATTGCGCCACTAGTGATCGTTCTTTGCCCATCAATCTTCGTCATCCTGCGTAAAGACGCCAGAAACAAGCGCAAAATAACTTGAATATTGTCAATGTCGCTCATTTAGTGGCCTGAACTCCGCGCATGTAAATGATCTTAATGTGTGTGTGTGTGATGGCGCAATATATTAGCATTTCTCTATATCCGATCCTGCATACAGTGGACGTTTCGGCGAGTGGTTAGTAGATACAGTATCATTGTAGATCTGTGTTCTTAGCTGCAGTCCTGAAAGTTTCCAGAAGGGGGCAGTATGATATTACTGTGCACATCACTAAAAATTCCTCTTCACCCCCCCCCCCACTAAAAATTTACACGGATAAGATCTTGTACCGTTTGTTTTTTTTATTGCATATTTAAATGTACATCATAAAAACAGTTTATTTCTCCGCTCTCTTCTACGACTAAACATTCTCATTCCTACTAACTAAATTTCACTATTATTTCAAATCTTTTTTTTTTTTTATTATTTTAGAACAGATGGACACATTTACAAATGTTCAGGTCTTTTCGGAGACAGGTTTTTTTAAAAAGTGTTTAAAAAAAAAAAATGGTCTATAGAGAACGAGAACGCCACCCCCCATGACATGAGCACCGGTCATTGGCACCAAGTAAACAAACAAGTGACGGCAGATAGCAAACCCCAATGGCAACAAGTGGGTAGACGTGAGATGAGCGGGGGGGAAAAAAAAAGTATTATTTGGCCAAGTATAAATAGTAAAATAAGAATAAACAACCTAATAGTAGAAAAACATAAAGAGGCACTTAAGAAAAGAACAGGGTGATGGGAATGTTTGGGAAGGGACTATTACTTTAGGTTTTGGTATATTCAGGTCTGGACGTGACTCTCGCACCAAATTTAATATCACAAAATAGAACTATAAACGTCTGTGATGGAGCAGAAGGCAAATGCCCAGGGGCATCCTAAGGCCGTGCACGCCCTGTGATGCCCGGAAGGGGTGTAAGCACCAGTTGAGTTCCTGACTGCATAGTAACACGACCTGAACCATGAAAACAGTGCGGCATGGTGGAAGGCGTCATCTCTGACTAAGGTGCACAGCACGTACTCGAGGGTCAGATGCCTATATGTGGGCAAGCGGTGATACAAGTAGAGGCTTGTGGGTACAATCTTAGGCCTCGGGGGGGAGGCAACCACTCCAGGTCCTTGTTCAGACTGTGCAGCATAAGAGTCAATCAAGAGACGTGAGTCTTTCTCTTCTCGTGGATCCAGCCCCAGTTTATAATAAAAAAAAACCTCAATCTATGGGAATGGAAGTATGGAGAAGCATAAATAGCAGTGCAATGAAAAAAGGAAACTGTCATATTTGGGAATAGGGTTTTATAAAGTATTTATAATAAAGCGGATCTCACAATACAAACTGCATACAGTGCTACATAATCTTACACCTGAGAAGACTGATGTATTTACTTTGATAATCCATGTAGGAATAACTGTATATTCCCAATATTAAGGAGGAGGATGGTAATCCAGCATGTTAACACAATCAAACTTTATTCCATAGGCAGTGGCGTTACTTCAGGCTCAGGGGCCCCGATGCAAAAGCTCCAATGGGGCCCCAAATTATTGCAAATCTTTAATATTAGTCTTTTTCTATGGGCCAAAGGGACTTTTGGGGCCCCCTAGGCTGCAGGGCCCGGGTGCCATCGCAACCCCTGCACCTACTGTAGTTACACCCCTGTCCATAAGTAAAAACGTTCAAACATTATAACAGCTTACGTGTTTCGGACACTTAGTCCTTACTCATAACCAGTGGGGTAACTTGGAGCTCATGGGCCCTGATTTAAAAGCTCCAACGGGGCCCCCAATTATTGCAAATCTTTAATACTGTTAATCTTTTCTCTAAAGGTCAAAGGGACTCTTTTGGGGCCCGGGTGCATTGCAACCTCTGGAGTTACGCCCCTGCTCATAGCTATAGCTACAACTGCCTGAAGCGCGTGAGCAGAACCACCCTACTTTTTCTTAATGTTTTTACCTATGGAATAAAGTTTGATGGTTTGAACCTACTGTATATCGGACAAGTTGCTGATTACCATCCTCCTCCACCTAATATTGGGAGTATACAGTTATTCCTATCCTCCTATCGATTGCATACTGGATTCCTGTCCTCTAGCTTTCCATGCACCTTCAGGGTTTCATAGGAAGACAGGGGGGGGGGGCTTTCTATCCCAATATTATTATTATTGTGCCATTTATTCCATGGCACTTCATAGGTGAAAAAGGGGCGTACAATAATTGTGAACAATCCAGGACACACACGCGTACAGGAATTAGAGTATGTGCACACATTTACGGTTTGGTGCATGTGTTTCCCATTCTAATGAATGGGTGAAATCTGCAGAAAAAAGAACACTGGAAGAATTGACAGCTGTAGACTTATTTCTGCAAGGAGAAAATACTAAACGCTTGCAGGATTCTCATTGACTTTGGTTTTGTGACAAATCTGCACTCAAATATGCAACGAAATGCAACGTGTGCACACAACCTAAAGGGAGGCGTCATCTGATTCATAATGCCCAGACCACAGGCAGATCCTGACAATTGTCAAATATACTATTACGATCCAGTTTGGCCCATAGCTAGAGATGAGACCAGCTTGGCTCCGCTTGGGCCGGCTCTTCCCAGCACTGTTGCAGGTGATTGAAAGGTTACTGCTTTGTGGGTACATGGGATCTGTCAATCAACAGATAATGGGCGAGGTGCCGGACTAGTCCGTTTCCTGGCTGCATGTTTAATGTATATTTTTTTCAATATCATGCTCTCAGGCTCTGATCATGGCATCCGCAGATTGGGCAGCATGAATCAGATGAGAATTTATTATTATAGCCATTAATTCCATGGTGCTTTACATGTGGAAAGGGTAAATAAAGACAAGAACAAGGTACATGGACAACATATGGCACACACATGTCCGCAAGGGCTCACAATCTACGAAGCAGCATACAGCCATTGTGATACTTTCAAAGTAAGTACACCAGGCTCATCAGGTGCACGAGATCTATTTAATGCTGTTTGCATTGTGAAGTCTGATGATAAACAATATCCAGTAGGTGAAGCTTCATTTTAATATCCTAACTGAATCCTATGAATACAATAGTAGTTAAAGAAGTGTAAAATTATAATAATGTCGCCTTTTCTGGTATTAGAAGCAAAGTGAGTGCAGTCTGGGCTACAGGACCGGGAACCAATGACAAACACATAGATCTGTTTCTGGAAGGGTCCTTGTTAAAATGATGGACAGCCCCTTTAAGGGCAAAATCCAGGCTGCCTCCACTGGAAAGTTCCTCTACCCACCTCTGGAGGTTTTAAGGTCATGGAGCCGGGTAGAAAAATTAAGAATAAGGAAAATGAAGAGTGAAGTCAGCAAATAAACTAAAAGAAGGAGCAAATGTAAAAAAGAAATGTAGTAAGGAGGGGCGAAACTACAATCCCACCCAGGCCCTGGGGCCCCAAATGTCCCTTTTGCCTATAGAAAAAGACTAATGTCCCTATTGTTTGGTGCATTCAGATCCCCCCCCCCCCCCCCCCCCCCCCCCCTGTGCAGAGATCCTCTATGGCCGCATGTAGACTAGAACAATGTAGAATTGCCCAAAAAATGTTCCCATATAGATTGGAGTCTGCCTCCAGTCCTGCAGATCCCCCCACATTGGCTACACAGACCCCATCACCTATGGACCTTTAGGCTGTGTTCACACTGGGCGTTTTTGGGCTGTTTTTGCTCAACAGTTTTTGTAGCCAAAACCAGCAGTGGGTGATTAAATCCAGAAGTGGTGACGTGTTTCTATTAGACTTTTCCTCTGATTGCTCTACTCCTGGTTTTGGCTACAAAAACTGCTGAGCAAAAACAGCCCAAAAACGCCCAGTGTGAACACAGCCTTACACCTATTGTGACGGGGACTGAGATCTTATCAGAAGCGGTTTAGTGAATACCTTACTGGTTTATAGGGGATATACCACTAGTGGGAACGATACAAAGTGAATCCTGCACTTTTTATTAGTCTTTCTGGGTCCAAACTTTGTTGCCGACTAGTTTATAATTCTATCCCTATGGTGGTAATACAGATCTCCAAAATGTAGGATAACATTGCTAATATCCTGCAACTGCCACTGGAGGGCGCTCACTGCCTGTTTCAAAATGTACACTGGGGTGAGCAATTAGTTCCCGAGGGGCCACATGAGTGACTGCTGCAGAGGCCGAACCAAGAAGATTAAATTAATTCTGCTCAATATTAATAACATTATAATTATTATTTTACAGTAAAATTAATTGTAGCACTTAATATTGAGCAGAATTAAGAATGCAGATATCTCCCTATGCACAGTATGAGCCCACACCCAGCCCCCTTTTTATACAGTATGAGACGCCACATAGCCCCTATATACAGAATGAGCTTCCAAACCGGCCACCACTTACAGTATAAGCCTTCACATAAACCCCTTATATACAGAGTCCCCACACAGCCTCCTACATACAGTATAAGCCTTCACATATCCCCTTATATACAGTATGAGCACCAAATAACCTCCTATATAAATTAAGAGCCATACATAGCCTCCTATTTACATGAGCCCCACAAAGCCTCCTATATATCTGCTATTTTACATGCTGATTGGTGATAGGAGCTGCCAGTCCCTCCTCCACCTATGTATTTACCGCCTATCCACTCCCTGAGAATATGGACAGCAGTGATGTTGGAAGGTGGAGGGCAGCAGTAGCGGAGGCTGGGTGGCGGAGGGCAGCAGTAGCGGAGGCTGGGTGGCGGAGGGCAGCAGTAGCGGAGGCTGGGTGGCGGAGGGCAGCAGTAGCGGAGGCTGGGTGGCGGAGGGCAGCAGTAGCGGAGGCTGGGTGGCGGAGGGCAGCAGTAGCGGAGGCTGGGTGGCGGAGGGCAGCAGTAGCGGAGGCTGGGTGGCGGAGGGCAGCAGTAGCGGAGGCTGGGTGGCGGAGGGCAGCAGTAGCGGAGGCTGGGTGGCGGAGGGCAGCAGTAGCGGAGGCTGGGTGGCGGAGGGCAGCAGTAGCGGAGGCTGGGTGGCGGAGGGCAGCAGTAGCGGAGGCTGGGTGGCGGAGGGCAGCAGTAGCGGAGGCTGGGTGGCGGAGGGCAGCAGTGCAGCCTGCGGTCCACTGTTTTCAGCCCTTTGGCTGTCTCTGTCCGCAGACCGGACTGGAATACCCAGAGAGCCGAATGTGGCCCACGAACCACCCTTTGCCCAGCCCCTGGTATAGGGAGCGCCCTCTAGTGGCAGTTGCAGGACATTGTAGGTTGTGTGTATGTGACAGTTACAAGTATGTATTCAGGATCTTACTCCCTTTAAAATTTGACCTATTTAAATAAAAAAAATAAAAAAATATGGTCAACAACATTACCCGGCTTACAGTACATTTCCATTTTAATTATGACTATAATGTAAAATATTCTAATACAGCACAAGCAGAAAATAAATAACACAGTTATAAGATTTAGCAAAGTGTGTGTTTGGGTGCAGCTTCACGATGGGGGTTGTAGTTCCTGAGCGGAGTGTGCTGCATTATCAGATCTGGAGGCATCAAACCGATAACGTGACATGTGGATTACATTCCCGGAGTATAACGGATCTGGATAGATGATGCCGGCCGCTGACCTACATCTGGGGAATTAGGAGAGGCCGGCGCTAATCCTCCATGTTACATGTGAATTGTGGGTAGATGTGGTGCAAGACAATATTTAAAGGGGGACTCTATTTTTGGCCGGGCTGTCGCCTTATGTAGGTAGGTGAGCTCCACCATCTGTATCTTGGTCCATTATTGGTGAAGCCACTTCTCTCTACTATAAAAGTGTATCATATCTATGTATCTGAACACGTCCATCACTAGATCTCCAAAACCCAAATAATTCATTGCACATTTTTGCCGCTGAGCAGCGCAGTTCCCCGGGTAAAATAATCCGGCATCTGACAACTTCTATAGAACTCTGCTGTGCTTTGTGATCTGAACCCGGCCAGTTGTCGCGTATGCCGCTATACAATAAATACATTTGATTTGCAGGTTATTTATATATATATATATCTTTAATTATTATTAACTAGTCTCTTATTCTCATGTGTTGCCCACATGCAGAGGAGAAACCGCCATGATGGGACCTCAACCGTCATCATTGAGACTAAACTCGTAAGACACCTATAGATCATATTCCCGTAATGGTGGACCCGCACTGCATATAGGCACCCATGGAGCGCCCCCCGACATGTTTGGCATAGTACATACAGTATTAGGGTTGAGCAGAAAAGATTTGGGAGAACCTGGGTCAACCAACCCATCAATAGTCCACGGCCGCCAGTTCACCCCACGTGTGGCATCCAGCGCCCCCTTCTGCCTAGTAGGCAGCATGTGCCATAGCATGACGTCATGAGCAAGCACTGCCATGCTCAGGTATTCGGTACTCACAATGAGCAATCGTCCGAGTCATAGGCCATAGTGATGAGCGAGCATTGCCGCGCTGGGGTGCTCGAAATGCGTAGTCGGCTACCCAGACAGGCGCAGCTCACATACCGGAAACATGCTCGATTTTCCAACTGACTTCCATTATATTTAGTACTCAAGTTGCGTTCATGCAAGCCACAGACTGCGCGTTTCGAGCCCCGGAGCATGGTAATGTTCACTCATCACTACACCCTATGATTCAGAAAAGGCACCGGGGATGTGTAAAGGAGTAGGGGGATGAAATGCCGAGGTCTAGGGGCCGCTGCTCATCTTTTTTACTCAACGCTAGTAAATAATAGTTGTCCCCATAAAATAATCTGGAGCAGGTTTTCCTAAAAACATTATTCCGTCCCGCAGTTAATCCACCTGGACATGAAAGACTAAAGTGACAGCTCTGTGTCGGCGCCCTTTCAGATGTGCAACACCCGGTCTTCAACTCTCTCGTGTGTTTCCAGGAGGAATGCATAATAATAAAAATGATAAAAGTGACAAAGGTTTCCATGATAGAGAATAATTTTTTTTAAACATGTCAGGAGAGCAGTCAGGTCCTCTTTATATATGATCCTAGATTATAGGAATGTGTAATCTGGCAGAATGTGGATTGTGCTTTTTGCACTTTAAAAATAAAAGTTTGATTATTAAAAAACAAAATGGACCATTTATACACAGTGGGTATGTATACATGTGCTCCGCACACAAATATACATAATACTGCAATAAATCACATATTCGACAAGTGCATGGAAACTACAAAGTATATACAAGTGTGCGCACACGTGTACGGAGCGCTATCAGCCGATACACGTGCGCGCACACACACCACTTTACATTACGTACATATGTACACATCCCACCCTCCCTCCAACGTCAAGGCAGTGTCACTGACAGTGCAGGCGGACTCCAGGTATGGTCTCTAGGGGTCATGGAAGAGATTTAGTAATTGAGCTTGGTGACGGGTCTCTCCCGGCTGCTCTCTGTCGTCTGGCTGGTAATGCGTTTACGGTTCCTCTTGAGTTTGGAAATGTCTTTATCGAAAACTTCACCTGACCTCAGGGCAGAGACCAGGTCGTCAAACTCTCCCTCCTCTTCTCCATTTTCCTTGGCTTTTTTGGCTTTGCGTTCCCGTTCCCTCTGTTCTTTGAGCTAAAAGGAGAAAAGGAGTTTGTTTAGACATCATAGACCATATTAACAGCAGTATTTACAAGGGTCTGGGCCCATCAAGAGGTTCTATGTAGGTGGGGCACGGAGCTGGGAGTGGAGCGGGGCACGGGCTGGAGCGGAGCAGGGCACGGAGCTGGGGCTGGGAGCGGGCACGGAGCTGGGGGCTGGGAGCGGGGCACGGAGCTGGGGGCTGGGAGCGGGGCACGGAGCTGGGGACTGGGAGCGGGGCACGGAGCTGGGGGCTGGGAGCGGGGCACGGAGCTGGGGGCTGGGAGCGGGGCATGGAGCTGGGGGCTGGGAGCGGAGTGGGGAGCATTTTTTAATAAAAATATTAAAGAATTACAAGAATTTAAATAAATATTGCCCACAAATGTGTTCATATTCTTTAATAATGAACCTTTGGAGATACAAAATACACTGAGCTAGCCCTTCTGGATGGTTGTATATATGATTGGTGTTATCACTTCTGATTGGTGCTGCCATATCTGATGAGTTTTTTTTTTTTTTTTTTTTTTTTTTTTTTTAGAGAATATAACCATATTCATCCTATTTTATTGTCTATAGCTTATATACTGCACTGTTAACAGCCTTAAATGTTTAAAGGACCCCCCACTGGAATATAACCAGATGCAAACCCTCCGCCTCCTCAGTGCAGATTACTATTAACAGATTCCTGTTTGCTGTTGAGCAATAGCTCAACAAGTTACACAGAGATGAAAGAATTTACCACTGGAGATAACGGCTGGCTATAATGGCTGAAAGCTGCGTATGGCTCCCAGCAAAGTGTGGGGATGTTCTGCACATCTGATGTTTGCAACATTTTCTGGTGGTAATATAAAAAGTTGTTCACCATGCTCCACGCCCCCCCACCAGCCTCCCACTGCTCCACGCCCCCCCGCCAGCCTCCCACTGCTCCACGCCCCCCCGCCAGCCTCCCACTGCTCCACGCCCCCCCCGCCAGCCTCCCACTGCTCCACGCCCTCCCCGCCAGCCTCCCACTGCTCCACGCCCGCCTCCCACTGCTCCACGCCCGCCTCCCACTGCTCCACGCCCGCCTCCCACTGCTCCACGCCCCTTTCTAATACTCCACAACCTTTAAATAAAGCAGAGACGGCACTCACCCGTGTGTAGATCGGCGCTTCCACGGGTCATAAGCGCGAAACGCTGCCGTCGTCATCTCGGCTCCCCTCCTCCCTCCCTGCACTGAATGTCAACGTTCCCTGAATAAACACCGATCTACACACGGGTGAGTGCCGTCTCTGCTTTATTTAAAGATTGGATTGATGTCTTGCTTTTGAGACAGGCACCTCCTGTTAACTCCTGATCGCTCCATGAACTTTATCCGCCCATGAAGCGGCCGGCTTTTGTGCCCTAACTTCCTCCTGCATTTGTCTAATACTCCACAACCCCTTAGGTCAAGCATGATGGAACAAAAATGAAAAATCTTACGCAATTTTTTTGCATAATTTACATCAAAACCTGGCATGAACTTCTGGATGATTGTGGAGCAATATGTCTTCAATTCTGGGCAGTGTAAGGTAACTTTGTTAGGTGGCCCCTGAAGGAGAAGCGGTGCTTTCTCACCTGTGCCTCGATACGTGCCCGGCGTTCTTCCTCTTCCTTCCTCTTCCTCATGTTCTCGTTTTCCTGTTTGGCTTCTGAAAACGCCTGAAGGAACTGATCGAAGATTCCAAAGAACTCATCCGGCTGGATCTTGTTGTTTTCCTCCCCAAAATGGCTGGCTGATTTCCCATACTAGAAAGAAAACAGGAGACAGGAAGGGTTAATCTGAAGAGTCAGTTTTAGGAAGGCAGAGGTCTGGCACACAGCAGTGGTATCGGTGTCACCGCCACGGGCCGTGCCCGTCCGTACAGGCAGCACACTTGGCACGGACACGTGACGCCGGCTTTTATCTAACGCGTGACAGTGAAGGCAGGAGGCACGCTCCGACATAAAACGAGGGCCGCACCGCAGGAGTCGGGGGGCTCGCCCTCCCAGCTTTGAAGTGGCTGGGAGCCTTTTATGGCCACATGGCCTTTTATTAAAACCAAATGTTTGTCTGGGGGCCATATTTGTGTTATTCTTGCTTTACAAAAAAAAATATAAAATAACATATCATTTAGAAGAGGCCGATGGTTCCCTAACAGCGGCACAAAGACAACGGCACTAGGTTTACTCCTTCCCCTCTAATTAAAACTGTTAATTACATGTTAGCAGATGGGATGTACAGAATGTGCAGATCTCGTATGGGACGGCTGTCTATATACACTGTATAGGGTAGGATCACTTTATATATGTGTCACCAATATAAAGCATTATTGGGGGACATGACCAGGTCTCTTCTATGTCATGTCCAAGGATATTCCTACATTTAGATACTTCATCAATTGAAGACCTGTCCAAGGAACACAGCTTACTATTCATTAAGCAATATGGACACCAGCATTTTATTTTACTTAAAGGGGTTGTGCCATGAACAATTGTACATTTTAAGTAATAGATCTTAGAATAATAATAAGTTCCACAATTGGACGTGTTAAATAAAAATGTTCCTGTGCAGAGATAATCTTATACGTATCCCTGTGTAATGTATGTGTCTGACCATGCAAGGACAGGTCGGATATACCACAGATCCTGGGCAGGAGAGGAAGTAAGAGTATACAGACATTACAGCTGGGGATCACAGAATATGAGTGTTATATTCTGTGATCCCCGGCTGTAATGTCTGTATGCTCTTATATTCTGTGATCCCCGGCTGTAATGTCTGTATACTCTTATATTCTGTGATCCCCAGCTGTAATGTCTGTATACTCTTATATTCTGTGATCCCCGGCTGTAATGTCTGTATACTCTTATATTCTGTGATCCCCGGCTGTAATGTCTGTATTCTCTTATATTCTGTGATCTCCGGCTGTATTGTCTGTATACTCTTATATTCTGTGATCCCCGGCTGTAATGTCTGTATACTCTTATATTCTGTGATCCCCGGCTGTATTGTCTGTATACTCTTATATTCTGTGATCTCGTGCTGTAATGTCTGTATACTCTCTTACTTCCTCTCCTGCCCAGGAGCTGTGGTATATCCGTCCTGTTCCTGCATGGTTGGACACATACATTATACAGGGGCACATTTATAAGACTATCTTGGGAATTTTCTTATAACACATCCAATTGTAGAACTTATTTTTATTCTATTAATTAAAATGTACAATTGTTTGTGGCACAACCCCTTTAAATGTGTTTATTTTGGGCTAAAATTGATTTTTGGAAGTGGGCTTCATTAAAGGGGCTATCCAGGCGTGGAGCACAAGTCTACAGTTACTGTATGTGATTGCAGACTTGTGAATCCCAAGAGTACCGTCACAACTGGCCATATCGGCAACGATTTCATAGGCGACGGAGGAGCGTGGCCTATTGCCGCTGACATCGCCGGTGCATCGCCTAATGTAAAGAGGCGATATCGACACCTTAGAGCGGTCGCCTGGTTTCGCAGCACTGCTCTGAAACAAGGCGAGCACTCTGGGGCGATGTGTACGCATCGCCCCATGTAACATGGCAAGCGCCGATGTTACAGGCGATGGGAGCCATAGGCTCCCATGTTACAGCATCGCCGCTGGGGTTTGTGGACATCAACTACTAGAAAAAAAGCAGCATCAAAAAACCTTACCATCCATGCCAAAAACAGAAACCAAGTGCACTTACAGGACTGATGAGCATGGGATTCCGTGACGTGGATCATCAGCTTAAATGTCTTGGGCCAATAAATGAACCAAAATCCCATCTATAAAGGTTTTTTATTTATCATATAAAAAACATTTGCACTTTTTTATCCATCCAGGGTGCAGTTGGGCCCATAGGGGCGCCATTCATCTAGTGGTGCAGAAGCATCGTACTGTGCGGAGCGGTTGGGTAGCTTTCAGACACTCTGCATCATATGTATCAGTGTGAATGGTGCTATATGCAGGCCCAGTGTATGCATGGCAGGTCGCCTCCCACATCTTGCTGGTAGAGGTGATTTATCAGCCTGCAGCTGGGCTTGCTTCACATTTGGGCTCTGACTGCATCCTGTAAGTGCGCTTGGTTTCTGTTTTTGGCATGGATGGTAAGGTTTGTGGACATCCCAGCGGCGATGGCGCCTGTAACATCGCCGATGGTATCGCCGCATATAAACATGCGACAGCAACGCTGGTGGGGAGCCCAAACACGTGTGCGCTCCCATGCGTCGCCGGTAATCTGTCCAGGTGTGACGGTACCCTTGCAGTGTGTGCGCCATCAGGATTCTCCAGTGTGAAGTTACATAATTCTGACCACAATTTAATTCGACATATCCAGCCTCTCACTCTATTCACTTTTACGGAGTGATGCCGCACATGTTTAGTCGGCACGTGACCCCATGTATGCAAATCACATGCCTGACTGTTCCCACCGCCGACACTGGAGAATCCTGACAGTGACTGCAGTCTTGTGCCCCAAGTGTGAACAACTCCTTTAAACATTTTTGCACCATTTGCTCCACTGTCTGTTGTTGGCTACAGAATGAGGTCACTACAAATCAGACCGTTAATTAATTGTATTTTTTGGAGTTCCTCTCTGTTCATTTATGGCCACAGATCACATAAAAGCTGGTAATACATAAGAGCAAGTCCGATAAAAGGGGCATTTACACTGCAAAATAATTGTGAGTGGGCGTTGTGAAATACTCGTTTCACCATTACCTTGTGGTATAAACAGGCTGACGATCACCCAATGAACAAGCAAAACGCTCATCCATCAGGTAAGTAAGCAGGTATGTAAATGACCGACAGTCAGTACAAGGTTACCTATCTGGAGTTGATCGGTCTGTGTTAACAGATCAAAGTTACTAAATCCCCTCCAGAACGAGCTCACTGACGGTGTGATCAAAGAACTCATTCTGCAGCCAGCAATGTGCATGGAAAGAAAGGCCCCAATTCATCAAGACGGCGTTCTGTACTCGCCAAATCAATGATGAAACAGGCGCCTCTTAAGGGAATGTGGCAAATTTTTGGAAATTGTGCAACAGACATAGAACTATAAGCCAATCATGGATTTGTGTTGTAAGTTATGATGAATTTGTTGTTCGTCCGCTACGTTTCACAATGTTGATGGAACTAACCAGGACTGCAGTGTAAAGGCCGATGAGGGCAAAGAAAGTGACCTTTTAAGCGATTTTACACCAGAAAGCTACTGAAAACGACTTCATCAGTTGGGGCTAAATGCCTCTAAAGGCTAAACAAAAATCAATTTTATGAAACTGAATTGCAAAAACTTCATGCATTAAAGGCACCATTCCAATGTTTTATCTTTTTGCAGTGCTGGATGGAGTGCGGCTTACATTGCAAGCCCTCCGCCCCCTGTCTGATACTCACCTCCTGGTGGCTTCTCCTTTTTTCCGACGTTGATCTGTTGGTCTGCGGTAATCTGCCGGCAGCTCCACTATATCGTGGAGCTGGAAATCACAACTCAATACAAGTCTATGGGAGCCTTGTTCTGGCACTCATAGAGCTTTGTGACGTGACGTCTGATTTCTGGCCAATCAAGAGGTTACGGGCATAAAAGTGGGACCTGAAAACCCATATTTTCAGAACAGTTTACAACCTGCAATGACCCGCGGTGTCCGCCCCACCACTATTGGACCCGGCGCTCCACCACCATTGGACCCGGCGCTCCACCACCATTGGACCCGGCGCTCCCCACTCACCACCAGAGCAGATCCAACTTACTGTCTGTCTCCCTCCCTACTGCCCTGTAGAATGTAAGCCCGCAAAGGCAGGGTCCTCTCCCCTCTGTATCGGTCTGTCACTGTTAGTTTGCTTGTTGTATTTTTAACTTGTTTGTATGTAACCCTTTCTCATGTACAGCATCATGGAATAAATGGGCTCTATAAAAATAATAATAATATGGCACTGCAGGATGATATTGGTGTTGGTAAAAAGGTGAAGCTGTCGGAAGGTGAGTATATGATAGGGGGCAGGGGGTCTTGAATTTAAAGCGCGAGATATAGCGCTGAAAAAATAAAACGCACTGGAGTGGTGCATTAAAGCCCCCGATGTGTCCTTTAATTATCTGCTTCTTCCATTGCACACATGATACACGTTCCGGCAGCCGTTCTCACGGCCTCGTACTCACCAGCTCCTTGGATTCAGCAAGAAGGTCTTCTACATCGGAGAAGCTGAAGCCCGCCACAGTAATGAACTGACTGACCACCGACACAAACTTGTCTCCCGCTACACAGGGCTGAGACTTCTGATACTCCAGTTCCTAAATGGAGAAAAAAAAGTCAACTGTGAACTAAAGATAACATGGCAGCTGCCCATGGCACAAGCGGACGGGGCAGGAATTGTCCCACAATTACAACTTTTGATCTTTGTCATAAGTTTGATCCCTGGAACCCCCAATGATCATGAAAATAAGGGTCCCCCTATGGTACTATGTTCATTATCAACAGGTGTGACAAAGATAAGAGTGCCGTCCCCATCATTCCTGCAGAGAATAGATGGAGCAAAAGCAACGTGCAACCAATGCGGCATTCAGATGAGATGGAAAAGACTGATGGTACTTCCTAACAAGTGTGAACAGGTGCAAAGCTGAACATGAAATATATATAATAAATAAACCGCTGAACTCCGAAACGACCAACATGATAGATGGCCAGGCTTGAGCACTGGCCTGGGGGGCCAGCCAGTCCCTGAACGCCAACCCCTATTTATACCTAAATCTTGTTCTTATCCTTTAAGTATAACTAGGACTAGACGTCACCAACCATAGATAAAGCAGAGTTTAGGGTCACTCATAAGAGCTAAATGTGCCCCACCCGCTTGACTGTAGGGTCAGTCCTAGGAAAAAGGTAGGGGGTGAGCTGAATTTGGAAAGACAGACTCCCGGTAAACACTCCGAATACAGTTTCAGAATAATTTGGGCTCTGTGTGCATTGTTTTTGGAGAAATATAGATACATTCTATTTCATATGCATGTTCAAAATTAATAATGTAGACCCATGATATATCAGAGTAATCCAAATGACCTCAAAATATGTTGACCAACAACATTCCCACCCTCCTCCTTTAAGCTGCTGTTTGCCCTAAAAACGCATCATTTTCAAGTATTCAGTGTAACCGTCCCATTCATGGTCCTGGGAAAACTTAAGAAATGTAATAATGAAGTCCGGGTGAACTTACACTTTCCACAGCTTTCAGGCCGCTCCTCAAAGTGACGATTTCTTTGTCCAGTTCGGTCATGCTTAAAACAAGAGAGGAAAATGTAAGGTAAGATGATGAAGATGTTCTGTCTGTGCATTGACATACAACACATGAGATATAGTATTTAAAGGGGTATTTTAAGTGATTTTTGTATTCTCTTAGAATTCCATATTTCCTTAGTGATCAGATTTACGCCCCCTGCCGCCATTACTATGGGGCGTTATCTGACGGTGGGTTTTATTCCTTATGGACCCTTTTGGTGAGTCAGAGAGGACACTAGGAAAGGTTCTTGCCAGATGTAACTTCGTCAGGTTGATCCGTGGCATATAACGGATCCCTGGGCTTCTATGTCCTATCACTTTGTATCGGGAGTCGGGAGTGTTTAGATAAAATTACTTTTTGATATGGGTTTTGGGTTGGATGCGCGTTAAAATCCTCGTTAATAAACTCGTTAACTTAACCTAAAACAGAATAAGTAAAATTGTTTGTTTTTTTTGTTATTTTTAACGGGGTTGTTCAATGAAAACAAGTTATCACCGGTGATGGGCGAGTGCTCGGTGCTCTCAATGAGAAGTCGGACTCTCGGTTGGGCGCAACTCGAATACAGGTTATAATGGAAGTCAATTGGAAACTCAAGCATTTTTCAGAGAACTCTTCTTCAAAAATGCTTGAGTCCCTAATGACTTCAGTATACTCAGGTACTCCTCGCAAGCGTCCAACTGTGCCTTGTGACTACAGAGTACCTGAGCATGGTAGTGCCCACTCATCACCATTTCACAAAACAATCACTGACCTCCTCAAGGAGCCACCCCATGGCTGGGTCCTTCCCTGGAGGGATATCTGGCTAGTCCCGTGTTTGAGACTCCACAGACTCTATCATCACCCTTTATCATCTATCCATAGGACAATTGATAACTTATGGATAGTTGGGTTTATGACCACACGGACCGGTGTTGACGATGGAGACACATGAAATGTCTTCATAGGGTTAAAAATATCACAACTCTTCTCTTTTATACATATATATTGTAATTTGGAAATGTCATGTTGTCATGCTGTCTGTTATACACTAGATGGTGCCCACGTTCCATAAATACACCCGAAACCTAAACAAACCCATTAAGGGAGGAATTTAGATATTAGAATAATTTGATAAGAATTGACCAATTAGGAGATGATCACTTTGTAGAAAGTTCGAGAATTCTAACACGCCTTTTTCTTTCTGTATAAAAATGCGTGTTTCAATAAACGCTTGCGCAGTGTTTAATCTCATTTGGCGTAGGCATGAGTAAGGCTTGAGACGGCACTGGTGTCCGTATCATTTACTTGTAGTGCAGACATCCATAATTGCCTATATATATATATATATATATATATTATTTATATATATATATATATATATATATATATATATATATATATATATAATTAGGAGTGGCTGATGGACTTGTGATTGAACGGAGACCCTCATCACCGGCACCGATAGAGAGTGGGAAACTTTTAACCCTCAGAGGGAATGAATGGGTTGGCAGTTGAGGATGTGCACCATCGTTCCTTTGCGGATAAAAATGCCCGTACTGCTGATCGGTGAAGGCCCCAGCAGTGGGACTCCCGCCGATCAAAAAACTATCGCCCATCCTGATGATAGGCGATGACTTGTTTCCACTGGAGACCGTCTATAATTACACAAGGTAATTGACAGTGAAGGCTTTCCCAGCATGTGGATTAGTAATTCACTGAACGGCTTTGGTTACGTCAGCGGCTACAGGGTGCCGCATTGTGGCTTCTCCTATGACTCCCTTCTCTGATGTCTGGAGCGTGACCCATCCATTCCTCCCATCTGCACAACATACGTGTAGCTCTCGATATATTCAGATCATCACTTACTTCACTTTTGCGGCCTCGGGGACACTCTGCAGCTCCTCGTGAAGACTTATAATCTTAGGATATTTCTTTTCTACCACAGTTATTAGATAGTGCAAAAGGGTGATATTCCTGTAATGACAATATTATTACATCAATCACATTCTGTATAGGCCGAGAGCTCGTGCACTATTGGAATATGACGGACTACTGGGAAAATGAGGCCTTTTCCTATAATCCAGAGCAACTGACTCCCATCAGTAGACACAGGACACCCTGACTCATAGCAACGGATATAGGAAGTGGACTATATCACTGATCATCTACATCACACGCCATTCACAGAGCACAGTGGGAAGGAATCCAATGTAAAGTGCTTGATATTCACTTCAGGATCTGAACAGCTGAATGTCATCAGAACCATCCCTCTTCCTAACATTACATCACAGCGCTCCATGAGACCCATTTTTGCAGGCATAAAACAAACCGCAGCTCTTGAGGGAAATGAGTGGAAGTCTCACGCTGGATTGTATATACAACCCCCCCTGTGAGAGGTCAGCTACAGGAAAATGCACAAACCTCCTGGAGGAGCCGAATAAAAGGCTCGCTCCACAATGTCTCCACTTATGTGATCCCAGAGGCGTCTCTTCTGCTGTGTAAGCGCTAACCCGTGTCTGCAAAGGAGTAGCCAACTCCTCCAAGATGGAGGCCAAATTTTAGACATTACAGCCGGGGATCAAAGAATATAAGAGTATACAGACATTACAGCTGAGGATCACAGAATATAAGAGTATACAGACATTACAGCTGAGGATCACAGAATATAAGAGTGTACAGACATTACAGCCGGGGATCACAGAATATCTCCAGCTGTAAAGTCTCTATACTCTTACATTCCGTGATCCCCAGCTGTAATGTCTGTATACTCTTATATTCTGTGATCCCTGGCTGTAATGTCTGTATACTCTTATATTCTGTGATCCCTGGCTGTAATGTCTGTATACTCTTATATTCTGTGATCCAGGCTGTAATGTCTGTATACTCTTATATTCTGTGATTCCCTGGCTGTAATGTCTGTATACTCTTATATTCTGTGATCTCCAGCTGTAATGTCTGTATACTCTTATATTCTGTGATCCCTAGCTGTAATGTCTGTATACTCTATATTCTGTGATCCAGGCTGTAATGTCTGATACACTTATATTCTGTGATTCCCGGCTGTAAAATCTGTATACTCTTATATTCGTGATCCAGGCTGTAATGTCTGTATACCTTATAATTCTGTGATTCCCGGCTGTAAATCTGTATACGCATTATATCTGTGATCCCGGCTAATGTCTGTATACTCTTATATTCTGTGATCCCCGGCTGGAATGTCTGTATACTCTTATATTCTGTGATCCCCGGCTGTAATGTCTGTATACTCTTATATTCTGTGATCCCGGCTGTAATGTCTGTATACTCTTATATTCTGTGATCCTCGGTTGTAAAGGTGCCTTGACACACAGCAATATTGCTAGGCAATTTTACTGGCAATTTGCTGGTTGCAGTGAAATCATGGACACATTGTTACATTTGTACACGGTAACAATGTGTTCATGATTTAACTGCAACCAGCAAATTGCCAGTGAAATTGCCTAGCAATATTGCTGTGTGTGTGAAGGTACCTTAATGTCTGTATCCTCTTATATTCTGTGATCCCCGGCTGTAATATCTGTATCCTCTTATATTCTGTGATCTCCGGCTGTAATGTCTGTATACTCTCTTAGACTGGCTTCACATTTGCGTTCCCATCCTCAGCGTTCTGCGGATGGAAACCGCAATGCGCGCGCAGCCACCGCAAGCCCCTATGATTATAATGGGAACACACGGTGCTGCGCTTGACCGTGCGCTCCCATTAATTTCCCTGTGTGATTTGTACGCATGCGCATGCTTGCGTACAATTCATACATTGTCGTCCCACCAGGAACGAGACATGGACAAGAGAGAGTGATTTGTACGCAAGCATGCACAAGCGTACAAATCACACAGGCAAATGAATGGGTGCGCTTCGGTCATGCGCAGCACCGTGCGTTCCCATTATAAACATAGGGGCTTGCGGTGGATGCGCTCACATTGCGGTTCCCCTCCACAGAACGCTGCGGAGGTGAATGCAAATGTGAAGCCAGCTTTACATACAATTGTTTGTGGCACACCCCCTTTCATGACTCACGTGGAGTCCCTGAGCCCCATGCAAGTTTGTTTGTGTCCTATTTCCACCAGTCTGGAATGTAGGTATCAGTTTTTGGGAAGTTTCCAAGCCTGAGCGAGGAATGTATGTGATTCTGGTGCCAAATAATTCCTTGTTTTTCCATAGCACATAACTAGATGTTTACATTTTGCTGATTAATAAAATCTTATATTATTGTTTAGATAAGATGTTGAACCTTAAGTTGCTAAATAAAGTAAAAATTCTTTCTTTAATATTAGTTGGTGTTTTTATTATGAAAATTGGGCTTTCTTGGACCCCACGGGACCAATATTTAAGTATTTTGGCGTGACTAACTGAAGGTTAAGGAGGACGGCGCACAGAGACACACATTATTACTGGAACCATTTACACTTTTTTCCTAACACATCCGTGTGTCCGTCCAGGTCAGTGCGAGTCCTATTCTCATCTGGTTTTGTGGATCTGACTCAGTCATTCAAGTCTATGGAGATCTATAATGAATGGAAGGTATCCGAGTGCGTCTGTTTTTAATAAATCCATTACTAATTGTCAATGGGACTGCCGTCTTGACAGATGTAAAACTGAACTGGATGTGTGATCAGGGCTCATTTACATAAGCGCATAATTGGTGCAGTGTCACCTGTGGACTGCACTCGAACCCATTACAGCCAGTGCACATGAACCGATGGCCTCTGTGTATAAAAACAAATTACACCATGCATGATTACGCTGTCATGTGCTTAGATGGCGCTGACATTGTTGGATGCTGCTGTGTATGTGGCTGCATGGTTGATGGTTGTGAAGGTCTTTGCCTCCTGTGGTGTGCTCTAGAACTGCATTCACTATTATGTTCAATTGCTGGTTCAGGAGTTAATGTGTGACTCACCTGGAATCCCCTCCCTTTGGCTTTAAATAGCTTCCCTCTCCTCTGTCAGGTGCTGCTGATAGCTATGTGCTCTAGGTCTTGGTGCTGTTCTGATGCTTAGCTGCTGGGCTAAATTCTTTCCTTGGGAGAAGCTGTGATTCCTGACCCGTGGGGTGGAGGTAGGGGCCCTCAGCCTAGGGCTAATCAGGAGTTTTAGGGTACAGGGTGGTGGCTCAGAACTCCTCACCATCAGAGGTACTCAGAGATCAGGCTTGCCAGGACCCAGCATCAGGGTCAGATTCGGCTCTCCTGACCCGTTTTTGCCCAATTCACCTACCTGTTACCTGATTCCCTTACCTACCAAGCATGACATACGCTCCGTCTATGGACTAAAATAATGCAATGGATTGCCTCTGAGTGTTTTCTTTGCAGACCCGTTTAATTGACCACAAATCTGTTAAAATATGGCCCTGCGATAAGGCTCAGACTTTAAAGGGAATCTGTCAGCAGTTTTTGCTACCTCATCTGAAAGCAGCATGATGTAGGCAAAGAAACCGTGATTCCAACGATGTATCGCTTTGGTTACTGGCTGCAGCCATTCTTACACGATCAAATGTTTTAGACTTCGCAATACAGCAGAGCTGAGAAAGTTGCCCTCCACCCACACCAGGCTGTGTCTATACAATGTCTATAAACAGTGAGCTGCTAATCACAGAAGGGGGATGACAAATTTGAGCTCATGGGCTGCTTTGTCCCAGCCCGAGCAATAATAAGCTATCGGTGCTAAAACAAACATTGCAGGTAATCAACAAACACACTTTGTGAAAGACGACGCATTGCAGAATTGTTTGTGTTATCCCTTACAGCATGCTGGCTACAGATTACATAGCAAAAACCTGCTGACAGATTGCATGTTGCATTTGTGCTAAAAACAGAACAAGTACAAAAATACTGGCTGTATGAATGGCAGCCAACAGAGAGAGAGTCTGAAGGTACCGTCACACAGGGACATATCGCCGGCGATGTTGCCGGCAACCGAGGGGCGTGGCCAGGTTGCGGCGACATCGCCGGCGAATTGCCGCGTGTGACAGGGCGATAATCAGGCGATGAATCGCCTGAGTCACATCGCCAGGTTTCCCAACAATGTTGGGAAACCTGGCGATGTTGGTCAGGCAATCCTGCCTGATCGCCCTGTGTAACGCGGCCACCTGCAATGTTACGGGCGATTCCGCCTATCTAGAACATTGCGGGTTATCGCTCGCTGGGTAACCAGCGGCGATAGCCGCGGCAACTAGCCGGCGACATCGCCGGTAAGTTGCTCAGTGTGACATCTCACCGGCGATGTTGTCAGGGATGCGCGCTCCCGCGATCCCCGGCAATATCGCCGGCGATATGTCCCTGTGTGACGGTACCTTTAGTGGTATCCAAGGTGTATCTGCCTCTTAACCCGTCACTTACTTGTCAATGCTGGATTTGGTATCTGCGATCTTATTTAAACTGGAGATCTTAAACCCGTAAGCGTTTCCCCGCTGTCCTTTGTTCATGTAGTTCCCGAAAGCCAGGACAACTTCCAAGAGCTGCTTCAAGCTTTTACTCTGCAAAACCTGCTTGGAGGCCGCGCGGATGGCTGTGTACAAAGGGGAGGACAAGAAACCCAGTGAGGAGGGGATTTACTGCATCATACGGTACTTATATCTTTGGCAAAACCGAAAAATGCACACACAACCAAAATGCGTAAGCGGGTGGTACATTCCTTTTTCCCCAATTTGATTCTGTTACTTTAATGAAGATCTTGGAATTTTTTTATGGTGCTACACCCTATTTTTCTAATGCTATTGTGGACACCAGCCTCAAAAGGTTCATGTATATTTGATTCATGTGGTGAGCTTACTTTTGCAAAATTTAGGAGTATGTTCCCCAATCTGTCCACTCACTACTTTATATTATTGGGCCCCTACACCGCTGTGTGCACACTCCAGCTAGGAGTGCTTCAGCCTACTGAGCCACACGCTTCAGCTAGGAGCACTTCAGCTAGGAGCGTTTGAGTTTACTCAGCCACGCACTTCATCCTACTGAGCCTGGCACTTCAGCTAGGAGCACTTCGACCTACTGAGCCACGCACTTCAGCAAGGAGCACTTCATCCTACTGAGTCACGCACTTAGCTAGGGGCACTTCAACCTACTGCGCCACGCACTTCAGCTAGGAGCGCTTCAACCTACTGCGCCACGGACTTCAGCTAGGAGCGCTTCAACCTACTGCGCCACGCGCTTCAGCTAGGAGCGCTTCAACCTACTGCGCCACGTGCTTCAGCTAGGAGCGCTTCAACCTACTGCGCCACGTGCTTCAGCTAGGAGCGCTTCACTACTGCGCCACGCGCTTCAGCTAGGAGCGCTTCAACCTACTGCGCCACGCACTTCAGCTAGGAGCGCTTCAACCTACTGCGCCACGTGCTTCAGCTAGGAGCGCTTCAACCTACTGCGCCACGCGCTTCAGCTAGGAGCGCTTCAACCTACTGCACACGCGCTTCAGCTAAGAGCGCTTCAGCCTACTGCGCCATAAACTTCATAGTTGTTTTTGAACGACCAGTTCGGACACCCACTGATCTGCAGCACACGCAAGGATGTATAATATATTAAGAACCCGAAAGGATATTAACACTTTAACCACAACATTACTATTGGAAGAACAGAAACAAAACTCACCTTCCACCTTTGGTTTGACTTCAGCAACCCTTTCTGCAAACTTCTTTTTGAAGTACAGAGACTGCAGCCGCTGCTGATAATGGTTGATCCTAGAAGTAATAGAATGATTACAATATAATCATCAATTATAAGCAAATCACACCAGAGGAGCAATTTTTTTTCTTTTTTTTTTAGATTGCAACAATTTGTACCTTTACAAAATATATAATCTCTCTGAATACAGCGCCAGGTTTGATGCAGATTCTACAAATGCACTTAAAATCTTTAAGAAATTGTTGTGATCATCTATTTAAAAAGCACATCCTCATTATCAATGGTCATCAGGTCCTTTATGGATCTAATTATATACATCGCTGAGGCTCGCCAGCAAACCTTTGCTACCTGTTGGGTTTATTTCTTACAATTCCTTCACAATACATAGGTATCGCATTATTCCCATTATCATAGATGGATATTTTTGGATAGACCTTGTAAATACTAGCAAATTTGCAATTTACTGATTATAAAAATTTTCATCCGTTCTTAAGATAAACACTTCTTTTTAGTTTGTTGCTTGGAGACCGACCCCCGCTGCTAGACTGCAGAACACGCAAGCTATTTTATCATGGGCTTGTAAGCGCTGTTTTCAAGCTGGCCAGGATTGATGGAGGGCGCTGTTCATCTCTAATGCCGGTCAGTTTCAGTGCCGCGCTTACAAGCTAGTCCACACTGGTGGTCGGCGTCTTAGGCAATGAGTTGTAAAGAAGTGAGAAGTGTCAATATCTCAAAAGCTGCTGCAAATTTTAATAAAGAATAAATTGCAAAAGTGCTTGTCTTTACAAGAACTATCCAACAATATCCTTCTATGGAGATGGGGGTGACCCTTTAAAGTCATCCACTAGTCTTCATGATATGGATTGTACATCTATACATCCACACACACATACATATATATTTTACCTACTTATGTAATTGCCTTGTGGCTTCTGTCATTGCCTCTTGCATCTGGTTATCTCCGTATCATAGTGGGGTGTTATGACATCACAATGGGGTGTTATGACATTGCAGTGGACAGCGGGGAGCGAGGCGCAGCGCACAGCGGGGAGCGGGGAGCGAGGCGCAGCGGGGAGCGAGGCGCAGCGGGGAGCGAGGCGCAGCGGGGAGCGAGGCGCAGCGCACTGCGGGGAGCGAGGCGCAGCGCACAGCGGGGAGCGAGGCGTAGCGCACAGCGGGGAGCGAGGCACAGCAGGGAGCGAGGCGCAGCGCACAGCGGGGAGCGAGGCGCAGCAGGAAGCGAGGCGCCGCGCACAGTGGGGAGCGAGGCGCAGCGCACAGCGGGGAGCGCACACGAGGGGAGAGAGAGACAGCACACATTGGGGAGAGAAATGGCGACCAGTGCCAGAAAACCTACCCCCATCGTGACATCACTGCCCTCCCGATGCGATAGCATCAGGGATCTATCTAGTATATATAGTGTGCCAACAGCATGTCCACACTCAATGTTTTTCAGTGGAAATAGCGGCTCATCTTAAGTAGTCGATTTATTATTTGTTCCTTTGAAGGCTACTTCCAACACCAAATCGTTATTTGTTCAATTAATGACCATAATTAACAACTAAATCAAGCAGTGGT